>CM060630.1:20752500-21352500 GCA_030578275.1 Meda fulgida | reverse complement strand
TCTAAATTGTTTTATGTTGTAATGCTTTTTTAATGTTAAATATGTTGCAGGAGATAAAGTGATAAGTAACCGTGTTCTTCATCTTTTAGCACAATTTTCTACTTTTCCTGTACGTATCACTAAGCATCATTCACTGTAGTTTCTAATTCACATCAAATCAGTTCGGAGACATGTGCAGAGGGACCAGTGTTGTTTGGGTCACAAGCAAACTGACAGAGGAAGTAAGATGGGTGACTGGTTTGTGCAAGTCAAAGGAGTTCAGTCACTGCTGCTGACCCTGCCAGCTCACAGTCAGACGCACACCAGGAATAGGAAGCCAGTCAGGAAAGAAAGCACAGTTTTTCAACAGGCTGTTTCCTCTTCATCTTAGTGGGTTTTTTTTTTTGTCCTTTTTCATTTCCAGACATTTTTATCCTTGACCTGACAAAGAAAATAAATTCATTATACAGAGCTTAAGTTGGGAAATATAAACTGGAAAACCTATTCTGGTGTTTGTGGCTGTTACCAAGAGACCCAGTTACAACTTGGGTTAAATTTATGGAAGAGGAAAACTCCTACTGTGTATGTATTCATATATGCAGTGAAATCTGGTATTATGAACAGATCCTGCAGATGTCATGAGGTTTTGGAGAAGTAAGGGTGAGGCCATTAGACCAGTGGCATTGCATGTGCAGTTTGTTTGTGCGGATCTCTGGCACGCTGCCCGGACTCATTGCCCCTCCTCTGTCATGTCTCTTTTATTAGGCTCAAGTCACATCTTTTGAGAACCACAAAAACACTAAATTTATGCTTGACATTTGTATTGAAAGTGTTTGAAAACAGCATGAATGTGAGTGTGTTATTGCTTTAATTGTTATATTTACATGATTGAGTGTTTAAATTATTTACATTGTTATTTATATCTTGTATTGAGTAACTTATATTTTAGTCTTACATTTCATGCCAGTTAATTTGTCTGTTTTTGCTCCACCACAAACAAAGCCAGATCACAATCCCTGTGCATTGTTCCTGAATAAATTATTTGTAAGTTAATGATGACTAACTCGTAAAGACGGAGGCTAAATTCGGAATATCTGTATTCCAGGGGCCCTGGTGTGGGTTGTTGCTGTGGGCCCCCTCGGTTGAAATCACGGGGGCCCTACGACCCTGTGCTATTCTGTGTTTTTGAATGAATTGATTGAATGAATTATTCAATGACTCAGTCATAAAGACTGCTTCTGAACTAGGTACTTATTTTGAATAAGTAATTCACGACCGCTAAAAAGTATGTTATATATATAGTATGAGTGTGTGTAGTGTGAATGTAATCAAGACGTAGCTACATTCGCCATGTTGTCATTATCATGTGACTTACTAGCGTCAGTTACGTTGCTTCACTGCCATTCACAAGTCCTCTCCCGAGGCCTCATGGGATAGTAAAGTGTCCATCATATGCATACTTCAGAATCTCGCTGGAAGTAGTAGTTCATCCGGGTACTTTTTGCTTACTCTTTTCTGAGTACTGTGAATTCTGACATACTTCTTTTGTCACATAGGCTTACAGTTTTTTCTATATAGTAGGGAAGCATTCAATTTCAGATGCAGCCAAAGTAACGGTGTTGTCGTCACTACATTGGTACTCCTGTAGGCTTAGGCTATCAGCACTCCTGGGCTATGTTCAAAAGCTTAGGCAAGGAAGCAGCTTTTGCACATGAAGAAAGCCTATCTCTCAAAACTAAATTTGTACTGGCTTCTGAGGCAGAATAATGCTTTATTGATCAACTACAAAATAGAGAGAGCTTTGATGATAACTAAGCTAATATTTAATTACTACTACTATACTAATTTCATGCTAGAAATGAAATAAAAAATGAAGAAAGTTGGTCATGTTTGCACACAAACTGACCACTTGTGCAAATTGTTTAGGTATGTTTGGCTTGTATCACCTTGTGTGGATGGCTGTTGCCCTATATTTATTGCACATGCATATAGAATGGTCATTAAAGTTTATCTCACTGAATGCAATGCATTTTCTATAACCTGGATGCAGGAAAGTATTTATTGCAGATAGGCCTACGCATACTTAACAAGTACAGACTGACTCTTGTAATAACTGAGTTTGAGAAGACACCAGATCTACTGCCACTACTTTCAATGTCATCATAGGCTGATATAGTTTGAGAATAGATTGAAAGACAATATCTGTTAAGAATTGGTTTGCGATCGGACGCTCATTTATTATTTGGGTTAGAACGGATCTAACATAAATGATCATTATTATGATTATAACTATTAAGGCCGCGGTCAATGTCATTGCTCCTTTAGCCTACTGGCAAAATATTTGTGTTGTTGTTTTAAAACTTTTGAACCAGCAGGTGGTAGTGTTGTACTAGTATTGTTCTGTTTTTCTGAACCGGCTTCACTGTTCCTTGGGTATGTTCTGATGTTAGGTAAGCTACTCTAATGCGGTCACACAATTGTCATCCTTTAAAAGGAATCTTCTTTTTTTTCCAGTAGTAAAATTTCCCATGTGATTATTAATATCATGATGAAAGAAGCAGAACACTAACAACAGTATGAAACAAATTTTCAAGCAATGTGATAGTACAGTTGTCTTACAGGGCTTCAGGCCATTAATCATGAATGAGTCATAAATCATGATTTGACAACAGAGTTCTGTTTTTTACAAAATGGGCTTCCCATATATGTGAATTCACAGTATATATTTTTACAGAATCGAACAGGGATGTTAAATTAGAATCTAATAACCACTATTTTGTTCCCCACAAAATTCAATTACAATATTAGTATTGCTGGCACATGAGATAGGACACAACACACAATGACAAATTGTTTTGTTTGGTTCTCTTTCTGTTCTTCTATTATTTAAAAAATGGAGAATTGTGTGGCTAACATTTTTACTCTGTAGTTACAGGATCAGAATGAGAAGTTGTGGAAAATTCATTATAGAGATGTTGCCATGCAAATGTATGAATTTTTGCTTATGAATAAAGAATATCCTACAATCAACATAACCTCACTATGATGGTTTGGCTTCTTGATCAAGTATGGTTCTCATACTTCATACTATGCATTTTACCTCCTCTGTGAATCAGCAACCCGGTCACACTTATTGCGTCTCTATAGCACGCAGTGTATTATCGTGTAATTTATTCGCGAAAATGAGTTTTTACGTGCATAGGATACGCATGGGTTGGTTAGGGTATTAGCATTTACGTGAGAACAGGCTGGAATCAGATAGTGACCACTGCAGTGATATGAATTAATCTATGTGAATACAATTGAAGAACACAGGGATTTAGACTGTTAAGTTGTTTTGTCCAGTAGAGAAGAACTAAAAATCATCAAGGTGGGACACATTGAAGCATAATATGTGAAATATGTTCTCTGACCAGGGGGCTTTTTGGCACAAACAAGTGTACCTGCTTCATTCAAAGTTCTTTGTCATATATCACCATCACCAGTCAGAACCGACCCTTTAGCCTTTAGCAGGGGTGTCTTGAGCTCTTGAGAAAGCTGCTCTTAGAATACAATATACGATGCTTGCATGCGAGCCAGACGAACAAAAGCTATTTTTGGCGTCCTGTGTTTCATACCTTGTGGCAAATGATCACATTTCTCATTTTCATAATGTTCTATTCCCAGGAGATGATGCAACATTTCATGTTTCAAATGATTTATACATAATAGACTCTTAATTTATTTTACAAAGCTTTGAGATTCAATTCTGTAACAGGAAAATATTTTCCCAGATGGATCAAATAATACAAATTATTTTGAATAAATCATTAAAAAGTATTTTAAATAAAATCCATCTGAATGCAATAATACAGAACTGTTTTTACTTTATTGGTTCACACAGACAACACATTTAAAAGTCTGAATACATGGTTTTTCATGTTAATTTACAACAATATAATAATAACATCAGTCTCACAATAACCCTGTAATAATTTGTATATATTATAATGAGTACAATATGAGTATATATTGTTTAAAATATTTTACTCCTGAAGCTGGGTAATCAACCAACACTATTTAAAATTAATATATTGACCAACAAGATTTAATTTTTAGATTGTGTGCTCAAGACTTTATTTTATTAAAAGAAAATATTAGTGAACAGATTAAATTAATCCATTTCATGTTATATACAAATGACAGATGTCAATATCCTTTCCAGCTTACTCAAAATAAATCATAAAACCAATTCTAATTGCAACAGTACAGTGGGTATAATTAAAAAAAATATAAAAAAATATAAAAGTAAGATATTGTCATTGAAGTACATCAACATTTAGAATGCCAGCTCTCAGAAGCAAGAAACATTTACCCATAAAATATTAACATACACATTAAATTACATAAAAGCCCCTGATGGCATATTGCACATTATATATATATATATATATATTATTAAATGCATTTGATTATAAAACTATATAAATATAAACCTATTAACATCTACATGTTATTTTCATGGTAATTATCACAGTTTTATTAGGATTCATTTATATGGACTTATCTGAAAAGTGTCTGATATGTGTCAGATCCCGCTGTCACTGTCATTGTTCACCAGAGTCAGAGGATTAATGTTATAATCTGTGAAGGAACTGTGTGGTAATGTAGTAGGAGGGATGAGACACTCCCTGCACCTATTGAATCACGCATGGGGTCTAACGCTATATAAGAAGCATCATCTCATCACTTTTTTCAAATAGTGTCCATTCAACTCCCTGGGAGTTAAACAGGTATGCCGTACTGTTTCTTTACACTGATATCTAATGCTTTTTTCCCTAAATTACTATAAAAATACAATTAATTTTAAATAATTACCTTCACTGTTATTGTAACTGTTACAGAGGTTAAGGTTGTGATGTTGGATGACTTTTAAATAGGTGACTTTTGGTCATGTTCTGCCTTTGCTCTACAGCAGAATGATGCTGTGCCTCTGCTTATGTGCACTGGCTCTCGTCCTGCAGCCCATTCACACGGCCTATAACTGCTCTTCGGTGTATAACAGGGTTCCAGGTGAGTCTGTGACCTTTCAGATTTTGCTACAGTCCTCCATTCTCTGCAGTTTGCTTGACAGTAAGACCTCCCTTTTTGTTTAGACAACAATGATCTGGTGGTAAACTGTGGCACCAGCACGATCACTCTGGAGGTAAACCTGTGCACCGCTGAGTGGGCAGGCTTTGACCCCAATGGCCTGGCTCTGAACGGGGAGCGCAGTAACGCCCAGTGCAAGGGCACCATTGACACCAGTGTGAACCCACCTGTCATCCGCTACCTGCTGGCAGTCAACCACAGCCAGGAGAACCCATGTAGACAGTCTCTGCAGGTGCAAAGAAAAAAACTATATTTGTTGTCTTTCTCGACGCTTAAGCTTGAATTCATAGTTTTCCTCCTTTTTTTAATCACAGTTGTGATGTGGCAAATAGAAAACTAAAACATAAATAAAAGCTGCATACACAGCAACTTTTAAAAAAAATACTTAAACATAAAAAATGGAGAAAAATGTGTAAAAATTATATATTTGAAACAATTTTTATACCACTTGCCTAGTAATTAAATGGTGTTAGGAAATACTACATTTAATTAAATTTTTTAAATATTATATAAAAACAATAAGATTACAATAAAAAATTAAAATAATAAAATGTTATAGGCTATATAAAATATGTATTATTGTAAAAAATATGTAAAAAGTTAATGAAGTATAAATAGTTAAAAATTTATAAAATGTATAGCATGTTTAGCATTTTATTGAAAAAATAATGTCATATGTGATACATTATATTGTAATTATAAAAAAATGTGAAATGTACAATGAATACGTGACAAAAGCTGAATACATACTTTTACTAATTATAGTTATAGTAATTATAATATACCACCTAAGTTAAGCATAAAAAGGTATTTTAAAAATTATAAAAAAATTGTAAAATAGTTTTATATATATATAAGGTTATAAGGTCGTAAAAGCTACAGACAATAATTATTTTAAAAGTTATATTTAATAATTAAAAGTAGTGAAATGTACAAAAAAATTGTAAATGTATCAAAAATATATTTAAATTTAAGTAATTTAAAAGTTAAATTGATTTATTTCAACTATTTTACTTATTATATATATATATATATATATATATATATATATATATATATATATATATATATTATATTTCAATTTAATTTCCCCTTGTGCATTTTTAGATTGTGGATGAGGTGCCCAGTTCCTCTGGTCCATTCAGCATGTTCTCCAGCATTCAGGCCGTCATCATCACAGGATACATTGATACGCCCAGCTCGGCAGAGGGCATAATCAGTTACTCCACAGACCTCTACTATCACTTCTCTTGCCGTTATCCACTGGAATACCTCATCAACAACACTCAGATCGTAGCGTGAGCATTAAGACATTCACCCTCCACTGCTTACTTCACCAACTGCAGTGACAACAAGAGGATTGACTTGATTTATATTTTTTTCATGCAGGTCATCAGTGTCAGTGGCCACTAGTGACAACAATGGAACTTTCATTGACACTCTCAGCATGAGTGTCTTCAATGTAAGTGTAGATTTGTTTTAAAATTCTTTACTCTGAATGCAAAATATGCCACATTTTTAAAGATATTTTTGATTATTTTCATGTCAGAACACAGATTATACCAGCCCTTTGGTGGTTCCGCCTACTGGATTAGATCTGCGCACTAACGTCTATGTTGAAGTAAAGGCTGTCAATCTCACTGGAGAGTAAGAAAACTGCAGTTTCACTGGCAGTGAATAGCGTGTTAAAAAGGGTTTTATTGAGGAATGAAAACTCATTTTCTGCCTTTCTTTAGTTTTCATCTGTTGTTGGACCATTGTTTTGCAACCCCATCTCCCTATAATCACACCAGCAACAACCAGTACAACTTTTTCACAGGGTGAGTTACTCCTGATTAAGAATTCATGGTAACACTTACAAGGTTCCATTTCTTCCCTATTGTGACATATATCCTAATAAAATGGTTTCTCAAACAAGAAAAAATGTAGGGCGGGACTTAATTGAATTGTTTGGATCGTTGGTTGTTGTTTGCTATTGCTGTGATGTCATGTGAGTGACAGGTTGTCCCGCCCTCACGCTAGTGCAACTACATCAATGTCTCTCTATTGTTTCATCACAGATGCGTTGTAGAGAATCGGACAGCGGTGCTTTATAATGGGGTTTCCAAGTTTTCCCGGTTTTCATTTGAAGCCTTCCGCTTCGTGGAGCACCGTAATCAAGAAAAGTCTACTATATACTTGCACTGTATACTGCGACTTTGCGAACCAAACAAGTGCCAAGAATTACTTAATGTAGGAGTCTTTCACTGTTTGAATAGAATGAATTGAATAGAGTACCACTACTGGCAATGTCAGCCAACTAACACGCCACTTTATTTTACTTATGCAGTCTTGCAACTCTAATAGAACACGGCGGCGAAGAGCCCAAGAACCTTACGGATCACAAGCCAAAGAATCTGCCACGGTGTCTGTGGGTCCTCTGTACACCAAAGCCCTGAGTGAGTCACGTTCACACATGAATCCAGAATGAGACCGATCTGAGACCCAGCTTGTTGTCAAACACACTGAATTCCAAATGAGAGCCATGCCTAACTGTTTCTTTTTGATCCTGTAGAGAATGATGTTCCCACTGCATCGGCCTATGGTATGAGACTCTTTTTGAAAACTTTATTTCAATCGAAATATTGCACAATGATGTGTCTGAAATTCAGCTGAAAGTACTTAAAAATGAATAAAAGCTAGACAGTAACGGCACAGCTTGTTTTCTCTTGTGAATCAGGAGGCAGTGAGCCATTGAATAGGGACAATATGAACGTGGCTGGAGTGGTGGTGGGGGTCATTTTTGCCACCGGCGGTGCTGTGTTGATGGTTATGGCTGGATGGTTTGTGCTGAAGAAGTTTTTCTGGGCCGGTGGTCTGCCTCGGGCTTACCACTAAGAGATCCATCAACTCGCCATCTGTTTTGCGTTGAATGATGCTTAATTTGATATGCCCGATAAGACGTCTGATTACATCACAGCATCTGCACAAACCAGCAAAGAACCACTTTGCATAATGCCTATTTAGCATATTTTAATCTATTTAGACAGCACTGTGTAGAAAATGCTAATGCTTAATTGTTTCATGTAAATGCAAATACTGCATTGTTTCATGGGTTTTAGATGTTATTACCTGAGTTAAACTGTAAAAGGTATGTAGATATTATTAAGAGGAACAAACTGTGCATGTAATCGTTTTGTAATGTTTTGATCAAATTTTGTCCTGATCAAAGGACCCTCTTCCTAAAATATAAAGGCAGCTATTTTGTCATGTATAAAAGATCTGTTTATATTGAGTGAAAAAATATATTAAACAATGTTGTTCAACATATTTGATACATGAGTTAACTTAATTAAAAATAGTTTTCTTTTACAGTTTCATCATGTATAATTCCTCATGTATAATTTTCTACAGACCCCTTTGCGGTCCCGCACCACAGTTTGAAAACCCCTGTATTAGCCAATGATTTGCTGCTTCCCTGTAATTTAATATGATATAACAATCGTCTATATGTGATGTATTTAGAAAGGAATAGTTTTATTAATATACTGTAGTTGAGGCAAAAATCAATGGACAACATTCATTTCAAATTTGTACAAATTGATCTTTATTTACATGCTTTTGTCTGTTTATGAAACAGTATATCCACACATTACACAACATAATTTTAATAAAATGTAGAAAGGCATTCTTTTCTGTCTTTCACTTCAATGGATTGCGCAGTACATAATATAAGGATATTTTTGAAAACTGTACAAACAACAATATTGTTCTACAAAAGTTACAGGTTACAATGTAAAATCCAAACATAAGAGCAATTATTTACATTACAGTTGTATTTTTGATAGGACTGGAGGTGTGTTCTTGTTTAATTTAGAGTGTGTACAATGTCTTGTAACAGGGCTGTGAGTCTAGTGGAGAAATCCTCCTGTATGGACTCTATGTTTGTCTGATGGAAACCAGATGACTCACCATGACTCTGGTTTTCTTGGAGAGCGATCATCTGTTGGTCTAAGTTAGAAATAAACTGTTGATTCCGAGCTGAGGAATTCTGGCAGAACTGATCCACTTTTGAAGCCATCACATCCCTTGGAGGCTGTGCTGAGGCTAGATGGCCTGCCAATGCTATCTTCAGTGCTGCCACCTTCCCTTGTACCTCTAAACTGAAGGTACACAATTCCTGTCCCAGCCTGGCAGTGACTTCCTCCCAAAGTTCCTTTCTACTGCTGTCTCTTTCCTCCTCCACCACCTCAAATGCTTTTGTTTTAAAGTCCTCAAAGGCTGCAGTCCTTTTCTGGTGGCTTTCATCCAGAGCTTGTGTGATCCTCTGCACTGCCTCCTGGTAGAGTGTGGCTTCCTCTGGGTTCAGTTCCTGGAGGTTCAGATTGAGTTTCTCACAGAGTTCCTGAGTATTCGAGTGGAGGGCGGTCTGGAGCTGCTTAGTGAAGGGGGCCAGGAACTCCTTGACATTGGCCATGGTGTTTTTTGGGTGGCGGGGGTAAGGAGAGAGTCTCTCCCTCAACTCAGCAAGCTCCTGCTTTAGACGAGCCCTCAGCCGCTCAGACTCCATGCTCAGCTTGCGTCTCAGTTCAGCTGCCATGGGGCTGTAAGAGTCCTGGGAGTAAAGGTCACTGCTCACCACATGGTTCTTCCACATACCACTACAAAACAGGATCAGGGGTCAATGACTTACAAGAGCCTCCATGAAAAAGAACTCTTTGTATTCATGTTAATAAAAAAAAAAAAAAACATATTCAAGAAAAACTGTGGTATAACCATCAAGTAAAAAATAAATAATATGTTCCTTACACCTTAAAAACATATGATAGTACACATCTTAATAATTACTATCAAAAATGTTTCAATGTAAAAAGTATTTTTTATGTAATAATTAATAAATATCATTATTACGTTTTGGTGAGTCTGTTAAATGACATGGAAACTATATTTTCTATGAAATAATAATTTTTATTAAGACTTTTAAAAAATTTAGATCAGGCTTTTTGACTATATGTCCCTGCCCCAAGAAAGATTAAATTAGCAATTATTTGTTTTAATTTTTAATATCTGAAATAAAATGAATTTTTCATGGAAGAATTATGTTCAAGGCATGGCATATGAATTCTGTTTTTTATAAATAAACAAAATATCTTATGAGAGTAAACTTACTTTGAGTCTTTGCCAACATTTTTCTTGTCAGTGGCCTGATTGTCTCTCTGTAAACTAAATGCTTCTCGACTGATCTCATCGTTGAGTGGAAATGCTGAAAAGGAGAATAGTTGCATTAGATCAATGTAATAAAAGATAAAAATAACCATTTTAGATTAAATTGAATAATAGAAATTGGAGAGGCAACAAACCTGTTGTGGTAGCAAAGGCCAAAGCCAATGTAACAAACTGCAGATGCATTTTTTTTATTTGATTTCTTACTGATGAAGGTTCTTCCCTGTTTGAAAAAAAAAATGCAATCAGATACATTTATTTATTTAAATGGTATTTGCTATCAATATATTAAACAGGACAACTTAAACACCATTAAGAAAATCAATCTATGCAAGTGAACATCTGGCCCTTACCTGTTGAAGACAAAAAATGAGAAATTCTTCCACTGAGTCCACATTTAAAGCTGTTCCTTATCAGAGGTTGTCGTGCTTTTTCACCTATGTCAACACAAACCACGTGGAGGGTCAGTAAGATAACGATGGGCGTCAGGAACCTATAGGTATTTTGCTGATCGCCTCTTCAAAGCTACTCTTTTCCAACAACGCAGATTCAGAGTAGCCACTGTGATGTCACACCAAGGTCAATTTTGACGTCATTTTCGAGGTCAATACAGGGATATGTTTACTGTACCAGAGGTGTTTGGATAGCTCTTCCTTAGTGAACAGGGTTGAAAACTTCGATACATGACCTCTATTTAAATTACAAAAGTGCACATTAACATTACGATATGGACTTCATACTTGATACTCTGTCCCAGGACTTATTTTGCCTGTGAAGTTCACTCAGTGAACTGAACTGCATGAAATTTGGCTTAGTCTTATCGGTCGTGTTGAGTCCTACTTGGCTTTCCAACAGAAATGACATAGAAATAAGTCACAGAGAATGAGCCCTCCAGCCAGTGCTTGCTTATCTCTGACTCTGCGAACAAAGGTGCTATTTGTTTTTACTTTACTGAATGGATCCTCTTAGATTTGCTTTGAGTCTACATGGCCAAAGCTAGTGATAAACAAAGCCAATAGCAGGATACTTTGAACATTTGATTATTTCAGTTTAGACCTGGCCTACTTTCTGGCAGCTGCATCTATAAGCGAGTATTAGACAAGCAAAGGGGAATTGTGCCATGAAAATATGCATCATTTTAGTTACCAAAAAGTGCTTTTTTCCGGGTAATGTGTTGTTGATGTGCAAATCTCATAGCACTACATCATTGTGACTTGCCCCATTGATTTTACACCAGTGCAGTCTGAGATGTTATATAATCGTTCAATTCTGGTGACTTTGGGAGCAGCATTTTTACATTGTGTTGACTATTATTTGCATTTGAGTTACCTAGTCAACTCAGCTAAATAATTATATATATATATATATATATATATATATATATTTAGATATATAAATAACTTAAGATAACTTAACTTAATATAAATATATATACTATATGGCTATAGTCCACTGACCGCAAATCAAACGGAAACTAAACAGGATGGGCTTTCTACACTTTGCAGAACTGGATCTAACTTACTGCATTCATTCACAAATTTTGCGACCATTGGCGTCGAAAAGGCACCCTTTACATTGTTTGTTTAAACGTAAAAATGTTTCTCTGGCAATCATTTACCATAGCAGTATTTTATGCTGGCTCGAGCCCCAGGAAAAAGAGCCTACGACGCTTGCTTTTTACAAATGCGTCAATACTGATTCCTAGATCTCTAAACTAAAGACGGACAGAAACAGTAGTTATAAGAGTCCAGGTCTAATGAAGAAATTGCAGGACAACTCTCCAACGTGCAATAAAAAATGTGCAAAAGGATGTTTTTTGGAATTGTGTATCAGTTACTAAATAATTGTAATTCAAACAATTTTGCAATTGCAACACTAAAACTATCTTGTCATTTGAGTTCCTACTTACGTAGGCCTAAAAGTGTGTCAGATGTCAAAATATAAGTCACCATGAGGTCAAAGTCCACACAAACTCTGCCTAAGTAGCTTAATTCAGGGTCCAAGTTCATTGATTCTGAAGCACTATAAAAAAATTCTGAGGTCATTATAGCATGTGTAATGTGTACAGATGAATGCTTTTTAAAATTAAAAAATTGTATGACCTGTTTACATGATATTATATTTTATTCAGTTGCACAGTTCAAAGATTGTACAAAATGTAGCTTATGTAAGCGTTTTGTCAATTCACCCTTGTGTAGTGAGGGCTCTGGATCCTGCAGATTCAACTTTCACCTAGATAAAGCAATTGGTTTACTAGGCCGACCATGGCCTTCTCACCTATGGGGTGCATCAAAAGAATGAAGCCAAGGGATGTGAAAAACAAGGTTTGTTGTTTTAGTGACCCATTGCTTGTTTGAATACAGAGTGCTTGCAATGTTCACTTCTCCAGCCAAACTATTCGAGAAAGTAAACACTAGTAGAAACTGTCTGATACTTGTGTGACTTGTATTTTTCTCATAAACCTGCACCTTGTGAAATATAGTTTTTTTAAATGTACCTGACATACATTTAAAGCACAGCCAAAATTAATCAGTTTCATGGTTTCACTGTGGCCTGTAATCTAAACTAGCAGCATCAGGTTGCATCTTTCTACCTATTGGCATGTGTGATACTTTATCTCTAGACGGTTCATGAATCATTCAGCATGGCAGGAAAAGAGCTTCCTGTATGCCTTTGGGCTGTCTCTGAGCCCTGGACAGCATAATGAAATGATGTGCTCTTTCATGGTTTGCCTCTGCTGGCCTTCCCTACTTTGCTGGTTCTTCACCCTAAGACTGAGCCCTGCTGATGGAACAAACATTACTCTAAGACTTCCTGAAAGATCTTCCTGTAAACCAGGTAACTTGCACTTTTCTGGGACATGACGAGGTGAAAGGTCATCAAGTGGGTGTCTAGTCCCAGAGGTTAAATATTTATTTATTTATTTATTTATTTTAATGAACATCACATTAACTGTCTTGAATTCTTTGCTTTGATCAACATGTTTTGCCCACTTTTTAAATACCATTTACATGTATGTTTTATTATTAATAATATTGTATCCTTGTTCTAAACCCAATCTTTCAATGTTAAATTGTACATAGTTGAAGAAAACCTTAAATATGAAATGTAAGAGTTTGGTTGTTGGAGCGACCAAGATTATTGGTTGGAGAACCTTCTACTTGTATGCACTCTGAAGGCTTTTACTGCCCCGAGGGAGATGAGGGTCCAGTTCCCTGTCCCAGAGGAACATTTGGACCAAGTTTCTGGGCTACAACCATAAACAGCTGTATCAGCTGCCCACCACATCACTATGGACCTAGAGAAGGCATGAGCAATTGCTTGCCTTGTGGGCCATGGTCACAGCAGCCTCTGCCTGGACAGGACAGCTGTACTTGTTTGCGAGAGGGTCAAATCTTCCAGGTAAGAACTTATTGCATTGTTTACATAAGTTCCCAAGCATTTCTAGCTAATTGCATCCATGTAGAAAACAATCTGCAGACCTCTGCTCAGACAGAAGCTCATGTTTCAGCCCAGTGGGAATCTAGTTACCACTCTCACTGACTGCTGAATGATCTTTTCACCAGTTACTACCCACTAGGGAAATGAGTCAGGATTTGTTGTTTATAACGGCTGACATCTTCCAAATCCTGAATGTAGGCCAGTGACGGACAGTGTCCTTGTAGTTTGGGATACACACAGAAAGGAGAAGCCTGTGTGTTGAAGGTCTATGAGATCTGCAAGGATGACAGAGCACGTAACCAGCATGGAGAATGTCTGGACCACAAGCAATGGAAGCAGTATTGCTCACAGCAGGTGAGCGTCCACATAAACTGAGAAATCTGTCCTACAGTCATGCTGTTTGCACAAAGATGTTGACATACATGCTTATTCGGTCATTAGCATTGAAAATTTTATGAATGGTGTGTGACGACATTCTTATTTTGCTCATGAAGGCTATCCAATATGGGATGTTTTCTTAGTGTTAAATGGTTGACCAGTTGCCTCTAAAGTAAAATACCTTCCTCCATGAACTATGCACATAAGGGGCCTCACATCTATGGTACCACTGAACTTACCCTTGGACTCTTGCAGTCCAATGACCCCGTTGATCAGTTGGTCAAATGTTGTACCTGCTTGCAGGTGTGTCCATCTCCTGAGCTGTACGAGGGCTACGATGGCTCTCTTGGCCTGTGTGTGTGCAGAGGTCTGTCCAGGCCTGAGCCAGACAGGGTTGAGTGTGTGGGCTGGTGCAGGAACATCCCGAGTCCAGTTCTGCAGCTGGTTTGCACTGGAAGCCTTTACCTGCTCTACACAGAGTCTAATCAACAGGTCAGGTCATCTACATCGTGATTTGGTGTTAGTAAAGAGGCCCAAAACATGATAGTAGTGTCTAGTCTTGGGGCTAAAGGCCTGTTCACACCAATGACTATAACTACAACGATAAAGATAGTTCTCCCAGAAAGACTCGGGAGATAGAATGATGTAACAAAGCATTCATTTATTGACAGCCCAGCAAGCAATTATTTATAAAGTTCTTTGGCGTAGGCCTCGTCCGTAGTTCATAATCCGAGGTTAGCGGATCTGCATTTCCTGCCTGAAGACGAAGGCAGGGGCACTGACCCCCCTGGGAGGTATGGACAGGATAGAGGGTGACCGACTGATAGGGAACTTCTCAGTTACGTATGGTAACCCTCGTTCCCTTAAGGAGTTAACGGAGAAGTACGTCCCGTCGCCACATCTGCTGTGACCCGCCGGGGCAGGCAGCTCATCAGCTTGGCTCCTCAGCAAAAAACTGAAGTGCAATCGCACCTCTGCTCATTATATACCCGCGCTGCGTGGCTGAACAGCTGGTGCAAATGATTCAACGCCAATGTGCAATGGCTCGTTTAGTTTCACTCTAAGTAGATTGGCCTCTTCGTCGGTCACGGCGTACTTCTCCATTCCCTTCTTCAGGGAACGAGGGTTATCATATGTAACCGAGACGTTATCGTTAGTTATCTTTATTTATTGTTCTTGGTGGGAACGGGCCTCAACACATTACAAGCAATATGCAAAAAAAATTTTTTAATTATTTTTTACTTGTTAAATTTTCACCATAATATCTTTATTTACTGACAAATACAACTGAAAACCTCTCCCCTTTTCATGTTACAAGAAATATGGGTATGTTTAAGGTGCATGCATTTAACTATTGTATGAGTTTCATGTTAAAACAAATACAACAAAGTGAAATTGTTTTCTTTTTTTCCCTTTTTTTCAGAAATACAATATTCCAGTGTGATTGGTTGTTTAATGTAATTGGTTTTTTTTTCAGTATAAAAACAAATTGGGTGCATAAAAAGTCTACATGTCTATGTAGAATTTCTATAATTTATGCAAACTCTGCAGTGTTGTTTTAGTTTTATTTTATATATAATTATTGTATTTATTAAAAAGTTTGATATTTTATACAAATAAAAATAAATAGTTTTTATTTTTCCAAATTTCTTCAAGCTTTTGTGTTTATTTTTAGTGTTTTTTATATTTCTATTTAACTTTATTTTTATTTCCATTTTAGTTTTATTAATTTTGTTCTTTTTTTAACCATTTTGTCATTTTTTTTATCTAATATTTACATATTGTTTCCGCTTTATTTCAAAAGAAAACGATTTTTAATTATTTAATTTAAGTTAAACAGCTTCTGGAACAAGAACAAATGTAGGGCAGGACTTGATTTTGTCCTTCAGGAATTGATTGGATTGTAGAAAGTTGGACGTGGCTAAAAAAATGGAGGCAGATCTGAATGCCAGTTTGCAGTTAGTTGTGGAAAATATTTAGTCCCACTCTCCGCAGAGACATGCGTCATGAAGAGAGCATACACCGCTTCGAGGGGGAGGGGATGTTAATGCTTTTGATGAAAGATTATGAGTTCAGATTCATTTTTAAAACAATAATGTTGTGCATTGATAAATCATTTATAATAAACACTACACATTCTGTAAAAAATTAAGAATTGTTAATTTTGATTTCATGGTGACTTTTACAACACTGCTGAGTCTGGGTATAAACGTATGCAAAAAAAAAATTGAACAAAAAGTAACTTAATACATTGCTTCTCATAAAAAGTAATAATAATTAAGTGACATAATGTGACATTTAAATGTAATAATTATTACTAATAAAAAATCTATGTAAATATTAAGATTTTTTTAATAAAGAGTACCATAATGGAAACACCAAAAGTACTGTCACAGCATAATATGACTGTGTATAGATCCTCAACAACAAGCAAGTTGATCTAGTTTTTTTATTCATTCAAGTATCATAATCCATAGGATGATTTACAGCAGAAAAGGAAGGAAAGAGTATGACTGGATCTCTTTAACAAAGTACACAATGTGAGTGACTTGAACAGGACATTGAGATTGTAATACAGCCCTAAATACACACGTAAGAGCTCAGCACAAACAGCGGTAAGATAACACTCTGACCTATTTGCCATTAAACTATCCTTGTGTTTTCTTAAAAGGTGAGCATGTCGGGAAGCATGCTGGAGACCGTCCTGAAGCACTGGGACTCCCGTGGGAGCTTGGAATGCAGCTTGCAGCTCAATTTCTCTAGGCCTGTGTACACGGTGCAAACAGGGGGTGAGTGGCGTGGCCAGAGACAAGGGCAGGAAGTACAGAGTGTTTCATGACCACGGTTTATCAGCAGCCTGCTGTTTGTTTGCTGTTGTGCAGAGACGGGCTTCTTTGGTCTGCTCAATGCTGTCCCCGTCGAGGTCCGGAGGTTGATTCTGGCCCACAGCCAGGAAACCAACAGCCATTTTGAGCCACTAGATACAGACAGAGGTATCATCAATAATACATCAATATGTATAAACTGTATATATTCCAGATGCCGTATAAGACATCTAATGAGATTTGTTTTGTTAGGAAACATCAAAGACAAAGAGGAAGATTGGGACTCTCACTGGTCCAGCAAATCATCAGCGTTCGGAACATCCGACATGCGGCCTGGAGGAGTCTTGAACCCAACAGCATGTCAACATCCTGGGGATATTCTTCTCTTTACTGTGACCCAGCAGCACTACCCTCAGTATGATGTGTAAGTACATGCTGACATGTGATTCATGTGCTGCCATTAATTTTCACTGTCTCAGATTGTCACAGAGGGAATCCTGCTTTTTTCACAGAGACAGCTTGTACAACACTAATGCTGCGTTTGACTGGGGACCCTTCAGATTACTGGCACAGGACCAAGAACTGGCAAGATCTGCACACTCCCTTTTCTCCATAAGTCTCCATGAGCCTGGGGTGTACGCCTTCAAACTCAGCAGCCACCAACATAGGCACATGGTATTGTGATCTGTTTGTATGTTGTAGCCGATAACCACTAAATATACAATATTAAAATTCTATACTATTCACTCTAAATAACTTTAATTTATTTAATCTAAACCTGACATCAATTGTTTTAAATGCTACAAGTGAAATAGGTATAGGCCTATCACAATTTGCTTGCTAATTTCAAAGTTAGCGTTTTATGTACACACAATTATTTTTACTCTTTAATGAGTGCATACTTTTTGTGTGCAATAAATTATGTTTACATAAATAAAATACAGAAAAACTGTAATCTTTTTTAAAAATTATTACAATTTAAAATAATTGTTTCCTATATTAGTATACACTCACCTACAGGATTATTAGGAACACCATACTAATACTGTGTTTGACCCCCTTTCGCCTTCAGAACTGCCTTAATTCTACGTGGCATTGATTCAACAAGGTGCTGAAAGCATTCTTTAGAAATGTTGGCCCATATTAATAGGATAGCATCTTGAAGTTGATGGAGTTTGTGGGATGCACATCCAGGGCACGAAGCTCCCATTCCACCACATCCGAAAGATGCTCTATTGGGTTGAGATCTGGTGACTGTGGGGGCCATTTTAGTACAGTGAACTCATTGTCATGTTCAAGAAACCAATTTGAAATGATTCGAGTTTTGTGACATGGTGCATTATCCTGCTGGAAGTAGCCATCAGAGGATGGGTACATGGTGGCCATAAAGGGACGGACATGGTCAGAAACAATGCTCAGGTAGGCCGCGGCATTTAAACGATGCCCAATTGGCACTAAGGGGCCTAAAGTGTGCCAGGAAAACATCCCCCACACCACTACACCACCACCACCAGCCTGCACAGTGGCAACAAGGCATGATGGATCCATGTTCTCAATCTGTTTACACCAAATTCTGACTCTATCATCTGCATGTCTCAACAGAAATCGAGACTCATCAGACCAGGCAACATTTTTCCAGTCTTCAACTGTCCAATTTTGGTGAGCTCTTGCAAATTGTAGCCTCTTTTTCCTATTTGTAGTGGAGATGAGTGGTACCCAGTGGGGTCTTCTGCTGTAGCCCATCCACCTCAAGGTTGTGCGTGTTGTGGCTTCACAAATGCTTTGCTGCATACCTCAGTTGTAACAAGTGGTTATTTCAGTCAAAGTTGCTCTTCTATCAGCTTGAATCAGTCGGCCCATTTTCGCCCACAACACTGCCGCATACTGGATGTTTTTCCCTTTTCACACCATTCTTTGTAAACCCTAGAAATGGTTGTGCGTGAAAATCCCAGTAACTGAGCAGATTGTGAAATACTCAGACCGGCCCGTCTGGCACCACTAACTAGTGATGTTACGTATGACACTGAAGCTTCGATGCGCGTATCACACATGCGACACAATTTGTAGTGAAGCCCCGTATCGGGGTGTGTATTGGTTTCCCCAGAGTCACGTGATCGATGACAAATGAAGCCTCACTTTCTGTCCAATCACGTGCGCGTTTCGCTTTGTGTGTCAGAAGGCTCGAACTCCAGATCTCATTTAATGAGTCATTGTTGGCTCAGTCTGGTTGATGGGTGTTTCAGGAGAGTGCTGTACTTTGAAAGTTAATAAATATAATACATTAAATAACCAACATTTATTTTTCATTACTTAGGCTATTCTTTTGTCTTTTTGTTTTTGTAATATCTTTGCACTTTTGGAGAGAGAGAGAGTGAGAGAGAGAGAGAGAGAGAGAGAGAGAGAGAGAGAGAGAGAGAGAGAGAGAGAGAGAGAGAGAGAGAGAGAGAGAGAGAGAGAGAGAGAGAGAGAGAGAGAGAGAGAGAGAGAGAGAGAGAGAATAGGCCTACATTAAATCTTATTGAATCGTATAAGCTTATATTATATTTTATTGTCACACTTTAATGGGAAAATGAATTTATTTAATGAACAAATCAAACACAAACATGTAAGGCTTTTCTTTGTTATTTGCTTCATATTTCATATGCCAGAGCTTCTAACACAGGCTTCTGGCTGCTTTATTTTAAATAAGCACCAGATGGCGCTGTTCCTAGACAATCTCGAAGCTTTGAATCTTTTCCCGGAACAGTCAGTGGCTTCATTTCCCCATCCCAACCACCAACCATGACACGCTAAAAATTGCTTAAATCACCTTTCTTTCCCATTCCGGCATTCAGTTTGGAGTTCAGGAAATTGTCTTGACCAGGATCACACCCCTAAGTGCATTGAAGCAACTGCCATGTGTCTGGTTGATTAGATAATTGCATTAATGAGAAATTGAACAGGTGTTCCTAATAATCCTTTAGGTGAGTGTATTTTAAAATATAATGTATTCCTTTCATGGCAAATCTGAATTTTCAGCCGTCTTTAGTCTCCAGTCTTCTGAAATCATTCTGATATGGTGCTCATGAAACATATCAACAAATATTATTGTCATTTCTGAAAACAGCTTAATAATTTTGTGAAACCTTGATTTTTTTATCGTACTCTACTTACTCTAATTTTTGATCAATTAATGCCTCCTTGCTGTATTATTATTATAATTTTTTTTTTAAAAACATCTTACTGACCCCAAACTTGACTTGAATGGTAGTTTATTCTATGATAGCATGATAAATAATTTTCAAGACCAATCTGTTATTTGTAATCAGGGCTTGACATTAACACCCGTTGAATTTTAAATATAGGCCTAATATACATTTTCCAAATGTATATATATATTTTTTAAAAGGCATCTGAAATAATAAACTAAATGCAATATAGTGTTGTCAAAAATATAGATTTTTCTATACATATCGAAACGCTTTCAATACTCAATTTTCGTGGAATACACGATACCAGCTGCGCTTTTCTGCTCTGTCTCTGACAGCAAGTTAACACACAAACCCGCCTCCCCTCACTTACTTGTTTCATTTGCTCCGGGTGAATATTAGTTTTAGGCTACAGGGCTTGAATTTCGGCGCGGGACTGCACTAATTGCGCATAATTTTAGTTATTCCCACAGATTTTGTGCTCACACCCAAAAAGTGCGTGCACATAAAGCTGCCTCAGAGCTTAAACAGTCAAATACACACAAAATAATGTCAAAAGGCGGTCTTGGCGAGTATTCATGTAAACGCAGTCAGGTATGCTGAGAAAGAAGGTGAAAACTGTCTTAAAGTGACAGCACCCTAATATACCTGCTGCCAAATTATGAGATAATATTAAAAATATCTATATTGCAGATTTTCCTCATAGGCTATCGATGCCATAAATGTGGCCAGTGAAAATGCTGAGTGGTCAGTAACTTTGGAAAACCACCTGCCACGGTAGCTGATGGGCAAAAAAATTAATGTCAAGCCTTGGTTGTAATCAAATAAATCAACCTCCATGTCTATTTATTGGTAGATGTTGTTGTTTGGTCCTTTCAGTATGTGAGGGTAGTGCCTGCAGGTGGAGAATGTTATGACACTGGAACCTTCTTCCCATCTGACCCACATCATTTGACTCGCATGGGCATCGCGCAGAGGCGCCAACTGTTGCTCCGCCCCGATTGGCTGATGATCGGTGGGCTTTTAGGTGGAGCTGTGGTAGTCTTGTGCTTGTGCGTGACAATATTGGTAAGTGATAAGGGAGGATTAAACAAAAACGGTTAACAAAGCTTGACTTATTGAAGTGACTGGGCACTGTGTCCTCGCAGATCCTGTTCAGGGAGTACGGCTGGCCTGAGAAACTGCCAGCTCAGGCCAGGTACCGTCATCTGCAGCTCAGGTACAACATGGATGACTATTCATCAAAGGGCTCCAGGGTGGTGGCTGTGAAAAAAACACACCGAAACCAGCAGGTGGGGTTGACAGAGGATTCAGTGCTGAGAGGTAACCTACCATGGACACAAGTAAACACATTTTTTTAGTATTACCAGGGGCTACACATTCCACATTCTCACACAAATAGACCGGTCACCTTTATCACCTGTGAGCCTGTACATCCCAGGATCCTTGTCCATAATGCCTCATGCACATCCAATATCATATTATGAATTGAAAGATTACAGACTTCACATAATAATATTGCTAACTACAATAAGGAACTAACAATAAACTGTACTCTAGGTTATTTTTCATTTTACATAAAGTAAACTACAGATTAAAAAACAAAATTCTTTATCTGCTTAAGATAACCATGATATCAGGCTACATTTGTGATGGCAACTGACTCATTTTACACTGATGTCAAGTTTTTAGGATATCCTTGCTGTTTTGGCAGAACTACATCTCTGTTTGACAAGTACACTAAAAGTCCTAGACAGCATTGTACACAGTTACCAAAGATTACTCTTTGCTTTCAAAGAAATAATTGTCCAGACTTATTAGGCGTGACACATTTAGCTTTCCTCTGGTATTATATCAGCTCCGTCCAGAGTTAAAATTCCCACAGATTGTGCTCGCATTGTCCACAGCGGTGGCTCTGGTGTCAAATGAGTTCTGGGACTATGAAGAGCAAGTGGATCTTGAAGCCTTCAGTTCCAGCACCTTCTACGACATCCTGTTCAAGCACAGCGTGTCTGTCACAGTACGTCTCGGACAGCTCAGAGGAGAGGTGAGACTCCATGAGAAGGACTCCATCTTAATTCCCACCCCTCAGAGCTTCAAATATCACCCTCGTAAAGTTCAAACATATTTATAACATATTTTGAATACCATCACCGAGATTCTCGGTTGCAATTAACAGTCTCTCTTGTATGATACTATGTATGATACAGAAGTGAATTGTTACTTTCCTGGGGCGAAAAGTGTGTGGGTTAAGTTGTAAAATGAGTTTTAAGTATAGTGTTTCCTTTGTAAGCTTGTTTCACTGAAGGAAACGTGCACCCTGTCTAGGTGAAGCAGCTCTACCAGGGGGTGCTGGGGAAGTTGAGAGAGCTCCACCCTGGCTGGAGGATGTTTGGAGGGAAAACTGAAGGTTTGGAGAGACAGGTGGAGCAGGAGATGGTGCGACGAAGAGCGCTGGGGAATCAGCTGACACAGCTACTGGACAGTCAGCTGCAGATCCTGCGGGTGGAGATGAAAGCGCAGCAGGCCGTGCAGAAGAGCTTCAGAGCGCGACTCAGGGAGAGCGTCAGGCTTCTTACACTGCTTGCTGAGGATCAGACCTCGCTCTGGGATAAACACATCAAGCAACAGTATGTCATGGAGAGGCAGATATGTATCTGTCTGTTTTTATCTCTGCCTGAAAAAAAACCCCTCTTCAAACCAAAATGTGGTTCATAAATGCTTTTCAGTTGATTCAAATATAGGCCTATTATCAAATTAATCAAATGATGTACCCAATGATTAGATAATTACACGAAATGGTATATTCTACCATCCAAAAGTTTAGGATCAGTAAGATTTTTTTTCAAAGAAATGAATACTTTTGAGCAAGAATTTGTTAAATTGATAAAAATTGACAAGACATTTATAATGTTACAAACGATTTATATTTGAAGTAAATTCTCTTGATCTTTCTTGATCATACACCGCCGTCTGTGTATGAATGAGTGAGTGAGTGAATGGGTGAATGTGAGGAAATATGTAAAGCGCTTTGGTGGCCATTGGGTCTGTGAAAGCGCTATATAAATGCAGTCCATTTCTACTCAAACATTTAAAATGTATCATGATTTCCACAAAAATATTAAGCAGCACAACTGTTTTTAACATTGATAATAATAAGAAATATTTTTCAGCACCAAATCGGCATATTAGAGTTATTTCTGAAGGGTGACCCTTCAGAAATAACTCAGAAATAACTCTAATATGCCGATTTGGTGCTGAAAAATATTTCTTATTTTTATCAATGTCAAAAACAGTTGTTGTCTGAGTCTCAGACTGAAGTGGCTGCTGAAAATGTAGCTTTGCCATCACAGGAATAAATTGCATTTTAAAATATATTCAAAAAGTTATTTTAAATGGAAATATTTCACAATATTAAAATTATGACTGTATTTTTGATCAAATATACAGTCAAACCAAAAAATATTCAGACACCAGATATCATTTTTTGATATTTTTTTTTTACCAGTGGGTGTAGGACAGCAACAGTGAGGATAGCAAAATAAAGTAAATTGTGACATATTATACCCAAAAATTCTTCATACAGTGGACTACCAGTAAAATGTATCAAATTTGGGACCAAAAAGGATTCAGACACTTTGACCCGACCATGTTTCCTTAAGTGTTTTTTCTTTAATTGCTAATGCGACCTTTCTACACCACAGACTGAACTGAATTAAGCATTGCTTGGTAATTGGTTGACCTAAATTGGTATTATCTAATTTTGTACTTAAATTTTACAGCTGACAGCTATTCAAATTAATTCATTTGTGAGACAGTCTAACATAAGGATGGCCAAAACCAGTGCGATATCAACTGATTTCATAACTCTGAATTATTGTTGTATTTTATTACCATTTTCAAAACTAGCGAATAAAAAAATGTTGAAGGTGTCTGAAATTTTGGTTTGACTGTATGTAGCCTCTATGAGCACAGGAAAAAAAAAAAATCTTATCAACCCCAAACTTTGTACGGTATTTATTTATTTACAGATCACTATGAAGATAAATTATATCACTGGCCTACTTTCACAGTAACCCCTTTTAAAATTAAATTGTCAGCCAGTTTAGGTAAAGGACTATTCACATACAGAAGGGCACATTCTTGTATTACTACTTCTGTCATATTTTTTTCAGCCTGTGTACACACACACACACACACACACACACACACACACACACACACACACACACACACACACACACACACACTCTCACACACACACACACACACACACACACACACACACACACACACACACACACACACACACACACACACACACACACACACACACACACACACACACACACACACACGTTGCTTTGTAATTTGAATTCGAAAACAACTGTTTCTTAAAAACATCATTTCCCCATAATAAATGGTGGAGAATCCCTTCGTCTCATCCTCATCCCAGCCCTCTTATCACACTTCCAGATCTATAATCACAAAGCGAAAGAGGAGCTTAAAGCTTTGTTCGTTCTGCACACAATTGTGATCGTTTTTCAGATCTGATCTTTAGGATTTATTGTCCAGTGACTACTGTGATGACATTGGACCTGTATTTTAGAATGTGCTTTCTATATTCGATATATCGGCCTGGCTGTAGTAAGATTTATACGTTATCATGATATGAAGAGAGTTAAAAGAAAGTAGGTTTCATTGAAGATAGAGACTGGAAACTAGACATTTAGCCTGAGTTCATGTCTATGACCTCCAGTGTTGAACTCATGAGGCACATCAGATAACATAAGCATCAGAGACAGCAGCAAGGTGTCCTTGAATTCATGAACTGCATGACACTGCCAGGCCACCACAAAACCAGTGTTTGTCTGACTTCTTGCCTCTGGATCTACCCAGCCTCTGTACAACCCTTCAATTCCCTCAGCACCTCCTTCTGTTTTTCACAGTACACATCACATGGGCACTTCAAAGCCCAAATCGTCTCATCCCTGTGTGTTAGCATTCCTTAACCTTAGTTTTTGCAAATAATACTTATATTACTTCCTCATAATTTTTCTTCATCAGTTTCTTTGGGTATATGTTGTGCATTGCAGTGTTTTGGAGCGAGTAGCTGTGCTGGCTGATGAGATGACTGAGATGGTATCATTGGAGAGCCAGAGGCTGGGAGCCTGGGTTGTGCGTAAAGAAGGCACTGGAGCACAGCTGTTATGCCCTGCTACTGGATTGGTCCTCAGTAGGGAAGACGCCATTGGTAAAAACTACTAAAAACATTTGTGTACGAATTTACAGATATTAACCATATAATTTAGACCTAATGTTATTGTATATGGTGAGAATGCTTTCAGTCAGTGACTGTGCAATCACACCCCTTAGTGGAATTTTAACAGAAAATAGTCAGCTACACCACTAGGTGGAAGTATTTTACAACATAGCACACGTTTGGCTGGTCAAATCCTGACAAATATCCTCTGAGGGTCAACTTGGCATGTATGTGGCATGACTGATTGATTAAAATCTGTGGAAACACAGAAAGATTGCACTCCTTTTCCCTCCACAGCTCCTGACGGATCTGTTAGGGCTTGTGATGCCATTCATGTAGACCCCCTCACAGGCCTTATTCAACCCAACTCTAATGCCCATATGTTACTGGCCAGTGGACACAGTATGCCAGTGCCCTCAGACTTCTTCCTGCACCCCCAGACCGGCAAACTACTGCCTGTGGCGGGAAATGTGGGCTTTGATCCTGCTTCCTCCACCCTTGTCTTTACAGCCGATGCTTGTGTGGGTAAGTCACTTAATATGCTTATTAGTATGTTTAAATAAATATTCTGTTTTCAGTACAAGTTAAGATCAGTCAGCAGCACTTGATTACCCAAAAATAAAATCAGACTTGTTTACTTTAAAGAAACCAGGTGAGGCACTTCAATGTAAATACAAGGGGACATAAAAGCAAAAATGTGATGCTTATTTTACAAAAGTACTTGCATTTATTTATTTAAATATAAAACGTAAATTAGGCTATTTGAGTTGTTCTTGTCATTTTTATGGTCATTTTAGGTGTTATGATGTGATGGCAATGAAGAAAAATTGTAAGGAAGTAATATTAATATAACAACATATATTAATATATAAAACATTTTATTCATGTCATGTCAGTTATGTTTATTAGTTATACTTTTTTTTTTTTAACTTTTTTCCCCACATTTTTTATTTCTAATATTATTTAGCTGTATAAAAGTTTTGTTGTTGTTGTAAGTTTAACGTTTACAGTAATCTGATTAAAACTTTTTTTTTTACTGCTTTTTGCTAAATCAAGTTTACGGTGAGATACCTGCAATGGTTTTCGCTTCTTAGGTGAGGTGGGAAAATGGGAATCACCCCTGCTGCCTTTCATTCCTTATCCTCTATCCCACCATGCTGAAATCCATGCTGCTTCCAAACTACGGGGGCTTCGTTCAGGCCAAAGGCTGGTGCTTGGAGGACCCATGTGTGACTATGACACTGGTGTTCTGGTGCCTATTCTGGCAGTCACCATACATCCACAAACAGGACTGGTTTATCCTTTGGGTGGCGTACACATGTGTCCCATCTCGCGCCTGCGGCTGCCCATTCAGATTGGCTCTCCCATGCTGGACCCACGTACAGGCAACCTGGTGCTCATCACGGGGGTCAGTCTTGATCCCCACACAGGTCTGTTTTCTGTATGTTGAAAAAAGCTCAGCACATTCAAATAGCCTGATTGATGATTGTGTCTGTTCAGGGGCTGTACTACCAGTTGGGGGGCTTCTACTGGGCGAGTCCTTCATCGAGCCCTTGAGCGGCCGGATGGTGCGGGTTGGTGGAGGCAGCGTGCGAGGAGGGAAGGTGGTGCCTCATGCTGGGGGTTTCCAGGCTCTGTTGGACAGCCAGGCCCTGGGCGCCTGCTTGCGGGTGGCAGAGCTCATGCAAGGTTGCTGTGATGAGTGGAGCTCAACAGCCGCAGATCTACAAGGTGACCTCGATAGACTCTTGGCTGGAACATCTGAACTGGAACAGGTCTGGAAAAGCAGCCAACATTGTATGTTGCAGGTGCTGAGTCGTCTGGAAGCCGTACAGGAACAGGCCAGGGGTGTGGCGGAGAATGGTGGTACTGTGGGTGGGTAGGAGCTGTTTACTACAAAAGATCTGTTCAAAATCTGTATAAATAATATAAAGGTTAGGTCAGTACAAAAATGTTCCATTCTGCCAAATGGTTACTATTGATACTTTGGTAAAATCATGATCGATTTACCCTGCACTGAGCCCCGCCTTATAAACAGTTGTAGATAACCATCTTTTGTCTGCATCTCAGACTAGGGTTTACTCGTTTCTAATGTTTATGGAGGATCTGTGTATTTGGGTAGTGTTAAACACAATTTAGTGGAAATTATCCAAAAATGTTATGTCCAAAGTAACTTCACAGAGTTCACAGTAACGTTAGATATATTAGACATATTTGTAACTTCCTTTATACTAATGCAATCTGTTTTAATCTATTTTTTTTTCCTATCTATTGACTGTGAGTGTGTGCTGAAGTGTTTTCCTTCATTCTGGTTTACAGTCTCTGGAGTTACTGCGTTTCAAGTTACTGCGTAACTGAACAATTTCTTTAAAGTAAAATGGCAAATAAAAATACTTTGCTATGTCACAATGTATTCCAGTCCATGTAAAAGATTTTTTACCGCTTTATGAGCAAATTTTACTGAAAACCATCTCCAGTTCATTCTTAACCATTTAATATGGGATGGGATACTCATTCAAACAGTGCAAGAGCTGTCAGAATGATCTTTTATGATTACAGTGGTGTTTAATAACTGTCAATAACTTTAGGTTATGTAAAGAAGTGTTATTAATATTATGAGATGCACTACCATTCAAAAGTCATTCAAGATATATCAAGGCTGAAATTATTTGATCAAAAATACAGTAAAATAGATAAATGTTTTCTATTTTAATATATTTTAAAATTGTATTTATTACTGTGATAAAAAAGCTGAACCTTTTATTTAAACTGTTAATTTTAATTTATTTTAACTTTTAAATATTTTTGCATTTTATTTATTTTTTATAAAATTTGTATAATTGTTTATATATATATATATATCATTTTTGGTATTTAATTTGTATGCTTAACATTTACACTAATCTGATTAAAGCAGAAATTCTACTGCATTTTTTCAAATGGTTTAATTTTGCCTCCTTGCTGCTTGTGCTCTTTTAGGGGAGATTAAGCTGCCTGGCATTGAGCTCTCCTTGCCAGCTCTACCCGGGTTGGAGTATCCTGACCCCGGAGGCTCGGGTTTGCATGTCCCAGTTCTCGGAGCTCAGTTGGACTGGGTATCAGGCTGCATGGTGCCTCTGGCAGGAACCATGGAGGATGCAGATGGAAAAGGTAATGGAGGTTCCTTGGAAGTTCCAAATCCTGTTACATTAATCTCTAGGTGTTAACCTATTACGACTCTCAGGGATGGTTCCCATACGTTTTGGATCGCAGACGGTGGATCCAGTGACAGGGGTGCTTTCTCCAGTTGTTGGGGCCAATCTGGATGTTTGGAAGCAGACTGTGATTCCTGTAACTGTGTCCCAGATTCTGACTTTAGGAGAAAATCCAGACAGTGTAATGGTGAGCCAAGTCGAACTAAATCACAGCCACAAAAAAGCTCATTTGGCTTGGGGGTGTTTTTTATGTTTGGAAAATGTATTTGTTTGCCTTAGGTGGAAAACCTCCAGAAGGAGAGCAGCGCACGGGGCAATTACTGGCGTGAACAGACACTGAAGGAAGAAGAGATGGTGGGAGATTTTGACAGAGCCGTTAAACGCTATCTCTCCACTTCCATACATGAGTCTGACTTTGTGAGTTGACTCCACAGGGATGGCACTGCACTCTGTGGCCTATTTAAAATGCAAGTCTTTTGACCTAGTGTCTGTTTTTATTTCTGTGAGTGTCAGAGTGATAGAAAGCGTTTCCACCATCCTTGCATCCTAAATGAGATGCTGCCTATGTTTGTGTGTGTGTGTGAAACAGATAGACTGGATGGACACCGACAGGCAGCTAAGGGAGACTGCCGCTGAGGTTCAGGAAAGCGCTCAGTGTGAGGCCCAGAGAAAAGCTCTCCAGAACTCAGAGTTATCTCTACTTCTACCTGCCCATGTGTTACATGCTCTCACAGGAGGTCAGTCCTCACCCTCATACTCCCACTGTGAGCCCAAACGGTCATGCTTTAAAGATTCAAAAAATAGCATTCAGGATTCTTGGTCGGTAAGTGTCTTTAAAAAAAAAAAAAAAAAATGTAAACAGTTTTTTAAAGAAGTCTCTTATGCTCACCAAGGCTGTTTTTATTTGATGACAAATATAGTAAAACACTAATAGTGTGAAATACAATTTAAAATAACTATTTTCAACTTTATTATATTTTAAAATATAATTCATTTCTGTGATTGCAAAGCTGAATTTTCAGCATCATTACTCCAGTCTTCATTGTCTGTCACATGATCCTTAAGAAGTCATTCTAATATGCTGATTTGGTGCTCAAGAAACATTTCTTATCACTTAAAACAGTTTTTTGTGGAAATTGTGATAATTTTTTTCAGGTTTGATGGATAAATAGTTGAAAATCATTTATTTGAAATAGAAACCTTTTTTTCTATAAAACATTATAAATATATTTACTGTTCAAAAAATAAAAAACCTTAATAACTCTAAACTTTAAGTTGTCCAAACTCCATATGCAGTATATTCCAAGTCCTCTGAAGTTATACAATAAAGTATATTTGTTTGAGGAACAGACCCAGATTTAGGTAATTATTCACTGATAACCATCCCCTCCAGTAAGCAGTTAACTTAAGAATCAAATCATTGAACCAGTGAGTCGAACTCGGATTTTTGAGCAAATCAATCTAATGTTCCTCACATAAAGCTATCATTTGACTTCAGAAGAATTGAAAAAGTCACCAGTTTGCCAAAATGTTAAAAAGATACAAATTGCCTTAAGAGTTTGTTGGCTAGATGTCACTGTCATTTTTGGGAAAACCATATTGCCCTCAATTTTATTTCATAAAACAGCTTTTTTTCATAAAAGGTTTAATCTCTGTGTGAACTCTTCCTTTAAGGAGACGAGGAGGAGTGGGAGCAGCAGTGTTACTGGCACACCGGGCTTAAAGCCGTGCTGAACTGTGCGAGTGTGTCCATGGAGAGATTGCGGACGGACCGGGATCAGCTATCAGTACAGGAAATGCAGCATCTGGTCAGCTTGTTTTCACATTGAAACTCACGCCCTCAAACAGAAACATACAAATCTGTTGAGCTCATTACTACGTTGTTAAACAGTTGAATGAGCAGATCAATACATTGGAAGCTTAATATCCTTTGTGTGACTATTGGTGTGATTGCCAATACTCTGGCTTTGCACTACTTGTCTATTTTCCAGTTTAATGGAGTCTGTTCTAGGATGTTTAACATAATATCTTGTGATTATCACAGGGTGAGAAACTGAGGGAGCAGGAACTGTGGCAGCATTTAATGCAGAGACAAGCAGAGCTGGACGCTGTGCTTTCGTCTCTCCACAATGCTCGTCTGGTCTGCCAGCTGCGTGCTGACACCGCGCAGGTAACACGTGCCGGAGGATAGATGTGTAATGCATGCTTGTGGCACTGACCGATAATTGTGTAGCTATGTCCTTGGTTTATCCTTAGAGATGTTTTGTATGCTTGGCCAAAAAAAAAGTCGCTGTTTGAAATAAAATAGGCAAATGTTTAAGTCTATGACTGGATCATTATTGCAGTGATTATTATGTTTCTGGCATGTATATGTTTGGCAACAGTTCTTCTAACACTAATTTATGGAGTGTGTTGCTTTTCATTTCTTAAACAACCATGTAGGAAGAGACATCATGGCCATATTCCAGGATGACAATGTCAAGATTCATCAGGGTCAAATTGTGAAAGAATGGTTTGGAAGAAATAAATATATTGACCAAAAATGGATGCACCTCTTGATGGAAATAAATGTTGTGATGCTATTTCCATCAACAGTTGCATTGATTTTTGTTCAAGGTCTTGTACTGACACTGCAAGAGTCAAGCACTCTGTAAAGTCTACTCCAGCACATCCCAAAGACTTTCAATGAATTTAAGGTCTGGACTCAGAGGTACCAATTCATGTGTGAAAATTATTCTTCATGCTTCCTGTCAACCATTCTTACACATTTTGAGCATGATGAATCTTGACATTGTCATCCTGGAAATATGGCCATGATTAGTCTTCCTACATGGTTGTTTAAAGGGACATTGTGTAGGAATTTCTCCCATCTAGCGGTGAAATTGTATTTTGCATTCAAACAAATTGTGCTCTCCAGCGCTTCGCTTTTTCAAATGCGTGTTGCATCTACGGTAGCCGGTATGTACCAAAAAGCTATGACAGGATGTCTTCTAATAGCACTTCGTCGAGTTTTCCTTCTATCTATATAATAAAGTACACAACCAAGCAATGAAAAAAAGCTTGTAATTAAGACTGTAAAATTGATTTACCTGTCGAGGAGAAAGCAGGCAACTTCAGCGTCTCTTTTGAAATCTTTCTCCTGCATTAGCTCTTTCCACCTGGAAAACGCTATCCCGACATTGACTCTTGTTTTTTTGTAATCTCCGGTCACGTTTCCTTTTACGTTCAATTTTGGACGTTTTTGGCAACGAGGATTTCTTCTCCTGTGTCTCCGCATATGTATGGTCTGCCATTAAAAATAACAGTACAATGCTGCCTTTTAAACTTGACAAGCGCCTCTCACTGCTCTGCTTCTCCATTTCTGCTGCTTTCAGTTACGTGATGCTGGCTCTGAACGAAAACGCGTTGTGGAAACGTTGGCCTAGTACTTTTTGTCCCTCTCTGCTATTAGTTTTCAAGATGGCGTAACTACATGGAAGCCTCCGTGGACCTACCCGTCCCATTTATAGAAAGATAATAAATTCTTTGTTTACGAGGATAAGTCAGATAATTGGCTATTTGTACACCATTGAAGACATATTTATGAATAAAAATATTGATTTTAGATCATAAAATACCTAAAAAAAACTACACATTGTCCCTTTAAGAAATGAAAAGCAACAAATTCCATCAATTAGGTTTAGAAGAACTGTTGCCAAACATACAACATTCTAGAAACATAATAATCACTGCAATAATGATCCAATCATAGACGCGTTTGCTCATTTAAGCATTTGCCTATTTAAATCCAAACAGCGAGAATGCTTTAGGAGACTTTATTCAATCTTTTCCCTTGACAGTCTACTAAATTGATTATCTTCCTCCAGTCTTTAGTGTCTGGCACATTCTGGTTTAAAGATTTTGGTGTGCTGAAGCCCAAGGGTGTCAGGAACCCTCTGAAAGTAATAGCCATGACTCAGCAGAAAATCCTTCCTCGGCTTGAACGACTTATTCAGCTATTGGAGGAAAGCAAAGCACTTGGCCAGTCTACCAGCACACAGCCACAACAGAGCTCTGGTACAATATCTTCATTTATGCCTTATTATAGAAACGTTAATCATGTTTTTGTCTCAATTGTGAAACCTATCTCAAAAGGGAAACGGGCGTTTGGCCGGGAAAGCACTTCCAGAGCATGGACCGAATCTGTGTCTGTTATGAAAGGTATATTTGAATACACAGAATAAATCGCAAGATTCTGGTTGTCAAGACTGTCGAATTTCACCGCTGTGTTTGTGTCTCCTGCTACACCAGGTGTCTCGACTCAATCCCTTAAAGATCAAATGAAGACTCTGTCTGCGAGTGAACAGAATGCCACGGTGCCCTCTCTTTCTTTGTCAAACCCATCTTACACTCAGAAAAGCCAGGAAAAAACACATCTAAACCGCAGCCAGGGTGAGGTTGTCTTAAGTCAGAGACGTTACCGGCATCCTCATTTCAGATCGCAACATGATGTTCTCTCTTGTTTCATTCAGATATCCAAACGCTCCAGGAACCTGGTCTGTCCACATACATAAGTATCCCAAAGCTAGCAGGTCAGAGCGTTTTACTGGAGCACTTTGAGTGAAACTTGCAGTTTGTGTTTAAGAAAAGTTTCATTGACCTTGAAGTCAAGTTTTAACAAGAGGAGAACAAGAGGAGAACAGTGAAGCAAAAACGTGATTTGTTACATTGCTTAAGGACATGACCTAAGTAGTTATTGAGGCTATTAGCGTGTTTGCTAAGGCAGGCAACACAAAAATACTTACGGTATAAACCATACTTTATACTTATATTGCCTATACTTGCTCACACTTACAGTTTTAAGTTTGTTCACATCCCTAACCCTAAGTATTAAACTTCAGCACATAACTGCACCAATTGTTAGTGTTGAAGTACTCAAGTCCGGAAAAGAACAGACTCATACTCAAGTCCGAGTCAAAGACCATTTTTTCTATGACTAGTTGAGGCCAGCTCGCTTCCAGGCCGAGTCTGAATGCTCCTGAAAAGAGTCTCGGACTCTAGCTTGAGACAGACTAAAGTCCGAGTTGGTTATGTCCGTGCTTTAGTACCACATTACTGCCATTTATTCTATAGACATGAATTATACCTCAAATAGTGGTGTTTATTGAGGAGAGGTGTGCTATTACTTTTTCGGAGGTTTCAGACCAATTTTAAACCCGCTTTGTTACAGTGCATGTAGTTTTTGTACATAAACAATGTTACTCGTTCTCTGTGTTATTTGAATTGAGAAATTCCCTTTTGTATCCCTGCCCGTGGACAGTCGGATCGACAGAGGGTTATTAAAAGAACTGTTTTTGTTGGAGTAGGTTTTATCACTGAAAATTGTATCATACTTTGTCTACAGTTTAAACAACTTAATGTTAAAAATGGCATACTATTGCAATTTGTATAACTTGAAACAGAAAATAATTCACTCCTGTTAAATCTTTATTCTTACCATTATGACAAAGCTTGCTAAGAAGTATTTCCTATTAAAGCAAACTTAGGCAATTTTTTACTCTGGTCAAGCATATCCATAGCAGACTTGAACGGCAACATGCCTTGTACATTATGAGTGTGGAAGTTTTCCTACCTGTTTGGCAAAAGGTCAGATAGCACCAATTTCTGTCAGGACCACTATCGTCAAATACAATTGACAATTAGCATACAGTTAGGATTGGCGGCATAGTTCTGTTCTGGGCAAGAACTCCCTGCGCATCCATGCAGCCTAGCATGGATAAGCAGCAATAACCCCCCTTAGGGTAAACAGAACAGAACCAACATGAATGTATTGCAGATATCATAAATTAATTTTAATGTACAACATAGTTTGATTCAGAGGGGAATCAGAATGCCAAATCCTGACTGACGAGAGGAGGAGCTGGGGATGGAGGAGGGTAATTCGCTCCTGAGAAACGCGATAGCTGTTGATAATACTGAGGAGCTTATATATGTATACAGTGATAGGCGTCGTATTCCTATAGGTAGACCTAGATCAGCTGAGAGTCAGCTGATGCGAGCTTGAGTCTTTCTATTGCACAGACAGCCAAGTTTTATTGAAAGTCTATTTTGCCAGCAGTGAGGTGCGATCAATTTTGTATGAGGGCGAAAGATTTCCCCATGCAGATTTCAAACTAGCTCAAGTAAGTCACGTGGATTTGCCATGTTATGCAACAGAAAGCTGCTTCTGTTTAAGCTGTGCTTCGTACATTGCTACACTATTGAAAATAGACAACTAAATTTTTTGCCACAAAATTCTCTAATGTGATCGCAACTTTACATTTTTGACTGCAGTCAATAAAATGGCCAAATAAATTCCTAAACTTACACTGAAAGGAAGATTCAAGTCATGTAGTGTCCAGAGTATTAAAGTGACTTGGGAAACAAAAAGTAATTATTTTCCTGTTCTGTATTTGTTTTACGGTGTTGCAGGGGAAGTGTGGTCCAGACTAGTAGGGCTATCTCCTCTCTTCCAGCTGATGAAGGAAGTGGAGCAGCAGCTCAGGGATAGTGCCATAGATAGAGGCCTGCTGAAGATCCAGCCCTCGGGTCAGGCTCTTATTATCACCATTGAAACGTGCAATCTGAACTCATCACAACTGCAAAGTCATTAGTGTAGCAACAGATGACTTAAAGCGCCATGAGAACCATCAACATGTCAATCGAAATATAACTTGAGCTTTATTTTAGCATCTACTTAAAGGTTAAAGGGATGTGAGAATGTAATTAATTAACAACTTTATTTTGTGTTAAAGTTTGCAAAGATGCAGAGTGATCAACGTGTGACATTAAATGGTGTGTGTTGGTACATGCATTCAGGTGCAGGCCGGTCGTTCATGGATTTCATGGATGCCCAGTGGGAGTGCGAAGGAGAGCTGATTCTAGTGAGCTCTGAAACACTCAACCCACGAGAGCTTTTGCTCTACCAGCATGGACAGTTTCTCCTCCAGCACCTTCACTTATATAAAATGGTCTGGATTTTTATGTGACAGTATGTGTGATTCTCATTGACTGTGTTGGGGAGTAACTAACCAAACGTTACTGACTTAATTTTTTTTAGTGACATGACAAAAACAGTTGGTATTTTAACATTGTTGGGTTGCACATGCAGCCTATCTTTGATTTGTTCAGGTAGATAATTTAACTGAACCAGTAAAAAAAAATAAAATAATAATATTTGAGTCACCACATGGTTAGTTATGACATTTTACGAATTTATTTTTCTATAGCGATAATCAAAAGAATAGGCACTAAGGCATAAATAAATAAAAACAGTAATATTGTGAACTATTATTACAAATCAAATTTTCTATTTGAATATATTTTAAAATGTGATGCCAAAGCTGAATTACCAACATCATTACTCCAGTCTTCAGTCACATGATCCTTCAGAAATATTGATTTGCTGCTCAAGAAACATTTCTTATTATTATCAATGCTGAAAATTGTTGTGCTGCTAAAAATTTTGTGGAAATAGTGATAATTTTTTTTCAGAATTATTTGATTAATAGAAAGTTTAAAAGAACAGCATTTATTGTAACATGTAACATTATAAGTGCCTTTACTGTCACTTTTGTCAAACTTTACGATTGTGCAGTGGTTTTATGCCTAAAAAAATAGTTTGTTCACAGCTTTGATTTCTTCATTCTAGATACCAGCAGTAACACTTCAACTGGCTTCTAGTCTTCCTTTCAACAACTACAATAACAATGCTTTCCGCAACTCTTTCTATTATCAGGTATTTCTAAATTTAGGCATGTACTGTACATATTGAACCAGCGAAATATAGAACTTATGAAAAGTTATTAATAATATACCACACTTTGAAAAGTGATAATTAGCACCACTTTCCATGTGATATAATTGGTTTCCCAGCTAGTCTGGTTGCCGTAAGGTTAAATGCCCTTATGCGTCAGTCACCGAGTGAGCTATAATTTATTCATGTTAAGCACACTTAGAGCTCTGTCATACAAACCCCTGTGCACTTAGCACTCCCTATGTCTTCAGGAAGAAGAGAGGACTCTGTTTGTTCGCTGTCGGAGGTTGCAGTCAGCGGGTGGCCTTTCTCTGCTGCTCATGCACTGTGCTGCACACATTTCCACCAGTCAGATGAGAACAGACTCCGATCCTGCCTTCCAAAGAGCCTTTTTCAAGGTGCTATATACAACCGCACCACACTACAGCTTAAACAAGACAAGAAAATATGTGCTAATGACCTCATGTCCTGTCCCCATTTCCAGGTTTTACAGGTGGGCCTAAGTGAGTTGTTCCATGCCAGACTGGGACAAACTGATAGTCCAGATTACGAGAGGACGAAAGATTTGGCGTCAGATGCAGCTCTCGATGGTCTTCTGCTGGAAAGAATGCAGAAGCCAAGTCCTGGGATTTTCACAGAGGATGTAAGTTTGATTTATTTTGCCATATTCGCCCCTTACGTTCTCAGTTAGCTATTGCCAAGTAATTCACTGGGATGTAGCAGATTCCGTAGGATAGGACTGATTTTTAATGTGTGCTGTTTTCTGGCCAGGAGGTATTGGGGCATTTGCACAAATACAGAGAGGCTTCGGTGTTCCGCCAGGTCGAGAGTCTCCTGAAAGAGTCTCCTAAGAGCCTGGAGATCAATCACATCAACACCGACCCATCAGTCAGCGACGGCCCAGACAGCCAAGATACCGCTCCTACATGAACTGACATTTTAACTTTGAATAGCAATGTCTTTCTGACAGCGATAAATCCAGCTTTCAAAGGCATTTTATATACTGCAGGACATCTCACAGCCTTATCGTCTTGGACGGTAACAGCCCTTGGACCAAGTTCTAAACTTACCTTAACTAAAAAATTATCTGAAAATCAAACATTGAAATTGGTTAATATTACCATAAATTGCATAGGTCCAACAACTTGACAATGTTACACAATTTGACATTGTTGGCATTTACCTAATCTGACTAGCTTCTGCCAAATGATGCAAATTTGCACCAAAATACCATACAGTTTGTTTGAACACACAAACTTTGATGATTACCAGGGTGCAATTTCTTAAAAATGAATCATTCAATATTTGAATGAGAATATTTAGAAATTCTGAAATAAATGTAGAAATATAAAATAAAAAATAAACATAAATAATAGTTTAAACTGAATTTGCTAAAATAAATTATATTTTTTAACAAATATAAATTTACATATATTTATATGTATAGTATATCTATGATTATAACACATTTGTTCCAATAGCAGAAGAAAACAACCATGATGGTGTTTCCACGCCTATCTAAACAATAAAAAATATATAGATATTTATAAATTTATATATATTTAAGTAACACCATCAGCCGGTGTAATAAAATATTAAAATACAACCTCGCAGCAAATTTTTTTGGATTTAATGCCAAATTAATAGTGTTATAAATTTACCTTTACATTTTTTTTAAATGAAAATATAAGAAGCCTGGCCACATTTATGACTTTAATAACTCTGGAAATTATGTTTAAACGGTCCATACACAATTATATGATTTTTCCATTCAATTTTACTGTGTTTAGAACAGTCATTTCCCCACTGTCCGTGACTGTATCAAAACAGACCTGCAAACAATTTTAGGGTCATCATGAGTCGTGACCCACCCGGTGAGACTAGATTATGACTAAAATAAAAAGAAAGACAAGCATGCAGCATATATAGCAAGAGAATGGCTTAAGCTTTGAGTTTAAAATAGATTTAACTTTGCAAAATGCTCAGGGCAGAATTGCAATGATGAAAGTTTAAAGCTGCAACAAACAAACCATTTCTGTCCTGTTCTGTTTACTATAAAAAGTACACGACAGCCCGTTAGCACTTCTTGAATGTCTCAGAATGCAGCTTCACAATCTTGTTTACCAAATACTTATATGCATTTATGCCATTGTACTCATGTTTGGTCTTGGACTGTCTTGTTTGATTGCATTTCATTTATTTAAAGTGGCGTTTTCCTGCTATCTACATTTAATACAGTTGCTATTTTGCGACTGAATGTCCCTCTGGCTCTAGGGATCAATAAAGTATGTTTTAAAGTAGCCTAACAACTAGAAAGAAAGGCACAATAAAACATTTTTATCTGTGTAAGTATGCCTGTTTTTTTAATTACATCTCAGTCATTGCTTATATTCATGAATAGCCTACGTGGAGCACTTTCATAAACCCTAGAACATGAAGTAGAGCTATATATCTGTATACAATATTTCAACATTCGTTTTATGTTTTCTGGCAGAATGAGTGTGTGGTTGTCATTGTACAGGGGAAAGGGTGTTGTTTTCACGTTACTAAACATTCGAAAACAAACACAAAAAAAGTTTAAATTGATAAAAGATCGTCACAGATATTTTGACCGCGTAATGTATTATAAGCATCTAAAGTTACCAGCAGGGGCAAATTTGCACATGGCTACTGTTGCTATGCTTACGGATACACTTCCGTAAACAAAACTGCCTCACTTCTCTTCATAAATTCCTTTTGTTTTGTGAACACTCGTTTTGAAGCATGACTTTGCAAGATAACGACGATATCGAACGGTTTTTGAGGAATGTTGATCAGATAGGTAAGTGCTATTTTGTTTACAACCCATCTTCACTGATGATAGCGACGCGACTATAACGGAATGTAAGTTACCGGTAATTATACAACGTCACGGTAAGTCAGTGTAGACGGACGGGACTCTTTTAAATGTTTACTGAACACAAAATGAAATAAATGTAATGTGATTTTTTTAATTGAATGTTGTTGATATATCTGATTGCAGATGAGTTAGTAAAAGAGTTAAATTCCAACGATATGTCGTGTCAAGAGAAAGCACTTGCGAAGGCAGATCAATTTATCTCATCTTTGGAGCAGGTGGAACAATGCAAAACCACAATCAATAAGACGGTTATTAACAAACATCCCTCATCTGAAAATGTGTCCCTGGTACAGTATGATTAAACATGTAATAGCCTACAATATAACGATGTGAAAATAAACACCTTTATTGCATTTTTAATACATGTTACGGACTCGTGATTATCAATAATAATGCTTTGTATTCATACCTAATATTTGAAAAAAAAAAACAATGTTTTTTTTCCAAAACTACAGTTGTTACACTGCGTTTCCCCTTCTTTTCAGAACATCCAGTATGAATCAAGTCAAAATCCAGGTAGGTTTGTGTATTTGAGTCTCTTATCCATTCTGTGTTCGACAGTAACGTTGATAAGACCTCTGTCTCTGTTGAATAATTTGATTTCAGTTCTAAAAAATTGAATGTCTGCCCTTGAAATCTTGTAAATGATTCATAAATCAATAATGTTACAAACTTGCTAACCTTCATCTTCACTTGTCTTTTTATTATAAATCTTGCAACGGTTTGTTGTACCCTTCGATTCGTCAGAGAATTTCTTGAGGACATTAGAGAAAGATGCCGAAGAGAGACGTCATAGAAGAAAGATGAAAGAGGAAAAAGCCAACGGTGTGTATACTGAAGCCTGAGAGCGAAATGGGCAGTTTTTGGGCAGTTTTGCACTGTCAGTTTGCAACGTCAATTTCCTTTGTCCTCGTTTGACCCGTAGCATTAAGGGAGCAGGGGAATGAGGCTTTCAATCAAGGTGACTACGAAACGGCTGTCAAGTTTTATACCGAAGGCTTGGATCAGCTGCGTGACATGCAGGCTCTCTATACAAACAGAGCTCAGGTACTTCTACATTTCAGAACAAGTTCTTCTACAATAAGCAGTTGAGCAGTATCATAACTGATATTCCCGTGAGACTTCTCCTCTTGTGATTTTATTGTCTCACATTCATGTATTATGTAGGCCTTTATCAAGCTGAAGAGATATAAGGAGGCCATAAGTGACTGTGAGTGGGCTCTGAGGGTGAGTAAATCAGTAGGAAAGAGGTCAGAGAAATGACCCCTCATTTTTCAGTGTCAGCCGAAGCGGAGAGTTTTTCATTCTACCTTGTCTGGTGAGAACAGCAGGCTCCATAGAGCGGTTTCTATTGAACTGGATAGTTGCTCAGCATTAGAAAATTGGGTTGAAGTTCCTTCTGGGCTGTGCCGAATAGCCTTTGCTTTTGGAAAACTTTTAGAAAGTTAAGTAAGAACTAGCTATATCTATACGTATATTCTTATTCTAAAGTGTGTGCACAGTGTAGTGCTGTCAAATCAATTAATTGCGGTTAATCGATTAATTGCGATGTTTAATCTATTAATTAAACAAAAGTTTATAAATATAAAATAAATGTGTATATATATATATATATATATTTACACACACACACACACACACACACACACACACACACACACACACACACACACACACACACACACATATATATACTGTCACAGTGTCTGGTTGTGTTTCCCTGGGTTGTCACTAGAGGTCCTTGTTCTCACGGTGTCTTTCACATTTGACTTCATTTCCCAGCATTCTGTCTGTCACTCATCAGTTCATTGCACTCAGCTGTTTCCCATCACATTGTTTAGTTCTGTGTATAAATACCCTGTCTGTTTCTGTCCTTGTTATGGAGTCATTATATGGTCACCACACTTCTGAGTTCCTTGCCTGTTTCTTGTTTTGTTTATTTGTATTCTACAAGATGGATTACGTTTTAATAAACACCTACTGCCATACTGCATTTGGATCTACCTATTTTCCTGGGTGTCCCCGTGACATATACTCTTTATACATTTATGTTAGATGTGATTAATCGCAATTAACTGATTCGACAGCACTATTTAAAAGTCATTTTAAAAGTATTTCAAATACAATTCATAAATTCTTCCGTTTTTCAGAGCGTCACATCTTGTCACACAGTAATGAAGATCTACAGGGGGTCTCTCTGATATAATTTTCTGTTTTATGTGTTTTTTTTCCTCTTTTTTTCCTAAGAAATAATATTCATTCCTTTGAAGATGATGATTTTTCATGCCCCCTAAAATATATCACAATGAGTTATTATAAGAAATGTTCATTATAGAACAGTGTCTTCACCTCTAAATTTGTATTTAATTATTTTTTGATAAAATAATAGTCTAAGACAGAAATGTCACATTTCTGACTCTAGTTTATTACTTCAATGCATCTTCTGTTGTTTTCAAGTGGCTAATTAAAATGTAAAACTTTCATTCACAGTGCAATAAGAAGTGTATTAAAGCGTATATACACATGGGAAAATCTCACCTAGCACTCAAGGATTTCCCACAGGTATGTATCGGTCAATAGAAGTCCTTCTGTCCTTTCAAGCCTAAGGCTGGATTACACTTATATTTCTCACCTTATTTGACCCCTGTCCTTTTTTCATTCTTTTTTTTTATTATTATTGCTTCACTTTCAGTCCAGGATTTGCTATCGAAAGATTTTGGAGATAGAGCCAAAGCGGGAGGCCATGGTCAAAGGTATGATCCAAAAATGCTGTAAAGATCAGAGGCAAGGCAAAGTCAATATTTAGGACTTTAGATCCATTCTTTAGCAGCAGAAGTAGGACTAGCGTTGCTATTAGCTTTTAGCATCTGTCTGAATATGCAGTTTCTGTCAAGCATCTCTCAGCAGTACCAGAAAAAACTGTGTTCATTTGTAGTTTTAACAAGAGTCTCTCTCTACATCTTCTTGTAGAAAGCGTCACATGCTTACACCAGCAGTTTTTAGAACTTTAGTTTGCTCATTTACATTCATTTTGAACTTTTCCAGAGGAGTGGCATTTGGATTTCTGTTCTATGCATTTTAATAGAGTATTTCCATATGAATTTGCAAAAAAAGATATATGTTCATGGAGCAGTCACAATACATTACATTGCAATAGCTTATCTGAGACAAGTGGATTTGGAAGAGAAGGTGGCTCTCCAGGAAAAGGCAGCTTGGGAAGAGCTACAAGCCGGAACGGGACAGGCCACGGCAGTACCAGAGCTGCTGAAGAAGCTTGACAGACCCAGTGAGATCAATCTTTACTACTGTGGTGGATTGGAGCTGCTCTCACTGGCTATTAAAGACTGTAAGTTCACATGATTCATTCAGTCCTTTTTTATTAGATGCAGCTGTTGTTTCTTGTTTATTTCATTAATTATCACTAAACTCCAGCTGTTTTTTGGTAGGACGAACACATTTTTACGCCATTGTTGAACCTTAGATTTGTCTGATATATGCCTTTGGTTTACCCAGTGTTGTTCCAGCAACCAGGGCGATATTTCTTGCACTCGGGATCGATACAGAGAGGAGAGTAGTGAGGAATTTTGTGCGGAGGGTTCATTGATTCTGCTCTGCGGTTCATTTGCAGTTCATGATGAGGAAACTAATCCTCATGATCAGCCACAGAGGACAGACACAGTCCTATCACAAGCACACACGCAAGCCTTTTAGACTTTGTTAGTGAACGCGTGAATTACTTGTCAGTTTTTGTCTGTTTGGTTCTGATCTTGTCAAAATATCACTGCACAGATCATATATTTAGATTATGACAAAATATACTATATATAAGGGAAACCAGGGCTACTTGTCACACCTCACAAAAGAAGAGAATATTAAAGTGAATATTTTTCAATTATATTTTAGTTACATTTGAAACTCAATTTCTATACATAATCAATACAAACAGCAGATGTTTTCAAATACCCCCTGAAAAATTGCAGTTGATTTATGAAAAAACAAAACAAAAAAACATTTCAGTTTAAAATTTACCTTAATTATATAGTTGACTCTTGAAGAGATTTCAAAAGTTCTTCTTTTTTGAAAGAAGTCTCTTATGCTCACCAAAGCCACATTTATTCGATCAAAAATGCAGTAAAAGTGCAGTTTGTGAAATATTACAATTTAAAATAACTGTTTTCTATTTGAATATATTTTAAAATATAATTTATTCCTGTGATGGCAAAGCTGAATTTTCAGCATCATCAATCCAGTCTTCAGTGTCACATAATCCTTCAGAAATCATTCTAATGCTGATTTGGTGCTCAAGAAACAATTTTTTATTATCTTCAATTTTCAAAAGAGTTGTGCTGCTTCATTTTTTGTGGAAACGATGATGTTTTTTTCAGGACTCCATACATATTAAGTTATGCATATGCATATTATGCATACTTCATATTAAGTTACCTTATCAAGGTAACATTATCAAAACTAAGCTAAATCAAACTTTCAATTGAACTTCCTACTTTACATACTGCAGTCCTTTCCAACAGAAATACTCTATTTAAAGCTATTTAAAGTCTCAGAAGTATTCCGCTAGGGTAAAATATGGGCCTGCGCAATGTGAAGCATAATCTTGAAAGTTCTCCAAGTTTGAACGCTTTGTGCCAATGTTTTGTTCAGGTAAGATACCTGAATGGCTCTTTGTGAACTAATTTCTAGTATTTCCTCAGAATGAACACTGCTTTTGTGTAGATAATGCAGCGCTCTCTTATTCTGATGAGCTTTTGTTTATTCTCCTGGTACGCTCTTTTGCCCTTGAACGGAGCATATTGTGTGTCTGGGGCTGGCTACTGTGATTTAGTGTTGATATATGGCTCTCACTACACACCTACTAACACTGACCTTATCTGGTGTCCCTCACAGGTACTGGGCAGACATTATTCAGATTAAACAATGGCTTCAGTATCATTAATGGCAATAACATTGTAAGAAGGTAAGGTTGCTAAAGAAGTGAACCTGACAGTTTGTGGTCAGAATGTACTTTTAACATTTAAAAATGGCTGTGTAAAGCTCTCTAAAAGTTGTATTTTAATTAAATGAATTTTAGGCTTTGTGCATAGTACTTACTGTAGTATTATAAAGTGTGCATGCATAATCGCCATATGATTGATTGCATCTTCATCATTTATCAAGCAGCTTTCTCTCCCCTTATCGGTTGTCTTGCAGCAACCAAATATGCTATTAAAATTAATTGACTAATTTGAATATATTTAAACAACAGATGTGTTATCTGGTTCTGATGTGTGATCATGTCTTGTGTTGGAATTTAACTTTCCACACCAGAATGAAATTGAAAGGGTTTGTCCGTGTTTGACAATGATTGATTGGTTTGCTTGGGAGATTCGCTGTGTTTGCTTCTTACAGTTTGCACACGTGTGGTCTCTAATCTATAAAACATGTTTGTTTAAAGGGATAGTTAAGTCAAAACAAAAAAAGATTATGCCATTTATTTCATCAATCTCATGTCGTTCCCAGTGTTGGATGTAACGCATTACAATTAGTTACATAATCATACTTTTTTAAAGTAACGAGTAAAGTAAAAATTTACAACAAAATATCCGTTACATTGTCTTTGTTAGATACTTTGTTTTCCCATTTATACTGACTGACACCTCTCAGTCCCCATGTTGAGAGGAATCATGAGTAAGCAGAGGCGTTGTGTGTGCTGTCTGAACATGATGGTTGTTGTAGTTCTAGACTAAATGTGAGCATGCATTTACTTATTTCACTAGCATAAGAACAGATTCAGTATTCCTAAAAATGAATAAAAACAATGAAATGTCTATTCAGAATATTACACAAACATGCAATAATTAAATATGTTGAATAATACAAATATATATTTGATGTATTTAATGTCACTCTATTGACCAATATCTTTGCTGCTGACCTCCAATGATTCAATTCAAATAAGCAAAGATTATTTTAATTACACTTCACATTTGTTTCATTGTTATTATAATTTTTTTCTGAAGAGTGTTGAACTTTCTTCTCCTGCATTCTATATTCTTCTGAAATCCAGAATAACAGCACAGCTAAAAGATTTGAGCTGCACCCTCTACTTTACATGATTTGCATTTCCTTTAGCCTAAAGCTGATGCCTTCACTTTTAGTGTGAGCCCAGCCCAAGTAACGCAACACATTACTTTCTAAAAAAAAAAGTAACTAAGTAAGGAAATTAATTACTCAATATTTTAGTTTAGTTACGCAATATTGTAACGCATTACTTTTAAAAGTAACTTTCCCCAATACAGGTCTTTCTAAACCATACTAGTGTTATTTTATTATTATTTTTTATCTAGTTTGTATTCTGTTATAGTATTTATTATTATAAATGATCTTTTTATTTTTATATTTTCATTTTTATTAATTTTTTTGTAAATTGATGTGCTTTTGCCATTTTAATTAGGGTTTTAATATTTTTAGCTTAATTTTTTTTATTTTAGTGCTTTAACTTAAACTTATTTTATTTAAGTTATTTTTAGTTATTTCTAATTTCCATTTAAGTTTTCCATCTAATATTTATGTTTTATTTAATTTCAGCTTTATTTCAATTAACCAAAAAAAACTTTAGTTTTTTTTTAGTTCCTAAAAAATTAGTTTTAGTTTTAGTTAACAATAACGAGACTTACCTGTATGACTACTTCTTCCATGGAACACGATTTTTGTGTTTCGTTCTTTTTCATGCATTTTCAATGAAACAGGACATCCATTCAAAAAGGATGCTTTTTTGTTTGGCTGAACTATCCCTTTAACTCCATTTGGTCTACAGGGCGTGACTGAAGTGTGTTTACTGTATTAAAGTTTTTCCCTTTCTGTTTTTAGCTGCCTCTCACAGAATTCAAAAGATCCATATGCAGTGGATCTATGCATGTCCGTTGTCAAACTATGGAGGACAGTTTGCAGTGGAAACGGTAAGATAAGCCTTGAAAATGAAAGGTGTTATTGCTGAGGGAAAAATAGCAATCCCATTTGCACATTCCTTTTTTATCCTTTTAAACGGTCTCTCTCTGGAAAATGGAAAACGTATCGACACCACTTGGTCTGGTTCTGCTTCCCCCCTACCTTTAAAGTAATGAGAATTTGTGAAATGTCTGAATTCTAAATCAATTTATCCTGTTCTTGCCTGCTAGCAGTGAAATTGTTATTGCCTACCGCATTAAAAGTCTCTTTAGTAAGTACTTTGTGCCCTTCAGTGGTAATCTCATTAACTGGTCATTTAAAATTGCATTTGTCTTTATTAAACCCTCTCCATAATTGTTCTCCTTCTAGAGCTGAACCAACAGCTGTTGATGGAGTGTCCCGTTACTAGACAACACATGGTCCAGATGTTGGCATCACCGAAATGTGAAATACAGAGGGAAAGCCTGGAATTGCTCTGCTTGTACTCACAAACTCAGCACGGAAGGGATGTGCTCATCGACAACCTTCATTTATGCCAGTAAGTACAGTATTTTTGGTGTCATATTGAATGCATTGCAGTCTACAAAATGATGTAACATGAATTAATTACTTAAAACATAACACATATTAGGTCAAATGAGCCATTTTGACTGGTCTAAATATGTGAAACAAAATGCATTGGCATGCCACACTGCTAAGAAATACTGTGATGGTTTTAGATCAGGGGTCAAGATAAAAATACATTCTCAAAGAACATAATTAATCACATCTCTTGAACGTAAAGCTTTTTTCCTCTTACGTTTTTTGTCACTTAATTGAATATTTAAACAGCATAATTATTTCATTATATCAAAAAGTGCATATTATAAGTTTAAAATAAATAAATGTACTGCTTTTACTGACATATTTTCAACAAACCAGAGCAAGAGATAGATTTAAGCGTGGTGTTGCTACGCTATCTGTGATTCATCTCATTAGCTAGCATGCAGAATGCCTCCTACTGTTATAGCATGTTTTATTGAAGTCCTTTTAATGAGCCCATAACGAATGCGATCTGTCTCCTGTAGAACGGCTGAGAACCTGATGAGCTGTGTTTGCCGTGATACAAGCTCTGCGTCGGCACTGACAGTTCTGGAGAACTTGGCTGCAGAAAATAAGTATGCACAATCAATTTAGTCGCCCTTACCATATGAATGCCTGTGAGAGAAACTGACTAAAAAAAATCTTGGCCACGACCCACCTGAGAGTCTAGTAGATTCTCATACATCATAGTCGCTCGCACGTATTAAATCGAGACACATTTAAATTCATTCAGCTCAACAGCCCAAGTCCCTTGAAAACGCAAAGTGAACACATTTAAGACAAAACAATCCATCACATTCACAAATCCCTCCATTTATCTCTGTGAGAGAGTGACGTTTCTAGTCATTCACCACCTTACAGATAGAGAAAGGTGCTCCCGGTGACCAGGAGATGGAATTAAGCAGCCACCTCATGCACAAAAGGAAATGAGAATGGCGTAACAGTTTGATAGATAGTCAATGAAAAGTGTTCAGTGAATTCAAGCCGCTCTTTTGTTTCTAGATAAGGATGGTTAGCCTAACTTGTTTCGTGTTGTACGTGGGATGTCACCAACGTGAGATTTGCAACCATAGATTTGCTTGGATCAGTCCCCACCACATTATTACGCATTTTTATCTTTTGTCCCCACGGCTCTTTGCGCATAACAACAAGAGGGTTATCTGAGGTTTTTAGTCAGTTAAGCTTTATTGTTGTTAAGTAGCTAATTTCTTTATTTAATACTTTTTTTGTTGCTGTCTTTGTTGTTTATCTTTTTCAGATTTAAGATTCAGTCAAGGGAGATCTTCACAGCAGTTTTTGCCCTTCCTCTTGAACATCTGCTGGTGATGTATTATGAAACATCATTTATAATCATCCTCTTAATAATTATAATATTCTAAATCATAATATCATATTATAATGCTTTATTGTCTGATATATCAGACATTTTGGCACTGGATTGTACATTGCTGGCTTTACAACTAGAAAACATATGACTATATACCTTGTTGGACTTGTTATAATATAGTCACATAATTACTAAAGAAACCTTTTCTTAGTGGTCAAAGACCCTTTATGCATCTTAGCATTGAAATGTCTTCCGTCTGACTGTATTATGCCATCCAAAACCCTCTTCCTGAAGGTTGACTCCACATGCTAAGGAGTGTATTTAGTTTTGGTTTTAGCTGTACAAAGATATTATTTTACCATACTGCAGCATGCAAATATCTTACATGCAACATAGATTACAGTTCATGTAGACATCCAATTACTGATATGATTAGTATTAGTATTTATCATATGAATACTATTATGATGAGAGCGGTTTCTTGTGTATTTTTATAAAGGTACTTTATAATACTTATCCTGTTATACTGAAAAACTTTCAGTCACACTTTAGTTTAGGGTCCAATTCTCACTATTAACTAACTATTACCTATGACTTTTGCCTCAATAAACTCCTGATTACAGCTTATTAATAATTAGTAAGGTAGTTGTTAAGTTTAGGTATTGGGAAGGATTAAGGGATGTAGAATATGGTCATGAAGAATAAGGCATTAATATATGCTTTATAAGTACTAATAAGCAGCCAATATTCAGTGATATGCATGCCAAAAAGCAACTAGTCAGTAGTGAGAATGAGACCCTCAACTAAAATGCTACCAAACTTTCTTCTTTCTTAATTTTAATATGCTGATTTCACCAAGAAACAGAAGTATTTTCTTTTTTTCCCCCAAAAAAAGTTAGTGCACGTAATTAAAATAGTCCAAAATTTGGCTAATACTGTTTTTCCCATGTAGTCAAATATCATGACAGCTGACTACAAGATCCTGTCTTCTGTGATTTCTGTGATCGGGAGCATGGCTCTGGATGATGTCATCAATAAAAATCTGGCAGGACGTGAAGAATTTTGGAGATGCTCTCTTCAAGCTATGGTAATCTTGGAGATGATAACCCTTTACGTCACGACCAAGCTCCCAAATACTCCATCCTTGGAACATTACTGAATTATGTATGACATCTTGCACTGGGAATTTTGATTCCAAGGGTTTGTTTTTTAAGCTCCTATTGCTATCTTGCTACATGAGCTGTGAAACCACCATTTCCCACAGACGCTAAAACTGAGAAAAGGACATGAATTTAATTTCCGGCACTGTCAAGATAAAGCTCTGTTTTGGTTGCAGGAGCGGTGCGTCGCCTGTGAATGTAGAAGTGTCCTCTATCCCCTCCTGGGTTTGATGATCAACTTAGCCTCAAATCCCTCTCAAGTTGTCCAGGTAAAGCAGAAAGTTTAATATTCTGGGCTTTTGGCCAGCCCTCATCCAACACATCAAGCACTTTTGTAGCCAAAGGGCCATGGCTAGGCAGAATGTTCTCCTAGTGCCTTTTCTCTCCATATGTTGCAATCATGTCTGAAACAGCAAAGGAAAATTGGAGAGAATGCTTTTTGGATCTCTTTCAACACACAGGAGCACGCTGTTCTGGCCAGCAGCAGGTGCTTGGACCTGCTGAGCGATTCCTCTGGAGGCGTCATCACAGTGAGTTGAATTCGTTTTACCAAGGCCAAAGCGAGCTTCAACCCACCCCCTGATGATGGGAGCCGCCTGAACGTTTGAACTGTAGATTTCTGCACATTAATTATTAAAATGTTCATCCTGCAGAGTGTGGGGTGTTGTGGAACCCTGCGCATCTCTAGAGGATCTCTACAAAACATTTACACACATGGGTTCTACAAAATCAAAAATGGAAGTTTAAATATATGGATGTCCTTAGATGGCTAACATCCCCAAGAGAAGGATTTCGCATTCACGGAAGCATTTACATAGTGATAAACATTGCAGCCCCAGGCCCTATGGGGACTATTTTCTCTGACTATGTAAATCAGGTTCCAGGTTGTTTGCTTGGGTTTTGCTGCCTTGGCGCTTCATATCTCTCCAGTCAGGCTGTTTCTCTGAGTACAGTTAAGGTGAAAGGGTTTAGTATGGATTTGACTGAGTTTTACTGCTGTGATACAGCTTGAACTGCATTTTTGACAAGCCCCCTTGAAATACATCGGAGTACAGCCTTATCCTGTTGAAATGTCCATATCTGTCCTAAAGATGGGAGTTCTGTGCCCGGTTGCATAAAGCACCTTAAGTGTAATTTTCCCTTATGTTTCCCTTAAACCTATAAGGGTGTTGCAGAAAAATACCCTTAAGTGTTACTTAACGGGGGGTTTTAAGTGAAACGTCATAAACACTTTGAATTTACCTTAAATGCTGTTTTTTCACTTAAGTAATCGTTAAGTGTTGCATAAAACCCCTTAACGGTAATTTCCCTAAGTATAACTTAAGGTTTTGAAATCGTAACCTTAAGAGTAACGCGGACAAAAATGAGACGACATGGCTGAATTTATGGAACAAGCTGAAGATCATAGGGAATAGGGAGAACCCTTTGGACCATTTTAGCGATGAAAAATTGTTGCAAGAATACCGATTTGATCGACGCGCAATATTTGACATCGCTATCAAACTAGACGGCTGTCTGTCTGTCATTATACGCGACTCGCATGTAAACTATCACAACGTTAAGAGAGTGTGTGGCCGACCCGTGCAGAAAAAGATTCACAGGAGAACGAGCTGATTCTGTGTTTTAAAAGGAATCATGACAGAAAAAAACGGGTATGTTGTGGAAATATACTTTATTTCGAGACACAGAGCCAGAAGTGCATTCACAAAACCTAAACAAATGCCAAAGCATGAGACGGTGAACAACACAAACTGCCGCCACTTTCGGAGCTAATGCGGTGTTGCGTGATAGCGTCAGAGGACGGACACGTGATATTCCGACATGTTAGTGTTTTCCGTGTCTATGGCAACAACAGACTTTATAACGTGAATCCAGGATCGCTGTCGTGAAACACTTAAATGTTTCCCTTACCTAAGAGAACCGTTTAAGAGATTATATGCAACATCCTTAAGTTATTCTCTTGGGTAAGGGTAAATCGCCCCTTAAGTATCATACTTAAGGGAAAAACTTAAGGTGCTTTATGCAACCGGGCACTGGTATTAAACATATTGTTTTGTCTTCGGCTTCAGAGAGCTGCAGGTTTGCTGAGCGTTCTCCTCCCGATGTCTTCTAATGCCACTCAGGAAGTTGTGCGGAATGGAATAGTGAAGAAGTTGCTGAAGATTCTGAAGGTGGAGCCTATATCAGGTTTCAGTTGTTGAAATAGAGTCTGTAAGGAAATAAATTCAAATGAAATAGGATATCATATATTGGAGATGGTAGAGATTATGGCCCTTGTATTAAATTGACCTTCTCAGCCCAGCATAGGACCAGTGGATAATTACTGACTTAAATCAGCCCAAAAGCCACATTTCCAAACCATACTGTATGTACTGTATCATATCTTTCTTTCTTTCTTTCTCTCTCTATCTCTCTGTCTGTCTGTCCTGTCGTTCTGTCTGTCCTGTCGTTCTGTCTGTCTGTCTGTCCTGTCGTTCTGTCTGTCTGTCATTCTGTCTATCTGGTTTTGCTCACATTGAAACTGTTTTAATAACCACAAAGCAAGATAAAAAGTTTCCTTTTTAAAATTAGATCAATATAAATGTTTCAAAGAACATAACACAAAGAACGAAACCTAAATGCAATGCAGGGCTTTACAGGGTTAAAGAGTTTAACTTTGCGGGCTGCCTCCGTTACACATTTTTGTATTCTGGTGACCAGCTGTATTGTTTTTTGTTTTTTACATTTGCGGTGGCAATTGCAGAGATTTAACTGAAACTTGCTTGTGTGTTTGTCCGGTCAGGTTGGAGGAGAGATGAGCTCCAGATACTCCATTAAAGCCCTGACAGTCTGTACTGCCTCAATCCCACAGGCTTGTGAGGAGCTGGTTAAGCTTGACAAACGTGAGTTCTGAGGGTCAGGGAGGCAGAGGATTGGATTCAATAAGATGTCTTAAGCGCTATGGCCTTACGGTGACTTTGTGTGCTACATTTATTCATTCAGGGCTGCACACTTTGAGAAAACTCCTGGGTGGCATTGACGAGTTGGTGGTGGGGAACGCAGCTTTGTGTATGGGGCATTGCTTAGAAGTGGATGGAGCTGCCAGTGGCCTCCTGGGTACAGAATGCGTGTCGTTGCTGCTACGCCAGACCGCTGGAGATGCCAAAAGAGCAGCCGTTCGGCAGAACGCAGCCATCACCCTTGGGAAGCTGTGCAAAATAGAGCCCAGGTATAATTAAGTCTGACTTGCCTTTTGCAGTCAGCTGCATTATATTGATTAACATTCATGCTGATGTTCTTATATACAGCAGTGTACTCTGGGAAACATCAAGTTGAAAAGATAACGCCTCTTCATAATTAACCTCAACAAAATGAACTTTCTGAATGAATAATGAATTAAAAATGTCAGATCTACAGTTTAAGGGCATAAGCAAGGCATCCTAATTGACGTGATTCAGATATAAACATGTTTGTTTGTTGCATTTGACATTTGTTTATATTCTAGTCTCATTTTACTGCTGTTAACAAGCACTTTTACAGATGTGAGAGAGTTTATTTTAAATATTTACCGATTGCACCTTTATACTTTTATTGACCTAAAGAAGTATCAAGTTTTTTCCCTTCATCTTTAATTTATGAAGGGTTCATAAGCTCAGACCTGAGAAAAGTAGCTCTGTTAGTTAAGTGTTTTTGAGGCATCTTATTCTCCCAGTCAGCATCTAACAAGGACAGCCCTCCAAAGAGGAGTCAGAATCTTATGGCATTCAACTTTGATGAGCTTTCAACTTCTCAGAGGTAATAATGCTGCCCCGAGCATGAGTCTTTACAGTGAGATTTCAAACCTTTGAGATCAGAGTGCAGCCTAAAAAAGACATTCTAGACAGAAAACAGTGGAGGGTACAGACACTGCCAAAAATATTACACATAACCAATGAACCTACTTTATATGCAGAGCAAACTGGCTGACGTTTTCATACTTCTTTGCATTTCATAATCTTAGCGCTGGTTTTATATTTGGTTGTTCAGAATACATTGTGTGGTCGAAATGAGAAAAAAATAATTCTGTTGGTTTTATAAATCTCTGTTTTGATTTTTTTTTTTTCAGGCACATGGAGAAACTCAGGGAGCTTCATGGTTTAGAAATCCTTCATTCCTGTGTGAGATTGATCACGTGAGCCACTACCCACATTCGGTTCCTCAATAATTGACCCCATAACTCAGGACACGCATGCAAACGCACACACACATATAGACGAATGCTGTCCTTTGGTTCACAGCTTAAGATGCTCATCTTAAGTGAGGCCACAAATTACTGTCATGCCTTAAGGCCTATCTTGATTATGCAGCTGTTTCCTGTGTTCATTTTAATTAGAGAGAATTCACATTGACATGTGATTCTGTTATCTGCTGTTGTAGAGAACATGTTGCCCCGGGAAGATATTCGAAACGTTTCAATATCCTTTCATCCCAAATGACTCATTTGGGAAGTATGTTGCCTTGATTTCCTTTGTCCCCTGTTTGTTGATAAATGGATTAATGCTAGCTTTCATGTGTTTAATAAAAAGATTTATAAAACTGCATTTGAAGATTATTATGGTTAATGCCTGCTCATCTTTGCAGACTTTATAGCTTTTGAAAGCATTTGATAATGTAATGAGAAAAAGTAAAATTGTTACAATTCAAATAGGTTTAGCAGAAATTAGTTTGACAGTGTAATCCAGGGTTTGGGACATGATTTGACAAACAGACTGCAATATGGAGCCCTGACACTTAAGGTTTGTCCCAGAGCATATTTTAGATTTTGTTTCAGATGGTGCACCACTATCCTTAAATGTGCTGTAAGCTATTTACTCCTCATGTTGTTCCAAATCTGTATGACTGACTTGAGCCAACGTTGATGACAATTGACTTCAAAACAAAAAAAAAATTTGCAAGCCTATCACTAATGATTTTTTAAATAATAGTATATTTAGTATTTTAATAATAGTAATTACAATAGTATTTTACCAGTTCCCAGTTTTAGTTTTGAAGGCTCTTAAAATTGTGTCCTTGGGACCCCATTCCATTGGCTGAAACAGCTTTGTTTATGGAAATTCTGTTTGGTGTCTATATTACCAAATCTGATAAGAAATGAAACCCCTAAAGCTACCGTATCTCTTCAGAAAATTTGGACTATACAACTCAATTCATATAGATTCGTTTTACGATCTCTTTATTAACTTTTTGAAGAGTCAAAGTAGTTATCTCTCATATTTCATTAAAATATCTTCTTTTGTGTTTCTAAGATGACCGACAGTTTTACAGGTTTGGAACGACATGAATTATGGCAGAATTTTATTTTTTTTTGTGAACTAACCCTTTAATGTTTCCATTGTTGCATTTCTTAAAAACTTAACAAATGATTTTGCTCATTGTTACATTTTTTGAATGTTTAAATAGGGGTCTCCTGGAAAAAAGGTTGGGAACCACTGCTCTACACTTTATTTGAGTCTTAATTGAATCTGTTTAATAATGGATGACTCGGAGACTAGCTTATCATAGCAGCTCGTGCAAGCAGACGCGCTCATGAAAAATTATACACAGTCAAACACGATGAAGATGATGAGGGATTCTACTGACGCAGAAATCCGTTTCATTTTCTCAGCTTGCTTTTGTTCACGTGTCAGTAATCTAATCTACTTATAAATGACAAGAGAGGAAGGTAAAGCTCACAGGCTCCTTCAGAGAGTGTGGTGTGAGCTCTGTTGGGATATTATCCTGTGTTGTGCATCTCAATGTAGTTTCATTATAATGTTATGTATGTGTAGCTTAAAGGAAACTAAGAGAAGATTAAGCATGGGGATTGGTTACATATTTTTCATTTTTGGACTCACAGGTATGTACACTTAGTTTGTCTTCAATAACTGCTGTGATCAGCACAGTAAATGTCAAGTTAGATACATGATTTATTAAAGATATTATAGTTTAGAAAATATAGTTGTAGTTTACAAACTATAAAATTAACTCATTTTATACTTTTTTATACAAAAATAGTAATATATTTATTTACATATTCTGACTAAATACGTAATAAATGAATATAATGTGTGTGTGTGTGTTTGTATATATATATATATATATATATATATATATATATATGCATAATTACAATTTAAAAATTGTTTACATTTTATTTAAAAAAATAAGTTATAAAATAATGTTTAAAGTAATGATACATTTTTTAATTTAGAATTTATAATTTTATATATAGTAATTGATATTTTTATATAATTAAAAATATATAAATATAATTTAGAGGCTTCCCATTATACCCACCAATTAGGTATCAAAAAATATAAAAAAAATTATCTAATATATTTAATTGTGATATAAGAGCGCTATTGATTAGATTCAAAGTAAATGTTTCAATTCAATACAGTGTTATGGACCCGTTCTTGTGTGTTCAGTTCTGTGCTTCTACATTTTCCTGTCCAGCGGTCGCAACTATTCAGAGATCACTTAATTTCCCAAAACATTTAACACATTTCTGTCTAATAAATAACACTGAATTATTCATTAGATACGGCAAATGCTGCAACTTGGAACGATCCTTATGCATGCAATAATTTTAACTGTATCTATATTTTTTCGTATATTCGGTCGTAAAATTTTAATGCCTCTCGAATTGTTTATACTATAGGTATTTATGTGTATTTTATGAGCCATCTCACAAGCAAAATTGCAACTCTGCTACTTTTCAGTGAGTGCTAAGGAGGAGGACCTGCAAGGCTTTCAGTCCCTTCAAACCGAGAGCACAACCTTCATAATAACTATGCCATCAGAAGAGCAAAACAGCTCTAGTGACAACAGTGGAAAAGTTTCCACCGAAAGCCCTGCTCACCTGACTGTGCCTTTAATCAGTTCTCCAGGGACAGATTTGTTCCATACAGCACATGAGAGGCAGCACTCAAGTACAGTAAATGCAACCACAACCACTGATAAAGATGCAATTACCTCAAATGGGCCAATTGTCTTAGGTTCACATTCCACGGTTAAGGATGGCACTGCAGTTAAGCCGTTTCAGTCCAAAGGAGATCTCTCATTGATCTCCAATGATGAGGGAAGGCCTTATCCCTCAGCTGAGGCTGAATTTGAGTCAATGATGAATGACAACATGATGCCTGCTGCTCATCTGTCCAGAGGCAGGGAAAAGATCTCAGCTTTTTTTCACGCTTCACTGGAAAGCAAGAATCAAAGAGTCTTGGAGTCTATTACTCCTTCGCTCGCAAATGACAGTCCCATGGTATCAGCCTCTGATCCAGCAGTAATTGATAACCTTGGGGAGTCAAACAAGAGTGTGGAAAGACAGGGCGAAAACAAGAATGAAAATTGGACTCTGGAGTCGTTTAGAGCTGATAATCCTCTGAATCGTTCTGAAGAAGCTTCTTTAAATAAGAATCATTCGACCATTATGCATTTTACAGTTTTGCAGAGTTTAGGGCTTTTAACCACTGAGCTTGGTCAAAATCAAAAAACTGGATCTGAGCCTGAGCCAAAAGAACAGAAGAATCTGCTTTCACCAAGTTCAGTGATCCCTGATACTCCATTACAAGTGAAATCAACCAGCCAAGTAATAGTTAATAAAATGATAGAAAGCAGCAAAAATCCCAGAACCAATGGACCAAAACCCTTCGGGGTGTCACTAAAGCACCCAGACTCAATCTTTTTATTATCTGCTTCAAAGCTGACCCCTACAAAGATTCCAGACGCAACCACGCTGAATTATTTTTCAAACATGGAAACAGCTGCTGGCGAAATGCACATGACAAAACAATTTGTGGCCTCGCGGTTGATATCAGACTCCGTGCATAGAATTGTCTCAGCGAGGGATGGACTAGAAAGCAAATCAATTTTTTACACCAAATCAAGTAAAGAGCGTCAAATTAAACCAACGCTCCAAACCTCACCAAACAGTTTAATTCATCGCCTGAATAAAAGTGACCTTTCTTTGGTCGCTCAAAACTCTTCTCTACTCAAAACGTCAGATCTTTGTACCAAAGAAGCCAGAACATCTAATATCTCTGTGACAGAGAAACGTAACAGAATGGATCATTTTCCAGTTCATCTGAGTGAATTGATAGCCTTTAGTACTGCCTCATTTACCAACACTGAGGAAGCAACTATAGCAAATAAGCGAATGTTCATGAAACAGACTCAAAGTTCACTTGCCGCTCTTCGAACCATTTCAACTCAAGAAGACACTTCAAAACACCTCAATCAGTTTGATGAATTATCTACTGCAGTGCCTCTTCCACCTTTGACAAAGCTTCAGAATGTGTTTCATGTCTTCAAAGTGAACGATCATCAGCCTCAACAACCTCTAAATCTTTTCCCCACAGAGAGATTAAAGCCTTTTGTATCAGTTCAAGCTCATGAATCGATTCCACCTTCATTTACATCTGCAACTGTGAAGATATTTACAAATATGGGAAACTTCTCTAAAATCGAATCTACTAACCAAAACCAACAGTACGGAGGGTCACAAAAAGTCCAATTCATCTTATCCGAGATGCCAAACATGAACTCAAGTACATTGGACACAGGATACGAAACAGTAAATGCAACCACAATCAAGAAAAATATGTCACATTTTAGGGTCCCACTTTCTAACAGCAACATATCTACAACAAAGACCTTCATTACAACAACTATGTTTTTAAAACCATGGGTGTCTTTTGCCAACATCTCCCATCTCACTCGTGCAGTTCCACAAAATAAGTCCTTTCTGCTACCAACACCTTTTGGTAAGTCACAAAATACCGTGACAACAAATGCCAAAGTTCTCTTAAAACTTTTGTCCATCTCTAAGAAAAGTAATAGCACGGACGCCTTTTTAAATCACTCGTTGACAACTGGAAAGATTGCTTTGCCGTTAGACGACAGTCAACAAGATCTTAAAAACCCAAGAGGGACTGTGATGCTGTTTTTCGGCAGCTACACAGTTAGCAGTATCCCATCAGTCCAGCGGCTTATTGAAGCTCACCCTGGAGAGATATTTCTCACAGAAACACCGCAAACACAATCTGTACTTCAGATTGAGTCATACTTAAAAAAGAGAGATGACATGGTTAAACTAACAACTCTGAAACCCCATGATCAGAACCGTCGTTCAGTTGAAGGCACGAATCAAACCACGTTGACGCCAATTCCGCACAAGATTGTTTTACACCCAATTCATACATCTGTTTCCCCCAATGTTCACTTGATTACCGAGTTTAAACAACATTTGACCCTTTCTACTTCACCTTCAGTGTCTATTTGGCCAGCAATAGCGCATAAAAGTGGACAAGACAACCACAAAAATTCACTTTTATCACATCACATGTTTGTAAATTTATCAGATGTTAAGGTGCATCCTCAGAACATGACATCCAGACAAATCTATGGCATCAGTTGGCACACAACAGCTGCAGCACGTCCAGAAGGGGCCCTGGACACGTCAGCCCTTCAATCATCCAATGGAACAACTTTTCCTTTGTTTCCTTTTCAAATGCAGAATGTGTTGCATAAAGAGGATTTGACTTTAACTGAGGACCAGACCGATTTTTCCTCAACAGTAAATCAGCATTCACAAATGACACAATCAAACTTTCCATCTGATGAAATGTCCAGTTTAGGCGCAACAGATGATGTTCAAAAACACATTGGGCGGACTGCGCTGTCTGCTGTTACTGGGGAAAAGTTCTCTCCTCTTGTCCACACGGATTTGAGTTTCACAAGTACAGAGAAACAATTGCTCCCCAATGGTTCATTACCCTCCAGGGGAGGGAGTGAAGATATTTCACATGCCACCACTCCATTTGCTGAAAGTGACTCAGGGAGATCTACTGAGTTTGTGTCAGACCTACCTGTAATAAACAGGAAGAGGACGGTTATATCATCCAATTATCTCAGTGGGTAATGACTCAGAACTCTTCAATCACTTTTAATGTGGAACAGAAACAATTTTATTAGCATTTGTGCTGTGCTAGATCAATAAGCAGATAGGTAGGTTGATTGATTGATTGATTAATTAAAAAAATTATCTGATTAATTGGACTATTAATTAGATTAATTGAGACATAAAATGGCAAACACAACCACAATGAAAAAATCATGTCACATTTTAGTGTCCCACTTGCATCAGAATTATCTGGTGAACTACTTTTGTTTGTTTGTTTATTTGTTTAGAAAATTACATCAGGTTTTTATTTTGTATTTAAATTTTACAAAGAAGTATGGCTGCTGTTGTTGTGGATGGAACGATACTGAATAAACTTTAGCTCCACAAGTACAGATGCAATCTATAGAGATGCCAGCATGGTGATAAACTGTAGTCAACATGATTCATTTTCACTGCACCAATTGGATTTTGACCGTCTGATTGTCTTCTTCCAGTCAGGCGCAAATCTCTGATGATATCTGCGGCACTGGCAACTACACAGCAGAGATGAGTCTGAACTTGGAGAGAGATATCATGCCCGGAGATCTCATCCCTGCCCTAGGAAACCTGCGTGTCGTCATCAGCCTCAAAACAAATAACAGCCAGGTCAACCTAGAGATAAAATCCTGCTGCCTCTCGCCTACTGGCAGACTAGATGAATTTAACACCACCTGCTGCATTTTCTCCAGGTAATGTGCTCCTCTCAGGTTATTTTAGATTTACTCAAATCACATGGTGCCCTTGAACCAGGCCACATTTCAAATTATGGTACCAAACCAGCTACGTGGTCCGAGGATGGTTGGATTATACGGATCCCATCTCCCTCGTTTTTATGTGAAGGTTTAATACATCAGCATTAGTTCCTGTTTATATGACTCAGCTACGTTTTAACTGGTAGTTCCTGTTTATATGACTCAGCAACTGGTCACCTTATCACAGGGGAACAGCATTATAACGATTGGCTTAGAAACATTCCCTCAAACTGTTTAACTTGAGAAAGCTATAAATATCCTGGGCGAAGCATGTCCTTATGTCGAGCTGAAAGTTGTGTGGTCAGAGCAGTACGGTAAACTGCTGATGTCCGTTTCCCTACTGGTGTGTGAAGTATTCACTTTCTGTGAGTGTCTCGGCTCTGTTGCCAAAAGCACACTGACACTAATATCCAGAGACAGCACAGTGTGTACTTTCAGTAGTCGTGTAATAAACCTTTTATAAAAATAAAAATCTATGAGGTAAATTCTTTCAAAATTATATATTTTGGAAGTACAGTAATGTGCTTTTGTTTAGCAAAATTCTCTCTCAATCAGGGAGACATGGGAGGTAGGATTTCCTCAAATAAAAGGGATAAGTAAATAATGTACAAAACACATTAAGTATATAAAACATAACAAAAGTGTATAAACCACTCATTTTTGTAAATTGCTCTGGGGAACATCAACAACAGCTGATGAAGGTTCAGAGAGAGGAAGTCAGTGCTTCCCATTTTGCATACCTCTGCACTATATGCTGTTTATAGTACATAAGTACAAGTAGTGTTCTCTCACTGACATAAACAGTACAGCAAGGCTTAGTGCAAGAATCTTAGACACTGACACAGGCACTGTAAAAAGTGATCATTTGACTTAAATTTTAAAAAGTGAGGAAACCCGTCACCTTAAAATGATTAAGTAATTAAACTTCATGCGTAACTGAAAAAATTAAGTTATGTTTTCACATAACTTATTTTTTTCATTTACGCATGAAGTTTATTTTATCCAGCGGGGGGTGAGAACTTGATTCTATACATCGGGTGTTGATCGGATCCGGATGGAGGCAGATCTAAATGCGAGCTTTAAGTCGATTAACAGAAAGGGCCATGGTTTATGAGAACCAAATAATTGGAGAAGTCCGGCATACATCACCAGAGAGAAGTCTGTCATTTCACTGCAAGATCCAGTTATGACATTTTGATCTTAAGCTTCTTTTTTTTAAATGTTGATGAATGCATGAATGAAATCGTTCACAATAACATCAATAAGACGAATATCAGAACATAGAACTATCAAAAATCTACATACAGCACTCCATCCACACAGGATTCAATTGTCATGCTTTCACCTCTGTTTGCATCACTCATCAAGTTCATTGTTTTAGCGATGTGCATGCCATCAGAGCTAATGCGTCTCTTTGATTTGTTCTCCCTCAGGCTGCCTATACAGCCTCACGGCATTAGACTGCTTCCTAGCGTCCTGTCAAAGAGGACTAGCTTCACCATCAGTCTTTTCCAGATGATCAATTACTCCACCGCTTACCTGCACTGTGACCTGAGTGTGTGCTTGAGGAACCATTCTGAGTGCGAGAGGGTGAGTCTCAACCCGACCTCACAGATGAAAACTTGGGGATCATTTATCACTGTTGAAGAGGTCTCAATATTTCTCCTGAAAAATGTTCTACTTTTCATTACTCTCCCTCTTTTGATGACAGCATCTGCAGTTTCTAAATAAATGATCTTCTGCAGCTTGTTACTCTGTCACTGCAAGACAGAAAGTGAAGTGGTCGGCAGTTCGTAGGCTAACAGAATAACTCGCCGAGTCTGTAAACAAGTTTAAAGTATGCAGAAGTTCAGGGAATTTATTTCTGCGCCGTATAATGGCTTGATTTCAGGATGATGACATTATTGGTTATCCATTTCCTATCTCAGCAGTGTGTGCAGCATCGAAATGCGCGTCTCGGAGAGGAATCGAGGGCCATCTTCAGCAGCACGGGAAACCGCATTTCTTTCGGCCCTGTTTTGAAAGGAGCAGACAATTCATCAGCCTCTGAAACAGCAGGTAACGTACTGTATTATCAAGTTGTTCTGGTGAAGTAATAAAACAAACTAATGGGAAGATATTTCAGCTGATCTGTCGATCTGATTTGGTTTGTTAATGCCGTACAGATGACACTGAAGCCATGGTGGTGATTATCAGCTCAGTGGCCGGCTGTTTGCTGGCGTGTTTGGCTCTCTTGCTTGTCTGGATTGGGAACAGACGTTGTTTGCAAAGGTCTGCCTACTGCTGGTCCAGGGGCCTTTGTGAATGCTAACAGAACAGAGCTCACTACAAGCCAGCCAACCGGACTAAAATCTGCATCGAGCACTCAATCATTATCTGACAGTTTTTGAGTTGCTCATCATTATGTTTAGTTGTTGAACTGGGAAACTAATGAACCTTTTAACATTGTTAAAAGTAACCCAAAGTTCTTCTGAATATTCATTTATTCTGCATCTTAGTGTCAAGCTTTGAGTATTACAATAGAGATGTTAAAAATACAAGCCAATTAATAATTTCATTTGTGAATACTTTTGTCACACAGTTATTTAAAGGGATAATTCACATAACTCACCGTTATGTTATTTCAGAACCTTAAAAGTGCAGTCACATTTACCTTTGTTCTGCAAATTTCCTCCGATGAAATCTACTAATTTCAGTAGGAATCCATGTGATTGGGAATTTCGTTTTTAGTGCAGAAGTTTTCCCACATAAATTTCGCAATTTGTTCAAGTTGCTCACGCAGATTGTCCAACAGAATGCTGGTTTGAAAGAGACTTCAGTGTGAGCGGTACTTCATACATCGCTACACTATTGACAATTAGACAATGAACCTTTTTTGCCTACGAAATTTGACCGCATCTTAACACAAAATATATTTTGAAGAATGTTTATAAACACCTGTCATATCCTACACCGGATTGGACCCCATTGACTTTCATTGTATGTATTAAAAAAACAGCATTTCTCAAAATATCTTTTGTGTGTGTGTGTGTGTTCTGCAGAAGAAAGGTTTTGAGTGACATGAGGGTGAGTAAATAATGACTGATTTTCTTTTTTTTTGTGTGTGTGAATTGTCCCTCTAACCCTTGGTTGGTTTGTTCATTCCTACCACTGTCTACTTTCTTAGCTGTTTTGACACTTACCCTTCTTTAATGCAGGACGTGCTGATGTCAAAGATATCCATGAATGCTTCTCATTATGTATCACTACCCCAGCGCTCACAAAAGTTAGATATGTTGTTCAGCTGCTTATTAGATTTCACTCCATGTGTTTCCTTCTCAAGTAATCGCCGTTGGATAAAAAAAAAAAAAGAAGCAATTAAGTAGTAACAAGCAGACATTGGCTTTGCGATGCATCTCTATGTAAATCCCACCGTCAGGCTGGGACAACCTAGGGGCGAATCAGATTTACTGCCTTTGAAGATCACTTAATAAAAAAACATAATAGCTTCTTGTAATTGAAAGTACAATCAAAATGGGCCCAACAGGAAACTAAGTGAATATGTCACAGAACTGGAAAGAAACAAGCTTCAATATTAAACCTTTGAAAGTGCAGAACTAGGCGGTTAGAAACACTTGTGGTTGTTTAATGCGTAATTAAGGTAATTAGCTTATTGATTGCATTACCTTTAGTGGTAAATGGTAATATATAACAGTTTAAATAGCTTTGCGCACTGTACAGTTGAAAATTACAAACTTCATATTTCAAAGTAGAACATTATGGCATGTCTTGACTGTGAATCTGGTCCTTTTATTAGTATATACCCAAGAAGAAAATCAACAGATTCTGTATTCATGTTAAAATGTGGTGGCTGGCTTTGTGCACCTTTTAAAGAATGAAGTGTCTCTTCGAGTGGAGGACAAAGCCTGAATCGCAGCGGCTGCATGCCAAGTCTCTCCTTCGAAGCCTTACAAGAACGCTGAAGATGCAAGTTGTGTTGATAAAACAGTGTTGAGTTGTCATAAAACCCTTTAATTACATATTAAGCATCAAATATTTGTGCATGTCACTAAATAATATTAAATAAAATGCAGCTTCTTCCCTAACAACCAACCACAAACATGCCTTATGAGGCAATCCCTGCTGTACAAACATGAAGCTTGCATATCCTGTTATCAGGTGTCCCGCAATCAATCTCTCAACCTCACCTGTGTAACTCATTCAAAACTGGTTTTGTTGCATTTCTATTCTAATAATCAGTGCTCTGACTCCTCCCACCAAAACCAGCTGTCCTTTTTGTTTAATGTGCATTTCCTTGACCTGGTTTCTGTGTGCCAAGAAGAAATGTTAAAGGACAGAGTGTTCATTTCCTGAGCCTGAAAAACAAAATGACAGCAGATAATTCCAGTGTAAAGGATTCCTTCAGAGATGGCTGCCTGGAGAGAATTACTCATTTTAAAAAAGACGAGTTTGAAAATGACTGGGAGAAAGTGGTTGAGCGCAAGTTTGGTCGAGTCTATAAGGTGAAGCTTAAAGTCTTGCGGGAAACGTGTGCCCTAAAGACTACAACCAGTGATGATTACAGGTACAATTACATGTGAGAGTAAAAAAAGATATACTGTTATTTGTAAGTAGTAGGCAGTTACCATAATGACAAAGTATTATAAACTGACAGTTTTATTGAAAGCTAACTACAGTAAATTTAAATATGTAAATATTAAACGGTATGCTATATATGTTGTCTGTATTTTTGTACTTCTCATTATATTTGTATTATTATTTTTATTGTCTGCTCTTTATATAAAATATTTGCATATATTATAGGCTTTATATTATTTTATTATCAATTATTTTACATTTTATGACCCAATAGGAACATGATAGAGCTGTCCAAAATTGGAAGAATAAAGTTCAATTATTTAATCTCCATTTATGGAATAAGCAAAGATCCGCCTGGTTTAGTGATGGAATATATGAGAAAGGGATCCTTGGATAACCTTCTCAGCAGCCATTTCTTAATGTGGCCCAAGAAGTTCCAAATGATCCATGAGATGACGATGGGCATGAATTTTCTGCACAGCATGAAACCGCCTATCCTTCATTTAAACTTGAAACCAGCTAACATTCTTCTTGATGATCATCTTCACATAAAGGTGAGTCGGATACTATGTCATGTTTTAAAATGCATCTGAAGTCATTTATGGTTAAAAAAGGGACTCTACAAGAAAGAGAGCTAGGTTTTGCTAATAATGTATATATGATAACATTAGTTACAGCTTTTTTTTTTCTTGGTTAATGTTACTTTCTACATATATGCAATATGTTACGTTAAAATATAGAACCTCATAGTGTTGTTGCAGTTTCAGGATATATTTTCTCTTTAAAGATTTCAGATTTTGGCCTCATTAAATGGGAGGAGTTCTCTAATAAGACTGAGTTTATTGAACACCTAACAGCCCGAGGGAACATAAACTATGTGCCTCCAGAGACCTTTACCCAGAATCCTGTACCTCCCGGAACGAAGTATGACGTGTACAGGTGAGAGTTCATAACTTAAAGAACATTACGGTATGTGCATAAATGGATAATTTGACAATGAGTGATGATATACCATGAAATAATCGTCTAACCATTTTCACTTTGCAGCATTTCTATTATTATGTGGGAAATTCTCACTCAACTGCGCTCGTATCAAGGTAAATATTGTTCCTAATTTTGGCAATTTCCACAGATTTTCACACAAATTGTAATGTTGCTTTTGTCATACAACCCAAGTCATTGTAAGAAAATAGCGTTGATAACAGGATTGCAAAACAACAACAAAAAACAGCTCATATAATATTTATTTTGACCACCTGAGGTTGATGCACCTTTCACCTAACATTTACTGAAGAAAATGAGTTTCAGGCCACTTTTTTACTGAATTAATTATTGAAGCACAAGCTGTGTTTATATTGTTAAATAACACTTTGCAATTTGTTCTATTTTTCTTGCCACAGGTCTCAGTATGACAGAAATATTAATCAAAGTGTCGTCTGGCAAAAGGCCTGGTGTAGAGAAGATCCCTGAAGTCAAGCCCACTGAGTGCGAGGACATGATCTGTGTCATGCAGCAATGCTGGCACCAAGACTGCAGGTGGCGACCTGCTTTCTGTGGTAATAAAGTGCTCCATTACAAACAGACAAAATGCATTCCTGAAGCCTCAATAGAAGTTTGCTCGGTTGTCTCTCTGGTCTTATTCCTTCTGAAATAACAATGAGCAATGAGCCAACATTGTTGCACCTCTTATCAACCTACGTCTGCGATTGAATATTCATCAGGTCACCTTCAGTAAAACATCTAATTAAATTAGTGATAACGCTTATGAATTTTAATATTCAATGTTTGTGTTCAAGCATTAGTTTAATAAGCTTCTGCTAATTTTGTTGCACTGTTGTAGTGTATAATGAGCTGAATATGATTAATCGTGTACATCAGATTACTAAAAGTGCAGTGTAATTAGACCAGTTATGACCCCTGCGCTACATTTTTATCTCACATTTTACACTGCCAATTTAGATCCTCCATAAGAGTAGCTAAAAGGCTGTTGATCATTGGCTGGCCATTTGCAAAAATGTTCCCAAATGATCACTCTTGTGTGGAAAGCCCTAAAAAAAAAGCAAGAGCGAAAATGTTTCCCACAGTGACATTCAGCTGCATCATCTCCATTTTTCTGCAGAGATCGTTCGGGTAACTGAAGTCCTCAGTGAAGTCTTGAAAATACCAGAGACGTTTTCAGGGGTTGAGATAAGAAAGCGTCTGCCTGAACAGGTATTGAACGTAAGTGACTCCTCCAGTGCATGTTTAGACCACACTACTCCATCAGCACACATAAGGTGTTAGCATGAGTAATATTAAACATTGCAAAATATTCATATGCAAAACTTTTTACCCCAAACTGAAAATTTTTCAAACTAAAGTCGGACAAACAGACCTAGACCTAATGCAACTGCAGCTTGGCTTTGTCTAGCATTTACACACGTTAATCGAACTACAGTTGGCGTCAGTGTTGTATGCTTGCTCCAAACATCAGTACAAACAACAGTTGGATAATTTCCATAATGACCAATGCAATCTACCAAGAGCAGCGCAACTTAGCGTCTGGTTTAGGACATGCTTTTTTTGGGGTGGTAAATAATGGTGCAAATACAACTATATATTTGCTAGTCACACAATAGATGAAACATGAATTTAATTGTGCTTTCTCTCCATTAGCTAAAGAAAAAAGCTGACTCTTCAGGCAAGTATTTTGTTCTCACAATCAATGTATTTCTTACTTTCTGTACAAACTGTACAAATGCACTCTTACTGTATGTAAAAACTGTCCACCATCCCATTTTGTTCCTATTCATTACAGATGATTCTAGCATTCATTCTCTGCTTATAAGAAAAGACTTTAAGAGCTTTAAGAATGTTCTGCGAAAAGAGGATGTATCGACGCTATACCAAGACAACAGCACTCTCCTTCATCACACCGTTGCAAGCGGGGACAAAGAAAGTGTGCGGATGGTCCTGGATCTAGGAGCCTCTGTGAACTGCCAGAGTGTAAAAGGCTACACCCCACTCATTGTTGCAGTTCTCCACAAGTTTTATGACATCTACAGCTTGCTGACAGACCGCGGAGCTGACGTCAACCTTAGCGATGGCGACCAGTGGACTGCCTTGCATTTTGCCGTACAGACTGGCGATGACAGAGCCGCTCGGATTTTGTTGGATAATAAGGCGAGAGCCGATGCCAAGGAGAAGGACGGCTGGACGCCTCTGCATCTAGCTGCTCAGAATGGCCACGAGAACATTGTGAGAATCTTGTTCCCGCGTCTGGATGCCGTGGATGAGCAGGAGCACCAGTCTGGCCGTACGCCACTTCACGTGGCTTGCATTTACGGCCATTTAGAGATCGTCAAGCTCTTGCTCAAAAAGGGAGCTGATGTCAACAAACAGGATAACTTTCAGTCCAGTTCCCTACACTTAGTGGCAGATGAGGGGCACTTCAGGGTGGCCCGTTTGCTGGTTAATAGTGGGGCTGATCTGAAAACAGTCGATAAGCAAAGCTACAGTCCTCTTCATTTTGCCGCTCTGAAGGGTCACACGGGTATCTGCAGACTCCTATTGAGTAACGGACTCGACCCCAACATCAGAACCTATCAAAATTGGACAGCCATGCACCTGGCAGCCTTGAAAGGCCATCCGGAGACTATCCTTGTGTTGGAAGAGCACCATGGCTTAGTCAACGTCCAAGGTAAAGACGGCTGGACGCCTCTGCACCTTGCCTGCCATCATGGACAGGAGGAGCTGGTGACGGTGCTGCTAACAGCAGGTGCTGACCCTAACCTGGCTGAGGATAATGGCTGGACACCCCTCCACTTAGCCTGTAAAACTAGCTGCTTCCCTAGTGTGCTGCAGCTGATATCCCATCAAGCCAACGTGAACGCACAGAATAACAGCCAGTCAACTCCATTGCATTTAGCCGTCCAGCTCAGCAACATCCCCATCATCAAAGCCCTGCTGATGAATAATGCACAGCGGGGTATAAAGGACTCGAAAGGATGCACCGCTTTAACCTTGGCTCAGCGGTGCAACAATACAGAAGCTGTGGAGCTACTGGACAGCTGGCACACTGGTTGAGACTCTGGCGGAGAGCGAGCCGTGTTCAGTGACAGATAACTCTACCATTAGAGGGAGTCCAGCATTGATTTCTGCTATCGATTTCCTTCCTCCTGCAAAGCCTGTTCTTATAAACACTCTCGCTGTTGTTTTGATTTAGATTCCTAGAATTTAACGCCTTTGTTTGGGTTTGGTTTGGAGCTCAGGTGTGTTCTGGGAATGGAAGTGTTATGAACGAAGGATTTTGACTGGCAGCATGTAGTGAAAGTCAACAAAATAATAATTGCGTCAGTTTATTTATAGTGAATAATTCATCAGAGCAACATTTAATCAAAACATAAAAACTTGCTCCATCCCTGAAACTACTTTCCTTGTCTGTTGATGACACTTAAGTTTGCACAGGTTATTGAATAATGTTAAATGGATAGTTTACTCAAGAATGAAAATGTTGTCATCATTTACAGTCCCTTGTGTTGTTCCAAACCTGTAGTATTTACTTTCTTCTGTGGAAAACAAAATAAGATATTTTGAAGAATGTTGGTAACCAAACAGTTTTGGTCACAAGTGACTTCCATTGTATGGACAAAACAAATCTCAAAATATCTTTTCTTTTGTTCCACAGAAGAAAGAAAATCATACATGATTGTAACATGAGGGAGAGAACTATCCCTTTAAATAAGTAGCCAGATAGCAATACCTTTATCAAACTCACATTCAGTCTGGCTCCATTCTGGTCTGTAACACCCACATTTTTTCACAATCTAATCTATTTGCACACTTTTTTTGTGCTGAATATCCCATTCAACTTTAAAACACATCATATTAGAGGAATAAAAGAGAAAAGAAAGTCAACCACAACGTTATAATTATATATGTATCATGATTCAATGCCTTCATGTTTGCATGAATTGAATTGTCAAACATACACGTGCACAGTAATGTTCATAAAAAAATCACAACCATTTGTGGCATTCAAATGGCATGTTACCATTACAGACAAAAGCCCCAAAAAAACCCTGTTTGACAACATGCTTATAAATTACCAGCAGGCTTCCACTGACATTCGACAGCTTTGTCCTAAACCGATCAAAAGATCAAGTTATGTACAGTATCAAATTCCAAGTGAGTAAAATAATAATTTATAAATAATTCTGCTCAGTATTGTGTGTGTGTGTGTGTGTGTGTGTGTGTGTGTGCATGTGCGTGCGTGTGTGCACATGTTTACACAAAAGACAAAACAAATGCAGATTAAGAGAGGGCTTCCCACTGTGTGATTTACACTTGTCAGATATCCTCAATTTAATGTAATTAAATAGTTGTTAGTGTTTGGATCCTGAGGGGAATTTGTGCAGGGACATTTTTCTTCAAAGCTTCAAAACGTTCATATTTCCAAAGCTCAAAACATCCCCTGTGGACTATTTCTAATGCAACAAAGAGCATCATATGCGGATTAGGTTTAAATCTCCACATCAAATTTGATAAAAATGAATTTATACACAAGACTGCACATCCAGAGAAATGTGCTGAAAAATACAGTACCATCTCAAAGAGAAGATTTCTAGTGAAGTGTGAGCAATTATTGCTCTGTCTGACTTTCATTTCATTACTTTTGGGTCCTTCAGGCAAGCACATAGATAGCTCTACTAATGAGTGGTTGATTACGTTTCACCCAGCATGCACTGAAACCCACTTCCAGAGATTGACACCATGGTCTCAGTGTCAACACATTATCTGTTGCCATAATAATTATTTTGTTTACATTATAGTTGCTACAGTAAGGCACTGTGTGTCTTTTTCCACGCCATTAATTTTGGTTTTGTGGATTTCAGTCCATACAAGTTATATGTTTAAGTTATTTACTATTATTCATTCAGTAAGCATAAACTGAATATGTCATGAATTGTTTAAAAAAAAAAAGACTGAAAGGAATCACTTGGCATTGGAAAGCAAAAAATTACCATTATATTTATTATTTTATGAAAACTTCATTGCCAAAGGAAAATATACACTTGCTTCATATTTTATTTAAGATCTTTTTGTTGCCAAGAACCGGGCAGTTCAGAACATTTTTATTGATCCCAAGAGATCCAAAAGAATTTTTTTCTTCTACATAATACCATCCGTCATCCAAAAAACCTCTGAATCACCTTTTTGGGAGTGTAGTGGTGAACAAAGGTGCTGATGCAGGGTTCATTCCTAAATGTTGTGGTAGTATGAAATAATGGTTTAGATTATTCATCATGTTGATTGAAACTGGCTTTGTGAACGCCTTGCGGAAGATAAAGAACTTCTGCATATGATTCAGAATTCCTCAGAGATGTGCGTATTGCCAGATTTTGTGCCACTGTTGTTTATTCAACATTGAAGTATGATAGAATGAGGTTAATGTCAAATTTCACGACAAAGCCATGTTAATAATATGGGTGTTTTAGAGGGAGTTTGTAATTGTGACATCAACACGGATGCCTCCTCTTTACGTTAAACTGAACCTTGACAAGACTCCTGTGGAATTCCTCTAAATCTAAAATTTCTTCCATTCAAGTCTGTCCATCAGCTGCTCATATTTGCCACAATCAAATTATTGCTTTTGACATTTATCACATCCAGAGGGCTGGCTTACTGTCAGAAGTGTCATGCCCAACCTAATTTGCTCTCTCTGGTGTGTATTTTGAATGCAACTTCAAACAAAATGTCAAAAAGAAATGTCTTTCTAAAATGTCATGAATCACCCTGTCTTATGGACAATCGCCATGTACTTTCTGCAGACTGTTTGCTTTAGTTTAAGCTGAATATTTTGTCCTTTGCCCAACCTCATTCTGTGTGAAATTTATATTCCTTACTCTTATTTGGAGCACAATAAGAGTTATCAAACTTTCTATTTTAGACACAACATAAATGATCACTAGCTGTGATTTTAGTGATCATAACTTTATGTAATTTAACATAATTTTAAGTTTTGTCATAACAACTCTCGGGAGATTGCCATATCATGCCAGTCTCTATTACCATACCAATGTTAATGTATTTGGTCTTGGCGGAATAGATCTGCTACGCTGCTGCTGCAGAGCAAGTACCGAGACTTGCTGCCAATACATTTACAGACATTGCTGTGAGCGTGTAAGACATGCTGCTGCCGCTGCACATTTAACATGAGTTAACCCATGATCTATACAGGTGGAGCTGGGGAAGGGGGAGGGTTCTAAAAGCGCGCTACAGACCGTTAACAGCAAACAATGCCAAGTATTTGAATTTGAGCAGCAAGCTCATTGGCCGCTGATGCAACAGAAACCAATCAGCTGTGATATGTAGATAATGACATGATTGCGACCAATAAGTTAAAGACCTATCAGCCTGCACCATTTTGTGAGTTTCATGCCAGAACTATGTAATTGTTTTAATCCAGAATAGGTGGAAATGGACCTTTATCTATCCCAAAACTTTTTTGTGATTTGTTTATTTTTTGTAACTTTAAAAAAAAAAAAACTTGCTCAAACAAACTTTAAACAACAAATAGAAGTTTTTCCACAGTTGAAACACTGGCTGGACATAAGAGATAAAACATTTCAGTAAGTTTTTTTCAACATACCCTCAGATGTTAATTTTTATTTCATGCTGAAACTCAGTAGTAAAGTGGAAGAGATCGATTGGGGCTTCCACAGCGATCTGTCACGGCACATTAAAGAGTGCCAAAACGACATTTATTGCTATAGTTTTGTGGTAAAATTAACACGATTTGAAAGCTGAGACGTTTTATCAAATAACAAAACACAAACCGTCGAAAAGTTTAGTGCTTATAATAGCGTTTCTCCACGGCTCGTACCAACTCAAAATGATCACATTTCTGTGTGCATAAAAAAAACCCATTGTAACATTGTAATTAGTTTGTAGCAGAGAAGGGTATATGACCCCCATTACTTTTTTTCCCTTCTTTGACCATACAGTAGATCATGGCAAAAAATCACGAACGATCTGAAGAGAAAACGTGAAAGTGGCGTTGCGTTATCACTTTTTATTCTGCGTTTAGATGAGCGTTAAGGGGGGGAATTTGCTTGCATATGGTGACGCAAAAGTGTGTGAAATTCGATGTAGTATGCACTCCAGGCGGCGAGGTGGCGATGTGAAGCACTGACACACAACACCACCAATATCTGAGAATATTTTGTACAACTGCTGAAAACACTCTTGTATGTTTATCAGAGCTGCGAGGGCAACTTGAAGGTCCGCCGTATGGAAATAATCCGACATGTTGGTTGTTATGTTCCTATACTGGCGCATGCCTGTGACGTAAACGCGTACGCGACGAGAGCCACCGTGAGCAGATTTGCGTTTTTACCGTTTAGACGGGAACGCGGCGGTGGAGCGTTTTTAAGATTTCCTCCACCGTGGAAGAGCTCCACCGTCGCGTTCCCGTCTAAACGGTAAAAACGCAAATCTGCTCTCGGTGGCTCTCGTCGCGTACGCGTTTACGTCACAGGCATGCGCCAGTACAGGAACATAACAACCAACATGTCGGATTATTTCCATACGGCGGACCTTCAAGTTGCCCTCGCAGCTCTGATAAACATACAAGAGTGTTTTCAGCAGTTGTACAAAATATTCTCAGATATTGGTGGTGTTGTTTGTCAGTGCTTCACATCGCCACCTGGAGTGCATACTACATCGAATTTCACACACTTTTGCGTCACCATATGCACGCGGATTTCCCCCCCATAATGCTCGTCTAAACGCAGAATAAAAAGTGATAACGCAACGCCACTTTCGCGTTTTCTCTTCAGATCGTTTCCGTGTAAACATAGCCTTAGTGTCTCTAAAAATTAGTGACGCTGTATTATGCTGAATATCAAAGTTTGTTCCCCCTATCTGTTAATGACGATTTGTGGACACATTAGAATGGACTACTTAGGCCCTGTTTACACGAGAACGATTCCGGGTGAAAACGTAAAAATATTTTATCGGATGTGGCTTTCGTTTACACAGCGACGGCGCTTTGGGGGCTTAAAAACGCAAAAAAGTGAAACACCCTCTAGAGTGGAAATCTTAAAAACGCTCCACCGTGGCGTTCCTGTCTAAACGGTAAAAACGCAAATCTGCTCACGGTGGCTCTCGTCGCGTACGCGTTTACGTCACAGGCATGTGCCAGTACAGGAAAATAACAACCAACATGTCGGATTATTTCCATACGTCGGACCTTCAAGCTGCCCTAGCAGCTCTGATAAACGTACAAGAGTCTTTTAAGCAGTTGTACAAAATATTCTCAGATATTGGTTATTGTAAGTCAGTGCATCACATTGCCATTGCCTACCTAGCCGCCTGGAGTGCATACTACATCGAATTTCACACACTTTTGCGTCACCATATGCACGCGGATCCCCCCCCCCCATAACGCTCGTCTAAACGCAGAACAAAAAGTGATAACTCAAAGCCACTTTCGCGTTTTCTCTTCAGATCGTTTCCGTGTAAACATAGCCTAAAGTAGTGGGACATCACATTTTGTGCAATTACAAGCAGATTAGCAATTTTTTCCTTAACTCATTGGCTGATCCATCATCAGTTAAACTTATATCTCTATATGTTACATTTTAAAAGTAAATGGACATTATTCTTAAGGGGGCATATTCCCATACCCTACTGAAATAATTACATGTAACCTACTTTCCTGTAAAATGCTTTAGTAGAAATGTGTTTACTTTGAAATGAATGTAAATGTGGTCTCTAGTCGATCAAAAATCCCTTCAAATCATAACAAGGTTTTACTTTGGGATAGGAAAAGCCTCGGTTCAATGCTATTTCCTCAAATAATTACATAATTGTGTGGACAAATGACTTTTATGTGCAATCCCTGACAGCATTGCCCTGTTAAATGAATCAGCGCTGTGTGGTTTGACTGGCTGGGGTGTGTGGCGTATGGTCTAGTAGGCAGCAGGAGCACTCTTATTAACACATCAGAAAAACAAACACAGCACCTGCCTGTGGCTCAGCTGGTCCAGCTTAATTCTCTTTAGTTGGGCTCATAGGAGTGGGGGTTACCATGCCAAGCAAGTGATTATAGCTTCAGCGCTTTGGGAGCCATTACACACCCTCCCTCCTTTTCTCCCTTTCTCTTTCTCGCTTCTTGCCTTCAGAACTCATTCTCAGCCCAACATCTCCAGCAGCCCAAAGATTTAAGTCCAAAAGATGACTTGAAGAGACAAATTAGTCCAAAACATGATGTACAAGCCTGACCTAGTAAAGTGAATGACTACGTTTTAACCCTTGTGCATCAATATACAAAAGTTTCTCTGAGGTCTATATAAAAAAAAACTGTCATAAAAATTTGAGGTTTTGGAGCACAGATGTAAGTTGGGTCTCATTTAAAAAAAAACCTTGGCTTGGTTATGGAGGTTTAAGTTTTTAAAAATGTATGATAATATTAAAATGATTATAATCATTATTTTATATTTAAATATATACTTAATAAAGCATGTTGAACTCAAAAAACTGCTAAAAAATCAAAGCCATAAATCTAAACAAGTTGTATTCCAAACATGAGGTTAATATCTAAAAAATTAGCTTTTAGTAAGATTATTTTTTGGGGCGAAGTACCACATTTTCCCCATTAGAAAGCAGCAAAGCTCCACTGGTGCACACAGTGGTTGGATTTGTGATTTTCGGTAGAGTTTTTCTCTCAAATTACACGCATACACACACACACACACAAACCACACTCTAACATCCATCAAACCCACACAATTATCATTGAATAATTTATCTAATTGGCTCTATAATATGCAGAAGCAGAAAACAGGAAGAAAGTGAGTATTTGCTTTATAGGCCAAACCTGAGAAAATGGCACCATCTGGAAAAAATAAGAAAGATTTTAATTTTGAAGCATTGCCAACAGAATGAAAGCCTATTAACAAAGATTGCATCATTTATAGTTAAATGACCCTGGGATTAAAAATTGCAGTTTTAATGGGTTTCAATGGGGACATTTTTGTCCTTCAGGTCCTAAGTGTAACTATTTTGTGTACCTAGTGTAAAACAGATTTATAAAAGGAAAAGGGGGTGAAAAAGTAAAATTGGCATTACATGGGCAAAATGATCAAAAAACAAACAAAACGAAAACTGAAAAAGACAAAAATGTACATAAGGAAACAAGTGCTAAATTTTCAGCTGTTTTAGAATAGCTTAAAATGATTAGTAAATGTTTCCCTTCCTCTCTTGTCACTTTCTGTCACCTTTCACATTTCCAAAATGACATAATTTCCCATCCAAATGACATTCTTGTTAAGTGCCGACAGCAATCAAGGGCTGTTGAATGCCTCGTCTAATGATGAAACCTGTCTGCATTTGTTCTTCATCGACTCGCAAGAAAAGTAGACCTGATTGCAGGGTATCAAAGGAGCAATTTAGTTAATTAGAAACTGTCCAGATTCATGACGTTTCTTACACGGAATGTCGTAGTTTTCTTCCAGGAATATTTAGAGCAATTTACCAAGCTGACGCTATTTTTCACAGGTAATTTAGTCAGTTAACGAGGCTTGAAGAATTTTAAGTTCTTAATCTGTCTATTAAAAAGTCAAGTGTGGAGTTTACTTTGCTCAAGTGTTTCTCATTTGTCAGAGCAAAATCATTATTCACAGACTTCATATACAGCACGTCCACATCCATCCGCATTTGTGACTGGAATGCAAGCAAGTGGTGAAAAATGTTCTTGGCAGATTTTATTTAGAAATGTGCAATGAATGATTAGTGCCCTACACCCCATCATGAGGGTCAAGCACCACAGATTTAATCTCATCTTAAGGCCTTCAATGCATGTCTATACGGATGACCCTGGGAGTTCTGACAGTGATTTGTTTTTCACAATCAATACAGGATGATGATTTATAACATGTCCCTTTACCATACACACTGACGTTTACTTTGTGATACATTTATTGTTATGTTATAAGATTACACTTAATGCCAACATATTAGTAAATAATTAAACTTCTTTTAAATTAAGATTTTACAAGAATTTAAAAGTGGAAAGTGGAGAATCGTTTTAGAAAAACTCAGGCTGCAAAGTTTTCCTCTGCTAGTAGATGCTGTACCTGGACCGTAATGTTTCTCCATTGACAGCCATTGTGGAGGCATTTGAAAGAATGCAATGGATATTTTTCTCTTTCTGCTGTATTTCGACGTCACGGCTCAGGGTGGTTGTGGGCTGATTAAGGGCTTTGGACTTCAACATTGTTTCCAGGGATTTTGAATTAAAAATGCACATCTAAAGTTCTGAACCACACAAAGTTTAGCAGTGTATTATTGGTGTGTGTATAACCAACAAAAAGCAGTGTGTTGATCATCAGCTGTGTCCACAGATGGCTGCCATGGGGCTAATGTCATTGTGTTGTCCACAGAACATGCATTCATATCAAACGTTCTGTGCCACATCATTTGAGTCAACCCTCAGGCCAGAGAGGAACTTCATTTAGGCTCCAGTGTTCTTTTACTCCATAAAGTTCACAGGAAAGTCTTTCCCCAAAGTTCTCGCAAGGTTTACGATGATGAACAAAGAAAGATTTTGATATCAGATAGCAGATATTGTAGCTTTATATCACTAAAACATCTGTCATGATACGGTAAACCGCCAGTGCACAATTACTTTATTCATATAAGCCTATATAACTGTGCAACATACATCTCATGAGAACATGCATTACATTGCAACGGCAGGCCCATCACATTCAAGGTGTGTCATATAAAGCATGAAAAGCTACGTATATAAACATAATAAATAGTCAAATGGAACTTTAAATTAAATTTACACTAATTTTGCTGACACGTGTGGCTGATGCTCTCGTCAATCCACACAAACCAATCATCAGGGACTGCATGCAGTTCATCCTTATTCTCCTTTTACTCCGTCAGTATTATCTTATCTTCCACCAAGACAAAAAAGGAACCAAAATGGTTAATGCTTCCACCGGGAAGGTTGACAAATGACGGTCAAGGTTGTTATGTTTGAAAATCTCAGCATTTTACTGAAATTATATACTTTGCTTTTTTTTTTATTTATGTTAAACCCACTTTGCTGTAGGCATGGCACAAATGCTTTGATATTTGTACAGAAATTACAGTATGACCTGGCAGAATGTATTAAGGTTTCTGCCTGTTGTTCTTTGCTAAGAGAACATATTATAAATGTAGGACATAACGTTGCAGACTTGACTGGCATCAATAAGCTTTTCAACAGAAAAAAATTACAACCCCCATGCACTGCATGGCCTATTGGCTACTACAAAGCATGTGTTTGTATCACAGTACTGCATGTCCTACCATGATTCCCACCTACTGTAGCTGCATTTAGTTTCTGAGCAAATAATCAAATAAAAAAAAATAATACTGACAAACAGATAAGCAAAGGCATTGCTTGAAGTTGTATTCCAAACAAGAATCTTTGTCTGTGCTGAAGATACTGCTTAAGAAGGCATCTCCCCCAGGGATTTTATATGCATTTTTCTTTTCTTTTTTGGGCGATATGATCTTGGAACAAAATCATTTTTATAATACAGACAATTTATATACATTCCTTTAGTTTTAATCTGCAAGCGATGTCGCCCCCAGGCCATAGTCCGCATGGGATCTGATTTTGATTCTTTAAATAAAGTTTTACAGTGTGTCACTGCAGATGAGGTATTATTTCCATCCCTTCTCCTCCACTGAAGCGAGTTCTCTCTCAACAGTGTAGAATCTTAATAAAAGCTTTGCGAAACTCAATGTTGAAAGTGGTGTAAATGATGGGATTGACTGCACTGTTCACGTAGCCCAACCACGTAAAGGCAGTGTAGAGTTCAGGGGGAACTTGCCAGTAAGTGTTCACAATGTGTGTGATGAAGAACGGCAGCCAGCAGATGATAAATACACCTGAAAATAAAGAAAAAAGATGTTGAAGAAAATATTTGGGTGGGCAATGTTAAGAAACTGTGCTTTATATAAACTGTTTCATTCAGAGGTTTTACAGAGGCAAGCTTTTAATGTCATGTAGTATTGTGCAGCTCACTAAAACAAATGGAAGATGAAATGCCATGTCTTCCTTAAAGTTAAATGAAAACAAACAGTGTTGTTAAAGCTGAAGTGTGTAATTTTTACACCATTATCTTTGTATCACCAAACCAAACAGCAAAAATTAAAACAGACTTAGTCTCTGCTATTGGTTAGGCAATCAGATAGTACCAACCCCAGAGTCACACCATTGGCTGAGACAGTGTTGCTGTTGTCAGGCTGGTCATTTCACTCAGCGGCCATCTTTGAAATGCAAGCTTACGATTAAATTATACATTTGAAATCACCATTGAAATCTGACAACTTTCTCATAAATTTAGTTTTTTATGCTCGCATAGCATTAAAAAGGCTTATTTTTCAGGCTATAGACCAGCCAATGCGCATGTACAGTCCTAAGCGTGCATTTCAGAACACTGACCGTGTCTTCTAATGGCAGCTGGAGTGACACAATGACTTCACCAATCGCGATTGGCTCTTTTATTTAGAAGGCATATTGCAAGTTGCACTTTCGGTTACGCTTTATTTTAACGCTATCATTGTACTTAAATAAGTACTGAGTAATATTCCTTAACTACATACACTTATGGTTACTTATGGTACTTGTACTTACATGAAGTTATGGTAAGGGTTTGGTTTAGGTTTAGTTACTTGTACTTATGCATAATTTACTGTTATTACTATAATAAGTACATGTAGTAATGTCACCTTAAAATAAAGTTTTACTGCACTTTCTCCCATTCATAAGTAATATGAGTGCATCCTCTTTCTATATCTAAAGTCTTTGGTGATGATCAAATAAACAGCAATGTTTTCAAAGTGCCACAGAGTCAAATTGTTTACACTTTACAAGCAAATCAACCAACAAATGTTTTAAAGATGACCTATTTTGGAAGATTTATTTTTATATCGTTATTTAACATAATTACTTGTCCGCAGTGTGTGTACAGTGGTAAAAATCCATTCATAGATCGGAAACAGATGCTGCTTCCAAAAACAAATACTTCCCTACTATTTAGTATGCGATAAACAATTGACAAAGAGTCCCAGGATGACCTACTACTTCTACCGAGATTCAGAAGTGCACATTTGATGGACACTTTACTATCCCGTGAGGCCACTGAAGAGGATTTATGATTATAAGTGGAGCGACGCAACTGACGCTGTAGCCCACGTGACAATAACAACATGGCAGATATATTGTGTCCTGATTTCATACATACTACCCATATTCATACTATATAAAAGCATATGTTTTTAAATTCAAATTCGAACAGTGCGTGATTTCGGACACAGCGAATGTCTCAAAATGAGCCGTTCAGGAAATGACTCCAATGTCATCTCACATTGGAACAAGCCCCGCACATGTACAATGTCACCGCGATAGAGATGATAATCAAAACCAAACAGGTGTTTTGTTAGTTTTGGGCAGATTATCCGAGGCACGAGCTGTAAAGGCTCAGCACTATTCTGGAAAGCGGGTGGGGAGCAGCAGCTCATTTGCATTTACAGATTACAGCATTCCACTTTGCTTCCACTGACAAATGGACATTGACAACATGGTATAATAAATGTATAATAAATTATCTGTGTTGTTTTGAGCTGAAACTTCACAGACACATTCTGGGGACACTTATATCATGTAAAAAGGGGCATAATAGGTCTAGTATTTTAACATCAAATAACTTCACACACTTACCAAGGACAATAGCTAACATCTGAGTGGCCTTCTTCTCCTTCTGCTGGGAGATTTTACGTTTGTTAAGAGTTTTGACAGATGTCTGTGTTTTGCCAGTGGGGGAGACCTGGATCTCAAATGCTTTGGCCACTTTTGTGATATTGCTGGTGTTGCCATTTCTTTCAGGTTTTACACCAGCTTCAGGCGATGGGGGTGACATGTCAGTCTCTCTTACATTAGAGCTAACCAGCCTGCTGTGTTGTTGACCTGCAGCAGACGGATCCTGCTTCTTCTGTTTCGGAGGGTTTAAGTTTGTGATCTCATCCATTTGGATGTCGTCCCCATTGTTTACCACCTCCTTTATGAAGATCTAACAAAAAAAGAGGTGAAAAATAAGTAATTTTGGCTAAATGTAGAGCTGAAGTGCACATGATCAAACCTTGATATAAAAAGAAACGAATCCCCTACTAAACAAAAATGGTTTACTCTAACAAACAGTTCATTTCATAACAACTTGTTTATTGTTTCAGTCAATATAACTTCATATGAAGTTAACCGTGGGTGCAGAGATTAACATTTAATATTTGCTGACACATTGTCATTTCTCGAATGTCATCTGTCATCAATACTTCTGGTGGATACAACAAAGCAGCAGCGATATTTTGAAAGCAAGAGTGAAATTGGCTGTACCACATTTTTGTTGTTCACAGGGAAATTCCCACTGGACTTGACGATCACGGTGCACAGTTTCACATCATCAGGGTGAGTGCATTTCTGAAACACACATGGGAGAAACACCAGACTGTTTTGACAGATTTCGACCAGAAAGGAATTAGTTGTACAGCCCCAGGTTCGGTTTAAATTTATTTGCAATTATAAAAATCGGAGGAAAATGCAACTGCAAGGTAAGTAATTCCATTCGGTTACAGTGATATTTTGTGTGTGTGCAAATGTCAGCTTATAGATCATGTTCATAGGTAATGCGCAGGAAAAGTTTCCAAATCCTTTAACATTTTAAATTACCTGCTCGACATAAGGATGATTGCTAAAGCTTTGCACTCTCAGTCTACAAAGCATTCGTTTTGGATGCAGATGTGGCAAATCTAAAGATCATTTTAGATCTAAACCCAAAAGTTCAGTGTTCTGAAACCAAAAAACTTGCTATATAGATGGATACAGAGGAGTTTTGCACTTCAAAATGAAAGCATTCCTAAAAAAAACATGATGTTGATCTAAAGCCTGTTTTCACATCAGAATGCTTTGGAGGAGTCACAACAAACCACTGATAGGAGAAGCGATGCTTACTTATGCCGTCAGGACACAGCATGAGAACTCCCTAAACACAAATGGCTCTCAATAATGCACTGATGCCCTTGAAGGAGCTTAGGATGGGTAGATAAGCTATCAGTTTCTTTGAATAATGCTATTTTGAATTTATTTTGCAGCTGCATGAGCTCCATGTAGAAACCTGGATGTCACTACACTGTGCAAACAATGCAAAGACTAAAAATGTATTATAATAACAGTGTTATGAAGCAGTGGTCATTTCCTGCATTGATTTGCAGTATGTCGGGAGAATCAATACAAGCAGAAAAAAAAGGAAAAGGTCATTCTAGACAAGCTATGATCACAGATGCTCAACCTGAAATATGTACTACTATTCATTACTATCCAACTGCTCATTACTGATACTCTGCTAATGGGAATTACAGTGCTGATGAATTATGAAATTCAATTGACACTGCAGTTTTTTAACAATCCCAATTTACTAAACTATACTGGAGTGCTAAGTAAGTAGAAACTTTCACAACTCGTCATCAAGCAGCTGTTCTCACCTTTAAAGTCAAGCTCATATCCATGTCCGTTACTGGGCATGTGCGTTTAGTGTTGACACGTTTCCGTCTCTTTCGCAGTACCACGTAGATCTGCACATATACTAGCAGCGTTATTATGAAAGGAACGTAGAAGGATACGATGGAGGAGTACACGACAAAGGCAGGGTTTGCGATAACACAAAGAGCATCATCATGGGTGTCTGTAACAGAAAATACAATAAAAATGAGCTAGTTCATTAAGATGCCAACATTGTTACAAGTTTTTGTCTAGTTTTTCAAACAATCAGTACATTTGTTTCAACACATTATATATATATAATGGCATTGTCTGCCACATGATAGCTATCACAGATGTCTGGGTCAATGATTTCATATGGTTTTGGAAAACATTTTATACAATTTACAAGAAAAGATTCATTTTAATTGGCCTTAAAACACTGGTGCTCTGTAGGAGTTCTCTCTATGATATAATGTCCTGTTTAATGTTTTTTTTTTTTTCTGTTGGTGATACCACAGGACTTTGATTTGGGTATAAAAATTATTCAAATATTAATAATCATTAATAAACATAATATGTGTATCTAACAGTGCAGAGTAAAGCGCCCAACTTTTGTTTTGTTCATGCTCACGAGTACCTGACCCCCATCCTCCCACTACAAGCAGTCAAGCAGAAGAATGCTGATTATAATACTTCCTCTAATATAACTTTCAAATGAAGCCGTGACCTAACTTATTTTAGCTGCCCTTAACACCAGTGTGCATGCAAGATAATTACAATAATACTCTGTAAATTCAGCTCTTTAAGTGCAAGTTGTTACATTGTACCATTATAATATTTCTAACCAGAAGCCAATTTTTCAAGCTTAACACAATTTGATCCACTTGCACAGAGTTTAGGTATCATATTGCTTATGGTTATTAATTCACATGTAGAATATAAATTGCTGCAAAGTGGACAGTTATCCACAGTAGGAAATAAACCTACAGATATAAAACAGTATATTGGCTTCTAAGGATTCTTTTTATAATGTCTGTTCAATCATTTACTCGTCTTCCCCAATAATTCAATATCTTTATCTTCATTTAAAGACATTTCTCAGCAGACACATAAAATTAATTACACATTAATTAATCAGATATGATTAATTGGATTACAAAGTTTAACTGTACACTACTGTTCAAAAGTTTGGGGACGGTAAGGTTATTTTAATGCTTTTGAAAAAAGTCTCTTATGCTCACCAAGGCTGCATTTATTAGATAAAAATACAGCATAAACAGTAATGTTGGGAAATGTTTTTACAGTTTACATGTATTTAAATTACAATTTAATTTTAAATGTAATTTATTTCTGTAATGTCAAAGCTTCAGTGTCACTATCATGAATGTTGGAAACAGTTGTGCTGCTTAATATTTTTGTGGAAACAGTGATACATTTTTTCAGTTTTCTTTGAGCAAACGAATGTTCAAAAGAACAGCGTTCTTTGAAATAGAAAGCTTTTGAAAGATTATACAAACTGTGTTTGATGCCTCTTTATATAATAAAAATGTTAATTTATTTGTTTAAAAAAATAAAATCGGACTGATCCCAAACATTTGAATGGTGATAGACTCCCAGTCCAGGTAAAGGGAATTTTTTTCCCCCATATTTACCAGTATTATTGAGTCCAAACAGCAGTGGACATGATATAGCAAAAGACAGAATCCAAACGACAGAAATCATGACTGTGACCCTCCTCTTGGAGCTGTAGCGTGTGTTGTATAACATAGGCATGGCTACAGCTGTGTACCTGTGTGGGAGATACCAGACAAAAATTGATTAATTGTTGTTTTAATATATGACCTGTTTCATATTCTTACATGTCGCTGGACATGATTTTCCTAATATATCTGTAATCATGTGACTATTATTCTTGGTTATTCCCATGACCTCTGTACTCCCTTCTATTCTTTCTTTCTAATATCGGATTATTTACTGTATAAATAGAGACGTTTCATATGAACCGCTATTGATCTAACAAGTATTCCTTACTATTCTGAGCTCATGTAAGTGACGATGTACCATGAAGTTCTCATTGTTTGTCTATATATAACAACCTCAGCACCAAATGTAGTTTATTTTCAGGTGTGTAAAAGCTGAGGTTGGTCCCTCTGTTGAGCTGAGCAACCAAATTATGTCTTGGTCAGGATTAGACGACTCTTGTAATGTCAGTACACCTACCTGTCGATACTGATGGCACATAGATTGAGTATGCTTGCTGTACACATCATCACGTCCAGGGTGACAAAGATGTCACAATGGATTGTGCTGAACCGCCACTCTCCCACCACCTAGGAGGACAGTTTTTAGAACAATACATCAGAATGCAAACCTACACTGTTTAACTGTAAATGTGCAATAGTTAGTTACTTGCCAGAAGCCCTGCATATTACTAATACAGTATCTTTAGATTATGAATATCCATGGTAACACCACAGTCACTTGCTATACTCGTCTGAAATTCTGGGAGTCGATTTGCAACAGCTTCAGCCACTATAATAATGTTTAAAGCAATAAAATATTGGCATTTTCTCTGGTTTAATCGATGGAACTAGCAGAGAGAAGCAATATAGCTCAGGTCAGCCTCATCCACCGTTTGCACCTCCTGAGTTGGCTGGCAGAGCTTTCTGAGCCTCCTCTGATTAATGCGTGTCCTCAGGCAAGCCGAGGGACTCAGAAAGCTCTTGATGGTCTTAGGTCCCTTCCTCTGGAGTTTGCATCGCTGTCATTGATTAAAGAATTATTTGACACCTCTAATGAAAGCGGCTGTGAGTTGCCGGAATCAGTTCATCACCATATCTCTTAACTGAAATGAACCTCACCGCTATCATTCTCGGACATCGCTAGTGATCAAAACATGTCCTTGCACTAATAGAGGGAGAGAGAGGGGTCCGCTCAATAAGCATGGAGTCGGGAGAGAAATAGAAACTTCTAAAATTGCTGTGCACAGATAGAGTTGTGTGGCATTCAGACATGAACTGAGAATGCATTTAAATTCCAATTTAATTTTGGAAATTAAGGAGAAAAGATAATATCTTTTATTAATAGAGTATAATGTATTCAGCATCCAGCATCCAAGTGACCCTAAAGGACATGTGGTTTGGAGAATGGATGGATGGAAATGCTATATTAACAAACTGATGTCAGATGTATGTTTCTTTTAGAATTCATTTTGAATGTCTGCCAGTTACATCGTAATGCTGGTAGGTGGTGACAAATAACTGTTTTATGAGTGAGAGTCATTGAATCAATTCAAACAATTCATTAAACACCATTGATTCATTCAGGAATGAAACACTAATGAGATGCACAACGGTTGATTCTGCTTTTTAAAAATAATTTAGTTTTTGGAGGAAAGAAATAGACAAAGTAGCTTGCAATATTCTTATAAGTTATTCATATACACGTGATGTCTATATAATCAGGAAATTTAAATTTTGATCTCTAAAACAATGTGGTTGACATTGTGGCACTAGGTCTAATCAGTTGAAACCTCTGTAGTCTGATTGTGTTGAATTGCAAATCAGTAAATTCAGCCATTACTATTCAAATTCATTTGAATTACTATTCAATTCAAATTCATATTTAAGAGTTAGTTCACCCCAAATATGACCATTCTGTCATTAATCACTCAACCTCATGTCATTCCAAACCCTTAAGACCTTTGTTCATCTTCAGAACACAAATGAAGATCTTTTTAATGAGATCCGTGACCTTTCTGACCCCCCCATAAAGAGCAATGCAATTACCACTTTCAAAGCCCAGAAAGGTAGTAAAGACGTTGTTAGTTAGACATTAATAGTCCATGTGACTACAGTGGTTCAATCTTAATATTATAAAGCAACGAGAAACAAACAAAAATAATGACTTTATTGAAGAATTCCTTCTTCAGTCTCCTACGCTGTTTAAGTTGTCAAATCACTTGATTCGATTGGTCATTTCTTGCTGGCATAGTTAGGTTCTTTTTCATGACACATTTTCATCATGTTCTGAAGATATTTTAAAGTTGTTTACAAAAAAACGCCTTTAGAATGATGATCTCATCTGTCCTAATAATAATATTGAGGACTTTAATTTAGCAACGCACCAACAGCAATTATTATTTAGCCAATAATCAGAAATTTCATTTCATCTCACAGTAGCGCTCCTTAATGTCCTGTTCATGCGTACAAATGATTCAAGCTAAATAAATTATGACCTTAATTTATTAACTGAGAATGCAGTTACTCAGTGCTGCCCTTTAAGAGAAAAACAACACATAACAAGATATCAAAAGGCTAATTTGATACAGGGAGTTATGATAAGGCTGTAAATTGTATGTGCTACATATGTAGTGACCCAATTTTTCAACCCAATGTTCAGAGCTCAATTTAAAATCACACAATCAACCTGCTTGCATTTATCTCAGAAGAACATGAGTCAAGATTATGATCTTTATGTACGTTTCAACCTATGGATTTTGCTTGCAATCTGATAGCTTTGCTAATATGTTTGGCTCAATGACATACCAAAAGGGAGGCTTCTCTTGGTTGGAAATAACTACTAACCCGTGGCTAGGATCAGACATCCTAGAATTAGACATGTGCTACTGCAAATTGATTGGCTAAAATAAGGCAATGGTGCCTGCAGCTCTTCTTAGTTAATTCTTGCCCAGACTGACTCTAATGAGTTATGAAGAAGATGGCGAAAGAAATTACAATCTAATAAGTTGAAAATAATTGAATAATCTGTACTTGCATTATTACAAACTACAATCATAAATCATTTAAATAATTTTAGCATTCCCAACAAGGAAGGATCCGATGACGCTGAAACCTACCTCGAGGTAAACCACCCATGGCATCACAAGTGTGGCAACAAGCAGATCAGCCACAGCCAGGCTGACTATCAGGTAGTTGGTGGTGGTCTGCAGGGCTTTCTCTCTAGAGACGGCCATACACACCAGCACGTTGCCGAAGACAATGACGAAAATGAGCAGCGTGAGAAGCATGGCGTAATAATTGTACTGATGCCGGCTCCCTTCTTCCGTGGCATTGAAGTCCCGGGATCCATTTTCAAAGAAGCTCTCATTAAAGGCATACTCCGTGAAGACTTCCATCAGATGGTTGAAGCCAAGCTGAGACTCTAGAACCGAAGACAAGAAACGTTTTTATAAAAGAAATCCAGGATTTTTTTTTTTTTTTTTAAGTCACGTGTTTTGTATGACGGGGAGTGTCTAATCACATCAACCAGATTACAAAGCATGTCTCACTAAGTTTTGGCATGAAACACCAATTTCTTATTGGAACACCTGAGCAGAAGCTTTCACTATAAAGCTCAGGGCTGTGGCCTTGCGCTGTGTGGTACACTGTGTAAAGTCTATCCTTTATTTATGGGTGATAGTTCGCTTAGCTGCCCTGAAAAGCCTGTGTTTGAACTCTAGATGTGACTTGACTAACTAGGACAGAAGTCTCCTCCCTCCCTACTGTTTCTCTTGAACGATGTCCAAGAATACATACAGAAACATAAGCAGTACAGCTCAATAATCAGTGGAAAAGGGGAGGTGAGAGCGTTTCATTAAATATCACAACAAAAGGGCTTTTAGTTTATACTGTCTCTGCAAACTGAGAAGAAAAAGGAAAACGCACAATGAAGAGTTGTTTTTTGTTTCATATTTAGCAGATTTTGCAGAATTCGTGAGAGCTCAGCACGAAATGTATTATAGCCCATAACGAGGAAATGGATTAAATTAATTTGCATTTCATGACAATTTCACCTATTGTGGCCATCTCAATGATATCAAACTCAGAACAAAAGTCTACTTGTCTTCATAAGTTATTTTGTATGTTATTAATTATGGCGTTGAGATGGAAGGTTTCAGCTTAAATAGACAGTTTAGTATGGAGGATTTTTTAAAAATGTCAAAAGTCAATGAGGTCCAAAACAACACTGGATGCCATTGACTTTCACTGTATGGACAAACAAGATTTTTCTCCTCGAAATATCTTTTTATCTTTTCCACAGATAAAAGAAAGTCACACAGGTTTCGAACGTCATCCTAGAGATATATTTATCATATAAAAGTTTTATAAGTGCCTGGCTACATATTAAAATGTGGCAAATTCTATTTTGAACACATCACACCTGTCAATTTGCACTGCCTTGACTCATGTTACATAAATCAAAAAGATATGTAAGAGAAAAGACAGAGGCAAGAACGCTTGAACCTTGCCGCACCCTGAATATAACATCACTCAGGGTCTCAGTAGCACCTCGTCGGCAATTGTGCAATGAACAAATGCTATAGGCAAAGCTGCAATTGCAATATGTTTTCACTTAAACCGTTCAATATGATAGTAAAAAAAGCATTTTGCTGGGGGGGAAAAAAACATTCAAAAACACCACAATCACAGACGTAACCCACTCTTGTGTGAAGGGACCACCTCTTATTGGTTTTTCCACATAATTGCCTCTTTAGCTCTCTCAGTGTCAGTTTTGATCATGAAAGCTGTCTCAGAGTTGACACTCCCTGCAGAGGAAGAAATTATGTTTTTTCATGCTTTCTCATATCAGCCATTGGACTTATGATGCGTGATTGTGTTTGTTTGTTGAGTTTTGAATGGGATGTTGAATCAACAATTCAGGATGTGCATTTATCTTTAGATAAGCGTTCATTAGTAACTGAATCAAACCTAAAAGAAAGCCTCATACATTTCAAGCTTTAGTCCCTGCAGCTGTTTTGTTTTTGTTCATTAGAATAAAATTGTTTACAAGAGGAACTTCAACATGTGTTTATATTAAAATTAAACAAATTTAAACATTTGACACTGTGTACTTATTTTGAACATATATCTATATATCGATAGATAGATAGATATTAATATATATTATACTATCAAACTTCTCACCATATGCAGTATATAGATAGATAGATAGATAGATAGATAGATAGATAGATGATAGATAGATAGATAGATAGATAGATAGATAGATAGATAGATAGATAGATATTGCATATGGTGAGACGTTTGATTACTTTAACATAAATGCATTCATAGTGCAATTTGTAGTGTTTAGTATAGACAGTTAAGACATAATATAATTGTCCCAAACATAAAAACTACTAAAATTAAACGATTCTAAGTTAAGATTAATTGAAAACAACAGTGACAATATCTATATTAAACATGGGTTAGATCCCTATTTTCTCTCCCTTACCCTCTTATTCCCTCTCTCTCTCTCTCGCTCTCTGTAACAAACACCCGCGCACACATCATCGCACACACAGAGATATTACAGCAATTTAGCCTCTTTAAAAAAAGGTTGAATTAATTGGAGAAGATAACAAAACGATTTTACACAATCGTCTGAAACAAAGGCTTGTTTTCCCACACGCAGTGGAGTAAAGTTTGTCTGAAAGTGTCAGCATCAGCGAATATCTGTTAATTAGCAGCTCAACTGTTTCCTAATTATTCATGTGCAGAAATAACTAGTTCACGAACAAGAGAAGATGCCGTGCTGTACCTTCAAACTGCAGCTTTCATCCAAAGAGCGTAAGTATTCCGTTTCTTATATTTTAAATCCACTTTTCTCCATCGGATACACTTGTCCATCCGAGCGACTGTAACTGTATTTCTCTTCTGTCTCAATTACAGCTCCACGGGTGGATACAACCCCTGTAAACCGGCGAGCACGAACACTACTTCCACGGGGTAATTTCATTTTGGTGACTAAAAGAAGGTGAACATGATGTAAATATGCCTTTCCTGGTTTTGTGGAGGTTTTAAACTGCACTTAGCAAGAGCAACCTATATCCGTTTGAGAGTCCAAGCGGAGTGTGAGCAATGCGCGTGTGAGCGCAGCATCCGAGCGCGCGCTTTACGCACGCGGTAACCTTCAGCATCCACTGAGGGACAATCTCAGTCCCTTCAACAGAGATTGAGAAGGTTGGAAAACGAGGCGGGGCTGTTACATAAACATCAGTGAGAATAAAATACAAGCGTTGTATTATTTAATCACAATCTTTTTCTTTTCAAATCCCAACTGATTTTATAATAGGCCTACTGGTTTATTTCTTTCAAGAAACGAATAACGATTCATCTTTAAACTGGAAACTGGAAAATCTATTAGTGTATAGTTACTTATATGTTTCGTATTTTGGGTTTAATTAAAAATTCGTTTGGAATAAAAATTATTAAAATAAATGTGGTGATTTAGATTTATTTAGCTGTTTCTTTTTCATGCCAAAAAAGATTTACCAAACCAAAAATGGCAAAAATATTTAGTGGTCTTTTAATGTTCTTAATAATTTTAATCACAAATCGCTGGTCAGAAAATTAGCAAGAATTGCACAAATACTGTATAGTAAATTACCTCGGAATAGCCTTCCCCTTTGTTTTCTTTAAATGTTTAAGCAGTGTAAACATGCAGACAGCTTTTTACAGGACGAAAAGTCACTCAAGTGAGTTCCACTCAATGTTAATGGCTTCAAACAATTCATGATTTGTTGAAATTGTGTCCCAGCTTGTCTGAGTTTAATGTGAGACCAAATATTCATTATAGGGTTCAAATCTGGACTCTGAGCAGGCCAAAACCTGAGCCTGATGGATGAGTCACTTCTTGGTCTTTGCAGTTTGGGCAGGAGAACTGTCTTGTTGAAAAATAGCATCTGATCATTCCTCTTTAAAAAACAACTTTTCATTTATGGGAAGCAATCTATTCTGCAATGTTCTCCTGTACTCCAAAGCATTAAATGACTTTTCACAGTGAAGTAGCTCACCGATACCAGCAGCTAAAAAGGCTCCCCAGACAATGACAGCTCTTCTTTCATGCTTCTCTGTGATAAAGATGCATATATAATTACATTTTTCAGCAGATTTTTTTAAGACACCATTCTGGAGCATCACCATGCAACTTGTGTTTCATTGCAATTCATCAGTCCACACAACTGGCTTTTAAGTAGTGCATTTGCTTACATTTTCCTGTGATTGAGGCAATTTAAAAAGCTTGGTGTTTAGCCAATTCTGGCTTGGCCTAGGAGTGTATGTCAATACATGTCTTTTCTTCTCTTAAAGTGCCCCTGTGGTGAAAATCAAGTTTTTAATGGTGATTATATGTCTATGTGGTGTTTTTAATGTGCTTTAAGACAAACCATGTGCAAATTCATAAGTCAACACCATTGCGGTGTATTTTCTCCTTAAAACTTCAGTGAAAAAAAGACATCTGATGTCACAAACTACCTTGTAACCAATCACGTCAATGTGCTGGCTTTAGCATTTCATTAACAGCAAACTAGCAGGGGAGTCTTGAGAGATGCCAGGTTATCCCGGTATATTTTTTTGCTGATATGAAAAATCAGGTAGATTTAGCATAACAGGTGTATGATGTATTTTACGATGTTATGATGAACTATATGCCTTTCTCCACTGATGTTCTGAGTTGTTCAAAGCTTTTCTGATGATTGTTAGAAGGCAGCTGTCTGACTCTGAGATGGCACATTATTAGCTGTTTTATAACATAGTCAAGCAAAAGGCTAATCATATAAATTACCGTTGTGTGTCCGACGTTGTAAAGGGGGGTACCATTGTGCATTGTTTACTACAGTAAGTTGACCGAGTGAATCTGTGAGCTGGCATGAGTGAATGGAGGAGGGGCTAATTAGCATATTCATGGGTACGCATATATTAAATGAAGCTATTTTAAGAAATTAAGAATTTTTTTTCACAGGAAAAAAAAACTTTTAAATATGTCATTTTGTTGATCAAAGATGAGTTTTAAGGGATACAATTATTGTCTACAGGGGGACTTTAAAAGTCACCACGTAATCAAAATAGTAAATTCTTATTTTTTACTTGAATATTGCAGTGTTCATAATAAATATATCTTTTTTTTAATTCATGTGCCCTTGTAGTATTAAATCAAAAACCTTAACTTCCCTTTTCAACAACATCACTTCTCTGATGACATGCATCGGCGCAAGGACTGGGCAGTAAAGCCTTCCATCCAGCAACCTGTCAATCATTAAATCGCGGCAATTATCAAACAACAATCATGCCGACTTTAAATTGCCTTTATCTGTTATTGCTCAATCCCCTGATTACAAAGAGTTGTGACACATTTTCTAAAACTATTATATGGTTCAGCCAGATATGAGCAAGCATCAATGGTACCCACAGAAGATTATTTGTGCTCCTTTGGGGGTAAGGATTGAATTCAATGCCCTCAAATGGTCTTCAAGACTGGACACAAAACACAAGCCCACACTTCCCCAACAGCAACAGAAAGTTGCTCTGAGGATTGGATCAGAGTGTAAAGACTTTAGACATGGTGCGTGTGGAGTTCACAGAAAAATGGACTTGGTGCCATGTGTGCTTGGGCTGTAAGACTATAGGCCAATGGAATGAAACCGTGTCGAGGTTATAAGTGCAAATACTGTGTGCAAGACTGATACAGCTATAACACCATGTAGGAACTTCAAATATATACATTAATGAATGGAGATGGATTGATAATCACGTTTTCAGATTTATAGCATGTCATATATGTGTACTACATTGACAGAGGATAAGCTATTACTCTACTTAGAGAAGGATGATAAGATGTGGGTGAATCAAAAAACCCTGTTGCCTTAGAAACTGGGGACAACAATTGCCCTTCGGTTTTTTGCTATTTCTCAGAAAGTAGCAACCTTGAAATGAAAAATCTGTCATCATTTACTCACCCTTATGTCTTTCCTTTCTTCTGTTGACCTGACATTCGTTGTACAGTGGTTCTCAAACATATCTCCTTTTGGATTCTGCAGAAGAAAGTAAATAGCATATAGGTGAGGAAATGATGACTGGCCTTTTTGGGTGAACTATCCCTTTAAGCACAATCCAAAAATAAAACATACTGTAGTTGAACACAGTTCAAGCAGCACTGTAGTTACAGTATACCAAAGCCCTATATATTTATACAAAAATAATATATCTTAATATATCTTAAACCATTCAGAAGTGGCTTACAGCTCTCAAGTTGAAAAGTTCAGTGCTCATAGCCTGGTGGAAAATGTAGGAGTCAGCATTTATTTGGCTCTGAAAGTCAAATGTGAAAGTGACTCCTGGTCTCTGCACGCACTTTCCTTCCAACAAGGTGATTCAGACCAAAAATCGGTCAGTTATTCAAGTAAACAGAGTAGAAAGAAAACGCTTATTTTGATTGACTTACTTGGAACTCTGCATACATTCATGTTGTAAATGAAAGGACGTTTGTCAAAAGGGCAAAGTGTCAGAAGTTTGTGTATGAATTAAAGAATAGTTCACTAAAAAATGCAAATGAAAAAGAATACTCTCAACACTTACTTACCCTACTTTCCTGGTATTTACCCTACTTTACTGTGTGTTTTAAGCAAGTCCCTTGTCCCTATCCACTTTCATTTTCTGCAATAGAGTAGCTCAGACATTTTTCAAAATATTTTATTTTGTGTTCCAAGAAAGTAAGTAATACAGGTTTGAAACAACATAAGGGCAGCTATCTCTTTAAATCCTCATAATAACTCTAATTGGATGACAGTTCATATACACTACAGAAGTGATTAGATAACACAATTATAATATTGGATCATGATTTATTTATTTTTTGTGGTGGTTTGAAGTTCATATACAGTATATACACGAAAAGTCACCAGGATGTGCAGAGCTCCATCACGAATGTTAAGGGGTAATTTTTAAAGGTCAGCTTGTTTAAAAACTTTCCAATGGATTATTTTGGGGACTCAGATCTGAAAATGTCATTCCACAATGATGATAAATCACCATGATTAACACAAAGTCGCAAAACTTTCAGAGACTAATGTCCTTTAAAGTATGTGAGGGACTGCCTCACATTACCTAAACGACTTGCTTCCTTCCCTCAGGAGATTACTGTACAGTCTGATCGGGAACATTTTCTTAACTTTAAGGGCTGTATCATAACAATAAAAACTTCTCTATTTAAATAACTGACCTTGGGTTCCAGCAAATTGTGGGAGAGAGAGCCACATTATAACCCAAATCAGACTGTGTGGCCTCTATTAACTCCTGCTGATGAGCAGACTTATATAGAAAGCAAAACAAATCAAGCCAACTTTCATAGCAGCTGCTATGAAATGTGATTTTAAACTCTATGCAGAAGTATTGACGGGCAGCGAGAACTATAAAAAAAAGACTCCTTTAATACGCAGACTTGTGTTGATTCTAAAGTTCTCAGAGAACAGATGGTGGAAAAAGTGTTTTTCAGACATGGTGGTTGTAAAGTCTTGACAATGGCACATGCAGACCTTGAGAGTCGTCTGTTTGGCAGGTTGATGCAATGAGCTTTTGGCCAAGACATCTTTGTAAATGGTGCACAGAAGCATGATTGCTTTTCCCACCTGTCTTTGAGCAAACACTCTGTCTAGTTTATGTATGAATGGAGCTTCTAAGCACCCCTTTCCAGTTCAGTGCCTAACATTACACCAGAAAAAGCACTATAAATAAATCTAATTCATTACATATTCATATATTTAATAATTTATTTGTATTAATCTGTTTCGAAACATTTCCAAAGCATCAACAAAGAGCTCCATACATTTTCAACATTTATTTTTTTCCCTTCCCTTTTCACCATAAAGAATTATTATTAATGATAACAATAATACAAATAATAATAAAAATACAAACAAATTAATTAATAAAAAAACAACAACAAAAAACATATCAACCTTTAAAAAAAAAACTAATCTCAAATAACATTATGACTACAAACGTCTCGTCTCATTCTAGTTGCACCGGCTAGTGGCACGTGAGGGCTTGCCTGCATCTGCCCCGCCTTCTCGTGACACAGTTCAGTAATTGTGGCATTTAGTACAGGGACCCCTAGTGTCTAATTCATTCGAAACAACGTCGAAGTGAGCGACAGAAAGGGAATGCCTCGGTTACTGTTGTAACCCTCGTTCTGATGAAGGTACGACTACGACTATAACTCTGATGAGTTAGAATAGGGGTTATACTTGGGAGCCCCAAAGGCCAATGAAGTTTGGGTATAAAAGGAGGCCAGCGCCTCACTAGGAGTCACTAGAGGTCCCTACACTAAACGCCATAACTACTGATCTGTGTCAGTAGTCTTGGTGGTGCAGGTGTAAGCAAGCCCTCGCGTGCCACAAGCAGGTGCAGCTAAGCTAATTCACAACCTTCCAACGCTTGGGGTAAATAGGTTTCCCTATTTCAAGGAGACCTCCTCACCTCTCGGAAGACATCACTCCAGCTCCAGGGCTTGCGTGAGGACCGTTGGGGTCTGGCTGCTGGTCTAGGCTGAGGCGCGGCTGGTGCAGCCTTCGCAGGGGACCAACCTTATTGACGAGCAGGTGGGGCCTGAGACTTTGGGGGTCTGACTTTCCTGCCTCTGTATGCTTTTTCACTGAGAGAACTGCTGTGCGAAGTCCGAAGAGGCCACCTTGGGAGATGGGGGCGTCGAGAAAGCTCACTTTCTCTTCATCCCACATCTCTGCAAGGTTTAGCCCGACCAAGGGCCTGCGCTGTAACCTTTGTAGCCTGAAGGGCATAGTCGGTTGCCGAACAGTTCCTGCATCAATTCTGGGTCAGGAATACACTCTTGCAGATGCTTTGGCCTGGAAGACTTACAGGATGCCCATTGCATGCAGGGCGGAGGCCGCCTGGTGAGTGGCGTTGTAAGCCACTGAGTGATGAGGCAAACTTAAACGCATTGGACGGGAGCCTCAGATGACTCCTCCAGGTGCCGGCATTTTGCGATTTCGTAATCGATGTCAGCTTCACTTCCCAGAAGAAAGGAACTGGGGCAGAGCATGGCAGGAACAATCTTCCAACTGCGAGCACTCAGGGCATGGTGGAGGAGGTTCACTCCAGCCCAATGCTTGTGGTTGACCATGCAAGCATGGCTGCCAACTCCATGTCAGCTTCAGACTGGGCCAACACACCGGATGGTGGAAGCCCAGCCGAGTCCTTCACCTCGGAAGGCATAAGCCATAACTCATCCAGAAACTCAACCAAGGGATACGAGCGTGCTGAGGAATGGGAGGCCTGAAGGGATTATCCCAGTGAAAACTCTCCCATTGTAACCCTCAGATCGTCCTGAGCGTTCGCCACAGAGGCCTTGTAGAAGAGGAGGTAGAAGGACCAAGACGGGAAGCAGCTGAGGTGACTCTCAGCCTTTTGCAAAAGTACGAGAGTCATGAACGCTACGTTCCCACGCACAAATGCTGACTGAGCATGAGCGCGACCCATACACTGAAGACAACGTTTGCTATATATATAAATATATAGTGAATCTATCACTTTCAGCCAACAGAAGCATTAAATACATCGCTAAACAAGCCTGTTTTGATTGGCATCATTTTAGTTTACTATACTGTTCTTTTCAATTATTTTAGGCTGATGTGGCAATAAATAATGCCTTATTTCAGTCTCAAATATGTTGTGATGATAATATACATAAAAATTAAAATACATTTAGCCTGTTTTGCTGGAAACTCTTGACAGTGTAATAAAGATAAATGACATTTAGTGTCTAAAAATATAATTCCATAAATCCAAGGTGACAAATGAATGTTTTAGCTGAGTCTCCAAACAGTATTACGCATCTTCATTAAGAAACTGGTCACCACTCAAGGTTGAGGTCAGACAGGGCATAATGAATGCTCATACCCCAGTTCTTGGCGTTAGACTCTATCATCCTAAGTCACCCATTTCCATCAGTAAGTGCATCTGGGACACTTCCCATACAATATTAATCAATGATGCTATATACATATTAACTACATGCTTCCAGTTCATGGGTTCATTAATTTGCATTAAGTGTGAGCAGTTTAGATCCTTATTGCCTATTTGCAAAGAAAGGTTATAAAAAGAGATTTGATGAAGGCATAGGCTGATATAACATAAATCTTGTTCCTGTCAATTAATCTTTCTGATGACAGAACAGAATAAAATGGGGGTACTGAGAGAATGATGAGATTAGAAGCAGAATTAAGTAGGCAAAAATTGATTTTTTTTTCTTTTTCTAGTCTTTTCATATTAACTGATTTAGCTGGTGATGGACAATCTGATAGCTGAGGGAATTTATATTACATTTTAATGTGAATCGAGTTAGCTATTAAAAGTTTATAAGGAATTAAAAAACAAATATAAAAAAAATTAATGACTTTTAACTTGATAATTTTTTAATTAATTAGCATCATGGAAAGACTTGTATCCTTCAAAACGTCACTCTTGTGCTCATTATGTTTTGAATGGTGCCATATTAAATATACAATATAATACAACTTGTTTAAGATTATTCTATACCCATGGCTAAACCTTAAAATAAAAATATATATATCACAAATATCTATAATAATTTTGCCACACACACTGTCACAATCACGTTAGTTTGGACTCATTATGTTTCGTCATTGTCTGCCTTTGTCACTCATTTGTTGTCACAGCCACGAATTATGTTCAGCTGTGCACTCATCAATCACTATCATTATCACCTGTTTGTTCTGTTCTGTTTCAGTTCAGTGTCCGGTATTGTCTATTGTGGATATGTTGTGTGTAGCGCTGTTCATTTGGATTACCCATTGGATCACCTTATCGCCTTCATCATCTTTGTGGTTATACAAACTGCCCTGCCTAAATGGCAGCAAGTGACTGTCTTTTATTCTTTTATGAGTCAGTCATTTAAATCATTCACTCAACCAACTCATTCCAAGACACAGATTCATTCAGAACGAATCACTACAATACTGCTTGGAGATGTGCAAAATTCAATGGCTGGTTTACAACAACAAAAATGTAGTGCTTAAAAGTGCAGTAAGCGATTTCTGAGAAACACTATTGAAAGTGGATCAGATCAAGCACCACAATACTCTTGTAGCCAGCCAGCAGTAGGGGGTGTAAATACACTTATGATGGTGGAGGAGAGAGAGAGGGAACAAGAGGGAGATTTGAATAAAGACTGTAGAAAGAGAAATAGCTGAGACTGAGAGACATTACAAAAGAGAAACGCTCAGAAGAATATCACTGGGAAAAGAAGGGTTATGATTAGGCAAGAGCTTTAGGACCTGCGTTAATATTAGAAAAGAATTCCAGTGCTGGAGAAACCCAAGCAGGAAGGCCTGGAATCAGACGCCGAGGTAGCATTGTTTCTTACATACGTGAGTAACGTTGGCTTTGCTACGTTTCACAGAACTGAGATGTGCTGTTATTGTAATGTTAGCTATAGTAACAGGACAGTTTTGAGTAAAAAAGTCAATAGGAGAGCCAGTTTTACTGCAAAGTATAAAAATTAACCTCCAGTCTGCTTATCAATCTGTCACCCCTGAACATAGTGCATTATATACAAAAAGTAAGTAAACTTTATTTAGTAAACTTTATTTATATAGCACCTTTCACACAAGAAGGGTCACAAAGTGCTTCACAGTCATAGAAAAAAAAGGGGGAATCATTCTTTATTTTACCAGTCAAATGTGTAACTGCGACACAATGATTTCCCTTAATAACAAAAAGGCAGGATTAACTTAATGCTGGGATGACCGGAAGCATGCATGCATTTCTTTGACCTTATTCATGTTGTATTTGTAGCTTGTTGTTGCAATCCTTGTGAGGGATGCAAGATGTTCATAGGTGAGGCGGCTTCTCTGTTTCCTCTTAATAGTGTTCATGGTTGAGAATGTTGACTCACAAGTGTATGTGCTCACAAAGAAGGACATCACTTTTTGCACAAGTGGCTTCAAAGTGGGAAAATCATTTTTAGACACTAAACTCCAGAAGTGACCAACACCTGCTCTGAGTTCAACTTTAAGAATGTCTTTTGTCTGCAGTTCTACAATTTCACTTTCTACATCAGCACGCTGAGTAGGGCAGAGCAGAGTGATAGTTGGAGTGAGAGATGACACATCCACATGGAAGGGATTTTCAATAAATTGAAAATCTCCTTGTGCTCATTCACATCTTTGAATCTGGATTCAAATTCCCTCTCAGCTCTTCCAAAACATTCACAAATCCTCTGTGGCTGAAATGCTGCTGCAGAAACAGGTCATTTGTGGTGACAGCTCTGAGTTTGGGAAAGTGAATGAATTCTCTGTCAGGTATGTAAAGGGAAGTTATTTTGTTCTGAAATGCTCTGATGGCATTCAGCATGTTGCTTGGAAGCTTATCTCTTCCTTGAAGCTGCAAGTTGACAGTGTTCAGGTGACAGGTGATGTCAGTCAGAAAGGCCAGCTGTGTGATCCAGCATGGGTCTTCCAACTCTGGCTCCCGTTTTCCTTTGCTGTCCAGGAAAGTGCAAATATCAGGGAGGAGGCTCAGAAACCGTTCAAGCACTTTTCCACGAGATAATCATCTCACTTCACTGTGCATCAGTAAATCACCATACTCTGTGACATATTTTTCAATGAACTGTCGGAACGAACTTTACCACACGAACAACTGTTTGCATCACATTTTGGAATGATTTATTTTTTAGTTTTGAAACCAGTGACTCCTGATGAATGATGCAGTGGAAACTGACAAAGTTTGGTATTTCTTCTCTTTTTTTAATGAGCCCAACAAGCCCCTTCTCCTTTCCTCGCATGCTAGGGGCACCATCAGTGCACACACTTGCTAGACCTGACCAACTGAGATTTATTTCATCAAAAAATGCCAGAATTGCATTCAGAATGTCCTCACCTCTCGTTTGGCCAACAAGTGGAAGCAAGCACAGCATTTCTTCTCTGAAAGATTTTTCTTTTGGGAACCTTACCCAAACACAACTGGGCAACATCTGTCATATCGGTGCTTTCATCCACTGCGATGCTGAAACACGGTGCTGCTGACACATCTGCACAGAGCTGGTCACTCACGTCTTTGCCGATGTTTTCTATAACCTTCATTATGGTGGTATCAGATAATTGTAATCCTTTAATTTGCTTTACAATTGCGTCTTTGTTGTCAAATTCTGCAAATAATATTTCTGCCGAAGCCAAAAAGCAATCTTTCACAATTTCTGAGTCTGATAAGGTTTTTCCCCGAGCTAAAATCCATGCGATCTCAAAAGATGCCTCCGTTAAACGTTCAGCTGTAGAAGTTGTTCTGTGTATGATGAGCCTTTGCTGTCCAGAAAGAGAGGAAGAAAGCTGCTCTATTTTTCTTTTCCTAATTACACTTCCAGGTGGGTAACTTTCGTTACATTTTGGGTGGGTCATTTGAAAATGTCGCTCCAAATTACTTAGCTTGAAACCAGAGCGGGTTTGTTTGCATAGTAAACACAAAGGGTTCGATCCGTGGAGGACAAATAAAAATTCCTCTGTCCACTTTTCTTGAAATTTTCTATGCTCATCTTGTATGACTCGTACCTTTCTCTTTTTAGCAGGAGTTGACTCTCCGCAAACTTCGTCTCCATCATCTTCCTGTCGATTTGCGGTTGTTGCATGCTCAGAATCAGTTCCCTCGTTTGTCACTGTCACATTGCTTTGTTTCTTGTTTGATGCTCGACTTTATCTAACAAGAAATCGATCCATTTTCAGTCCGTATATAAATTGTCTCTGGTATAACGCAAGCTAACTAGCATGAAATGCTGGAAATAACTCGCATTGTTATAATGTGCGCCAGTCTCCTCCAATTGAATTACTTCAATTTACCATAACATTTTATTTAGATTTTTTTTGTAAATGCCCAAAAAATATTCCATATTTACCATCATGAAATTATAGATAAGAGGGTATGCATAATATATTTTACTGACCTTAGGGTATTTCTTCGACATTAGCCCATCATGTATCAAGAGCACATTCGGTGGTAAGAGCTGGAAAGACCGCCACTGGCAACTCCGCAGTGATTCAGTGTTATGGACGTAAGGGCATCTAATGACGCTGTTTTGAGTATCTATATAAATTATTTGTATGAGTTTTTTAATGGGTTACGTTATAGCCCTGCTTGTTTTTAATGTTTCATGACATATCTGTATTGACGGCGTAATCATATCACCGTATTAGTAACTGGCATGCGAGCCACAAATGAAAGCTTGGCGAGCCGCATGAGGCTCGCGAGCCGCGCAATGAGTATCCCTGGTCTAGAGCTTGTGTGCTGCTGGTGACTAACAACAAACTCTTGCTTGAATATAATCTTGTGCACTGTATGCTCATTTTTTATTTTGCTTTGCTTCAGCTATGATAAAGAGACATCCACTCTTGCATTTCGTGTATTTTGGGGGTGGAGCAATGAAGGGAGGGGTGTGTTTGTTTGGATTGATTTAAAAAATCATCAGTGTCTCTTAAAAATCGCCTGCTGCACCTTTAAGTTAAAAGTTAAACTTTGAAAAAATGCATCTTTAGACCATGCTTTTTTTATTTTATTCCATTGTCTTACATCTCACATTTTGAAGGCAAAATTACAAAATTTTGTGAGAACAGCCCTTTAACTTGAACTTACCGTGTCTGCATGATATGAATGGAATATGAGTATATGGTACAGCCATTCACAAATGCTTTTGCATTTAAAAGCATAAAACATGGGCTAAATGTGCAACTGTCAAAGATGTCTATAGCGTATGTTTACCTAGAAAGACAATGGATAAACACAAGTGGTGTTTCTTTTTTTGAGACTGCCTTGATGATTTGATCTACAGGACTTTAAATGAACGATCAATCAATCAATCAATCAATCAATCAATCAAATCAGTTATTCATTAACCAAATCCATCCATATTCCTTATTATGTTCTCTCATCCTAGACTAAACAGCATCAATTTGCTAAGGATGACTTTCAGAGGGATATAATGGCTGATTTCTTGATAAGAGAACATCTGCCAGGCATCCCAGATCTCCCTCATCACATCCAGGTCTTTGACCCAGAACGTGGTGATCTGGCTCTGACCGTGCATCTGCCTTTTTAAGCCGGTTAAGCTGTGCTGTGCTGTACTGTCAAGGCTGTGAGCCTGCTGCTGCTAAACGATAAGTAAGAGTTAGATAAAAACTGTGCAGAGGAAACACTTACGAGTCTTATCCTTCTATTCACTGATATGCAAGAATGAAGGCAGCAAAGCACTTGAAAAACAAAGACGGGGGATGGGCTGATCAAGGAAATGCAAAGCACGTATAAGATTGATTATTTCCTCTTATTAGTTTGAGACTTTTTTTTATCTAGAATAGATCAACCTGAATGTCTTATTTTTTCCTATTGATAGAGGAACATTAATGCATGCAAATGGGGGGAATGTGATAAAGCAGGCTCATAGTGTTTCTGTTCTAACATTGACAATTTATAAGTAAGTCTGAAAACTCCATCTCTGCCACAATGTAAAATTCAACCTGCTCCTAGAATGTCATTATAAAATTCACAACTGACTGACTCACTATTCCCCTCCACCGGTTAGGTATGGGTGACTGACAGGTGTTGCCATCCATTTTTATAACAAATCAGACAGACTGCTCTATTGAATAACACTTCCCATATTAAATTATTTTCTCTTTCTCAGCGCCCCGCAGCGCGTTTAATGGTTTGTGTGTCAGCAGGAGAACTGCTGACATAGATATTTAGATTTTGACAGAATATGAGAGAACTTTCAAGGTTGCTTTTGAAAAACAACATCTGAATATTACTCATGTGAGATTAATCATACACTGCTTGTTTTCATGAAAAAAAAAATGCTTTACTTGTCATGAGGAATAAAATTTTCCTACATATTTTGACCAATAAGAACTCACTGTACTACAAAAATTCTCTTTAGTCCAAAAGCTCTCCAGCATTTACCATTTGCACTATCCAAAATAAAGACTAATTTTCAAATGTGCCATATGAGTCAGTTTATAACACCTACACCCCCCGGTTCAACAGAGATCATCACCTACTGCATCAAAATAGTTCCGATTTCTTTTGGGGAAAACACTTCCTTTGCACAATTTGCACAATACGTACGCCTTAAAGTAACATGGTGATAGTTAAAAAAAATTAGATGGGAGGACAATTGATATTTCAATGCTTTTGCATTCTCTCTGAGAAACTTTTGTGTTGGTGTGAGGAAAAAATATTTAATTGCTTTTGTGAGCAAATGCCAATTTTGGAGTGCAATAGTTTTGTGAAGAATGCAAAAGCAGTGTTGGGGAAAGTTACTTTTAAAAGTAATTTGTCACAATATTGCGTTACTCCCCCCAAAAGTTACATAATTAAGTTACATAGTTACTTTTTATGGAAAGCTACTTTTATGGAAAGCTATTTGCGTTACTTTTTGTCACCTGGGCTGGGCTTGCTAGTTTGTTTTTTAATTCCAAAAAATAATTGGGCAAACATAAAGGCCCTTTCCCATCAAAGGGGAAATGAATAAGCCTCAGGCTGAAGGAAATGCAAATTCATGCCAGTCAGCAATAAATAAATAAATAAAAATTAAGACAAATGTGCTGTTTATCTAAAGTCATTTTTGCTTATTGGTATGGCTGCATTGGATCATCGAAGGTCAGTAGGAAATACATTGGCTAATAAGGTTAGATTAAATACATAAAGTATATTTGTATTATTTCACTTTTAATTATTGTATTCTAAGTTATGACTGAATCTGTTTTTGTGCAAGTGAAATAAGTAAATGCATGCTCACATTTAGTCTAGAACTAATGACCGTCATGTTTACAAAGCACACACAACACCTCTGATCATCACTCCCGATTTCTATCAACATGGGGACTGAGAGGTGTCTGACAATAAATGGGAAAACAAAGTAACTTGCTTTACTTATTTGAAAAAGTAACAGATATTTTGCTGTAAATTTAAAGGCTATGCATTACTTTACTTGAAAATGTGTTACCCCCAACACTACACAAAAGCATTGAAATCTCATATTTTCCCCATCACCATGGGGCTCCGTATAATTCAGACAGAGACATTCAAGCAGATACATTCAAGCTTTATTAATTGCATGGACAAAGTGCTTTAGGAGGCATCCATAAAATGATTGGGATCAGAATCTTTCTTACCTATTGCCATTTGGAGTTTTTTGTTTTTTCAGACCAATTTCAAAAAAGACATTTAAAAGCAAGATTGCAAAAGGTACTGAATAAAGACTTTTCATAAAATAAACCTTGAATTTATTTTTATATTTGGAGGGGGGTGGAGGTCCAGTTAATGATACTGGTCCTCAACCCGCTTACACACATCGGTGAAGTCTGGCAGGAGTGTTGCACATTTCGAACAAATCAGTGGGATACTGGCAGATGGGAGTCAGAGGGCAGAGTTTGGGATCACCATGACCTTCAGCGATGTGAAAGCGGGGCGTGTTCAACACTTAATGTCCCAGCATGTGTAATTGGGAGGCAGATGAAGGCGCTGTGTGCCGTGATGTATTCATCAAACGCTGTTTGAGTAGTTCATAGTTCAATGAACCCAGTAATTATTGAATAGTGAAATGAACTGCTGTGAAGAGCAGGGCAGAAAGCATCAACTCAGCTGTGTCGGAGAAAGGCCAGGCAGTTAAGATCTTGTTTAACATCGGATTCAAGAGGGACTTAAGTATTTAAGTGATGCAGGTTTTAAGGTCTGGGGATCAGTTCTGTCTCGTGACATTATAATAATAAAAAATAATTCGATTTATATAGCACTTTTTCTGGGACCTCAAAGCACTTTACATGGAAGGGAGGGGGGGGGGGGGATCTCCTCAACCACCACCAATGTGCAGCATCCACCTGGATGATGCGACAGCAGCCATATTGCGCCAGTACAGTCACCACACACCAGCTTACCGGTGGAGAGGAGACAGTGATAAAGCCAATCAGTATATGGGGGTGATTAGGAGGTCATGATGGACAGAGGCCAAGGGGCAAATTTGGCAAGGACATCGGGGTTACACCTCGGTTTAACGTCTCATCCGAAGGACGGTGCTCTTTTGACAGTATAGTGTCCCTGTCACTATACTGGGGCGTTAGGACCCACACAGACCACAGGGTGAACACCCCCTACTGGCCTCACTAACACCTATTCCAGCAGCAACCTGGTTTTCTCAGGAGGTCTCCCATCCAAGTACTAACCAGGCTCAGCCCTGCTTCGCTTCAGTGGGCAACCAGTCTTGGGCTACAGGGTGATATGGCTGCTGACAATTATGGTTGATCTGGCATGATGACATGAAGACACTTTTGAAGTATTTTATTTATGTCAATTTCTAAAGGCAGATGGTGCGATGATTCGTTGATGTCTTGCTCTTGAGGAAGTCATATGCAAATGTAATTGCCCGTGTGACGTCACAAATCTCACAATATCCAAATGAGCCGTTTTAGAGCTTGATTTAATAAATGATTTGTTACTTTGTTACTCATGTTGATACTATGAAACTTGCAGGATGTTTTAATGGTATAACGACCTCATATGTCGAAGGATCAAGGCAAATATAATTTCTCATGTCATTACCCATTTAAAGTAGGTCTACAATACCTAAAGAAAGCTATCCATTTATCTGCAGTAGCCCCATCCAGAAGTGTGCGGAATGTGAAATCAGACCCTGTTGAAATATCTGTTAAAACACAAGGAAATATTTGCAAATAAAATGTTGCTTGCACAAATTTGTACTTCATCAGAAATTGAAATATTGAATGGCCGCCAGTGGATAAAGACGCATTTACAACATCTACCAGTAGAAGGTAACCAGCCTGCTTGACCCCTTAAATTGATGTATAACATTTCAGTATCATTTTATGTTTGCATACGCATGACTGAAACTCATATACTCAGGGTATTTTTGTAATTTCTCCAAATGCACAAGTTAGGAACAAATTGAGTGTACATTTTAGGCTAGGATATCCAGTTTGATGATTTTTAGAGCACTTTGGTCTAAGTAGAGGTATTTGAGCACAAGGTGACTGACTGAATGTTTAATGGAACCAAAGGTCACATCCTCAGACGGAATCTTATCTCATAATACCTTGCTGAAGCAATTACAGGACTTCAGCTCTGTAACAGGAATAACCTTTCCTTGGAGGGTGCTTGATCCTTGTTCACTTTTTTGAAATACATTAAATAATCCAATGCAAATTCAATACCTCACTGAATACACATACTGTATGGGACAATCTTGATTTATAGTATGCTGTCAGATTTTTCCAAGACAAGGCAAGTTTTGTGGAAACTGAATGCCACTTTTGGTTATTATACAATGATTAATTCAATCTGTTCCTGTTCCAGTGCTACAAATGGAGCTCAGGCACATGATTGAGTTCATACTGAGCAGGGAACATCGCCTGCTCTGCTAAACCTGCTACTGGGCGACTGTAAAAAGCTAGGATGGAAAGGTTAAAACCAGTGTTGAACTATTGCTCGGGTATCTTAAGAATAGTTTCCTCCCTGCCAATATCCAAAACTACTTAGTTCTGTACCACAATCGAATCGCGAGGCAAAGCAAAAGGATCCCTGCCAAGTGTTTAAATTGGTTGTACTCCTTTGAATGGATTAAAATCCAACATTTTCATGTTAGTCAAAGTTAATCTCTCAACACTGAGAGAAAACTGGTTTCACATTCAATAGTCACAGTGAATTTCTCTTAAACTGACTCATTTTGGTTTATGTATTAAGTAAGATTGAGAGGCACTTCTAATATATGCAGTTGTTTTTTTCTGTCTCTGCAAGGATTTGTTTTTGTGGTGTGAATGTGGTAAAAGGTCCAAGAGGAGAGAATGTTCTTTTGTTGAAATGCTAATAATTAGACTAATTTATATATTTTTTGTTTCTCCTTCTTTAGTCAATGGCGTTTGGATGGCTATGCATTGTGATTCTAGAGCCATATGCTAGAAAACACTGTCCGAGAGCAAAACCATGTGGATAAAAATGATAAATCTAAATTGTCAAGACACCTTATTGTGACAAATGATGTTTACTGAGTCATCAGTGCAATAATCATAAAAACACTCAACAGGTGATTTACAAAAGCAAACATTATTTCAGTTCTATCAGAAAAAGTGCAACATCAGGCCATGAGAAAGAAAACAAACATGGCTTATCATGTTATTTTGTGCTTTTATCCTTCCTTACATGACTGGGAACCTTGAGGTTAGGTGACACCAAAACTGTGAAGATAAATCACAAATCAAAAACAAACATCTATAGGGTTACATTACTTTTATAGAGCAGAAAAAAGTCTGCCTCATGCAATAAGAGGTTCAAGCATGAAAAAGTGACACCCAATTTACTGCCAGAAATGAGCAATTAATTGTATTATTTCTACAACAGGATAACATGATTGCACCCAAATGAAATGTGCACAGATAATGTTTACTGTAATTGCCCTATTATGCTGAACCAGGTTCAAAACCTGCTGTGCTGTAAACAGATTCAGTTTGTGCCATGAAAAGCCAATAGTTGATACCCGTCATCCAAAAGATATAAACTTCAGTCATCAGCAGATGTAACAATCTGTCCCAGCCTCTCCACTGTCACTGATTATGCTGTGAGGATAAGACTCAGTCTGTCACAGTGTTCGCAGCCCCAAAAAAGAGCCGATGTCCTCGAGAGTTAGTGGTCCTTACACAAACTGATGTAAAATGCTTAAGATAAGCTGAGAAGTGATAATGCGAGCTCTTGGTTTGGGCATCTCGTTCTCTTAAAAAGTCATTTTTCACAATTTTGCATGCTATTTGGATGACAACCCCAATAAATGAGAGCACTGCACAGAGCAGCACTTCAAAGACACACTAAAGCCAGCTAGTGTTGTCTGACATATGTGATCATATTAACTAATATATTCCTCTTCACAGCTGACATGCTCATATATTTGATTAGTAATTGAGTAGGTTTCATGTGCACATATATACAGGTCCTTCTAAAAAAATTAGCATAATGTGATAAAGTTTATTATTTTCCATAATGTAATGATAAAAATTAAACTTTCATATGTTTTAGATTCATTGCACACCAACTGAAATATTTCAGGTGTTTTATTGTTTTAATACTGATGATTTTGGCATACAGCTCATGAAAACCCAAAATTCCTGTCTCAAAAAATTAGCATATCATGAAAAGGTTTTCTAAACGAGCTATTAACCTAATCATCTGAATCAACTAATTAACTCTAAACACCTGCAAAAGATTCCTGAGGCTTTTAAAAACTCCCAGCCTGTTTCATTACTCAAAACCGCAATCATGGGTAAGACTGCCGACCTGACTGCTGTCCATAAGGCCATCATTGACACCCTCAAGCAAGAGGGTAAGACACAGAAAGAAATTTCTGAACAAATAGGCTGTTCCCAGAGTGCTGTATCAAGGCACCTCAGTGGGAAGTCTGTGGGAAGGAAAAAGTGTGGCAAAAAACACTGCACAACGAGAAGAGGTGACCGGACCCTGAGAAAGATTGTGGAGAAGGACCAATTCCAGACCTTGGGGGACCTGCGGAAGCAGTGGACTGAGTCTGGAGTAGAATCATCCAGAGCCACCGTGCACAGGCGTGTGCAGGAAATGGGCTACAGGTGCCGCATTCCCCTGGTCAAGCCACTTTTGAACCAGAAACGGCGGCAGAAGCGCCTGACCTGGGCTACAGAGAAGCAGTACTGGACTGTTGCTCAGTGGTTGCATGTCATTCTGAAATCAAGGTGCCAGAGTCTGGAGGAATGCCAAAATGCCTGAAGTCCAGTGTCAAATACCCACAGTCAGTGATGGTCTGGGGTGCCATGTCAGCAGCTGGTGTTGGTCCACTGTGTTTGATCAAAGGCAGGGTCAATGCAGCTAGCTATCAGGAGATTTTGGAGCCCTTCATTCTTCCACCTGCTGAAAAGCTTTATGTAGATGAAGATTTCATTTTTCAGCACGACCTGGCACCTGCTCACAGTGCCAAAACCACTGGTAAATGGTTTACTGACCATGGTATTACTGTGCTCAATTGGCCTGCCAACTCTCCTGTCCTGAACCCCATAGAGAATCTGTGGGATATTGTGAAGACAAAGTTGAGAGACGCAAAACCCAACACTCTGGATGAGCTTAAGGCCGCTATCGAAGCATCCTGGGCCTCCATAACACCTCAGCAGTGCCACAGGCTGATTGCCTCCATGCTACGCCGCATTGAAGCAGTCATTTCTGCAAAAGGATTCCCGACCAAGTTTTGAGTGCATAACTGAACATAATTATTTGAAGGTTGACTTTTTTTTGTAATAAAAACGCGTCTTTTATTGGTCGGATGAAATATGCTAGTTTTTTGAGACAGGAATTTGGGGTTTTCATGAGCTGTATGCCAAAATCATCAGTATTAAAACAATAAAACACCTGAGATATTTCTGTTGGTGTGCAATGACTCTAAAATATATGAAAGTTTAATTTTTATCATTACATTATGGAAAATAATGAACTATCACAATATGCAAATTTTTTTGAGAAGGACCTGTATATATAAGCAACTGCTTTAGTCCCACTGCAGTTTTGAAAGCTATTTTTAAATGAAGCTAAGCAGTGGAAAACTTATTTTTCATTGTAATAATATTTCACAATATTACTGTTTTTACTGTATTTTTGATCCAATACATCTAGCCTTGGTGAGCAGAAGAGACTTCTTTCAAAACAAAAAAAGCTTACCGACCCCCATATTTTTAACAGTAGTGTATACATATTCACACTAGAAAGTACACTACATACATTACAAATCACTTTTTGCACATAGGAAAAAAATAGGAAATCTAATATCAGGATATCTGAGTTGGATTTGATAGATTTAGATTATTGGGACCACTACTTGGCTGTACACGAGGTATAATAAAATAATCATCAAAGAAGGAACCTTTAGAACTTTCACTCCTGCTGTGATATCAGCTGCTTGTCTGCGAAACTGAAGGCGTATAACTGTCTGAAAGTTTCATAACCTTTTATGGATTTTAATTGGTCCCTTCAGTTTGGACGATTTTGCTTTAGCTGCATTTGAATCATAAAACTTCTTACCCATTGGAATGGACCGCATACTGACCACTGCCTCCACTGAATGATCTTAATGAAATGTAACTTAGCAGCAATTAATGGAAATTTGTAATCAAGAACTATATCAGTGTCCCTCAAGGAGAGCTTCTTATTTTTAATAATTTGCACTTAATGAAATTCTGGCATGATAAATTATGTACATGCTCCTGCGGCCTCCATTGCTGTGTAGTTTAGTGGGAAAAGGGTGTTCTTATGATTTTGAATTTGAATGTGGCTGATGAAAGTTCCAACAATTTTGTTCTGTGTTGTTGTAAGTTAGTCTTTAATGATGGAAAAGTCTTTGCCTTGTTTGTCCAAATCGTCTGTTATATATACATACAAAGCTGGTCTGTGCAATACCTGTGATACTGGTGATACCTGTGACACCAAACAAAACTGCTAAAATAATGACCGTTTTCAAACAGGCTTCCTAACTACCCTTTTACCGCCATTTTGAAACCGCATTTTCAGTATACTCATCAGAAAGTGAACCTACAGCTTAATTATTGTAGTAGAGGAATCATATTGGTGCTAAACTTAGAGATAGTTCACCCAAAAATGAAAATTCACTCATAATTGACTCCCCTTATGCCATCTCCGATGTATATGACTTTCATCCATTCGCTTGCATTATTGATTCATGATGGATTAATTTCTTATACATTTTCATTCGTGTTTATCTGAAGAACGAAGGTTATATACATCGGGGGTAGTATAAGGGTGAGTAAATGATGAGTAAAAAATGTATTATGAGGTGAACTATCCCTTTAAGTGTGAGCTCAAATGTATCACAGCTTTCTTAACTACAAAGAATTCCTTTTTAAAAAGGGAAGCATCTTGCGCTTCACTGCTACAGAACTGAAGAGTAGCTTCTACATCTCTGTGTCTGATTTAGCACTACACTGATGTCCAGGTGTTCATTACACTAACAATAGAGCACATACGTCACCATGTGCTGTAGTCCACGCTGATTCTGCGACACTCATTACCAATGCGGCCTGGGTTGTTAATGCTCTTTTTGTTTAAGGCAACACTGGCCTGGATTTTAAATACAGATGAAATAAATTAGAGAAAGGCAGAGTGTGACATGTTGATATGAGTGTGTGTGTGTGTTCATATTTGTGTTTTTTAAACTCACTTTCTAACTTCTGCTGATTCCTGCTTTCTAACGTTTTGAGCCAGTGATTTCACTATTGCCTTGCGACAAAACCATTTACATACACAATTACTGTGCAGACCAACCAATTCACAAACCGAAGTCACAAACTCCTTCAGGCATCCACAGAAACAGAGCATCATAGCTCAGAACATTGTTGTTTTCTCTGAGATGTTAGTATGCGGAACATGCTCAAATAGGGGTGAAAGAAGGTGAAAGTGCCACAAATAGAAAAATTCGCCACTGTGGCTGGCTTAAGCAAGCCGCTCACGATGCCCCTCATTTTTAAAAAAACTGAGTTTCACAACAAAGCCTGGAAATTATCTTTGTGCACAAGCAGAGGACAGTATGGGACACCATTACTAACTATCTGTGAAATTAATAGAGTGTGGAACAGTAATGGCAGAGCATCCGAGAGGAACATCCGAGTGAAAAGCATTTCTAAAAGGATCTGACAGATTCCATATATGCAATTCTGTGGAGGGAGGTTTAAAATGATAACGTTTCTCAGTGCACCGGGAAAAGTCCTCCTGTGGACTTGTCCTTAATTAAATAAAGCAAGAAGAACTCTGTCATCTCTCACAGCAATATTCTCATTAGCGTAGATTTAAATTAGATTAATTCACTGCTGAGGCTGTAAACTGAATTCAGCTTTCTCTCAGAACAGTCTGTTTGCGTGAGAAGCAGAGATGTGTTTTAGTGATGATTGTCTTATTTTACGATTTATGGTTTTCGATGACAACATGCTGGGCCCTGGTGCATGACTGCATTACTGTAATTTAAGCTTATGTAAAAGTGAGGCCCAAGGGCAGTCATCATGACGTTGAGCTCCAATTACTCTCAAGTCTAGAAGCCCATTGCCTTGCTGCGGAAGACCTGACATTGACCACAGGCCGTCTGTAATTCACTTTTTATTGAAGCTATAAATTGACAGGAAAAAGTGTTTCATATTTAGATTAAGTTTCTTTTGCTGTTAATTAATTACAAGTTTTATATTTGATTTTGAAGTACCTGTAGGGGGAGACCGGGGATTAAAGTAACACCTTTTGTTTGAGCATCGGTAACTCAGTGGCTGTTTGAGCTAGATCTCTTAAACTTTGATACGTGGTAGCCACATTTGTCTCCTACAAATAAAATTCACAGATTATGTGAGTTAATGTCAAACACAAAGAGTTCCGTTGTTATAACCTTCTGCACTACTGGGGTGATTTGTAACAGGCTGTGAATAGATGCAACAATGAGAGAAATAGGATGCACACAATCTAAATTAATGCAAGAATGGTATTGAAGAACAAAGAATAATTTGTTTTGCATAATATAAACGAATTTGAAGTAACAATTTTTTTTATTGTATTTCTATTAAGATTTAAAATCAGGTACTAAAATAACTGCTGTGTGTGTTTGTGTCTGTACTGTTTTCTTGTCTCATACAGTCACTGGCTATGATGCCATCCACCTAATTTTATGTGAATTTTGCAATAGCACATATGCTGGAAATGGCAAGATGTGCATACATTCTAAAAATGTGAACAAAATGTGCTCAACGAGGCCGATGATGTTTTTATCCGATAAGAAGACATGCGCATAAACTATGAAGGAAACATATTTAGCCTAGCACATAAATCCCCACCCCAAACAGCCATTGCACAGCTAACTGTTTTAGCATGTGGGTTTGAAGTTAGCATGAATGCAAAGTAACAAATTAAATCAGAGAAATAGCTCCTTTAGATTATGCAAGTGAAATAACTCTACAAAACAATGAGTGTTTGGCAAAAAATAGTATTAATAATTGGTTTTACTTTTCTTTTCTGAAAAATCCGTTTTTTGGTCTTAAAATCTACTGTTGCTCACACCAAATGTATGATATTGATGACATCACCACAGCTCTTTTCTGACTAGTCAAACTGACAATTGACCCCATATTTACAACACCCGGTCTCCCCTATAAATATCTGTGTGTGTGTGTGTGTGTGTGTGTGTGTGTTGAATATTTCTAAGCCTGAAATTCATAGGCTAATCATTTGTTATTCTTGTAGCAAACTCATTTCTTTCATGCTGACCTCCCTGTCGATAAAATGCACATCATATTTTTCCTATCACAGTTTACTGTGCGACAAACAGTCCAAAAAGTTATTGAGGTGATTGAGGGTCGAATTAAATCAGAGTGAACTCACTGAGGTGTGTCGGTTTTTCCTCTGGCCTGCTGTGCTGCATCAGATCCCTGATCAACCCTCCTTTGAGTTTTTGCTCATTTTTTGATCTTCTCAACTTTAAGGAATAAATTTCTGCCTCTTTCTTATTCTCTACCATTATTCCATCGTGCAGATCTCCGAGTTGAAAATACATTCCACCGCGTAGGCTTACTAGGCTACTAAAATGAGTTCAGTGGGGATTTGCGCTTTGTAAGGAATGTTCTGAGAGCACTTTAATCAGCGGGTCTTTATTTGCCTTTCTTCTGCCCATAATCTCTGAACTTTGGAGAGGCAATTACCAGACAAAACAAATAATCATTTTTAATTTAAGAGGCGCACACTCAGAAGCACAGCACTCTCATAAAGTCCCAGAAGGACATCAAAGGATGTTGCCGCATCAAAATGTAGCCTACAACTCTGAGGTATGAGACGCCTGCCTTCAGCACCTGAAAATGAACCTAAATCAATTTGTTTTCAGATGTGTTCTCCCGGGGCCACTTTACAACTGTCAGCCACAGGAGTTGGTCTCTGTATGTGTGGGATGGATTTTTGTCCATGAGAGTGATATTCTAGGACCATCACCTCACATAGCAAAAGCTGTTGCAGTAGATCCATTAAACGTGTCGTTTAACATTACAAATCATTGAGAGAAGTCGCTTACCCGCAATGTTTTACAGTGGTATTGTTTGTCGTTATCAAAATAAATGCACTGCACTCTTGTGGTCAAAGAACTCATAGCAGAAATGTCTGTAAGGCCTAGTTGTTGCTTATTTTATTAAGTGCCCAAGTGTTTTGGACACTTTGCAACAGTTGAAAATTGAGCTTTAAATAGGCTACCACTAAATCATAAAACTTACATGTATTAGGGGAAAAACAATTTGTGTGCTGTTAAAATGTACATTTTTGTTTTAAAATACATACATGTATTTTAAAACAAAAATGTACATTTTAACAGCATTTTAAATGTGCATATTTAAGTTAATTTAGAGACAATTCATGTGTGACCAAATCTGCATATATTTCCACCATACGTTAAAGAGGTATCCTGCGATGTAACTGCAACGATATACAATTTTTAACCCAAATAAAGTCAAGTCTCCTTTATATAGCCGGCGCTTTATACAACTCATATTGAAAATACACATTTTATTTGACATGTATAATTAAATGAGTCTTTCAAAATTACATATTTTATTATATTTTAAGAAAAAGTTGTGTCTCCCAACGTTAGGTTTGGTGTTACAACAATGGATGTTGCCCCTTAAAGTCCCCATGAAATGTTTCATGAGTCCTCAAAGTCAAAGGACTCCCCTCAAAGTCCTCAAAAAAGTTTTTTTGTCTTTTATACGAAAACAAACGCAGATAGAAAAACACCCGCAAATTAAGATAACATCTTTATCAGTTTCACAACACATATGTGCTCCAAATACTCATAACACAACCAAATAAAGAAACATGCTGCAAAAATTTACAACACAACCAAGTACGGAAACGCGCAGCAAAAGTTCACAACACAACCAAATACAGAAACACATTGCAAATAGCACAGACCACAACGGAGATATTTCCAGGTGATGACGAACCCGGCTGGGACGTGCTTACATCTCAGTCTACTTTATTTTATTTTTACGGTTTACCTTTAAACTGATCTTTACTGTTATCTATAAGCTAGTGTAGGCTACTCCAAAACAGACAAAATTTGCATTTAGAAGCAAAACTTACAGTATATCACTTCCGCCAATATGAATCAATGATTTTGATGACATCATTCTGCACTTCAGCTCATCAGATTTTTGGTCCAATAAAATATTCTCTATAATCTAAAGCGTCCAGCCCCCTATATTATAAATAGACGTTGAAGCTGCGGCCAAAATCGGTCACTTGTTGTGCACACATTTACTACAGTAAATAGTACAGTAGAGGACTATATAGGCCTAGGGGATAGGGAACGATTCAGAGAGTGTACATATGCTTTTCATTGGGCAAATGAACTCTGCTCCATTCCAGGCAGGATAGCACAGAGCGGATCATGCGCGAGTCAGCTCGGTATTAATTTTGTTGAATATATGAGAAAATTTCATGTGTCACTCTTCTGTGGTGCCCATGGTTTTACGCTCGTAAGATTGTACCTATTTTTTTAATCAAAATCTTTATATTTATTATTTCCAAAATGTCCCGTGATTCAACTTTTGTGATGAGAGCCCCCATTTAAGATACTAATTGGTCTATGGTGTAGCCAATAGCAGAGCCATAGAGAGAAAGAGTTGCATATGATAGACCTCCGTTGTAAAAAATGGCGGCGCTTTTAACCGCCTACTTCCGGGATTTGAAGATCTGATTAGTTCCAACCACAGTCATTTGGGCGTTGGACTCCATTCACTTACCTGCGTGTCGAGTTGTTCCAGAGGTAAGTGGCTGAAATATCGACCAAATTTCAAGCACTGCCGGCAAGCTAGTTAGCGCGACTTCGTCAGGTGAGACAGTAATGGCGCTTTTCCACTGCGTGGTAAGGTACGGTACGGTTCGGTTCGGTACGGCACGCTTTGGCGCTTTTCCACTGCATGGTACGGTACGGCTCGCTTTAAATGGTACCACCTCTGTTGAGGTTCCAAGCGTACCGTACCGATACTAAAATGTGACGTGGAGGCACTGTAGATCACCGATTGGTCAGACAGACATCATCACTACCAGGGTCATTGTATTTGCGAGACATCAAACCCACTAGATTTAAAAAGCCAGTAACGGCCACCGCTGTAGCGCCTATTTTAAAATTACTTGCTTGACTTGCTTGAAGAAAAAAAACTTCCAAAAAAGTAATGGCTGAATCGTGGGATGAGAAGTGCAGACGTTCCTCTTGTTGGTTGCCGAGGAGCGGATAAACTATAACGATTAGTCATAATCCCACCCACTTTGAAACGGTAACGTTACTAACTGCAGTGGAAAAGCAACCGAGCTAAAGCGAACCGACCGAGCCGAGCCGTGCCGCGCCGAGCCGAGTCGTAGCTGCTACCACGCAGTGGAAAAGCGAAGCGAGCCGTACCGAGCCATGCAGTGGAAAAGCGCCATAAGAGTTCGGTAATGAATTGCTACCACCTTTATAGCAACTTTTATTTGATTGAATTTTTGGGATGTACTGACTTTAAATTATGTGACGTGTTGGCTGAGTTTTGAGTGGTGAATGCTGCGCGTTGAGTTGTTCCAGAGGTAACGTTAACTAAGTTTCTGAAATATCGACCTCTTTTGAATTGTCAACTGTCTATATTGTATCAGAGGCCCATTGCGATGCTTATACTGGTCTTCATTTGTACATGCACAGCGTAATTATTTATATTTTATGTAAGTAATATACAGTATTTCGTTGTCACCCTGCCTCTCCTAATGCAAAACTGACATTAACAAAATGCAAGAACAGTTGAAAAAGTACTTGGGTGTGTGTTTTATTTTATATTTACCGTTCAATAATGCAGTCACTGCTGTCTGTCCCATAGAAGAACATAACAGCCAGCGTATGTTCTGGAACTATTGGGGCTTACATGAACCACGTGACAGCCATAGCGACGACATCAAAGAGTGTCGCAACTCATTCTCTCTATGGCTCTGGCCTATAGCTACTGAAACTTTTTTTTTAAATCCCCCCAAAATTACTTGTATACCAAACATCATTCCCAAAGTAGTTTTATAAAACCAATACAAAAACAATACAGTATTTTTGAATGAAACTACTGTTACTGTCTTCCTTGGCAAAATGTAAATAAATAATAATACTACTTTTAATAAATTCTGCCTCAATTTTTGCTACTCCAATTTAAGACTGACCCAAGGATACTCATGCAGCACATTGAATTGAACGGCATTCAATTTTAATTACAAATTGAATAACTATGAAAAACATCCACTTGAGTCAACTGCAGTTGCACTGTATGAACTACAGGGGGAGACAAAGACCAATGGTTGACAATACAACACGCCCTATTTGTTCAATAACGTCATTACATATTCTATATGTATATTATATAATTGTAGAATATTTGTTCACTGTGTATGTGTGATTATATAGCCCGGCTAGGCAAATACTTTAAACATGATCAGTGCTATAAGACAAAGTTCTCAATTTTCAAGTAATGCATTATCCTAAAAAAAAGTCATATTTTTACACTATACATGTTATTTTTAAGTGTGAGAAGTGTGATTGTCTATGGGTTTGAAAATCTTTTTTTAGAGTTTTAATTTAAAACTAAATATATTTTAGTACCCAGATGCGATATGTTAAGGCTGGGGGAGAAATGTCTCTAAATAAAAAGCAGTCAGACATTTGTTTTTAAATGCATTGCCTGGTTTAATATACACGACAAGCTTTGTCAAGTGATGAGCAGCTCCTTTATAACAGGGGAGAGCAAGTGCAGTGTTTGTGCAGTGGTAAATGACCTATATAAAACAATGCAAAAGGCAAAGTTAAAAGTGAGTCAAGCCTGCACCACTAGAAATAACAAAAAAAACATTTAAAAATACAAATCTATATTCATAACAGCAACAGTGGAAAAAAGGAAATACAAACACATAGTGTTATTTTAACAGCTGAATAGATTTTGTTACTACTTCCAGCCATCTGTCAACAGTCCGAGTCTGTGGAATTATAAAGCAAATGTTTAAGGTACAGTATCTTGTATATCCCATTGCTGCTGCTGAACACCACTGAACAATAGCAAAAGATTGCAATGTGGCTTCAGAACAAACTGCCATTGTTGACAAAGCATCCAGTGGAAAAATGTAATGACGCATTGATTGTTAAATATTAATCCCGTAAACTTGCTTTAGAGCTGCAAGAATGTCTGCAATAACCAATGTAAACGCAGATGGCAGCATGTGTTCAGTCACACAGAGCATTCACTGCTGTACACAGTATGTCCTCATCACAGATGTTTACCTGGCACAGTTTCACTTATTATTGATTGCAAAGTGGCAAATCTGAGTGACTATAAAGTTATTTTCTTAAATAAAACACTATAAAAAAACAAAATACTACAATGAGATTCTTTGAATAGACAACACTACAATAAAAACCAAGTCTAATTGGAATCCAGACTTATCTTCATCTATTTCTATCAAAAGAGTAAAAGCAGCGTATACCAAAGAGGGAAAGGCTCACATGGGCATTCTGATGATAATGATTGAGATTTAAGAAAAGTGCGTGTATAGGCAGTAGGATAGCTCTTCAGCTCTGGGCTGCTGTATTTGTGTCTCTACTAAGGCAGAAGTTGAGGACAGAAACAGACAGAGACAGATCTTCATCAGTATGAGATAGATGTGAGTTACTGCTGACTTCCACTGAGACAGTGGGAGATAATGGACCAGTCGAGAGTTTGTTCCACACATCACATTATCAAGACAAGAGGGATTTGATTTGGCAGGTGTCCTGGTTTCTCAAAGCAGCTTTCAGAGTGTTAGAACGATATCAGTGCCTGTTCTCCATTTTAAACCGGTTTCTATTAAGACTGGTCAGTATCTGAAACAGAAAGCAATGTCCAGATTTGGTTAGTGTATATTTGTAACACAAATCCTATATATAGATTGCAGTTGTGTTCTATGTCATGATCATTATGATAATCATGGAACACAACATCCCCCAAAAGGCAGTGATTATAGAAACATGATTTGATTAGTATGGAAATGCAGATGTTTATTCATATGGAACACAACTGCAAATTTCTATTACTACTATACAGGTCCTTCTAAAAAAATTAGCATATTGTGATAGTTCATTATTTTCCATAATGTAATGATAAAATTAAACTTTCATATATTTTAGATTCATTGCACACCAACTGAAACATGTCAGGTCTTTTATTGTTTTAATATTGATGATTTTGGCATACAGCTCATGAAAACCCCAAATTCCTATTCCAAAGTGCTGTATCAAGGCACCTCAGTGGGAAGTCTGTGGGAAGGAAAAAGTGTGGCAAAAAACGCTGCACAACGAGAAGAGGTGACCGGACCCTGAGGAAGATTGTGGAGAAGGACCAATTCCAGACCTTGGGGGACCTGCGGAAGCAGTGGACTGAGTCTGGAGTAGAAACATCCAGAGCCACCGTGCACAGGCGTGTGCAGGAAATGGGCTACAGGTGCCGCATTCCCCAGGTCAAGCCACCTTTGAACCAGAAACAGCGGCAGAAGCGCCTGACCTGGGCTACAGAGAAGCAGCACTGGGGGGAGAAGGAAATGCCAAAATGCCTGAAGTCCAGTGTCAAGTACCCACAGTCAGTGATGGTCTGGGGTGCCATGTCAGCTGCTGGTGTTGGTCCACTGTGTTTTATCAAGGGCAGGGTCAATGCAGCTAGCTATCAGGAGATTTTGGAGCACTTCATGCTGAAAAGCTTTATGGAGATGAAGATTTCATTTTTCAGCACGACCTGGCACCTGCTCACAGTGCCAAAACCACTGGTAAATGGTTTACTGACCATGGTATTACTGTGCTCAATTGGCCTGCCAACTCTCCTGACCTGAACCCCATAAAGAATCTGTGGGATATTGTGAAGAGAAAGTTGAGAGACGCAAAACCCAACACTCTGGATGAGCTTAAGGCCGCTATCGAAGCACCCTGGGCCTCCATAACACCTCAGCAGTGCCACAGGCTGATTGCCTCCATGCCACGCCGCATTGAAGCAGTCATTTCTGCAAAAGGATTCCCGACAAAGTATTGAGTGCATAACTGAATATAATTATTTGAAGGTTGACTTTTTTTGTATTAAAAACACTTCTTTTATTGGTCGGATGAAATATGCTAATTTTTTGAGACTTTTGGGGAATTTGGGGTTTTCATGAGCTGTATGCCAAAATCATCAGTATTAAAACAATAAAAGACCTGAAATATTTCAGTTGGTGTGCAATGAATCTAAAATATATGAAAGTTTAATTTTTATCATTACATTATGGAAAATAATGAACTTTACCACAATATGCTAATTTTTTGAGAAGGACCTGTATATGTATATGTATGTATATATATACTGTAGTTGTCATGATTCTGCCCTCGTGTCCTTGATTTTTCTCTAGTCTTGAGGCAGGATCATGACAGAATCATGTTTTGTGTACATGCGCATGGCCTGTTTGGGCCATGTGCGTGTGTTACCCCGCCCCTTGTTATCCTCTTGTCATTATTGCCTAGTTAGCGTCACCTGTTCCACTCATTAGTTTCTCCCCATTTAATCCCCTTGTGTTTGCTGTTCTGTGCCGGTTCATTGTTAAACTTTGTGATATTCTACCTGTGAGTACCTGGTCTAGTAAGAAGTCTTGTGTTAGTTTGCATCTTGTATTTACTGTCAGTTTATTGTTTTGTTCTTGTCAAGTGAAGTCTAGTTTTGTTCCCCATTGTTCGTCTTGCCCTCGTTTTGCCCCCTCGTGGGTTTTGTTTTCTGTTCTTAATAAACCTAGTGAGTTTGCATATTGTCTGGGTTTGGGTTCATCTGCTCTCGTCATAACAGTAGTATAATAATACTGTAGTAATACAAATTTGCAGTTGTGTTCCACATAAATAAACATCTACATTTCCCTACTAATGAACTCATGTTTCCATAACATTCCATACTGTCTTCCATAGGACCCTCAAATTAAAAATCACTCTGGTAACACATATCAGATGACATTGCAGGAAGCTGCTTAGAATAAATAAAAAAACAGTGAAAATTTAATGGATCCGTATCATTTCACAACTATCTATGCATTCTCATATTCCAAAACAATGTAAAATCACTGATCAAGGAGTTTACACAGAGAACAATCCCTGACCTCAGCACTCCCGCTGCTGTACTTTAGCTCTCATTGAATTATGTTGAGAGATCAGCTGAGGTTAGTAATTGCTGGACAGATATGGCAGTGAAGGAGTGGCATGAGCTTGAGTGGATGGGAATGGAGATCCAGTGATATTAAGAGGGGATGTGGACAAGGAAAGAGAGAAACAAACCGTGATGGTGGAGGGGTTCTAGTCAGCTACTTGGGATGAGTGGGGAATTAATGATGACGTTTCTAATTTAGAGGTAAATTCAAAAATACCGTAATGGTGTAAGACTTTTATTCCGTTACAGCAGGGCCCGGGTTTTCTTTATTTTCAGAGGGAATGGCTAAGTAGTCTGTCCTGTAGACACATGGGTACAAACGAAAAAGGCAAAAACTAAGAGTTGAGGGTGCACTTCTGCACCACCTTAGGTCCCGTCAGCAAAGCAGCAGTCAGGACAATTAAAACCACATTAAAGGGATAGTTCACCCAAAAATAAAAATGACATTTTTTTTTCTTTACTCATCATCATGTTGCTCCAAACCTGTATGGTGTACCAAATTAAGCAAATTTTAGGTTAACATTTTTTCTCAGTGTGCCATATAACAACAGTTCATAGTGACCAGGTCCTCCAAAAAGTACAAATAGACCCTTACAAATATAATAAAAGTCATAATTTAAGTCCAAATGTAAGTCATTATTCACTAATATATTTTTGGCTAAACTATTCCTATAATACTCAGTGACTCTGATTGAATATTCAATGATGCTGATGTTTGGGGATCTCCATGTTTTTTTCTGCTGGCAGAGTGAGGACAGCAATATAAATCAGATATTCATATGACTGACAAACAAATCGACAAGAAATGACTGACAACAAAGTAAGCTTATGGTAAAGAAAGAGAAGATGAAAGAGATCAAATGTCAGTTAGAGATCAACAGGTACGCCTGATGTGCCACCACTTTTTGTAATGCACACATTACACATGTGTGTGTGAATGCTTGTGTTTGTGTGTTATGGTAGTCTATCAAGTATCCAAACAACTCAATCTCCAAAATACAGTGTTAAATTCATCACTAATGATTTAACTTTCAAGTTAGTCTATAATGATGAATGTCATGTCTGAGAAAGAGCATGTTTTATTCTGCTGTCGTACAGGCCGTACTTACACCTACATTTCCATTATGCTTGGAGTGCATTGAATAATGAAGTAAACTATAGAGACTGGAAGTAACATTTTGATGGACTTAAATGGACCCTTTTCTCAGAGGAAGAGAAATAGGCTGCATTTACACTGCAAGTCTTAATGCACAAATCCGATCTTTTGACCAAATCTGATTTTTTGGCCCGCCTGTTTACATTCACTTTAGACAGCACTGGAATTCGATGTGTTTACATAAATTTCCGTCCAAAATGATTTTCGGCGATCGTTTTACTATGCACATGGTACATCCTTGTTTTGAATGGCCGTGCTATTAAAATAACTTACATAATTCATGTCGGGTGGTCATGATTATTTGCCAGCATAAACAAGATAACAGCTGTCATGACTCAGCTTGGAATTCAAAGGAAATGGGGAAACGGATATGCATGTTTAGGTCCGATGTCCAGATATCGGATATGTATCGGGTTTAAAACCACATTTGGAAGGAGCTCAGATCGGATATGGAAAAATCAGATCTCGTGCGGATTTTTTTTATTTACTCATGCGCAACAAATTCTGATCGGTGTCAGATGTGAGTAAAAGATCAGATTTTATTTGTGCCAGGTGTAAACGCAGCCTGATTGTGGCTAAATGTTATGTTTATTGATATATTTAATATATTTATTTTATATCTTAATTATAAATATTACATTATCATATATATATATATATATATATATATATATATAATATGGGGTGTAACGGTTCTCTGTAAAAAATTGCACCACGGTTCATCTCAAATCTGACTACGCATACACATTTATAATATGTTTTGTTGAAAATAACGCATAACACAGACAGGATTGATGGATATGTATTCTGGCTTTCCCTAAACTGTTTAATACCAGTGCTGTATGCTCTAATATGACCAGTCATTTATGCCGTCATCACCCAGTTGTTAAATAGTTTGTGAGCGCAGATGAGACCTAAACAGCACACTTTGCTATCTGTGTTTAAATTAAACTAATTTTAACTTGCCTTGCAAATTTAAACATTCAAATGCAAGAAGATGCGAAAGTGAACTCACGCACAGGCGCTGTGAGAAGATTGTCAACCTGCCCTTACTGGCGAGTATCCTAGCAATTATGTCTTAAGTGAACGTAAACAGTTGGAGAAAAAAAAAAGACACAGGTATATCAGTTTGGATCCGTGCATTTTTTCTTTAAAGTGACGGCAGCCTAATATTCCTTTTGTCTGTGTTTTTAATGTTAATCAAACAACAAAAGTCAAGGAAATAATCACTGCTCTAGACTGAATAGCAGAATAATGACTAATCTTTATTTAATTTATACAGTGAAGATTATATGCAATGTTGTTTTACATTTGGCTACTTTATTCAATTTCTGTACCTGAAAACTACTGTTAGATACCTGAAAAACCTGAAAAACTATGTTTATTTTATTTGTATCTTTGCTCTATTGTATTTATTTGTGCGATTGCTTGTAGTTTGATCGTTTGTTCTTATTTCCTTTATTTTTATTTGACAGGACTACTTTTCCCCTGAACATAGCACATACCGAACCGTACAGAAACGGTGACCCTAAAACCGTTACACCCACACACGTGGATATGTTTTTGTGAACTTGTATTTTAGGTTATAGTGTTGAAGTCCACATGAAAATGTAATACTCACGCAGAGTCCTGTGCCTGTTCGTCAGATCTGGAGATCTTCCTGTAGCAGTAGATCATCTCCACCAGCAACCAGAGTGTGAGAAACACCAGGAGCACATACATCATGATCTCGGAGTACAGTGCTGCGGTGTCTTGACTCGCTGAGAAAATGAAAATATGTTATCAGATGGAATTTTGTATAATTAGTTGAGCAATCAGAAGAGGCTTGCCAGACATATACTGTGCCAATAAGGATGTTTGTGATGAATTCAGTCTCACTCTCAAGTGTACTGGGAATGAGGACAAAAGTGCAGAATGCATGATTGCTGTAATGCTGTAGGATAGTTTTCAAAGCTATTTTTTAGGTCACCAGGAACTATAACGTTTAGTAAAAACAAAGTGCAATACGTCACCTCAGAGATGAGAAGTCATGCTTTGCATCCAGGTGATACATTTGTGAGCAACTGGTTTCATATAACAATTTTAACCACTTTTTGTGTGTGTGTGTGTGTGTGTGTGTGTGTGTGTGTATGTGTGTGTATGTGTATGTGTATGTGTATGTGTATGTGTGTGTGTGTGTCCGTGTGTCCGTGTGTCCGTGTGTCCGTGTGTCCGTGTGTCCGTGTGTCCGTGCATGTTGTTTATCCATTTTTTTTTTTTTATTGTTATATGAACAAGCACAAGACTACAACAGCATGCATAGAAGGTCTGTAATCAGAATGAATATACAGCTGGCAAGAATTCATTTAAATAATTTATGAAACTTGCAATTGATTTGATTTGATAAATCTGATTTTTAAGTGAGTAAGTAGGTAGAAATAGATGGATACATATTTCTGCATGTCCTTTAGAAGACACATTACAGTAAAAAAATTCACATGCAATTGCAAACACAAAACCACACAATAATACAAACATGCTCAGATACTTCATGTCAACTTTCCCTTGGAGGACAGTGAAACTCAAAAGTTATATTTCATACTAGAAGTCATGTAAATAGTCTATAAAAAGATCAACATAGAGTGACTGTGTGATCAGAGGTTCTCAGCTTCATCTTTCAGAACAGAAGCCTAAACATATTCATACGTCATGTTTTGCATTTAAAAATGTTTTTAAAAAGTTGAGAACCACTGTATAAACATAGACAGTAGTGCAGTGCATGTGACATTTTAGAGAAAAAAAGTATTTGTACAAAATTATTTACTAAACTAAAAAGTTTATAATGTGATCACATCCTTTTTTAACAATCATGCAAGATTTAGTAAATAATTTTGTACAAATACTTTTGATCACATTATAAAAAGTTTATGTATGTCTGTCTCATGCGGTGAATAGATCTTAAATGGCATGGAATGTAAAAGCAGAGTTGTACTGTAAGTTTGTGGTTCTGGAAGGCTGGTTGCAATTCAAAATATACAACCCATCACTTAAATACAACGCTGTATGTTTCTATCTGCGAACCGAGACACTCACAGATAGAGATGCATTGGGGTTGCATGATTAAATATAGACAAATATACATTAGGTAAAGTATATTCGATTGAAGTGAGAGGAAGTGCTCTGCATTCAGCAATCTCAGGCATCCAGAGAACAGCATACAAACCAGAATCTTTACATTACCCCTTAAACAGATAGAGAGGTAAGTGGTTGCTTAGATAAAGCCCTGAAAACAACTTCCTGCCTCCCAATAAGTAAGCTTAAATAACAATAAAAAAAGAACAGAGCACACCATTACTAGAACAACACAAATAACATGTCAGGACATCGTATTGAAGGAAAGACTGTACTGAGCTCAGTAGTATCTGATTTTCAAGTTACAGCATGTTTGAAAATGGCTTACAGTGCAGCCATCCAAATCAAACTGTAGAGATGAGGTAATCAGATCAATTATTGCTAGACAAGGTAGTGTGATTCCAGTGTGAGAAATGTCTAGCGGTGTGTACGCTCACTTACCTTCCTTTTTCACCTCCAGATCGATTGTGGTTGTCTTGATGGCAGAATGCTTGAATGAATCGAACTCAAAGAAGCGGGACACCTTACATTTGTATTTGCCAGTGTCATTTAAAGTGACGTTTTTGATACTAATGGAGAGGTCCTGCAGGTCCTTGCTGCCGTTCCAAGTCAGACGACCCTTCCACTGCACATCTACGTCTTCTGGCTCCTGCGGCTGACGGTCATACAGATAGATCTGGATTGGAGAGAAGATTGTGTGTCAAATATATATTCATTTATTAAATACAACATGTATTTAAAAAAAAAAGCTAAGAGGTGACCTCACCAGCATTTGTTCTTTATCTGGACTAGTGTAGGACCACTCCACTTTGGTCTCGGCAGCGATCTCCTCTCGTTTCATGCAGTAGATGCAGGTTAACTTCATAACACTCCCTACAATGGCCTCTGAGTTGGATGGCACTTCCACACACACCAGCCGGACCTCCTGCACTGCAAAAAGCACAGAGAGTATTACTACGTACACATGCAAACTTCATTAATCTATCTGGTGGTCCAATCTATCTAGCTAGCTAGCCATCGCTCCAAAGATGGAAAAGAAAGAAAAATCGTATCTATATGCGACCCGCATCTACTAGACAATCCCCTAAAAAAGGCCTCGTCGACATGACAGCCATCAGCACAGATCCTCAGCAGAGACCACAAGTACCAGACAAGTCCTCCGCACAGACCCTATGGTCAACTTGAGCTACATACTGGCGTGATTAATCGATTTTCAAGCAAAAGACTATTTGAATGCTACTGATCATCATGAATCATAGTCACACCATGTTCGTTCGTTGGCCAGAGGAGAACTGGCTCGCTGACTGAGCCTGGTTTCTCCCATGGTTTTTTTCTCTCCATTCTCTCACCTGATGGAGTTTGGGTTCCTTGCCACTGTCTCTTCTGGCTCGCTTAGTTGGTGACGTTTAATATTCAACAATGTTATTGATCTTATTGTTCTGACTGTATTGATGCTGTATGAGAACTGAACAGAGCTGGACGATGACATCACTGTTTTCTGCAGAACTGCTTTAAAGATGAAATTAACAAATCTAATAATTGATGATCTTTACAACAGAACTGACTTCAGCTGAACAACAGCCGAAATACATAATTTTCCTGTTATCACTGTAAAGCTGCTTTGTTTGTATCTATCTATCTATTTATCTGTCTATCTGTCTGTCTGTCTATCTGTCTATCTGTCTATCTGTCTATCTATCTGTCTGTCTGTCTGTCTGTCTGTCTGTCCAACTATCTACTTTTCAGGACATATAATCATGCCTGTATTGGCCATTGGAGTGAAACGTTAACACCTTTCCAAAAATGTAGCTTCAATCTGCATATACTTTATGGAGGTCAATTAAATCTGAGGCAGAGCTTTCTCAAGGGAGCACCAGAAAATGAAGAAAAAAAAAAAGAGACAGAGAGATTATTATCCATTACAAGCTACAATTCCAGAGAGAGCCCACAGCACATTCTTCTCCCCATCAGACAAAAACATACTTTAAAGAGCACTGATTGCTGCAGACACGTTCAGCATTGACCGCAGAGAACAGCATTGAGCAGGGGCTGGGCCGAGGCCTCAATGATGTGAAGATTGTTCTAGAGTGTTCACTCGACTGTGAACATAACCTCGCCATTGTTGAAATGGAGACCATCTTACATAACTCACAGCCTCTAGCAAAAGCTGTCAACACTGATCATGCCTTTTCTGTTTGAAGGGTCATATGGGCCAATGGAAACACTAAATGTAGTTGTCCAGCCCACAAGCATACTGTAAATGATATAATAACTAGTTGTGACATACTTTGACTAGTGCCGAAGACTGTGAACCTCGTGGTAGATGAAATACAATTCTAAATCTATTTCAAAACTTAATATTCTGATGACACCAGAGAGGAAGAGAGGCTGTCTGAGTCATTGACACTTATGTTACTGTTTACAGCTGAATCAATGCCATCTCTGTATGCAGGGATTTTACTTGTATTTGATGTACATTTGTGGTTCATAATGTTCAAGCACCTCACATATATCAAACAAGGTCTATACTAATGCTCTGGTGTTTAATTAACTGGTTTAAATGGTTTCTGTATCCTAGGAGATAGTCATTTAAGAGGTTGGGGGGAGCGAGTAAATGAGAATAATTTCTGATTAAAAAAAATATTGAGCGGTGTTCCTACAAATACTCAAGTGGATTGACAAACACCTCTTTATCTTAAAGCAATATAAAAGCATGCTGTAACCACATATTAATGTCTTTTACATTTAAATGGGAGATACAAACTGTAAAATAAAAAAAATGCAATAAAAAATAAAACATTGGGGATAAATTCATCTTCAGGGGTCTATTTATGTTTCTGTATTGCATATGACAACCACACATGTTAGAAATGGCTTACAGGACAAAACATTGTATTTAACTGATCATATTAAAAATAAGCATACTATTCAGTTCCTATAAATAATATAAAACTATAATAAAAACTTTTATCTCAACAGTATTTTCTTTCTTTCTTTCTACTTTTTAAATGACAAAAAAGTGTCTGTTACTAAAAAAATATTCATTAAAATATCAAAACACTTACCAGCAAATAGGAACAGCAATAGCAAATGCAACACAAGCCTCATGTGAGTTGCCATGCTGGGAGTTGTAATAACAGGGCGGCGTCTCAGATTGAGTCTTCCTGTTATTAGTACAGAGACAAAAAAGAAAAACTGAAACTTAATTTTAAAGAGGTTAACGCTTATCTCTCTCTCTCTCTCTCTCTATATATATATATATACACACACACACACACATATGGATACACATACAAACATACACAGATGTATATGGCTTTCAGCACCGCTGACAGCGCCCAATCGCGCGCGATTGTCAAATACTCACTATTTACAGCAGATGTTTACATCGCTGACTCAGAGAGGTCTGTAAAGATGACACACTATGACTTTAATAACAAGCTGTGAATGAAACAACTCGGAGCTGAGATTTACGGGACGGATAGAACGTTTTCATGTTTCTTAAGAAAAAGTTTGAGGTTTCTTACCGAGATACAAACATCCATAAACGTCTTAAACTAGAAGCGAACGCTGGTGTTCCATGGCGATGCTCGTGAATCTAAAGACCTGTGGATCTTAATGATTCCTGTAGAAAATGCGCGCGAAGTAAAGAAATACAGCTAATCCAAAACGAGCTGCTTCAGAAGATGTCAGTGACAGAGAAGGATTACAGATTCCTTGTGTTTTCTTTTGCATCCACATGAGCAGTACAGATGCTCCATCGTCAAACCACCGCAGCTGTAGAATAAGAGACGCCTGTCTTTTTTTCTCACTAAGTAGCCACTTAATCATGACATACATGCTCAATACGCATGCGCCGCTGGATCCACTTTCAAACTGGCTTCGTTGCTTAGCAGTGAATTGCAAAAGTATTTTAGAACAACAACAAAAAAATCTTGTTTCGCTGATAAAAAGCTGATTTTAAAGGTAATTTTCATAAATGTTTGGATGAAATTGTCACCTATTTTAAATGTTATAATAATTGTATAATATAATTTTACACAATTTATTATTCACAATATTTGCTGGCCAAACAATGGTTTCATATTTTTGCATGTTAGCTCTTGCGTAAATGGTTTTCATTCATTGACTAATTGTTTTATGGTTTAATTTAGCTATAAAGCCTACACACTATACATTATTGGAGTATTTTTATTACTATTATATATTTTTATTTTTTTACTAGGCTACTTACTAAAGACTATTTCAGTCTTTCTACTTCAAACGTTCACGTTTAATTCAACGTGTCACTTGGCGCTTCTTTCTTACAATTAATTGTAAAATTTACTTGCAATTTCTAAGTCAAAATTGTTTCTTCACCAATTTGTTTTCAGTAATAGAGTGTTTAATAGTAAGTTTCATTGTGACAACTTATCCCATACAGTGTGACAACGTGCCCCATTGTTTTTAATATATATATTGTTATTTAATCCCCCGGTTTCACAGAAAAGGCTTAAAATATTCCCAGAATAAAATGCATGTTTGAGCTGTTTTAACTGAAAGCAAATTATGCTGACATATCTTCAATCAGTGCCATTGTTTTGTGTCAAGATGCAAGTAATATTTTTTTCTTTTTATAAAAGCTACTTAAATGTCCTAATTGAACTAAGGGCTAATCCTGTTTTAATCTAAGTCATGTCCGTCAAAACCAGGCCAGTGTTCAAAGAACTGTTTAAATGTTCTAGTCGATATCAGTGGAAATGTTCAAATTCTTTTTCTTAGCCAAAAACACTGTCTACACAAAAAAATGGACCTTCAAGAATAAACCTAGATTGTTCTTTTCAAGGCCCAATGCCTAATGTGTGATTTGTTCATACATGGCAGTGGAGTCCTCATGCGCAACAGAACGTGACAGATGCGAAGCCGAAGCTTCGTCAGAGCCCACACATTTAACACACATCAGTGAGTTGTACACCCGCATCCATCGTTCAGTCATGAGCCCCTCATAAACAACATCCATCAACCCCAGTGAGAACAGCACATCATGAGCTGTATGCATCTGAAGGCTTCTATTGTATTCGCTCGAGAACAGCATTTCATCATTCAAACTCCCACACTGGTCCTACTTAACCTACGAGTGGTCGGGGAAGCGGCTTCAGTGCAATTACTGCAATTATTATACGCATACCGAATCTATAACCTTTCCAGCTTTCAGTCGTCACATGGATGGCGAGTGCTGAAGAAACTGACAAATGCAAAATGGCATTTTGAGCTGAAATGTGCCATTTGTTGAAATGGGCGCACAAAATGAAAACGCTTGTAGACTGCATGGCTATTAAGTTAAAACACTTTCAGTCACATGACTGGCAGCACATACATAGGTCAAACACTTAATGGAAAACATCTGAGAATGAGGATATGTGTTTCCTTCACTCCAGTAATCCATACGGTCTGCAAATGCTATATGTTTATGCTCATGATGGCTTAGCCATCAGTGTACAGTGTATATTTATGCACATCTTGCTTTCCTATACACAAAAAGGACTCCTCTTTGTTACGGTACCGTCGGGAAGGATAATTTGTTGGGATTCGATCCTTGTTTGAATATAACAAACATTAGAAAAGCGTCTTATTTTACAATTAGAATGTCGACGATTTAATCTGGACAAAGTAATGTATGGGAACCCAGTGAAGCTTAGTACAAAGGTCAGAGTGAAGGATTACAGATTTCATCATTGGGATTATGGCTGCTTTATTATGTTGACCTCACAGGAAAACAAAGAGCACATGATTCACAGTCCTAGAACTACGCAACAAACGGTCTGATTGCGTTTCCACCAGTCGTGCCAAATGCTTTCCAATCTATTCGGACAAACAGGAAATGAATTGTGGAAGGGATTGAAACAGATCTCTCTTATGTGTCTGAACAGAGCTCTAATACAATGGCAGGAATACATTGCTTAAAGAGGGAGAAGTTGCCAGCAGGCTTGGTCTCTGCACAGGCTAAAAATGGCAGACCTGGTGGTGGTTGCTATACCCACGATACAAGGAAACCATGGCAACAGCAACGCAAAACCACAGCATGGAGAGAGCAGGCCATGCTTTCATCCAGCAGTGGAGGATAAAACCCTGTGTGTGTTTATTAGCTTCAGTAAATGAATAGTTTACACTCTACGAATAAATAATAATATAAAGTTCAAAAGTTTCAGACCACATTTAAAATCTGCAAATCAAATTTGAAAACTTAAAAATCTAAAACTGTTTTATTGTTGTTGTAAGAATGTAAAACAAAATTAAGAATAAACATGTCTAAACTATAAAACATTCTCTTTATTAGCTTCAGTACATAAATATGTTATATCAAATAAAACGATTTTATATGTGTGTATATATATATATATATATATATGTATATGTGTATATATATATATATATATATATGTGTGTGTATATATATATATGTGTATATATGTATATGTATGTATATATATATATATATATATATGTGTGTATATATATGTGTGTGTGTGTATATATATATATATATATATATATATATATATACACACACACATACATACAATATATAATGAGAACATCTGGGATTAAAAAAAGTAATAATGGAAATAAGAAAAATTTGAGGATTTTTAAAAAATAAAACGTAATGAAATTTTTTTAATGAGTGATTCAAATTGTGATTAAACTGAAAAGATTATGATAATATCATTTGTAATGAATAAATTATATTCAACTTGAATAATAATAATAAAAATGCAAAATAGACATTTTCACTAATGGTCCATTTGAGTTCACCCTTTTAGAATAGTAAAAAACCCTGTTTTTTGAAGCTCATAATGGGAGTAGATCGATCCCAGCACAGAGCATCATGACCTGCATGATTCTCAGAAACGCTCTGCATGCTGAGTAGGTCAAGAAACAGAGAGGCCATTCTGTCAGTCTGCATAAATTGAAAGGCCCAGCAGTCTCATTGTTTGCTGCTAAAGTGTTTTAAAAAAAATGATGTTTTTTTCAGCTGTTTAAGAACAATTTCCTGACAAAGATGACGTTTCACCCTAACTGTGCTATTCCAACCTCTACTGTTGCAAAGAGAGACGTGTTCTATTGTGATTTCAGGTTTAAATGCAATCAAAAACTGGCATATTGTAAATTATTTTCCAACAGGGAACACTTGCCACATCTTGCCACATCTCTGTTTGAAACCATATCCCATGAAGAAACACTCCAGCTTTAAACAAAACTGCTGAACCTCCTCTCAATACAAACCCACAAAATGTTTTTTCTGACCTTCTCCCATCAAAAAATTCTTGACCAATGCATCAGATTTGAACACAAACCCCATAGAAATTAGTAACCACCAGTAGCAGCTCTCCCTTTCATCTGGAATGTGCTAATGTATCAGCATTTTTGGGGATTGTATTTTGAATCCATTTGAAGTTGACACACTTTGGTTGAAAGCCATCTTTATGCTGTTATGTTTGTGGCAGTACAGAGCAATTTCTATGATGATGCACAGAAAACATATGACCAGGTCTCAAGAGACTATGCATATGGCATGGAGAGCCCGCATTTGTTATCACTGAATAACAACCAGGAGGAAGATAACAAGCAATTCTCACACATCACTGGACTCAAGAAGAGACATTACTGTGTAGCTCTATACCATGAGCTACATTACAAAACCTTTCAAATGAAATCCCTCTGCTCAAAAGTATCTCCAGCCCCCTATTATCTGGTGTAAACCATTTAAAATAAGAAACCAATAGATTTCAATAGACTTTCAGGTTTACTTACATTCCTTTAGATTTACTTTATTGGGAGGTCTATTGAGTGGAACAGTGCCCAGCCCTTTTTCAGTGGCACTGATTCCGGAAGTATTTTTTTCCATTAATTTTTCTCATAGGGATTAAAATAATTTGTTAAAATGTAATGTCAAAGAGTTATCAAATTCAATTTCCTTATGGAGAATATGAATGGTGTTTTTACTTCCAGAACACGACTGTTGGCACTTAAAAAAAAAAAAAAGTAATATAAAGTAATAAGGGGTGGCAGCCCCTTTCAATGAAATAATTGCTTTGTTTTCAGAGGAGTTTCATTTGATCAGTCTAGCTTTACAGTAGAAATGTTATCCAAAGGTTATTCTAAGAAATAAACCTGAGAAAACTGCCAAACCTAAATCATAAAGTTCATTTGTTTATATTTCTCTATCAGTTTTGATGTAGACAGATGCCATACATACAGTTTAGCCTACCAAGAGGCATTACCAACAGATCTTTCTAGAAGATAGAATATCTATAAATGGAGATTTATGTGCCATTATATGAATAATAAATGACAACACTTACCGCAGGGAGCTCTCTTAATGGACATATCAATGGATCTTCAACCCTATAACAGAGGACAATTCTGGTTTCCATAATAAGCTACACTGCACAGTGGACTCGAGATCTGACTATGAGTTCATTACTCAAGTGGAGTGCTCTCAGGTATTGCAGCTGTCCATTTAATGAAGAGAGCCAGGACAGAAATAGGCATGATCACAGCTACCTCCTCCAGAAATACAGCATGACAACCTGTTCATCATTAATAATGTATATTAAACAAACAAAGCAAAAGCAACTATATTTGCATTTCCTGCTTGACAAGCAGCAAAAGAATAGTGTTAAAAGTTTTTGTTATAGTTCTTAAGGTTAACCCAAAAAGATTGATATGCACAAAATAACAACAGCAAACACAAAAACTCTGACAATTATAGTTGTCACTACAATAATAATTAGTCCTAAAGACAATGACCATTATTATTGTTTTTGTTGATATTAGTTGTAGTGATAAGTGATGTTGTTGCTACCACTACAACTAATATTAATATGAAAAACAACAATTACATCCCCAAGTCCAGAAAAGTTTTACAAAATGTCCCAACTTTTCTGGATTTGGGCTTGTGCTATAATTATTATTATAGCAGTGTCAATAGAGGATTTAAAAACTTTAAATGCTAAGTTTCTCAAAAGTATCGAGTTTAACACTAAAAATGAATGGCCCATCTAGGAATAAATGTAAACATCTACAAAATAAGGTTTCAATGTGAGAATAAGATGTATGAGGGCCTTGCGATCACTGTATCTACTTCAGCAGCATTACACTGAGGCTGACAGGTATGTGAAGTGGAAAGTCTGCTCTGGATGCCACGTGGATACACTGTTTGTTTAATCTAAGTGATAAAGACAGACGGCAAACAGCCAATGGAAGTTTCTTGAGCGTATCAGCTCAAGGACAGAGAGTTGTAACACTGATAGAGCGTGATGATAGCTACTGCTTTCTCTTCACAATCTGTTCCCCTAGAAGACTAGAGTTTAGCCCGGGTCAGAGCATGAGCACGCATGAACTGTTAGATTACTGACTGGAAAAGCAGAGAACGAAGCAGAGATAACGCATGTCACATAAATTACTGCTCAGAAGAGAATGTGTTAAATTAGTAACATTTTAAATGTTTCTTGGAATGTTTCTCCTTAAGAAATGGGAAACATTTTAGCATAAATGTTCTGAAACGAGACTTGGGTTTCATTTAGATTTTATTCAGGGCTAACAATCATGTTCAAAATTTAAGATAAACAATTTAAAAAACCCAAACTTACGTAGTCAGTAATATATATTTTTTAAACTAAATTAATACTTTTATTCAGCAAGGATGCGTTAAATGGATCAAAAGTCATAGTCAAGACTTTTGCATTGTTACAAATGATTTCTTTTTTAAATAAATAGTTTTATTCAGATGACTCTCAGCTGATCCACGTCTACCAATAGGAATACGACGGAATACGACCAATAGGATTTAACAGTATTTCTGTTTTTACTTTATTACTGATCAAATAAATGCAGCCTTGGTGAGCATAAGAGACTCCCTTCAAAAAGTTTTATAATAAAATCTTCTCGACCTCACACTTTTGAAAGGTCCAAAGTGATTGTCGCTGGTACGGTAACCTGTTATATTAGGATTTTTTCAAACATTACTCCTCACGCAGTCACACGCTTTTCCTCATCTCTGTCCATGTGCTTGCTCTGCTTTTTCTTGTTGCTGGACTTCCCTGCGGCAGGTGTCTGTTTCTCTGGTTTACGTTTGCTGGGAGTCTGGCTGTCTTTCTGAGCGAGCACTTTGCTGTGATCTGCTCTGTCTTCATTAGGACTCAGTTTAGAAAGTCTGTCTCTCATCTCCTTCAGCCTCTGATCCACCGGACACTTCTGCAGCTCCAGCATTATCTGTTGCTCCTGAAAGCATGGGGAGTGTGAGAGACAGACAGAAGTGAGAAATACATGTTACATTGTAAATGCATTTGGCCCTCCCTCCCACGTTGTAGGGGTTATAGGGGTCTCCACTGGCTGTTACCTGTAGCAGTTTGTCAAACTTGGACTCTTTCATCTCCGGTGGGCTACGTATGAGCATTGCCCTGTGGAGTTCAGAGGACAGCTGCTGGTAAACTTCATTAAGTCTGTTTATTTCTCCCTCCACACACAGCACCTTATGCACAGGTAGAGGAAAAAGGGACATTTCCATAGCTGTACACTCTTCAGAATAAATAAAACATAAGATGTAAAAGTGCAGTCACTCACTGGGACTTGAGTCTTAAGGCCAGTTTGCCCTCGTCCTGCAACAATATACACAAAAGACCCACAAAGTTTAATATTTGCTAGGCTAAGAATGTTTTCAGTAAAGAGTTCTCATAAAACAAGTAATCCCTCACCATCTCCATGTCTGTCTTTCAGAGTTGGTTTTAGTTCCTGCAGGAGCTGTTCCAACTTGAAGTATTTATATACTTGAAGTCTAAAATCAATTGAGGAACTGAGTTAATATGTCCTTAATGTTCATGTTTTTAAGTCAAATGCACCTTGGATTTGATACTAACCTCTCCGCCAGCAGGTGCTGTGAAAAATGGGTTTCAATAGGTATTTTTACACTGAAGAAGTTCTCTACTAATGTTCCAAAGGCCTCCGGTGTGTTTTCCTTGTCCATCTAACAAGTGGAAAAGTCTGTTATAGCTCTTCCTGGATTTCATATAAATATTCCAAACAGGTGCCTTACCTTTCCTTTCCTCTGGTCTTCGGTGAAAGAGTAATGAAACAACTGCATGCTCAACGCCGATATGGCCAAGTGGAAGGCTTTTATGAAGTCAAGAGATTTTGAACCTGTAAATATTTAAATGGCAAAAGATTTTAACTTTTAATTGTGCCGCTGCTTAAGTTTGGAATACATTGCTGATGTCACTGAAATGTGATAACATCTCTCTACAGTCTACACTGTAAAAAGTGATCATTGACTTAACTTAAAAAAGTGAAGATATCCATCGCCTAAATTACACCACAACTAAATTAAGATGTGTTCATATGTGAATATATAATATATATATATATATATGTGAATATTTAATTATTACTTTGTTTCTTAATTTTTCACTACTATTCAAAAAGTTTGAAGTCAGACATTTTTTTTGGTTATACTTTATTTTTAAGGTGTCCCTGTTAAAGTGTTACAATTATACATTTAAGTACTGAGTAATAACCATGAACTACATGTACTTGTTATAGGGTTAGAGTTAAGATTGGGCTTTGGTTTAGGGCTGGTCGCATGTAATTATGCATAATTTATAGTTATTACAACATTAACTACATGTAATGTGTGTAACAAGGACACTGTAAAATAAAGTGTTACTTTTGTTAAGAAACTAATACTTTTATTCACCAAGGATGCATTAAATTAAATACCTCACAATATTACTGTATTTTTGATCAAATAAAGCTTGACATGACAACAATGACATGTCTTCTTAAATAGTAACTTGTCTTGTTAAATACAGGTGAAAAAAGCTTTAGAGATATTTGAGTAGACAACTCTCTATGAAAGGATAGGGCAATCTCTCTTACCTGAGGTTATGTAGGCCATAGAGTGCAAGAGAATGGAGATGAACTGGCCAGCATTTTGAAGCTTCTTCTCCAGTATGTACAGAATTTGATTGGCTGTGTCGTAATAGAAGTCTTTATGGCAGTAGGCCAGCAGGTTATCACAGTGCGAGACTGGCACCGTCCTGGCCAACAGCAGTATGACAGGGGGGAAGTCACAAGCTCTGCTCAACAGACGCGCAACATGGCAGCCAAACAGGAAGACTGCGAAATGCTGGGGGGAAAGGGTGTCAAGGGAAACAGGGATCAGGTGCGATGGTTCCCTCTCCACTGGGCTGATAACTACTGAAGAAGAAGAAAGCAGATGTAGATCATTACAAAACTCTGAAACGATTAGGAGACCTTAAAATACACACAAAACAGACATTTGTGAGGGGATAAAATGCATTATACAGTATATATATTTTTTTTTTATGTATATAAATATATTGTATAAAATGTAATGTTTTATATTTGTATTTTTTAATATTTTGTTACATCAGTATAATTAATTAAGCTCATTGACATGAACAGCCTATTCAAAGCGCATTTCTATTTTAGCCCACTGTAGGATTAAATACTGAATCCAAAAGCACAAATGTGTACTGACCGTCCTCAGTCCTGGGTGTTTGGACAAGCATCTGGAGAAATTCCTTTATCTCCTGCAGTGTTTTGGAGAGAGGCGTCAGAGACACACACTTGGCCAGTTCCTCTTCACTCACACAGGGGATGGTGCTCTGCTGCTGACCTGACAGACGAGAGCATGTACTTTTAGCACAGCAGCAGTCCTGGGGTGAAAGGTTGCACACTGGTTTTTAACAAGGTCAAACCTGGATCTGAGGCTGCCGCCTCTGTATCAGCACCCACTTTAAACTCTGGCATGTCTGAAGGGGAAAACTGTAAAATGATACAGAAACACTTATTGGGATAGTTCACCCACAAATTAACATTATGTCAATAGTTACTTTCTTTCAAATTAGACTTTCTTTCCTCTATGGGACACAAAAGCTGTAAGCCATTTCATGAATCATTTGTAAATGCATCATTCAAACTGGTTATGTAAACTGAATTAACAATTTTTTTTTTACAAGACAACCCAAAAGCATATTGTAGTATTATTGTAGTATAACTATTGTAGTATTTATAACGTTTTTCATCTAATATTTATAATTTATTCCAGCTTTATTTTAATTAACTAAAACACTGCCTGAAAAAGATTTGTTCACAAATCAAAAATAGTGGCAAATGGACCACTTTTATGATAAAACATGTGATCTGATCATAAAATCATAATAGCATAATTTTTGAAGAACGATATTTGTCTCAAGGATAAGTAAATAATTACAGAATTTTCATTTTTGGGGCATCTTTCTCTTTAATATTACTAAAATCATTAGTTTTTTTTTTTACATTCATAGCTTATAAATTGGCTGTGTTGTTTTAATTGGTTTAAATTATTAACCTGAATGTATCTGGTGGGAAGTTCACTCTCTCTGATGTCTCTGTGGCTATTTATAGCTGTGCTGTGCTGTTGCTGCCAGACCTCCCCATTCATCCTGCACAACACTCCCTCCAAAGATCTCAGCACGGCCTCCATCAGCCCCATCCACGGCTCTGGTGCAAACACAAATACTTTCACTGACCTGTGGCTGTTAAGAATGCAGACACACATGTAAGGCGTTCAAGTTCAAGCAAACTACTGTCTCACCATGAGCAGTTTCTCTTTTCATCAGAGCTTCACTGTCTAGTATTTTTTTCAACTGGTTCAGTTTTGAGGGTTCCATATTTTCTAGTGTGTCCTAAATTCAAGATGCAAAAGCTGATAAGTTATAGAGACTGCTTGTGTTATTTGTTTTATTTAGATTTTAATGGATTTCTTGTCTTCAGTCGACTTTTCGTTTTCTGTCTTACCCTCAAAGTATCAATTTGCTGGCAGATGTTCCTGTAAAACTCCTGTGTGTCTTTGCGATGCTTTGCCAGCTGGGATGCCAGATGTAAGTTCTGATCCTCTAACTTGTCATACAGCGTTTTCACATTGAACTCCTCCAGCTCCATTAGTGAAGTTCTGAAACCTTCACATATTGGATCAATATATGATTTGACAGAATTCACCAGAAGAGTGTTTGTATATTTATCAGCTTTCAGAGTTTTCAGATGATTGTCTGTTACCTCCTTTGTAAAGAGCAAGTTCCTCTGATTCTGCTCCCTCTCCCACCCCTCTCAGACCTAGAGGCTCAGAGCCGTCCAAACTACAACACAACACACTCAACATTGCACCACATGCTCAGTATGGTATTGATCGTTTTAAATGCTGCATGTGAACATAATGTACATAAGGCATCACAACATAATGTACAATATGAAAAATGGATATTCATTTTGAGATCTGCTAATGTATCACAGATATAAGACAATAAGACATTTAGCAGTACAATGATTTTCAACATTGATCATCCTAAAAAAAAATGTTTGAGCAGCAAATCAGCATTTTAGAATGATTTCTGGAGGATCATGTGACACTGAAGACTTGGAGTAATGATGCTGAAAATTTCAAATATATTGGTCAATATTTTATATTTAGTCAAAGTTAATTTCGTACATTTTTGCATTAAATTTGCCATTATTTAACGCTCACTTAGGGCGAATTCGCACCGCAGGAACTAGGAACGATTTTAGTTCTAGGAACTCTTTTGGAGGAACTAATTTAAATCCTAACGTTACTTCAGAGTCGGGTCTAAACCAGCACTATAGGAACTATCCGTGACGTTAGTGTACACGAATTGGCCGAACGCACGCCAAACACCAGGACCCGCCATTTTTTTAAAAGCTATGTAAACACACAGATTATAGCCTATATGTTTACTCCAGAAACTAACGAACATGGAAAACAGCGTAAAGGTTAAGAGGCCCATCTATCACTGTGGAGAAAATCCAACGCAACTTTGAGGGGACCAAGCTAAACATGATTATGTATTTCTGCTCAGCTAGTAACACTGGACATCAACCGCACGGCATACGCTAATAACTTTTCATTACTGTCTACTTTCTATGTATAAAAAGTTCTAATATCATATTAGACATGACTGTTAGACAGATTGTAAACTAATGAACACGGAATATGCAGGCACTCTTTGTTTGCTCTGGCGTTCTGAGCGCGGTCAAAATAAAAGTCACAACAACGAGCGCGGCTTACATCACTTCCTACTGGCGGTGCGAATGCAACAGGAAAACGTTCCTAGGGGAACCAATAGTTCTCGGGGAACCAACCTGGTGGCTAGTTCCAAGAACTATCCGGTGCGAAAGCCCCTTAAAGAGCTCTTTCGGTGTTAGAATGGAAGAGAGGCTCTCTCGGGAGCGCACGTAAACGTCACATCCTTTCACATAAAAATCATAGACAACCTCGAAACTTGGGTAAGGTCTTTTTTAAGTTTCGTAGCTAGCTGTTCAAACATTATCAGTAATAATTACAGTAATAATTTGATAAGGATGTTCAATGTAATCTATTGCAAATCTCAAAATGAATATATATTTTCAGAATGTAAATTAACATGTAGCTTTTCAAATGACTGATTTTAGCGTTAACAAAATTCAAATATTGGTGCAGCCCTATGCTTGTCAAACACCAAGAAACCTGAGAAATTAGCAGTTGACTTACCCGTCTGTATTAAAAACATATTCAATAGGAACACTGGGTTCACCCAAGCTGCGCCACTTGGGCTTTGGCCTCCCTCGAGCGATGAGGTTGGACCGATTAGGCCTCAAGACAAGAGCAGAGGCAGTCAACACTATTATCAACAACACCAGCAGAGACAAGATCCCTAGGGAGAAATACCGAGCATAGTATGTTAAGCATTCCTGTTGGCAAGAAAAATGCAACCTTCTATTTCAAATGCATCATAAGGTCCTCTTGGTTCACCTGTGATGAGCCCCCAGTCTGGAAGCAGGTTTAAGCTGTGCTGTTTGACAATCCCATGTCGCACTAGCTGTGAGGGGGTCGTGGGCTGGAACGAGGCTGTGTTGGGGTTACACTCAGAGCCCTGCTCACTCACGACTACTATCAGACTCCAGTCCGGCACTGCGTTATCCAGGAACACATACTTTCCCGGCTCCATGAACACGTGTGCAAATCTATTGAGACAAATCACATGAATATCAGATGCAGATCTTGTTAAAAGCTAGACAGTCCAGCACCAGGACACACGAATTGGGGGGGTCTTTTATAATTCTATGGGGGGCTTGCGGTTGAAATCGTGTTCCAGGGGGTGGGGGTTGTGTCCCCTCGGTTGAAATCGCATTCGGATTAGATCACTTTGCGGTTTAAATTGCATTCCAGGTGTGGGTTGCAAGGATTCAGATCATCATAGGAGGGCTAAGTCCCCCCAAACCCCCGCATGAAGCCGGACCAGAAGCTAAATGTGATATATCTAGCCTATCTATTTTTACCTGCTGGAATTTAGCTGTGTGTGTATGACGAGATGCTGCAGACGTCTGAAGGACCCAAAATCCCAGCCAGGGTTACTGCTGAACAGGTGGTCCTTCTGGTATACTGGAAAGTGACTGTGGTGGCGGTCTAAATTGACAGAATGACATGAAACATGCATACATGTACACTGAACAAATTTAAATAATAAAAAAAAAATTAAAAAATGAATTAAAAAAATCTAAATTAAAGGTTTTACTGTACTGAAGCATAAAATACCATAAATATGTTTGCAGAGATTAAGAAAACATGCTAAGTTCAAATACTTGTTTCTCTGAAAATCAATGTTATAGCCATTTATTCTATTTTAAAAATGTCCGTTCCTTATGGAAATGTCTGTTTTTATTTAGGTCCATGTGATCCCGCCCCCTGCCAATTTACCCAATAGTATTTCGACAAAAGTTGGCGAAAAACACAGCGATGGAAGCCAGCAAACAAACTGGGTCAGAGATCGCAAATTCTACCCAACCTAAAAAGCCTCGCCAATAAAAACATTGCAAACTGTAAGGCTCATCACTTTCCATTGTCAATAATGCACATTTTTATTGTGTGTCCTCTATCTGGCAACCCATGTGAGTGTTGAGTCTGAAGAGAAGGGGAAAGAAATAACTTTCCAATATTTTGAATTTTGACAGCAGTACCCAGTTCAAACTCTAGCTGTTCAACTGCTAGCTTCATTGAAGACAAAAACATTATTTAATATCGCTGAATCAACTTAAATTCATAATTTTTTGTTTTTACGGGTTGAATCAGGTAGAAAAAGCTCCTTAAGGTAAAAATTACAGGTTACTGCTTTTTAACAAAGCCATACCAATGTTGTTGATCGTGAGCTGAAAGATGAGCATGTCGTTTGGGGACAAACATGCTATGGGATTTGGAATCCGTGGAAGAGGCGCTGAAACCTCATTCTGATCAGCATGTCTTCTCCTCCTGTAATCTCTCTCCAGAATTTCAACTGGTTCTAAAAGGAAATACCACAAGAAGCAATAAAGTTTTATGATCTGGACAATCTTGATGAAAGACACTTAATTGATGAAAGCTTATCATTAAGTGTGGGTTTGGACCTGTACTTAAAGATGCTTGGGCAAAATGTTTGAGTCTGTAGGTTAGAGTCTGCAGTCAACACTGTGGTGAGCAAAAGCACTGTCAGCTTACCTGACATTAAAGAGTCAATGAGCACAGGGTCTTTTAAAATCCAACCAAACACTCCCTCAGGAGCAAACTGGACAAAGTGGATCCTTCCAATGTTCTTGACGTGAGCATCAGGTCCAAGTATATCTATCATATTCTGAGTGAGGAATGAAACAAAGTTATACTGAGGATGAGTTGACATCACTAAGCACAGACTCTTCTATCACTATAACAACCGATACATTAATAATGAATCCTTTTTCTAAAACAAACAGCTGATAAAGTCCAGAACTCACCCTGCTCCAGGTTTTGCTTTCATTTGTGGCTTTGATTCTCAACAGCAGCTGTCCCTCTGTATCCAGCCTGGCAGAGAGCACCGGTAGTGTGGACATGCATGAAGAGTTACACAGCTCCTCCACTGACACGTACCTCTCACAGTGACAACTGAAGAAAAACATCACAAACTTCTCATGATAAAGAGCTCATTATGTGAGGGATAATGTGCAGTTAGATGGTCATTATCACAAAATAAACCATACTGGGTGGTCTTGTATTGTCATGAAGGGATTTATTTTGCGTTAATGACCAGCTGCCTGTTAATGATTTTGCTTATTTAAATTAAATAAATAAACATGAAATATTGATCTAAAAATGATTTTATTATTTATGACACTAGCACAGCATATAATATTGGTTATCAGTAACAATCATTTTGGCTATTGCCACAAATATACCCGCGCAACTTATGCCTGGTTTTATGGTCCAGGGTCACATTCTATTGGCCATTATTTTTCATCATAATACATTGTTAGTTTATACAACTGTTAAAAATTTTAATGTACAATACAGTTAAAAAGTTTGGGGTCAGTAAGATTTTTCTTATGCTCAGCAAGGCAGCATTTATTGGATCAGAAATACAGAAAAACAAATATTAAAAATTAAAACACCCATTATCTTTTTAAAAATGTTCTATGTAAAATGTATTCCTGTGGTATTCCAGCATTACTCCAGTCTTCAGTGTCACATGAACCTTCAGAATTCATTCGAATAGGCTGATTTGGCTTGAATTGAGTTGTGCTGCTTATTATTTTTGTGGAAAGTGTGATAAATGTTAATTCTTTGATAAATAGAAAGCATTGAAATAGAAATCTTTTGTAACAATCTAAAAGTCTTTAACATCATTTATGATTAATTGAACGCTTCCTTGCTGAATAAAATTATTACTTTTGAATGGTAGTGTATGTAGTATTTAGCATAAACTGTAAACATTACAATTATTCTCAAATCAAAGTGTTAACATAATAATACACAGAAGACCTCATTGCAACAGTATGTGAAGCACTGTATGTGAACTTACATGCCCATCCCTACATCCAAAGACCCTCCCTGAGGGCCACACGTAACATTACAGGAGTAGGTGGATGGGACGACACATTTCAGCGTAGAGGCCAGCCTCACTTGACCTGCCCAACAGCGCTTCTTTACCTTCACAGAATGAAGAGCTCCTTACTGTCTTATCACACAGTTATATAAAAAAAGAGAAATAGAGCTAAAGTAGACATCTTACCTCAGGCTGACAGTCCAGTTCACTATCTGCAGTGAAGCTTTTTAAGTCCAACTGATTGTAGAAGACAAAACTGGCCTTACACAAGCATGACCCATCCGAGTGCTGAAACGCACGGTTTTTGCCTATGCAGGTACAAGAGGACGCCCCTATAAAAACAATCAAAATAAATACATTCCATGGTCTTTTTTAAGAGTATAAGGGGCCATTCCCCCAGTACATGTTTTTGCTTTCTACTGTGCTTTTTCATTGTTTTTCTTACAAACACCATTTAAATGTTTCTATCTCAACAATGAACTGTATTAGAAACATAATTATATCATTAAAATGTTTATATAAAAACTGCTTTATGTGCAATTTAAATGTTTACAAACAACTCAGTTTTGATTTTTAAATTTTTACTTTATTTTTCAGTTTTGGTTTTTGGCTAAATCATTTATTTCGATTTCAGTACAAAATATATTTTGATGTATCAGTATTTTTTTTTTTTTTATTCCACTAACCTGCATCTTGTGTTTTTGAGGCAAAAACATGTTCAGTGTGAATGTCCCCTAAGGCTTGACAAAATATCCTTTAGTTTTCTACAACAGTCTGACCTGCATCTGAGGTGGAGGAACTCCCACAGGGGAAACAGGCTCTCTGGGCATGCAAGTGATTGAAGGTGCCTGGTGGGCATTTGTGACATTCTTCAAGTGATTCTGCACTAGTGCGATTTCCATATGATCCAGGCGGGCAGGGAACAGGCTCAGAGCTGCCTTGTGGACAAACGTACCCTACTGGACAGGATTGATCACTATAATGATGTGAGCCTAGTAAACAGATCGTTAAATTAGTTAACATAATCAATCAGTTTTGCTATTGTTAGTCTATTTGATTGTAATTTGGGAGTTCTTCAGTGCTGACCCCGAGGGCAGTGATGTCCTGGAGGGCAGAGGAGGCACTGGAGGTGAGGGGACCAACGAGGCCGATAGGTGCCGGCCCCACACAGCACACAGCTGCTCTCCTGAGACTTCCTCGGTCCACTGGTGTTCAGGGGCATCCAGCCGCCTGGACAGGACAACATAGCAGAGCTGTGGGCTGGACAGTAATGTGGAAAAGTACATCTGCAAAAGGAGATCATTTTGTTTCAATCATGTTAACATTTAACAGTCTTATTTAATTACTAGTGTTTTTAAAGATGAACTTTAAATAAGCATTATATGATGGCAAACAATCTAAATGTAAAAAAAATAGAGGAAAGGAGCGTCACAATTACATATCCAATAACAAAAATGTCTATTATCGCCAATAACCGATATGGTCCCGATATATCGTACATTCCTAATTGGTTGGTGCTTACACTTGCTTCGGTGAGCTGTAGGTGTGAGATCCTTCAGGACAGTAGAATCCTGCAGGACACGGCCTGGGCTCTCCTGTCTGGGGTCTACAGTATGAACCAGCTCTGCAAGGGATCTCTGTCACTGAGCCTGTATGATGGATCACTTTACAGTTATAATATGCCTGATATGAATTTTTTAGTGCACTTGTAAATATGAATGATGCACCTACCTGCAGGACATTCATAAGAAGCTCGGCATGGGATGCCTGCAGTATTAGGCTGGCCTGTGGTGCGGGGGTCTGGGCAGTAGTTTCCAGGAGGGCAAATCTCACACTGGCTGACAGCAGCTGCCCCAGCATGTGCCCTCATAGTGCCTGCAGGACAGGACACTGGGAAACCTGTCCCACTGCACCAATGACCCGGTGGGCAAAGGAAGCTTGAGAAATCAGTGAGCCCTGAAAACAGTTAATATAGTTTACTGATGAAAGGAATAAAAATATATTCACTAATCTAGTCAATCATTTTGAACATGAAATAAAGTGGTTATACAAGGATATGATTAGATATGGTATATTATATACATTTTGGGATCAGTGCGATTTTTTTAACAAGTTTCTTATGCTCACCAAGGCTGCATTTATTTGATAAAAATACAGTAAGTGTAATATTTTGAAATACATTACAATTTAAAAGTAACTTTTTTCAATTTTAATAGATTTTACAATGTTTCTTTTTCTGTGATGGCAAACCTGAATTCAGCAGCAATTTCTCCAGTCTTCTGTGCCACATGATCCTTCAGAAATCATTCTAATATGCTCAAAATCATTTATTTTTATCATTATGTTGAAAACAGTTGTGCTTCATAATATTTTTGTGGGAAAAATGAATAGAAAGTTCAAAAGAACAGCTTTTATTTGAAATTGAAATCTATAATGTAACTGTAAATGTAATTATAAATCTCTTTACTGTCACTTTTAATCAATTTACTGTGTTCTTGCTGAATAAAATTATTAATGTCTAACGTACTGACCACAAACTTTTGAAAGGTAGTCTACATAAATATACGATTATATATAGTATGTCAGACCTGTGGAGTTACAAAAAGTGCCAGGTGGGCAGGTGAGACAGTCTCCCTTGCTCCCTGCCCCAGATGTGGGCCTGTATGTGAATGGGGGACATTGTCTGGGCCCGGGCCGCCCCTCAGACTCATAATCAGCTATGCCATCACAGTAATAGCCTGGTGGACACAAGCGTGGGATGGGATCACCTTTAAGAGGGCAGAAAGCAAAATTATACTTATTTTTTCATTCCAATGGATGTAGCAAGACGTAAAACTATTTTAAGTATATACTTAGTTTACACTACATGGACATGTCAAGTAAACAAACATACAGTATTTACACATAGCATTTAGCAACTGACATACCCTCTAAGCACCATTGTCTTGGAGGACAAAGCAAACAGTTATGTATAGCACTTGCTCCAGGGGTTTCTCTAATAGTGTTGGCAGGACAAGGTAAAGGTTCCTCGGTACCTTCAGGGCAATAAAAGCCTGTCCAAATAAACAACACCAGGAGTAAACACACACTCTGAACACCTACAGATTAAATATCTCAGATTTATAATCATATAAGATTCTTAATCACTTTACTCATGTATTAAGACTCTTCATCAGATTCATGGAAGAGTTTAGAGGAAGCTGAATAACGTACCAGCGGGACATGGTCCAGCACACTGTGCTCCCCCCTCACACTGGTCTCTGTTGAGAAGAAAACTGGTCTCTGTCCCGTTCACCTGAGGGGTGAACTCTGAACTGCCAGAGATGCACACAAATCCAGCAGCACACAGACCTTTGACCTGTCCAGCCCTGAGGAATAATCCGACACAAAAACTCATCAAATTCATCAAATTTTCATTACATTCAGAAAAAAATGGGATGTGTGTCCACAAATTACACAATTGTTCAAAAGTTTTGGGTCAGTAAGATTCTTTTGGGGAAAAAAAATAATCGTTTTATTCAGCAAGGATGCATTAAATTGAACATGTGATCATACATGTATAATGTTACAAAATATGTATATTATATATAAATTATGTTCTTTTGAACTTTCTATTCATCAAAGAATCCTGAAAAAAATTGCATCATGCTTTTCACAAACATTAAGCAGCACGTTTGTTTTCAACATTCTTAATAAAAGATGTTTCTTGAGCTCAAAATCTGAATATTAGAATGATTTCAGGATCATGTGACACTGAAGACTGTAATGTAATGGCTGCTGAAAATTCAGCTTTGCTATCACAGGAATACATTTAAATAATTTTTCAAATATATTAGTGGCAAGCAGGGTGGGGCAGAGAGTCGTGAGAACGAAGCGATGCCAGTGGTACGAGTGTTAATGTGCTGCCATGACGGAAGACTCTGCTCAGCCCATACACGATGGCACTGTGGATTTCCCACAGCTGCGAGGGCTCTTTGACAGTGCATTCCTCCTCCTTCCCGGGGTTCGGTACCACTATAACAATGTTTAAGTTCAGCGAAGGAGGCGTGAACTGGCAAATTATCAACGTATCTTTAATTCACTAAATAAACCAACAACAAAACCAAAGTAAAGAGGCAGCCCCTCACAGATGACTGCCGCATAAACTAAAACCATGGTTTCCTACAAACATCTCAATTTCAAAATTCCGGATTCAAATTTCCAAACCTTCCAAAATGCTTTTTGATGAGCATAAGATACTTTTTTCCAAAAATATTCTATAAAACCTATCCGACCTCAAATTGTTGGTGGATAAAATAAACTAGAGAGAGATTGTAAAGTGTCCTTTAAGTTTATTTTCTAATAGTTGAAGAAACACCTTTATATATGATCTGTAGACGTACTTGCAGAACTTTCCTGGTGGGCACGGCAAACACTCTCTCTCTTCCTGCAGACCCCTGACCTCAGGTGGGGTGTATGTGCCATTTGGACAAGGCTGAGGAACCATTGTGGCTGCAATTAAAAGCACAATCAGATAATGTAAATGTACTAATGACACCACAGAGAGTTACAGCAGCTTTGCAGCAGCTTTACAGCAGGGTTACCCGCAGGGCAGTAGGAATGTGGTGGGCATGGCCGGGGGTCTCCAATAATTGCCTCCTCACAGTAATAGCCTGGACGGCAGGGGATGCAGTTATCCGAGCCTGGATTCGGTTGGTACTGTCCCGTGGGGCATGGCAAGGCCAGGGGTGAACCCAAGGGACAATAATGACCCTGAGAAAGCAAAATCTGTCAGTCAGGCTGCTAGGCTCAGATTAAAAATGGATAGAAGGTGTGAAGGATGCCAAACTGACCTTAGGGCATAGGAAGGCGTGTGGTGTGGTGGAGGAGAAGTCTATGGGGCAGTAAAAGCCAGCAGCACAGGGCCCAGTTGGAGCATTCAGGCCCTCGCTGGCACAATAATGCCCAGCTGGGCAAGGAAGACAGCTTTCTATGGAGTAACCCCCTGTGGGCAGGTCAATAAATAGTTATAATAGAAACACAAATCACTGTATATTAGTAAATAAAATATTAATGTGCAAAAGGTTTGTAGCAATAATCAGATGATCAGCGCAATCATGTGGTTTTAATCAACTAAGTCTCCAATTAAGTAAACACTCCTGTTTCTTTCACAATCTGAAGAATGGAGATGTCATGAGACTTTTTAAGTTACTGATTCACACACAAGCAAATGGCGATGGGACTTAATTAAATGACCGATGCCAGAAGTGCCCCCGCGGCGTTTTTCGCTGATAAGTAATCACAGGGTCCTCTGTCTTACCACATGTGACCCAACAGGAGCGCCTCTCTGGCCGGAGATCCCGTGGTGTCCCCTCTTCAGGACACCTCACAAACACAGACAACCTTGTGTGATGAACCACACTGGTCATTGTAACCAGACTTAAAACTCATCAATTCAAAGAATACGCACACACATATCATTGCCCGGGAGGGGGGTGAGCAAAAGTTCACCACATCTTCACCAACGAATGACCCAGCCACGTTCACAGTACACACACACACACACACACACACACAAGGACTTTTTCTCCAATCTCCTCAATTGAGAGACTTGTACTATGATATATTCGATATGTTTTTATGTTTGCCCATGTTCCACTGGGGTTAGATGTGATCGTATTATAATTCTAAATGAACAGAGGTGCTTTTAGATGCATTTTTAATGTAACTGTGTTTTCCTATAATGTTTGTATGTCGTTCTTCACACCTTTAGAATCCTCTTGATCTGACCAAACCATATATATATGGGTGCAAACCGTAAAATGTATGTTACTATGTTTTATCATCTCTGGAGTAAAATTGAACGCATTTTTACATCACGGTCATGAAACATGCAAAGTCGATCTCGAGGGAACAAAGGAACACTTATCCGCACACTTTCCTCCCAGCTGATTGGTGCATTCACGCCAGAGGAGGCGTAAACAGAAGTGTCTTTAAAGAAGACCACCAAGCACCTCATCTTAGTTTTTTTGGTTTTAGTTTTGGAAGAGTAAGGAGGGGGGAGAAAGAACTGCTTCTTCGAGGGAACTTCGACTTTTGACTGGACTCTTCCCTCTCCTTCGATCCGATGTAACCATCATACTCGTGATCCCCGCCCTGGGGGATCTTTCCTCTTCTTTTCTTTTGTTTAAGTTTGTTTTTCCTTTGTTCATTTCACCAGAAATGAACTTAGTCTGAATTATTTATTTGGTAATTTACGTCAAAGACCTTTAAGCCTTCTTTGAAACTGCGCGCTCCAGACCGCAGCAAACCACGTGACGCTCCAACGGAACACACAAAGACCAGCAGCTCACACACGCCGCAGGGCTCAGACACCTGAGAACTATATGCAAGTATATTTGAGTTACCAAGATTTTAGAGCATTAAGACTGTTTTTTCCGTGTTGTCTCTTAAAAGGTTTAAATGTCCAGGTGAATTTTGCCAAGCTGTGATCCTACGGATCTCTCTCTCTCTTCCCAACTCTCTCTCCCTCTCATTTTTATCTTTCTCTCTCATCCTATTTTAATTCGTGTTTGTAATGTTTTTCGTTTTGTTTGTTTCGGGTGTATATACATATATTCTGTGTGAATTGTAGTTCGATGTATTATTAGTCCAACTATTAAAACCATTATATTCTTGATTGCCTTCTGTCTAAAATGCTCATATTACAGAGTCAATGAAATTTCGATCATAGCTACAAAGCTTTCATTATTGACTACGTTGCGTAGTCTAATTTTATAAACACAGGAAAATTAATGTTCACGGCCAGAAAATTGATATTTCTTGGAGTTTATAAGAAGGGATAACTTTGTTGAGAAGTTGATAAGTTAATCTTACGGCCGTTTGCTGGACAAACAGTTCGATAGCTAAATTAACTCCATTAAAGGTTATCTCATATAATCGATCTGAAAGTGGACCATTGACATATGAATGAGAAATTATAATTCGTTGTGATTGATCATCCGTGTGTACAATCAATCTATTTTCAACTTCGATAATTTAACTGTAATATGCAATATATTAATCATATTCATGATTAATTATTAAAATTCCCTATATATAATTTGAGCTAATTTAATGTAAAACTAAATGTTGTTACAGTTTGGTGGAGGACGCGGGCAATTTCAAACTTTGTTTTATGAGCAATCCAGTTTCAATCTGTGTATATGGTTATTAATTTTTTTTTTTTGTGCGCGCTATGAAATTATGAAATTGTGAGATAAGTCGCAACGCGAACTCACTCCTAACCGACCGAGGCAAAAAGCCGAAGTCAGTAACGTTACATTTTTAACAAGTTGCTAAAAATATGCCTAGACAATTGTTAGCACTGTTAAATGCTAAGACTGCAGTACTTTAATATTACAAATGTCCTGTTAAGAGATGAATAAATACCTCTGCAGTTGATACATTTCTAATATTTGTTTTAAATCGCTGTGAATGAAGAATTCTCACGTGCGTATTACCGGTTTGAATAAATATGTTTTTAAGCGAGACTCCTTTTAAACATAGGCCTTGCATGCAAATATCGTTATTGAATTCGGGGTTAACCCAGTGATATTCAACAAAAACGATAAACTCCTGGTCAAAAAATTGGCGTAGCTACCCAATTGAAGATCTAATACATTTAAATCATAAGTGCTATTGTGAAAAATGTTTATTGGAGTTCGAACCAACAGACGAAAATTCCTGTTGTCCACATTTGTGTATGTGCGGCGAAGAAATCCCGCCATATACTCTTGTGCAGTATAGCACCAAAAAGATCCGCAGAGATCTTAATTGTATACTTGTGATTTATTCCAGAAAATCAGTGCGTGACGCGAGCTGAAAGCTCTTAGCTTTTGAATCACATTAAAAAGTGGTTGTAATTCCGCTGACTAAACACTAGAGGGAGTTTAGAAGTCTCAAATTACGCCCCGCCTTCTAACTTCGGCATGCATGAGTGCTATTACGTGAGGGCCGTTTCAGATAATGCTCTCTTACTGCTAAAAGTCCACCACCTAGTGGCCGCCTTCTAAGTCGGCTCACTCAACTCTCCTTTTCTCTCTTTTCAAATTCTGTTTTGAATTGCCTATCTCTACTTTTCTCTTTTGATTGTTTTATAGTTATTGATGATACTTTGCTGTTATCGTTAATTATTATAAAATATTATCCTGATTTTTCAATTCCCTTACACGCTTAATTAAATTTGGTTTTAAACCATTTTGAATTTAAATTTATATCGTGTTTGCCCTTCCAGTCACTGATACCCACTTAGAGGGACACGCACCCTTGTGGCATCCCCTGCTAAGACGGTGTATCACTTTTTCCTCCTTTCATTCTGTTTTGAAGTGGTATATTTCCAGTTTTTCATTGGCTTGATTTTTATTTATCACTGATACCTTACAGTAATCGTGATCATCATCAGATATAATTTTGATCTTTACTTTTCTTACACTTATTCAAATTTGGGTTGAAACAAACAAATTTCGAATTTAAATTTGAATTAACTTTCTCAGTTCAATTTTTTTTTTTTTTTTTATTTATTCTTCGTATTGATACTTCATCACAACTGTATCCTTACTAGATTAGATGTTACTTAACATCTCTTTCTACACTTATTTAAATTGAGTTTAAACCAGTTTGAATTGCAATTTAAATTAAGCTGTCTTTTCAACCAGGTTGACCACTGAGAGGAAGTACGCCCCCTTGTGGCACAAACCCACCACTACAGCTTGCCTCCTCCTGTGTCATCCTGCGTTACTTATTGATATCTCTTCTTTTAGGGATTAGGTGATTCTGATAATTAACATTGTCATAATTCCCTTTTGTTTTTACCATTATTTAGTAAAGCCTTTGCTTTTTATTTTCTACATAAGTACTCAATTTGGTTTAGACAAAGAAAGCCTTAATCCATTTTAAGTTTCACTTGTTCTTCATCCTGTTTTGTATTCATAGGTAGAACACTCTCTTATGCTGTGGTGATTTGACAGTCATCCCTGGTTGGTTTCCAGCGAGCGGGGTCGTCTGACCGGCGTTACCGACGCCTGCCGTGCGTGAGTCTCGGACCCATTCTGTTTCTTTCCATTGGTGCGGCACGCAATAAGACTCAGCAATTTGGCACTCCAAAGGGAAGTCAACCACACTAGTCGACACACAAGGCAATTTTGGAATAATTACTCAAACCAAGGCCCGAAGAGGGGCCACTCTTTTTGAGGGTTCTGGGGAAAATCCACTTTGCTGTGCCGTCTGGCAAGTTGACACCTTGGTATTGCCGGTTGTGTTTAAAGTCAAGTTGTTTGAGAGGGCGCACCTTGGTACAGATGAACGGAGGGGCCCGGGGACACTGCGGTTGAGTGTTAAGGGACGACGGAAAGATTGACCGCGACGCTGGCTCCGACCAGGGAGGACCTCAAATCACCCCAGGCAAGCTAACATAAGGTAAAACCCATCCACTTAGTATAGGCCACAGAATATTAGATATTCCCCCGGTCATTTAAGTTTTTGGCCCATCCCCTTTTCTCCAAGCCACACATAGCAGGCTCAGGCCTCCTTATCCCCTGTAACACTTCCTGTGTTATTATTCACTCCATTTCATTACAGACCTATTCACTTTTATTGTTTCATTTTACTTCCATCTTTCCCATCTTGCTATTTTTCTTTTCTGTTGTGATCTGTTCCTTTCAGTTCACCTAGAGGCAGAACCTACGAGAGACACCAAGGAAAGCTAAATAACAGGTTGACAACCAAGCTGTTAGCATCAACAGATGGCCCACTAGGCTACCGCCCTGTCAAAATCTTTATTTAGGTCCCACGCTAACCTACGCAAATTGTCCCCACATAACTCTAACTGCCTGCATCAGTTAGCCGAAATTCTTGTAGACGGCATCGCCCGTATTAGTATTATAGCTCGTAAAAGAACTTGCATTGGTCTCTTTGTGTGTGCTGTGTTCCTCCAGCCCCGCAGTCCACTGGGACAACCTCGAGACATGGCTGAAAGCCATGACGACTACCTTCCTGCCCAAGGTCGCCAGTGACTCAGAGCCCCCGAGCCAAAAGCAGCTGGACGCCGACTTGGACAAGCTGACGGCTCACGAACCGAGTCAAAGCTACAACGACAAAGACTGGGCCTGACACGTCGGAAACCTCGCTCACAAGCTCATTGCACAAGCACGCCTCCACGAAAGGAGCCGCATCGCCCTGGAGCATGAAGTAGCAACACTAAAGATGCAAGCGGAGGACGCCCGGATCCACAGTCGTCTAGAACAACTACTCCTCGAAACCAAGGAAGAGGATGACACCGACCCCGAGCTACAGAAGGAAGTGGAAAGACTTCAAACTGCCCTGTCTGATCTTCGTATACACACAGACCGAAAAGAGCAGTCAGAGAAAGGAACCAGAGAGGAACTCAACAAGAAACTCCGAAAAGGTGAAGCTCTCCTTGCAAGAGCAGAGACTGAACTAAAAGAAAGAGACAATAAAGCCAAGGCCTGCGAAAAACACTTGCAAGCGGCCCAAGCTAAAATCCACGAGCTTGTTCAGCAGAGACACGATCTCAAAGACGAACTTGACATTGTTCACAGAAAGCTGAAACACTCATATAGACTGCAGAGTGACCGGGAAGGGGAAACACACACCACAAAGTTTCTCCTGACCAACCGGTCCGCACCTTTCAGCCAACAACCCAGAGCTGAAAAGAAGGGCGAAAGCCCGTTGTTCAAAACACCACCAGCCAGCCCGCAAGAACCCCCGTCAGCAGCGAGGGGGGGGGGGGGGCCTTTCCAAAGAACCCCTGCCACTAACCACGGCATGGCTCCCAAAGAACTTGACAAGCTGGCCAGAAACATCCTGACGTTCACTCTGAACCCTGCAGGAGGCCACAATGTGCACGCATACCTGCAAGACATTGACTTTCACTTAAAAACTGTTACTAACGCGACCGCATGGAACAGATTGTACCTGCTAAGAATTACTTCCAATCGTGAGGTGCACAGCTTCCTTGACCGTCAACCAGAGACTATCAAAACGGACTACCAGCAGCTGCAACAAGCTTTGATCCGTGAATTCTCTGATCCAGAATCAGACCAAGGGTTATTCACCGCCATGGACCTCAAGCAGGCCCGACTTGAAACCCCACAGACCTACTACAGCCGACTCCGACAAGCCTACTTCGGAGCACGGAACCAGCCAGGTATGGAAGAGGATGTCAATTTCAGAACTCTGTTCCTTCGAAATCTGCATCCCACAGTGAGTCATTACTTAGGCATCCTGGCCTGTCCCCATAGCATGTCTACCCAGCAGCTACGAGACTTGGCCCACAAAGCTCACATTAAGCAAAAGACTGTGTACGAAAAGACTTTTAAAGACACCACAATCTACTCTGTCTCTGAACACTACTCAGAGCTGCCTCTAGAGGGCGCCCCACAACACCACAGCCCTTCTTACGAAGAGTCAAGACCGTTCCAGGCCAGCAGAAGGCAGCACGGCCGTGACGGTGCTCATCCAAGGCACCAGAGCGAGCGCTCTGAAAGATTCTGGGAAGCCAGCCGGCGACCCAGAAATAGCCAACCCCCATCACCAAGAGACTCAAACCCAGACATCCTACGTCTAAGCGTAAGGCCTGAAACAGGCACCCAGAACACTGCTCATGAGCATCAGACCACAGAGCTTACTGTCACACCACAAAGTGACAGCATCACCCAGCCACCACAGCTGACAGCTGCACAGCCTAAGCATGACAGCACAGTTTCCCACGACTGGGTCCAACATCACAAAGACCCAGGAAATGCTGCTTTGTCTACCTGCCTCCACAGCGAACAACACGAGACCGGCCCTAACCGCCCATCGATCACCACACCAACCCGGACGCCAAAGCTCCTGGGGAACCTGATCGAAAAGGGGGTGGCCCGGAAACCCTACCTAGCCATCACTTTGGAAAATGACGTGAGACTTGAAGCACTGGTAGACACCGGAACAGACTTTACCTTGATATCAGCTGAACTTTTAGGAAAACTCAGAGCTAAAGCTATGAGACAAGATCGAACTCTTACATCCCAATCGTGTGAGCTGAATGTGCAGTCGTACAGCCAGAACGACATCTGGCTCGAACAGGTAGCTCCCATTCACCTGACAATTGGTTCTATGAGTCTGATCCACCCGGTGTACATCTCACAAATGGACACGTACCCCTTTCTGATTGGCAAAGACCTGCTAGACTGCTCTGAGCTTTTATTAGACTTATAAACACCTGACCGTCTGGGCCCAAGTTCAAGAACCCCGCCCCCTCCGGTCACAGAGGTCACGAGAACTACAACAAAGCCAGACTCCAAAATCACAGAGTTCCCCGGAACTCCCGCAGCCAGCCATGAAGACACAGCCTCAGCACCAAGTCAAGGTTCAAGTCCGCTACCCTGCACCTTCCAGCTCACCAAAGACCACGCAATGCCCACTCAACGATGCGTGACCTAATCCAGAAGGCCTCTTCTGAAAGAAGTCCTAAAACCCCACTGATTTTGAACTGCAAAACCAAAAGACACTGCAAGAACACAGTGCAAGACTCTGCTAAAAGGGTCCCTGATCAGCATAGGACATAGAACTTTTAAAAGTAGATGAAAATGTGTGTTCAAAGAGTTGCAAGACTCTGCATTCGTAAAATTAGAATTTTACTGAGTTAAAAGAATCTTAAATGGAAGTGTAAATCTCAACGGCCAACAGACTATGCACAACTCTTTTGAAACAAACAGTTTCTAGATGCTGGTTGAATTGGCACTGCTAAACATTAGGTTTCCTGACAATGAAGGGTTACAAGAAACACTAGCTCCAAATAGGGCATACGTCACCTTACCGCCAGAGTGTAGGAAAACCACCTCAGCCTTAAACTACTGTTAACCTACAGGCGTGCATTGGATCTTTGCGATCCAACTAGAACACAACGTGCAATACGCATTTTTGATCGCTGGCTTGTCTAAATGCAGATAAAACGATAGCTGGAATTGACATCTCTACTTTAAGTGAAAGAGTCTTAGATTTCCAACTAATATCAGTAAGTTCAGCCGTAAAGCGTAAGTCTGTGTGACAAAGGAATCTCATTTCAGCAGCCTCTAATCTGTACCGATATCTATTCTGCTTTGGTCAAAAAGAAATCCAAATTGCAGTATGACTAAACCTGTGTCTGAAAAAGAAAGCTCAGAACAGAGTTGTATATATGTAGACCTGGGTGATGCTCCCCTTTCTACAATGTAAAGGCCTTACAAATTATTGTTAGATTGATGTAATTCACCTAAATTTTAGCTGCATCTACAAGCAGAGAGCTACCTAGCGATCAAAACTGTTTACTCGCTGAAAAGTCAGCATTTATGCATGAGAGGAACGTAACTATAGATGCTTAGACAACCTTTGACTTACAGCAAATCTATTTCCTTACTCGGTAAACAAATAGAATAAGTTGTGTAAAGTAAAGAGAAGAGTTACATGAGTAAAATTAGCAAATGCCAAAACAGTCGCATTTCACTTAATGTAACATCAAGTTCTCGAAAGACTTAAAGTATAGGCGCAAAAGGTGCAGACACTTTTCAGGGACTGTTGAATTGTTCTGACATACTCTAGTTCCCATGACAACAACTTGTCACTGGAAGTGCTAACTTGTGACGTCACTTTGTAAACAAACCAGCCTAGGTGGCTAAGCTACCCTAACCTAGTATCCATCTACCTTAGGCTAAGCTAACTTAACCTAGCATCCTTCCAGCCTTAAGCTAAGTTAGCCTAACCTAGCATCCATCCAACTTATGCTAAGCTAACCTAACTTAGCATCCATCCAGCGTAGGCTAAGCTAAATAATAACTTCCACAGTTGGAATTTAGCATCATTTACTTGAACCCTTAATCACCGTTGTGTTTTCACAGTGCAAAGTATTCTAGAATACTTTACTTCACACCAGTTAGGATTTCTAATTCACTTTCCGTGTTTGCAACTCTTCTTAGCTAAAGTTCACCTTCACTAGTTTAGGCATAGTCCTTGCTAACCGTCGAAGGCTAACTTTGCAGATGCCCTGTTAATTAAACTTAAGTTTGACTACATGTAAACTGTGTAGCTAGAGAAGAATTCATATAGCAATAGGAATTTTCATCACTAATGCCACTGATTATTCTCGCCTTCAGATCATTCCTGTTGTTTTGATCATTTTATTCCCTTTTGCTTTTAATTTTATTTTGTTTTTGTTCTTTGTTAACTCTTTCATTTCTTTGACTTTGATAATAATAGCAGTCAGCTATTCCCTTGGCTATTCAGTCATCTATATGATTTAATTTCATTTCCTCTCTTGTTCAAATGTGGTTCCATTCCCCATAGGGCCCAGAAAGGAAACAGAGACACCCTTATTTGTTATTTTGGCGTAGTTTCAACCAGTGTACTCATTTTGTGACCCTGCAACAAAAGTAATTTCAACAATTTACTAGGGCACAACTATGGTCCAGAGGATTGATAATAAGCACAATTCAAATAGGAAAGCTGTCCTTTTCCCCCTATCATTCACTTCGTCAAGCCGTAGTGAACCACTAGTTCAGTCCAGAGAAATAATTTAGTCATAAGAACCATCTTAAGTCATTTATTTCATCTTGGCTATGCCCCTTCCAGGAGATACTCTCGGAACCACATACATCTTAGCCTCCTAAGATCCACAGCTAAGATAAGATACAAGACACATTTCACTAGCTAGCTACACGTGAAACACCTAGCTTTATGCTACAGACCTAGCGAACCAGTTAAACCGTGGTTCTGAACTTTTAAGGTCATGCATGCGTCTCTCACCACAAGTATGACAAAATGTCACAGAGCCCCTGCTTCACCTGACCTTAACCTTCCAGCTAACCAAAGACTATGACAAAACAATGGACAATATGAGAAACCACCTCTCAGACCCCTCCAACCACCCAAGCACGCCCTCTGCAACCACCGATAACCGGTGCCCCAGACAACTGCAGCTCACCAAACACATGATGCGTGCACAGGACAACACTCTACGTTATGCACCTGATGCCATCACAGCGCCAAGGCGTGTGGTGCCACAATGCAGAAGGGGGGTCATGCCAATGTATGCCCATGACGCATCACGTGCTGCACACTGCAGCACCAGAACCACTTACAAGACACCGAAGCAAGTGACACACCGTCGTCCTTGAAACGAAAAGACTGTCCTAGCCAACCAAGGACGACACTCGCTGAAATTTTTCCTACCTTTCTCTCTCTTCTTTTTGCCTTTACCAGGATGCTGCCGTGGTTTGCCATTCTGAGCCTTCAGCCAACCAGAGGGCAGCCGCAAACGGACAGCATCTCACCGGGTCCGGCATCAGGCATCGTCCTAAAAGAACAAATGGGATTCCTGATAACCAACTGCCGCACACACACCCAGAAAGTGTATGTTCAAGTGGACCCCCGCAACGTGTACCTAAAACCCTACCCCAGCACAGTAGCCCAATTCAGCTGGGCCAGTGCCCAATGGACAGAGGACTCCCTCGCTCACGCTGAGGCCAATGTTGAGCACATGCTCAACCAACTTGATAAAATGACTGTCACACAAGCGGACTTAAGTGGACACAACCGCCGTGCCAAACGGATCCTAGGAGCTTTGCTCAGAGCCGCCGCTGCTGTCGGAACTCTGTTTAACGTTGACATATCCAGTGTCAATGCAGTGAACCTAGCCACCGTGAGACGGCATGTGACTGAAATTCAAACTGAGATCCCACTGCTAAAAGAGCAACTTACGATACAGAGTGCCTCCCTGCAAATCACCCACAAGACATTTAAGGGAACAGTGGTAATTCTCAACACTCACAGCGTTCTGCTGAACCAGACAGTGAACTCCATGAAACAGCTGTTTACTGTCTCCCAGAATGACTTTGCTCAAACTCAGCTGGTCACAGCCCGGATGACAGACCTGCTGCGGGAGGTGAGCTCCTCCATTGACAGCCTAGCCATGGGTAGAATTCCACCGTACCTGATACCCTTAAGCCTAGTGCAAACCATGCTGGCTCCTGCCATCACCACGTCAACTGACCCTCTACAAGCACACCTTACCTACTCTCTGGGTAACGCCATCCCACTCCGCGTTGACTCCGAGCAGAGGAAAGTGGGTTTTCTCCTGAACCTACCCATCATAGAGTCAAGCCGACTCTACCAAGTAAAAGACATTGTCAAGGTCGGATTTTTGAAAAGTGACACGCACATCAAGATTCGCACTCCAGACGTGGTGGCCTACCACGACAGCAAGACACAGCTGTACCTGGCCCCGAACCTGCACATGTGCACATTGACCAAAGACATTCACTATCTCTGCCTTAACAGACCCTTCCTCAGAGACAACACTGACGGAATCTGCAGGCTGCAGATCAGCGACACCCGCTGCCCTGCCGAAGCAAAGCCTCGCACTCAAGGCATCGAGACCCAAGCAGAGATTGTAGGTGACAGGTGGCTCGCTAACACTCCTGTGCGCACAGCTGCACTCACTGCACCATCCTTCACCTGGACGACCTAGCCCTGTACCACCTTCCGAGTGAAGAATACCAATCCGAACTGGAAAAATGGATTGAAGAAGGGGGGGGGGGGTCACAGATCATCGACATCGCTGCCCTTGACACAGCCCTCCAAGCATTGTCCATATTGCCCATCCTGAACAATTCACCTGTTGTTCAAGCATGGACCGCCGCTGACACAGCACTTTGCATTTCGACAATCATCATGCATACCGACGACTCAACGAGATGAGAGCCTCAACAGCCAGGCTCACCCAAGCCATGTCCGGAGGGTTCCGTAGGGGCCCTCGGAAAGAAGACTCCCCGCTAGAGAACGCGGAAAACCTCATAGAGCTGAGCCCTCAGCCCTAACCATCATCTGCAGCATCCAACCTCCATGATTTACCTGCCACCTGACCAATGCGGTCGTGATGGTTCAACGAGGCCCACCCACACGGGTCCTGCCGAACCATCAAGGGGGGAATGTAGCAATAATCAGATGATCAGCGCAATCATGTGGTTTTAATCAACTAAGTCTCCAATTAAGTAAACACTCCTGTTTCTTTCACAATCTGAAGAATGGAGATGTCATGAGACTTTTTAAGTTACTGATTCACACACAAGCAAATGGCGATGGGACTTAATTAAATGACCGATGCCAGAAGTGCCCCCGCGGCGTTTTTCGCTGATAAGTAATCACAGGGTCCTCTGTCTTACCACATGTGACCCAACAGGAGCGCCTCTCTGGCCGGAGATCCCGTGGTGTCCCCTCTTCAGGACACCTCACAAACACAGACAACCTTGTGTGATGAACCACACTGGTCATTGTAACCAGACTTAAAACTCATCAATTCAAAGAATACGCACACACATATCATTGCCCGGGAGGGGGGTGAGCAAAAGTTCACCACATCTTCACCAACGAATGACCCAGCCACGTTCACAGTACACACACACACACACACACACACAAGGACTTTTTCTCCAATCTCCTCAATTGAGAGACTTGTACTATGATATATTCGATATGTTTTTATGTTTGCCCATGTTCCACTGGGGTTAGATGTGATCGTATTATAATTCTAAATGAACAGAGGTGCTTTTAGATGCATTTTTAATGTAACTGTGTTTTCCTATAATGTTTGTATGTCGTTCTTCACACCTTTAGAATCCTCTTGATCTGACCAAACCATATATATATGGGTGCAAACCGTAAAATGTATGTTACTATGTTTTATCATCTCTGGAGTAAAATTGAACGCATTTTTACATCACGGTCATGAAACATGCAAAGTCGATCTCGAGGGAACAAAGGAACACTTATCCGCACACTTTCCTCCCAGCTGATTGGTGCATTCACGCCAGAGGAGGCGTAAACAGAAGTGTCTTTAAAGAAGACCACCAAGCACCTCATCTTAGTTTTTTTGGTTTTAGATTTGGAAGAGTAAGGAGGGGGGAGAAAGAACTGCTTCTTCGAGGGAACTTCGACTTTTGACTGGACTCTTCCCTCTCCTTCGATCCGATGTAACCATCATACTCGTGATCCCCGCCCTGGGGGATCTTTCCTCTTCTTTTCTTTTGTTTAAGTTTGTTTTTCCTTTGTTCATTTCACCAGAAATGAACTTAGTCTGAATTATTTATTTGGTAATTTACGTCAAAGACCTTTAAGCCTTCTTTGAAACTGCGCGCTCCAGACCGCAGCAAACCACGTGACGCTCCAACGGAACACACAAAGACCAGCAGCTCACACACGCCGCAGGGCTCAGACACCTGAGAACTATATGCAAGTATATTTGAGTTACCAAGATTTTAGAGCATTAAGACTGTTTTTCCGTGTTGTCTCTTAAAAGGTTTAAATGTCCAGGTGAATTTTGCCAAGCTGTGATCCTACGGATCTCTCTCTCTCTTCCCAACTCTCTCTCCCTCTCATTTTTATCTTTCTCTCTCATCCTATTTTAATTCGTGTTTGTAATGTTTTTCGTTTTGTTTGTTTCGGGTGTATATACATATATTCTGTGTGAATTGTAGTTCGATGTATTATTAGTCCAACTATTAAAACCATTATATTCTTGATTGCCTTCTGTCTAAAATGCTCATATTACAGAGTCAATGAAATTTCGATCATAGCTACAAAGCTTTCATTATTGACTACGTTGCGTAGTCTAATTTTATAAACACAGGAAAATTAATGTTCACGGCCAGAAAATTGATATTTCTTGGAGTTTATAAGAAGGGATAACTTTGTTGAGAAGTTGATAAGTTAATCTTACGGCCGTTTGCTGGACAAACAGTTCGATAGCTAAATTAACTCCATTAAAGGTTATCTCATATAATCGATCTGAAAGTGGACCATTGACATATGAATGAGAAATTATAATTCGTTGTGATTGATCATCCGTGTGTACAATCAATCTATTTTCAACTTCGATAATTTAACTGTAATATGCAATATATTAATCATATTCATGATTAATTATTAAAATTCCCTATATATAATTTGAGCTAATTTAATGTAAAACTAAATGTTGTTACAGGTTCCAAAAAAATTGGAAGGGCAACATTTAGATGAATGTGAATAATTTGAAAAGTATATTGCTAGAGTAATTTATAAGAGCAACTAAATATGAATCTGTGCAATATTATTTGTGCACCTTTAAGCTACACAGCCTATTTTGCTATTTCATTTATTTTGATGCTGTTGCACTCACCCTGTTAAATTATTCATTTTCATCTAAATGCTGCTCCTTTAGCATTTTTTCTATGCGTATAATAACTGCTCTTTGAACGGCTCTAAATGTTTTATAGATTATATTCAAATAAATGTGTCGATTTGTACACACCGGTGAGGTTACGAATGCTGCCTGCTGGGCAGGGCAGAGGCATTAGGGTCCCAGAAGGGCAAAAGTGACCACGTGGGCAGGGGCCATTCCGGAGGTAGCCAGTCGTATTCAGAGGTGCAGGATTTGGAGACCCTCCTTGGCAGAAATAACCCTGCTGGCACTGGCCTACAAACAAAACAACAATTAGTACATATGATACAGTCACTGACCAAAACCAAAGTGTGGGATGATATCAGACCCTGTGGTTGTGATGTTCCAGGTGAACTGCAGTAGAGGCCAGTAGGGCAGGGCACACAGGCAGCCTCTGACTGAGCCCTTGTAACCTGTCCCAGTGTGCCCACAGGGCAGGGTACAGCTGCAGCGGTGCCAACAGGGCAAAAATTTCCTGATGCAACACAGAAAAGACAGCAGACTTTGAGCAAACATAATAGCATACTGTACACTCAAAATTCCGTTCAAAAGTTTCTTTTTTTTTAAAATAGAAATTAATACTTTTATTCAGTAAGGATATATAAAATTTATCAAAAATAACAAATAATGTTACAAAAGATTTCTATTTCAAGTAAATGCTAAAAACGTTATTTTCAATAAAGAATTTGGGGAGGGAAATGTAATACGGTTTAAAGAAAAAATATTATACGAAATCAGCATATCAGATTGATTTCTGAGGGATCATGTGACACTGGAGACTGGAGTAATGATGCTGAAAATTTAGCTTTGCCATCACAGGAATAAATTACATTTTAAAATATATTACATTATATATGTATACGCAAATTGTAAGAATATTTCACAATATTACAGGTTTAACTGTATTTTTGTTCAAATAAATGCAGCTCTGGTCAACATAATTTACTTTTTTTCCATTTAAAAATCTTACTGACCACAAACTTTTGAATAGCAATGTCTGATTTTAATTTGTAGCAGAATGGAAAGATAATTAATTACTCAATATCCATCATAATCTCAGAACTGGGCTGGACTCACCCATGGAACATGGAGAAGGCTCCAGTGTGCCAGGGGAAGGACACATAGTGCCAGCTGGGCATGAGAGACAGTGGGAGGCGCCAGGAGCACTGCTATATGTGCCAGGCTTACATGGCACTTCCAATGGAGCTCCGATGGGGCAACTGTGTCCGCTCGGACAAATATAACCCTGTAGTCCATCTACTGGTCGAGCACTACGACTGCCGTTCATACAAACATATCTGTGAGGGGACAAATAAGGCTGTCACAAACTACATTCCAAAAGAAAATCATTATTTTATAATCATATGCCAGATTTTGGATGCCCAATGTATAATCCTCCTCCACTGATAGAAATGAGCCAATCGCAAAAGCACTTCACTGCCACTCCACTGTATCTGTTTTCATTACTGACCACAACTGGATAGAAACTGGATCCACATTTTAAGTTTTCTTTTCGAAGCCATTATCTGACTCATTTGCACTTTACGTAACATTTGCGTAATAGAAAATATCAATTATAGTTACAGTGCATCTCAGTAATGGACAATACATCTTTAACATCTGAAATCATGCCACTAAGATCCATTAGCAATGCATGAGTGTACCCAGTTTGCTCAGCTCAAGTGGGTGTGGGTGTACATTTGTCAGATGACTGTGTTTAGCTCCTGAAAAGCATAGATATAAATAATTACCCAGCATCACAGAGAGTTGCTTCTGATGGATGGATCATAGCAGTCTGCTCACAGAAGTACCCAGGAGGACACGGCTGGCACTGCTCTGCCCCACTCAACCCTGGGGAGCTGGAGAATGTTCCGGAGGGGCAGGGGAGAGGAGAGCCGATACCAGCTGGGCAATAATGACCAGGCGGGCACATGTTGTTGCTTGTAGATTCCATCTACAAATCACACATTTTAAATGAATTTAAACCTTTGTAAACACATAGTGTCTGTATTAAGAGACTGATTATATACCATGTTTCCAGTGCCATCAGGGCTCGTGGCACCCGAAGGGCAGTGATATCCATCCTGGCAGTGCCCTGTAGGCTCTGAAAGGCCAGGGCGAGCACAAAACATGCCTAGAGAGACAGATTACATGGATTAGATCCTTTTCCCCCACATATTGTACACTACTGTTCAAAAGACTGACGTAAAGGTTTTGAAAGTCTCTTATGCTAACCAAGGCTGTATTTATTTGAGCAAAAATACAGTCAAATATATATATAATAAATACATAAAATATTTGAAATTACAATTACTTTTCAAAACAACTTTTTTCTGTTAATTTTTTTTTAAATGAAATTTATTCCTGTGATGTCAAAGCCGCAACCCCAGTCTTCAGAGTAACATGATCCTTCAGAAATCGTTCTAATATGCTGATATGGTGCTCAAGAAACATTTCTAATTATCAATGTTACAGTTGTACTGCTTAATATGTGAAAACTGAAATGATTTATTTACAAAAAAAATCTTTTGTAACACTATAATTGTCTTTACTGTCACTTTTGATCTATGTAATGCATCCTTGCTGAATAAAAGTATAATTTATTTCCCCCAAACTTTTGAAGGGTTGTGTATTTGTGCAATAAGTTTTGTTATTTTCATGTATTTTCAGTCTGACCTGCAGGACACGGAAGACAATCCTCCATACTGGCTGTTCCAGACTGTGGCTGCACTGTTCCTGGAGGGCAGGGGAACTGAGTGCCCTGTGATGTGCCCATGGGGCAGAAATGTCCCAGTGGACATGGAAGAGGCTCTGATACTGCTTCCCCTGCATTGTAATGCAATAGGATCTATTGTAATTGATTTATAAAAAAGCAGAGAAGGTTTTAAACTAATTTTCTTGTAGATAGAAATAATAACGCACCCGGACAGTAGTGGCCTAATGGACACGGATCACAGTTTTCTCTGTGGCTGTTGCCCATGACGAAGCTGAAAGTGCCTGCAGTGCAGGCCAGGGGCTTGTGTGTGCCTGCGGGGCAATAGAACCCGGCAGGACAGAGACTCTGCTCAGGACCGCTGGAGCCCCAGTCACAGAAGTAGCCTGCAGAACATTCACCTGCATGGTACAATAGAATTAGACAATAATAACATATGACTCATGGTTGCATCATTCAACTCCAGATTCTGCCATAATATCAGTTGTGGTCGGCAATGAAAACAGATACATAGCCATTTTCGGACTCACTTTACGTAACATATGAGTAATAGAAAATATCAATTATAGTTACAGTGCATCTCAGTAATAGACAATAAATCTTTAACATCTGAAATCATGCCAATAAGATCCATTAGCAATGCCAGAGTGCACCCAGGTTTTTTACTAAAACTGTTCAAATTAGTTTTTGTTTATTTAAATACAGCTAAAATATTAAAACAAAATATAAATATTACATTAAAAACTTGAACATTTCATTTTTCAAGTTTTTAATGTAATATTACATTAAACACTTGAAAAATGAAATGTTCCTTTGGGAACTAACTGAAATAAAATGTACTAAAATGACTAAAACTGAAATAAATATATGGTAAAGTTAAACAGAAATATTTACAAACACCAAATCTATTTATAAAATGACACAAACCCATAACAAAATTACTAAAATTTAAAAATATAATACAAATAAAAGCTTTTCATTTAAAGGGCACCTATTATGCAAAATTCACCCTTTACATGGCGTTTGAAAATAAATGTGTGTTGACAGTGTGTGTGTACACAACCACCCTTTAATGATAAAATAAGTAATGTCTCAGAACAAGCCGTTCTCAGATTTGGGGCAATATGACGTACTTTTGCACAAGCCCCTCCCTCGACTGTTGACTGACACTGCTATATTAGCATAGATCCGCCCTGAGTAAGCTAAACACAGTCTGCCATTGTTTCAAAGCCGGAGCAGCTGTAGACAAGAATGTCTCCTAAGCGATTCAGGTGTTTTGTTGTTGGATGTAAGAATGAACATAACAGTCTTCATTTACTCTAGTTGTTACTCGAGGATGGATCTGTACCAACAGTTTGTGACCCAGCTTACGGTCTTCGGAGTGATAGGCCTAGCTTTACTGGTCATGGCAGTGATGAAATGCACACTTTATTACAGCTCATCGAGTCATTTTACAGATATAAAGTTTACCTGTTTATTAAGCACCCACTGAAAAGGTGTGTATATATTTGTTTACTGTTAGTTGTAAATAGTGTTTTGTGTACTTCACTGTGTATGTTGATGATAATGAAAGGGAGAAAGAGAGAGTTTATGGATAAGACTTTAATGTGAACTTCTTATACTGTGTTTATTCAGCTCTTAGAGTGATTCTCTGGAGTAAAACTAACGCTTCATCTTTTGTGTGATGTACAATAAACTTCATTAAACTCATCAGTATATTTTTGGCCATCATTCGGACACAGTCCACTACAGCAGGCTTGTAGCCTACTAATAGTGGATAAAAGCAAGATGAAAAATAAGTTATAACCGTAATTAAACTAGACTATACCTGTTCTATTTCCATACAGCATATATTCTCTGACTATGTAGGCATTATTGTCCGACTCCGGGTATAAATAAACACTGCTACTGAGAGCTCTTGAATCTCCGCCCTCTGTGCCGGCAGGAGCTGCTCATTTGCATTTAAAGGGATACACACTAAAACGGTGTGTTTTTTGAGCACTCAAAAAGTGACAATTTAAACGCTGTAAAAAAGTATCTTTTGGGTATTTTGACCTAAAACTTCACATACATACTCTGGGGACATCAGAGACCTATTTTACATCTTGTGAAAAGGGGCATAATAGGTGCCCTTTAAAATATTGATAAAAACCTGCTCTTATTCCCAGAAGGCAGTATGCCCCAGGTGGACACATAGTGCCAGTGCTGTTGTCAGTGGGGTTGGGAACTGTTGCTTGTACAAAACAGAGGAATCCAGGGGCACAGGGCCCAGAGGGCTTGGAGAGACCATCTGAACCGCAGAAATATCCCATAGGGCATACCAGGCACTGCTCTGCAATTATAAAAAATAAATAAAAATAAGCATGATAGAAATGGAAAAATGCATTTAATAATGTTCCTCACTTATTGCAGTACAATAGAGAATACATCACCTGCTGAAATGAGGCCTAGAGAATCACTGTATGTGCCTTTGGGACATGGAACTGGGTTTCCAGGCTGAGTCTCATTGGGGCAGTAAAAGCCTTCAGGACAGACCAAAGGAGTACTGACCCCCGTAGAGCCGCTTGTGAGGTTGATGCAGTGGAAACCAGGAGGACAAGGTTTACACTCGCTCTGCCCCCTCTGATCCTGAAACTGACCTGCGATCAAACAACAACATATAAAAAGAACAATGACAACAATCACTTTTGTATTTGACCTCTTCTAAAAAGTGAAGTAACTACACTGAAATGGAGCCTAACAAAGTCAATGGAGCATTACCTTGAGGTCACAGAGCAGACATTATATCTCCAAAATAGAGTATTACAGTACCTCCAGGGCAAGGCATGCAATCATCTGTGCCCTTTCCCCCACTATCAGAGCGCCGGCTGCCCACTGGACAGGGAGTTGGCACAGCGCTACCAATCTCACAATAGTGACCAGGAGGACAAATATCGCCATAAACGGCTGACAGAGGAGCTGGAGTCGGAGATCCCTCAATGCAGTAAAACCCTGTGAGAATACATTATATCATATTAATAAGAATCTACAAGAAGTCCTGTGAAGGCTTAAAAACTGTCTGCCGTAGATTTGTATTCAAACCTGATAAGCAGGGTCCACTGACTGAGGTCAGGCTTGGTTCTGAGCAATAAAACCCAGGTGTACAGTTTTGGCACTGACTTATGTTGGATAGTTGATGCAGATTGCTGTAAAACAATTTATTTTATTTTATTTAATAGAATGATTTTTTTAAATTTGATTTAAAAACAATATTTTAAAACGTAAAATGTTTTTCAGTTGTTTTGTGTTATGTCACACTGGTACCTAAATGTGCCCTTGGGACAGGGTATTGCAGCAAAACTTCCAGCTTGACAATACGATCCAGATGGACATGGTATTCCAGTCTCATTATCATTTGGGGAGGGAGTGACCGCTCCTCCAAAGCACAAGAATCCAGCACTGCAAAGGCCAGTTGGTGACACATCCCCTGGACAAACAAATATCAGCTCCACATATAAGACCAAGCAGGATAGCATGTTCTCTGGGGAAAATAATCATTGTTCATGCGTCATACCTGACCCTATACAATAGGTCCCAGGGTCACACTGAGAGCATTCAGAAGATTTGGCCAATCCAGACCGGTTCCCATAACTCCCTGGAGGACATGGATGTTGACTGGATGCTCCAGTTGGACAATAAAATCCAGGCTGACATGGGAATGGGTGTGTCATACCTAGTACAAGAAAAACATCCTTAAGCAAAGGCATATATTTCATCTGTTCATTTATTGAAATTTTATTTGTACCGTTCTCAGGGCAGAAAAAGCAGACAGGGCACAGTTCACATCTATGCTGGCCGAGACTGGGCTGAAAGCTACCTGGGAAACATGGCCTGTCCATGATGCTGCCCTGTTAGAGCGGGAATAACATGAGTATGTTTTGTAAAAGTCACACTGCCATTTTAAGATATTTAAATTATTATTTTTTTTTTTTTTTTTAGTAAATTCATGCCATTTCAATTTTGTTAAATGCCCTTTTTTTAACACTTTTACAGAGTTTGGGTCACACAAAATGTAACATTTCAGTCATGAAAAAGACTTCAAATACTACAGAAACCCCATTTAAAAGACATAATTATCTAACCTAAAATTTCATATAATGAAATTATGAGAATATTTTATAACGTTATATTTAAAAAAAAAGAAATTGTACACCATATCTAGTTTAACTTTTAAAGGTATATACTTTTTTATAAATGAAATATTACTTCACTGTTCAGGCTAAACAAGACCTAAGAAGTGAATTTTATTCTTGAATTATTATTAATATTTTAATAATATACATAAAAAAGGCCTGTCCCTGTATTCTGGTGTCATTAATGTTATAAATAAATATGTTTAAGTTGTTCAATTGAGCAAAAAGCAAAACAATATAGTTAAATCATATACAAATAAAAAATGTTTGCCCCTGTATTTTGTATAAACAAATAAATAAATCAGTTCACTTGGTGAGCATATGGTGAGTTTTCCACTCACCCTTTCACAGAAGTGGCCTGCACCACACACATACTCTGGTGGTCTGGATGTGTTTTGTCCTCCAGGGCAGTAATAGCCCTCAGAGCACAGACCAGAGGGCTCAGTTAGGCCTCTTCGCTCACAGAAATATCCCGGTGGACATTCAAGACAATCTTCTGCACTGGATGCACCAGCAGATCCTGGTGAGTATTAAACAATAAAAACATAAAGCTTCCAGAAGAGTGACTCGTCCCATCAGAAAATAGGCACAGTGCTTTAAAAAGCTTTTTAATTGGTTAATGGCAGGTAAAATGTTAATAGGCTGGGCAATAAAGATGGGATGTCAACAACATCTACGCATTCTTCTTAAATAAACTGCATTATGGATATACAGAAAGATTTGTAGAATGTAACTATGAAGCAATGCTGGTAAATACTGAAGCTAAATTGAAGGTGCATCATGCAAAATAATAAAAATGTTCATTGATCCTTCTAGCTCTAGCTTCTAGCTTCACTTACTACACATTGTGCTTTGTGGACAGGGCAGGGGTAGTGGCGTGCCTCGGGGACAGTAGTGTCCAGGAGGACAAAGCACAGCACTAGGATTTGAGGATCCTGTGGGGCAGAAGAATCCAGCCAAACAGAGGCCTACAGGAGTGTGCAGCCCAGTCTGATTACAATAAGAGCCTGAATCACAGGGCTGGGGAAGAGACGAACCCACTGGGCAATAAGAACCTGTAGAAATGATTCATAGAGCTTTAGCCATCAGAACATAACCATCATGATCTTATACAGATAGAGATGGCCGAAATCCATTAAAGAGATAGTTCACCATAAAAAAAGAAATTCAGTCTTGATATACTTTGACAAAGTGATGTCTGATTTGTGAACAAATCGTCTTTTTGAGTCAGAACTTTTCAATGAATGGGTTCACAACTGGTCTGATTTGTCTGAATGATTTGTTAATGAATCGAACAACATTCCTCTTTCATAAACTTTCAAGCTGGATGTTTTTTAGTGATTAATGGCAAACTTTTTAGTCTGTTGCTCACCCAGAAAAATAACGACATCAGAAGATTTGGAATATTGTGCACAAGTAATATAAACTACATTTGATGAATTTCTGGTGCATTTGCATCCTTTTTTTAAGCTTGACATCTCCAGTTCTAGTTCATTGTAACTGCATAGAAAAGACTGACCAGCAAATTCTTTGAAATGCTTCCTTTAAAAAAAAAAGTTTGCAATGCCAATGACACTAGTCAAAAAGTCAGTAAATTATGACTTTTTATTTTTGGGTGAATAATCCTTTTAATGCAATGTTAAAGAAGCCTTTTATTAACAAAATATATCAGTGTGAATTGTGTACCTGTAGGACACAGGTCCCCTTTGAAACCAGTACATGATTCTGTGATTTGTAGACGTAATTCTGAATAACCCTCAGACTCGGATAAATCGAATAGAGGTCTGGGCTCCAAGTCATCCCAGACTCCGGCACCATCTCCTTGAAAAAGTGTAAGTCAGTTTTAACAGCCTCATCAGTTACCATATAAATGATTTAGTACCATACTTGGAATCCTACCTGGAATGTGAATTGAACAGGTTATATTGTGCTTCAGAAGGCAAAGATCATACTTTTGGAGGTGGGATAAAGATATGAGGTCACAAAAACAGGTCCTCTGAGAGAATGTGGCCTGAGGTACGGCAGTACCTGCACCTCCAACGCAATAATGACCTGGAGCGCAAAACCCTGCAGAAGGGCAAAAATAACATATGCATCACTTCTCATCATCATTCAGCTGAATTATTTTGTGGTTTACAATGTAATATTTATTATCTGCCAACCTGAGGGCTGAGAAGAGCCTGGTGCAATGCAATATCTGCTTGGAGGGCAAGGGGAGCAGTCATTAGAGGAGGTGGCCCCTTTGTCCTGGAGAATAGAACCAACAGGACAGGGTAAAGGAGCACTGCTCTGCCCAGGGCAGTAATATCCTGCCGGACATATATCTCCATACATCTGAGAGACTGGGGCAGGCTCTGTGGCCCCAGATGAGCAGAAATGACCTTTTATGGAGGGAGAACCAGATGTAAAATTAAAATATACACCACCAGAACAGATTCTAATGGGAATCTCTGTGGCACTGACCTGCGGAGCAGGGTCCAGAGGGGCTGATTAGTGCGCTGGTGTTGCAGTAGAATCCAGGAGGACATGGAGAGCAATCCAGCTGTGACTGCAACCCCTCAATCATATTCGCAGTGCCCGGAGGGCAGGGAAGTGGGGTGGTGCAACCCTCCAAACAGTATGAACCTTGTAGAAGAAAAAGCAAATAGTATGGTAAAAAATAATACAATTCGCTCGCTTGAATTATGCTTTTTTTGTGACTGCAAATCATCACGCTTCCTCAAAACTTAATACAAAACTCAACTGGCTTGTTCACTAAATTCGTGTGCTTAGTTTCAATGTGACGCCGAAATTTGCATAGTCTCATGCTATCTTTTGCTAGCACCTCCTTGCAGACCACACACTGCGGCAGAGGTGCAGCCTCAGACCCCGACCAGGTGAAATATAATTTTAAGTACTCAGGATCATATTTCCTAAGTTTTTTGCTCGGTCCTGTCTCCTCCCTTAATGCTGACTTTTGTTGACTTGGGACAAGGAAACAATGCATTTTAAAGCTAATACATGCACGCACAATTACCGATATCAGGGGTTAAAGTGAAAAAAAATTCCTTACCCTAAATTTATTTTTTTGGGTTGGGGGGGTTGAGAAACTGCACAGACGGACTTATCTTCAATGGAACCATTTATTTTCAAGTATTACGGCGTTCTGTTAAAGGAATCTTTTTATGAATGAAGGCCAGTATCACTGATATTAATATAGCTACTGATGTCTCCATGAAAATGATTTTCCCCCAAATCTTAAACATTTATTAGGCTTCAAAAAAAATAACAACTTTTAATTTAAGTTAACTTAAAACAATTTTCAGTTAAACCCAATAAATGTCATATTTACCTGTACCTTTACTGTCTAACAGGTATGAAATATACAGAAATCGAATCAGGTTATACAAGTCGCATTGCATAAATAATAAATGAAATATAGATTAATACTTATTAAAGCTACAAGCGTTCTTTAGTCAAGAGTAGTGAGGAATTTTTCTGCTCTCTTTGTTCTTTCGTCAACTTTACTGACAGAGAGAATTAGTGGCTGCTGTCCCTTTAAGATCTGCCGCTGCTGACAGGATCTCACTCGTCTCATTCTCTCACTACTCGTTACTTCCATTTAAGATTTTATTTAACTCATTTTAGACTGTTCTTGTGAGGATACTCGACAAATGAGACATTTTGGCATATATGTGTGTGTTGTTCGTTCAAGCCCGATAGAGAACTCGATACTGGCACCCCTCTTTCTGTACGGTGTGTGTGTGTGTGTGTGTGTGTGTCTGTATGTGTCAGGGGGACATTCACTGACAGCGTTCTCTTTTGTCTTGTCGCGCATGAATGGTTTAAATAAAAGCATTTGCGTGAATAAGAGCATGATCATAACCCTAGCTGAGGGATGACAGAAAGGAATGCTGCGTTAATTGCGTTAAATATTTTAACACGTTAAAGCTGGACAAAAATTAATCGCATGCGTTAACGTTGACAGCACTTGTAATACATTGCTAACAGAAAATGCTGCGGTTTAAAGTGCACTAGTTTTCATGGTAGGCCTACACAGAATGTTTTTTAGTAAGCTACACAGAATGTTCTATTAAATAGCTAACGTTGACAGTATGAAGTTAACTAGCAGTAGTGTAACGTTAGCTAAGTCAACGTAAGGCTAACATCAAAAGGTGTAGACAAAGTATGATTATCCTGACCTGAGCTTTTGCAGAATCAACCAACTCACATCTCCTTTCTATCTTTTCATCCATGATGACATTAAAGTCACCTATTGTTGTTTCTGGCGTTTCATCGCTGTCTGTGCCGCAACCACTATACCTGCTCATTAGAGCGTTCAGTGAGCTATTTTACACAGGCTCGGTCCCGCTCTTCCGTGGCAATGACGGTGTGCGGTTAAAAATCATAACAAACGAATTTGAAAGTGGGAGGACACAAACAGGATTTTGAAAAGTGGGGAGAACATGCATGGACGTATGGATCTCAATCACAGTGTTGCCAGGACCCTCCCTGCTCTGCTTCTGATAGGCTTGTAACGTGTAGAGCTGCGTTACTCGATTGGTAGGTGAAATCAATTGACTCGAAAATATTAAACTGCATCCAAGTTCCCAATTTTTTGTTGTTGTTTTTTTCTCACGGCCGGAGATCCGGAACGATGCCAAGCCCTGCGATATTAATAGAGCTGTATAGAGAGTTAATTTTTCTTCGCGTTTCGCGCCTCCCCTGTGGCTCTCTGGCGCCCCCCAGGGGAGTTGCGCCTCACCTATTGAAAACCGCTGGTCTAGGTCATATTTCACGCGCGAATCTAAATTTGAAACTTATTTTTGGGACAATATAGAGCTACAATTTTATTTAAAAAAAATGTATTACTGTAAATCTGAAAAAAATTCTGTATCATTGTAATGAAAATCATAATTGATCACGACAATAGTAAATGTAAAACATTAAATGTCGGCTTTTATATGCTTCCATTTCTTGACATACAGGGAATCTGACAACAACAACAAAAATCTCCATGTCATATTTCAATCAAAAATCGATAGAAATAATTTCATTTATGAATTTTTTTACTTCAAAATGTATTTCTTCTTTTTTATTAAACTAATGCAAAGTGCCCGAGCAAAATCAGTTTTTGTGTATGTTTTTAGAAATAGTTGGTTTAATGTGTTCGAGTGCGCATTGATAAGGGTTTGATGTCAAGAAGATAGTTAACCTCATTTAAGCCTGCATAGCCTACATGAGCTATACTGTTGAATAGGCAGCTATTTAACATAGCATATTCAACATCACAGTTACAGGCACATGACAGTAATAACTTAGCACTGAGACCAGGCTATGCTTGAGCAAACATTTTTTGAATAGGCTAGACAAATGATGGCCGTTAAAGAGACTGTGAACGGATATGTTTGAATAGGATATGTTAAGTATGTGAATAGCATTGGCTACTATTAAACAGCATTAACGTTAAGCACTACAGAATGAAATATAGCCTAATATTACAAAATAAACAGCGTAGCTGACTTACAGATTCAGTTAACATCCACAAATGAATAACGATTGAGGGAGCAGGCTACACAGTGAACTCTGAAAAAACGCTACACTTGAGCAAACAGTTTGTGAAAAGGCTACAACAAATGATGGCCATGAATAAAATATAATATTCAGAAGTAAACAGTGTAACTGACTTAATGTTTAGCTGACAGAGTGTTTATGTCAGAATGTTTATTTTTAAACCACAACCTTCTAAACATCTTCAATGTGTGATTCTTTTACCAATATATTTAACGATATATTTCGCATTTCTAATCCAAACAACATCAAACAACTTGGCACTGCACTTACTCGTGCCCGTAGCAAGACACCTGTCAAGTTTGAAATCCATCGTACTAACGGTTCGAAAGATATGCGAATAACAGACACACAGACAGACAGGTGTTACTGTAATTTATAGATAGATAGATAGATAGACAGACAGACAGATAGACAGATAGATAGATAGATAGATAGATAGATAGATAGATAGATAGATAGATAGATAGATAGATAGATAGATAGATAGATAGATAGATAGATAGATAGGAGATGATATACACATACAGTTGTCAAAAACAATAGCATGTGTATTCATTCTAAAGGAGGAAAAGCTCTAAAAATTCACTTAAAAATGTATATGATCTAATAAGTTCAATAAGTAATACAAGATTCAACTAATTTATTAAGTCATATTAATGTAATTTGTGTTGAAATTACTTAAACATCCAAGTTGATAGTACCTATAAATTTAAGGCAGAAACAAGGGAAGAAACATGAAAAGACGAGCAGTTGATGGATGGACAGACGATTTATTAATCTGTTTCTGACCTGTGAACTTCACTTTTATGAACTGAATTGAATGAATCACTTCCTAGTAAAATAATTAAATTCAAACTTCAAATTGATTCACTTCATATTACACATGTTTTATGTTTCAATAGTTGAGAAGAGATCTTTACATTTTTAGTTTGAACATTTTTTATTTACACGGGTAATAAATGAAAAGAGGATGTTTTATTTACACGGGTTAAAGGGATGATGATGATGATCTTCATCAGGGAGAGCTGTAGTTGCGGTTGTGCTTGTTGATCCAGAAGTGCTTCAGTTTCGGATCATTTCTGTAGCGTTCGAGCAGCAACTCTTTCTCTCTTCGCTCCTTCTCCTTAATTGTTTTCTTCTCCTCCTTTCTCCTCCAGGTGAAAAGAAAAAGTGGGAGTTTTCTTGTGCCCTTTTCCTGGACATTCTCATCACACTGGATCTCATTCTTGGGAATGTCAGAAGTATAACCTTGTGTGACCTTGAAGTCTCCCATTTCACTGGGATCATCCTCGTCTTCCTCAAATCCCTGGATCTCCTCCACTTCGCTCGCCCACTCGTCCTCCTGCATCTCTCTCTCTTCCTCCTCCTCCTCCTCCTCCTCCTCTTTCTCCATCCAAGCAAACATCTTTCTCGGTTTCACTTTGGCCTCCAGCGTTCGGGAGCGTTTGAGTGAGTCCCGGAAGGTTTTCCTGGTTGACTCCACGTACTCGTTCTCCTCATCCTCGATGTCCACCAGCACGAGTTGTGGAGACGGGGAAGAAGGGAACGGATGAGGCTTCCGGCTGGGAGGACGTTCGAGAGAACACACTTGGGATGAAGAGCGTGGCAGGGAAAATAGCTCATCCGGTTTGTGTGGTTTTGTCACTGGCGGCAGGAGTTTGAAGTGAGCGGCTGGAAGAGCGACTTGTTCGGAGACACTGGGAAACATCGGGATTCCTCCCTCTATTGGCTTCAAGACGTATGATCTCACTGGATGCAGAGGTTTGACCTCCACGAGAAGAACAGCTGTCTTCTGTTTCCTCTCCTTCCTTTTCTTTTTTCCAGCTTCTCTAAACTCAGTTCCTCCATCCATCAGCTTTTCCAGACTGAGCTTCTCTCTTTTTTTCTGATGCACACGTCGTTTCTTCTTCATCTTTATCTTTTCAAGTGTCTCTCTGTCTGTTTCGGCCTCCTCTTTATGTCTTCCTCCTCCTCTTTCCTCCTCTCTCTCTCCATGCTGGCTCTTCTCAGGTAGCGTTACCTTGCAGCGTCTGTCATTGACAGTGAAGGCCTCACACTCCTCCGGAAGTTTCTTTGGTTCTTGCGCCGCTCTCTTAGGCAAGAAGTGTGTGAAACACTCGAAAAGTTGTCTACACACACGGCTGAACAGCGCCATAATGGAGACCGAATGCTGCAAGTCGATTCAATATTTGTCGTTGAAATCTGCAGAAAGTCTCGCAAGTCTTTCAATCTGTTCACTCCAATATCACACACCAACAGCAGAACAGAGTCAGAGCTGCAGTTTAGAGATGAAGCTCCTCTATGATGTCAGAACATTTAGAACTCTCAACTATTTGAATGGCTACAGAAGCAACCAACACACACACATTGACACACGCACACACACACATTGACACACACACGCGCACACACACACACTGACACACGCACACACACACACACACACACACACACACACACACACACACACACACACTAATGGCACTAAATGAAATACTGACTGTTTCCAAACAAGTTTTCCTAACACTCCTCCTGCCCCCAAATATTAAATTCAGATAGTATAAATAAATGGAGTATCCTTTAGTTTACAATTCCCTTTTAAGAAACAATAGTTATAGTAAAACAGTAATATTATGAATATTATTACAGCTTAAAATTACTATTTTTTATTTATAAAATCATAGATTTTTTTATATTTGAAATACCTATTTTCATATATAAAATGGTATTGAATATATTTTAATATTAATGTTTAAAAAGCACACTGTGCTCTGATTGGTCGGCTGGAGGAAAACATGGCTGAAATCTTCTTTTATTGTGCTCTCAGATTGCAAAGCATGTCACATGACCTGAACTGATGAAAAAATGGTTATGAGATCAATTATGAGTCAGTATCTTTGAAGAAATTGCTTGAGTGCATCACTCAGAGACAGAGTTTCATTCAAAGTGAATAAAAAAATTATATAAAATAAAAAAAACTACCGCTGTTGTTCAATTCAAATGAGTTCATATTGATTCACTTCGTATTACACGTGTTTTATGTTTCAATAGTCAAGAAGAGTCATGGATCTTTCAATTTTTAGTTTGCGAAAATGTTTATTTACACGGGTAATAAATGAAGAGGATGTTTTATTTACACGGGTTAAAGGGATGATGATGATGATCTTCATCAGGGAGAGCTGTAGTTGCGGTTGTGCTTGTTGATCCACAAGTGCTTCAGTTTCGGATCATTTCTGTAGCGTTCGAGCAGCAACTCTTTCTCTCTTCGCTCCTTCTCCTTAATTGTTTTCTTCTCCTCCTTTCTCCTCCAGGTGAAAAGAAAAAGTGGGAGTTTTCTTGTGCCCTTTTCCTGGACATTCTCATCACACTGGATCTCATTCTTGGGAATGTCAGAAGTATAACCTTGTGTGACCTTGAAGTCTCCCTTTTCACTGGGATCATCCTCGTCTTCCTCAAATCCCTGGATCTCCTCCACTTCGCTCGCCCACTCGTCCTCCTGCATCTCTCTCTCTTCCTCCTCCTCCTCTTTCTCCATCCAAGCAAACATCTTTCCCGGTTTCACTTTGGCCTCCAGCGTTCGGGAGCGTTTGAGTGAGTCCCGGAAGGTTTTCCTGGTTGACTCCACGTACTCGTTCTCCTCATCCTCGATGTCCACCAGCACGAGTTGTGGAGACGGGGAAGAAGGCAACGGATGAGGCTTCCGGCTGGGAGGACGTTCGAGAGAACACACTTGGGATGAAGAGCGTGGCAGGGAAAATAGCTCATCCGGTTTGTGTGGTTTTGTCACTGGCGGCAGGAGTTTGAAGTGAGCGGCTGGAAGAGATACTTGTTCGGAGACACTGGGAAACATCGGGATTCCTCCCTCTATTGGCTTCAAGACGTATGATCTCACTGGATGCAGAGGTTTGACCTCCACGAGAAGAACAGCTGTCTTCTGTTTTCTCTCCTTCCTTTTCTTTTTTCCAGTTTCTCTAAACTCAGTTCCTCCATCCATCAGCTTTTCCAGACTGAGCTTCTCTCTTTTTTTCTGATGCACACGTCGTTTCTTCTTCATCTTTATCTTTTCAAGTGTCTCTCTGTCTGTTTCGGCCTCATCTTTATGTCTTCCTCCTCCTCTTTCCTCCTCTCTCTCTCCATGCTGACTCTTCTCAGGTAGCGTTACCTTGCAGCATCTGTCATTGACAGTGAAGGCCTCACACTCCTCCGGAAGTTTCTTTGGTTCTTGCGCCGCTCTCTGAGGCAAGAAGTGTGTGAAACACTCGAACAGTTGTCTACACACACGGCTGAACAGCGCCATAATGGACACCGAATGTTGCAAGTCAATTCAATATTTGTAGTTGAAATCTGCAGAAAGTCTCGAAAGTCTTTCGATCTGTTCACTCCAATATCACACACCAACAGCAGAACAGAGTCAGAGCTGCAGTTTAGAGATGAAGTTCCTCTATGATGTCAGAACATTTAGAACTCTCAACTATTTGAATGGCTACAGAAGCAACCAACACACACACATTGACACACGCACACACACACATTGACACACACACACACGCACACACACACAAACACACACACACACACTAATGGCACTAAATGAAATACTGACTGTTTCCAAACAATTTTCCTAACACTCCTCCTGCCCCCAAATATTAAATTGAGATAGTATAAATAAATGGAGTATCCTTTAGTTTACAATTCCCTTTTAAGAAACACTAGTTATAGTAAAACAGTAATATTATGAATATTATTACAGCTTAAAATTGCTATTTTTTATTTATAAAATTATAGATTTTTTTATATTTGAAATACCTATTTTCATATATAAAATGGTATTGAATATATTTTAATATTAATGTTTAAAAAGCACACTGTGCTCTGATTGGTCGGCTGGAGGAAAACATGGCTGAAATCTTCTTTTATTGTGCTCTCAGATTGCAAAGCAAGTCACATGACCTGAACTGATGAAAAAATGGTTATGAGATCAATTATGAGTCAGTATCTTTGAAGAAATTGCTTGAGTGCATCACTCAGAGACAGAGTTTCATTCAAAGTGAATAAAAAAATTATAAAATAAAAAAAACTACCGCTGTTGTTCAATTCAAATGAGTTCATATTGATTCACTTCGTATTACACGTGTTTTATGTTTCAATAGTCAAGAAGAGTCATGGATCTTTCAATTTTTAGTTTGCAAAAATGTTTATTTACACGGGCAATAAATGAAGAGGATGTTTTATTTACACAGGTTAAAGGGATGATGATGATGATCTTCATCAGGGAGAGCTGTAGTTGCGGTTGTGCTTGTTGATCCACAAGTGCTTCAGTTTCGGATCATTTCTGTAGCGTTCGAGCAGCAACTCTTTCTCTCTTCGCTCCTTCTCCTTGATTGTTTTCTTCTCCCTTCTCCTCCAGGTGAAAAGAAAAAGTGGGAGTTTTCTTGTGCCCTTTTCCAGGACATTCTCATCGCGCTGGATCTCATTCTTGGGAATGTCAGAAGTATAACCTTGTGTGACCTTGAAGTCTCCCATTTCACTGGGATCATCCTCGTCTTCCTCAAATCCCTGGATCTCCTCCACTTCGCTCGCCCACTCGTCCTCCTGCATCTCTCTCTCTTCCTCCTCCTCCTCTTTCTCCATCCAAGCAAACATCTTTCCCGGTTTCACTTTGGCCTCCAGCGTTCGGGAGCGTTTGAGTGAGTCCCGGAAGGTTTTCCTGGTTGACTCCACGTACTCGTTCTCCTCATCCTCGATGTCCACCAGCACGAGTTGTGGAGACGGGGAAGAAGGGAACGGATGAGGCTTCCGGCTGGGAGGACGTTCGAGAGAACACACTTGGGATGAAGAGCGTGGCAGTGAAAATAGCTCATCCGGTTTGTGTGGTTTTGTCACTGGCGGCAGGAGTTTGAAGTGAGCGGCTGGAAGAGATACTTGTTCGGAGACACTGGGAAACATCGGGATTCCTCCCTCTATTGGCTTCAAGACGTATGATCTCACTGGATGCAGAGGTTTGACCTCCACGAGAAGAACAGCTGTCTTCTGTTTCCTCTCCTTCCTTTTCTTTTTTCCAGTTTCTCTAAACTCAGTTCCTCCATCCATCAGCTTTTCCAGACTGAGCTTCTCTCTTTTTTTCTGATGCACACGTCGTTTCTTCTTCATCTTTATCTTTTCAAGTGTCTCTCTGTCTGTTTCGGCCTCATCTTTATGTCTTCCTCCTCCTCTTTCCTCCTCTCTCTCTCCATGCTGGCTCTTCTCAGGTAGCGTTACCTTGCAGCGTCTGTCATTGACAGTGAAGGCCTCACACTCCTCCGGAAGTTTCTTTGGTTCTTGCGCCGCTCTCTGAGGCAAGAAGTGTGTGAAACACTCGAACAGTTGTCTACACACACGGCTGAACAGCGCCATAATGGACACCGAATGTTGCAAGTCAATTCAATATTTGTTGTTGAAATCTGCAGAAAGTCTCGAAAGTCTTTCGATCTGTTCACTCCAATATCACACACCAACAGCAGAACAGATTCAGAGCTGCAGTTTAGAGATGAAGTTCCTCTATGATGTCAGAACATTTAGAACTCTCAACTATTTGAATGGCTACAGAAGCAACCAACACACACACACACACACACACACACACACACACACACACACACACACACACACACACACACACACTAATGGCACTAAATGAAAAACTGACTGTTTCCAAACAAGTTTTCCTAACACTCCTCCTGCCCCCAAATATTAAATTGAGATAGTATAAATAAATGGAGTATCCTTTAGTTTACATATCCCTTTTAAGAAACAATAGTTATAGTAAAACAGTAATATTATGAATATTATTACAGCTTAAAATTACTATTTTTTATTTATAAAATTATAGATTTTTTTATATTTGAAATACCTATTTTCATATATAAAATGGTATTGAATATATTTTAATATTAATGTTTAAAAAGCACACTGTGCTCTGATTGGTCGGCTGGAGGAAAACATGGCTGAAATCTTCTTTTATTGTGCTCTCAGATTGCAAAGCATGTCACATGACCTGAACTGATGAAAAAATGGTTATGAGATCAATTATGAGTCAGTATCTTTGAAGAAATTGCTTGAGTGCATCACTCAGAGACAGAGTTTAATTCAAAGTGAATAAAAAAATTATAAAATAAAAAAACTACCGCTGTTGTTCAATTCAAATGAGTTCATATTGATTCACTTCGTATTACACGTGTTTTATGTTTCAATAGTCAAGAAAAGTCATGGATCTTTCAATTTTTAGTTTGCCATAATGTTTATTTACACGGGTAATAAATGAATAGGATGTTTTATTTACACGGGTTAAAGGGATGATGATGATGATCTTCATCAGGGAGAGCTGTAGTTGCGGTTGTGCTTGTTGATCCACAAGTGCTTCAGTTTCGGATCATTTCTGTAGCGTTCGAGCAGCAACTCTTTCTCTCTTCGCTCCTTCTCCTTAATTGTTTTCTTCTCCTCCTTTCTCCTCCAGGTGAAAAGAAAAAGTGGGAGTATTCTTGTGCCCTTTTCCTGGACATTCTCATCACACTGGATCTCATTCTTCGGAATGTCAGAAGTATAACCTTTTGTGACCTTGAAGTCTCCCATTTCACTGGGATCATCCTCGTCTTCCTCAAATCCCTGGATCTCCTCCACTTCGCTCACCCACTCGTCCTCCTGCATCTCTCTCTCTTCCTCCTCCTCCTCTTTCTCCATCCAAGCAAACATCTTTCCCGGTTTCACTTTGGCCTCCAGCGTTCGGGAGCGTTTGAGTGAGTCCCGGAAGGTTTTCCTGGTTGACTCCACGTACTCGTTCTCCTCATCCTCGATGTCCACCAGCACGAGTTGTGGAGACGGGGAAGAAGGGAACGGATGAGGCTTCCGGCTGGGAGGACGTTCGAGAGAACACACTTGGGATGAAGAGCGTGGCAGGGAAAATAGCTCATCCGGTTTGTGTGGTTTTGTCACTGGCGGCAGGAGTTTGAAGTGAGCGGCTGGAAGAGATACTTGTTCGGAGACACTGGGAAACATCGGGATTCCTCCCTCTATTGGCTTCAAGACGTATGATCTCACTGGATGCAGAGGTTTGACCTCCACGAGAAGAACAGCTGCCTTCTGTTTCCTCTCCTTCCTTTTCTTTTTTCCAGTTTCTCTAAACTCAGTTCCTCCATCCATCAGCTTTTCCAGACTGAGCTTCTCTCTTTTTTTCTGATGCACACGTCGTTTCTTCTTCATCTTTATCTTTTCAAGTGTCTCTCTGTCTGTTTCGGCCTCATCTTTATGTCTTCCTCCTCCTCTTTCCTCCTCTCTCTCTCCATGCTGGCTCTTCTCAGGTAGCGTTACCTTGCAGCGTCTGTCATTGACAGTGAAGGCCTCACACTCCTCCGGAAGTTTCTTTGGTTCTTGCGCCGCTCTCTGAGGCAAGAAGTGTGTGAAACACTCGAACAGTTGTCTACACACACGGCTGAACAGCGCCATAATGGACAACGAATGTTGCAAGTCAATTCAATATTTGTCGTTGAAATCTGCAGAAAGTCTCGAAAGTCTTTCGATCTGTTCACTCCAATATCACACACCAACAGCAGAACAGAGTCAGAGCTGCAGTTTAGAGATGAAGTTCCTCTATGATGTCAGAACATTTAGAACTCTCAACTATTTGAATGGCTACAGAAGCAACCAACACACACACATTGACACACGCACACACACACATTGACACACACACACACGCACACACACACAAACACACACACACACACTAATGGCACTAAATGAAATACTGACTGTTTCCAAACAATTTTCCTAACACTCCTCCTGCCCCCAAATATTAAATTGAGATAGTATAAATAAATGGAGTATCCTTTAGTTTACAATTCCCTTTTAAGAAACAATAGTTATAGTAAAACAGTAATATTATGAATATTATTACAGCTTAAAATTGCTATTTTTTATTTATAAAATTATAGATTTTTTTATATTTGAAATACCTATTTTCATGCATAAAATGGTATTGAATATATTTTAATATTAATGTTTAAAAAGCACACTGTGCTCTGATTGGTCGGCTGGAGGAAAACATGGCTGAAATCTTCTTTTATTGTGCTCTCAGATTGCAAAGCAAGTCACATGACCTGAACTGATGAAAAAATGGTTATGAGATCAATTATGAGTCAGTATCTTTGAAGAAATTGCTTGAGTGCATCACTCAGAGACAGAGTTTCATTCAAAGTGAATAAAAAAATTATAAAATAAAAAAAACTACCGCTGTTGTTCAATTCAAATGAGTTCATATTGATTCACTTCGTATTACACGTGTTTTATGTTTCAATAGTCAAGAAGAGTCATGGATCTTTCAATTTTTAGTTTGCAAAAATGTTTATTTACACGGGCAATAAATGAAGAGGATGTTTTATTTACAGAGGTTAAAGGGATGATGATGATGATCTTCATCAGGGAGAGCTGTAGTTGCGGTTGTGCTTGTTGATCCACAAGTGCTTCAGTTTCGGATCATTTCTGTAGCGTTCGAGCAGCAACTCTTTCTCTCTTCGCTCCTTCTCCTTGATTGTTTTCTTCTCCCTTCTCCTCCAGGTGAAAAGAAAAAGTGGGAGTTTTCTTGTGCCCTTTTCCAGGACATTCTCATCACACTGGATCTCATTCTTGGGAATGTCAGAAGTATAACCTTGTGTGACCTTGAAGTCTCCCATTTCACTGGGATCATCCTCGTCTTCCTCAAATCCCTGGATCTCCTCCACTTCGCTCGCCCACTCGTCCTCCTGCATCTCTCTCTCTTCCTCCTCCTCCTCTTTCTCCATCCAAGCAAACATCTTTCCCGGTTTCACTTTGGCCTCCAGCGTTCGGGAGCGTTTGAGTGAGTCCCGGAAGGTTTTCCTGGTTGACTCCACGTACTCGTTCTCCTCATCCTCGATGTCCACCAGCACGAGTTGTGGAGACGGGGAAGAAGGGAACGGATGAGGCTTCCGGCTGGGAGGACGTTCGAGAGAACACACTTGGGATGAAGAGCGTGGCAGTGAAAATAGCTCATCCGGTTTGTGTGGTTTTGTCACTGGCGGCAGGAGTTTGAAGTGAGCGGCTGGAAGAGATACTTGTTCGGAGACACTGGGAAACATCGGGATTCCTCCCTCTATTGGCTTCAAGACGTATGATCTCACTGGATGCAGAGGTTTGACCTCCACGAGAAGAACCGTTGTCTTCCGTTTTCTCTCCTTCCTTTTCTTTTTTCCAGCTTCTCTAAACTCAGTTCCTCCATCCATCAGCTTTTCGAGACTGAGCTTCTCTCTTTTTTTCTGATGCACACGTCGTTTCTTCTTCATCTTTATCTTTTCAAGTGTCTCTCTGTCTGTTTCGGCCTCATCTTTATGTCTTCCTCCTCCTCTTTCCTCCTCTCTCTCTCCATGCTGGCTCTTCTCAGGTAGCGTCACCTTGCAGAGTCTGTCGTTGACAGTGAAGGCCTCACACTCCTCCGGAAGTTTCTTTGGTTCTTGCGCCGCTCTCTGAGGCAAGAAGTGTGTGAAACACTCGAACAGTTGTCTACACACACGGCTGAACAGCGCCATAATGGACACCGAATGTTGCAAGTCAATTCAATATTTGTCGTTGAAATCTGCAGAAAGTCTCGAAAGTCTTTCGATCTGTTCACTCCAATATCACACACCAACAGCAAAACAGAGTCAGAGCTGCAGTTTAGAGATGAAGCTCCTCTATGATGTCAGAACATTTAGAACTCTCAACTATTTGAATGGCTACAGAAGCAACCAACACACACACACTGACACACGCACACACACACACAAACACACACACACACACACACACACACACACTAATGGCACTAAATGAAATACTGACTGTTCCCAAAAAAGTTTTCCTAACACTCCTCCTGCCCCCAAATATTAAATTCAGATAGTATAAATAAATGGAGTATCCTTTAGTTTCCAGTTCCCTTTTAAGAAACAATAGTTATAGTAAAACAGTAATATTATGAATATTATTACAGCTTAAAATTACTATTTTTATTTATAAAATCATAGATTTTTTTATATTTGAAATACCTATTTTCATATATAAAATGGTATTGAATATATTTTAATATTAATGTTTAAAAAGCACACTGTGCTCTGATTGGTCGGCTGGAGGAAAACATGGCTGAAATCTTCTTTTATTGTGCTCTCAGATTGCAAAGCATGTCACATGACCTGAACTGATGAAAAACTGGTTATGAGATCAATTATGAATCAGTATCTTTGAAGAAATTGCTTGAGTGCATCACTCAGAGACAGAGTTTCATTCAAAGTAAATAAAAAAATTATATAAAATAAAATAAACTACCGCTGTTGTTCAATTCAAATGAGTTAAAATTGATTCACTTCGTATTACATGTGTTTTATGTTTCAATAGTCAAGAAGAGTCATGGATCTTTCAATTTTTAGTTTGCAAAATGTTTATTTACACGGGTAATAAATGAAGAGGATGTTTTATTTACACGGGTTAAAGGGATGATGATGATGATCTTCATCAGGGAGAGCTGTAGTTGCGGTTGTGCTTGTTGATCCACAAGTGCTTCAGTTTCGGATCATTTCTGTAGCGTTCGAGCAGCAACTCTTTCTCTCTTCGCTCCTTCTCCTTGATTGTTTTCTTCTCCTCCTTTCTCCTCCAGGTGAAAAGAAAAAGTGGGAGTTTTCTTGTGCCCTTTTCCTGGACATTCTCATCACACTGGATCTCATTCTTCGGAATGTCAGAAGTATAACCTTTTGTGACCTTGAAGTCTCCCATTTCACTGGGATCATCCTCGTCTTCCTCAAATCCCTGGATCTCCTCCACTTCGCTCGCCCACTCGTCCTCCTGCATCTCTCTCTCTTCCTCCTCCTCCTCTTTCTCCATCCAAGCAAACATCTTTCCCGGTTTCACTTTGGCCTCCAGCGTTCGGGAGCGTTTGAGTGAGTCCCGGAAGGTTTTCCTGGTTGACTCCACGTACTCGTTCTCCTCATCCTCGATGTCCACCAGCACGAGTTGTGGAGACGGGGAAGAAGGGAACGGATGAGGCTTCCGGCTGGGAGGACGTTCGAGAGAACACACTTGGGATGAAGAGCGTGGCAGGGAAAATAGCTCATCCGGTTTGTGTGGTTTTGTCACTGGCGGCAGGAGTTTGAAGTGAGCGGCTGGAAGAGCGACTTGTTCGGAGACACTGGGAAACATCGGGATTCCTCCCTCTATTGGCTTCAAGACGTATGATCTCACTGGATGCAGAGGTTTGACCTCCACGAGAAGAACAGCTGTCTTCTGTTTCCTCTCCTTCCTTTTCTTTTTTCCAGCTTCTCTAAACTCAGTTCCTCCATCCATCAGCTTTTCCAGACTGAGCTTCTCTCTTTTTTTCTGATGCACACGTCGTTTCTTCTTCATCTTTATCTTTTCAAGTGTCTCTCTGTCTGTTTCGGCCTCATCTTTATGTCTTCCTCCTCCTCTTTCCTCCTCTCTCTCTCCATGCTGGCTCTTCTCAGGTAGCGTCACCTTGCAGCGTCTGTCATTGACAGTGAAGGCCTCACACTCCTCCGGAAGTTTCTTTGGTTCTTGCGCCGCTCTCTGAGGCAAGAAGTGTGTGAAACACTCGAACAGTTGTCTACACACACGGCTGAACAGCGCCATAATGGACACCGAATGTTGCAAGTCAATTCAATATTTGTCGTTGAAATCTGCAGAAAGTCTCGAAAGTCTTTCGATCTGTTCACTCCAATATCACACACCAACAGCAGAACAGAGTCAGAGCTGCAGTTTAGAGATGAAGTTCCTCTATGATGTCAGAACATTTAGAACTCTCAACTATTTGAATGGCTACAGAAGCAACCAACACACACACATTGACACACGCACACACACACATTGACACACACACACACGCACACACACACACACACACACACACACACTAATGGCACTAAATGAAATACTGACTGTTTCCAAACAAGTTTTCCTAACACTCCTCCTGCCCCCAAATATTAAATTGAGATAGTATAAATAAATGGAGTATCCTTTAGTTTACAATTCCCTTTTAAGAAACAATAGTTATAGTAAAACAGTAATATTATGAATATTATTACAGCTTAAAATTACTATTTTTTATTTATAAAATTATAGATTTTTTTATATTTGAAATACCTATTTTCATATATAAAATGGTATTGAATATATTTTAATATTAATGTTTAAAAAGCACACTGTGCTCTGATTGGTCGGCTGGAGGAAAACATGGCTGAAATCTTCTTTATTGTGCTCTCAGATTGCAAAGCAAGTCACATGACCTGAACTGATGAAAAAATGGTTATGAGATCAATTATGAGTCAGTATCTTTGAAGAAATTGCTTGAGTGCATCACTCAGAGACAGAGTTTAATTCAAAGTGAATAAAAAAATTATATAAAATAAAAAAAACTACCGCTGTTGTTCAATTCAAATGAGTTCATATTGATTCACTTCGTATTACACGTGTTTTATGTTTCAATAGTCAAGAAGAGTCATGGATCTTTCAATTTTTAGTTTGCCAAAATGTTTATTTACACGGGTAATAAATGAATAGGATGTTTTATTTACACGGGTTAAAGGGATGATGATGATGATCTTCATCAGGGAGAGCTGTAGTTGCGGTTGTGCTTGTTGATCCACAAGTGCTTCAGTTTCGGATCATTTCTGTAGCGTTCGAGCAGCAACTCTTTCTCTCTTCGCTCCTTCTCCTTAATTGTTTTCTTCTCCTCCTTTCTCCTCCAGGTGAAAAGAAAAAGTGGGAGTATTCTTGTGCCCTTTTCCTGGACATTCTCATCACACTGGATCTCATTCTTCGGAATGTCAGAAGTATAACCTTTTGTGACCTTGAAGTCTCCCATTTCACTGGGATCATCCTCGTCTTCCTCAAATCCCTGGATCTCCTCCACTTCGCTCACCCACTCGTCCTCCTGCATCTCTCTCTCTTCCTCCTCCTCCTCTTTCTCCATCCAAGCAAACATCTTTCCCGGTTTCACTTTGGCCTCCAGCGTTCGGGAGCGTTTGAGTGAGTCCCGGAAGGTTTTCCTGGTTGACTCCACGTACTCGTTCTCCTCATCCTCGATGTCCACCAGCACGAGTTGGGGAGACGGGGAAGAAGGGAACGGATGAGACTTCCGGCTGGGAGGACGTTCAAGAGAACACACTTGGGATGAAGAGCGTGGCAGGGAAAATAGCTCATCCGGTTTGTGTGATTTTGTCACTGGCGGCAGGAGTTTGAAGTGAGCGGCTGGAAGAGCGACTTGTTCGGAGACACTGGGAAACATCGGGATTCCTCCCTCTATTGGCTTCAAGACGTATGATCTCACTGGATGCAGAGGTTTGACCTCCACGAGAAGAACAGCTGTCTTCCGTTTTCTCTCCTTCCTTTTCTTTTTTCCAGCTTCTCTAAACTCAGTTCCTCCATCCATCAGCTTTTCCAGACTGAGCTTCTCTCTTTTTTTCTGATGCACACGTCGTTTCTTCTTCATCTTTATCTTTTCATGTGTCTCTCTGTCTGTTTCGGCCTCATCTTTATGTCTTCCTCCTCCTCTTTCCTCCTCTCTCTCTCCATGCTGGCTCTTCTCAGGTAGCGTCACCTTGCAGCGTCTGTCGTTGACAGTGAAGGCCTCACACTCCTCCGGAAGTTTCTTTGGTTCTTGCGCCGCTCTCTGAGGCAAGAAGTGTGTGAAACACTCGAACAGTTGTCTACACACACGGCTGAACAGCGCCATAATGGACACCGAATGTTGCAAGTCAATTCAATATTTGTCGTTGAAATCTGCAGAAAGTCTCGAAAGTCTTTCGATCTGTTCACTCCAATATCACACACCAACAGCAGAACAGAGTCAGAGCTGCAGTTTAGAGATGAAGCTCCTCTATGATGTCAGAACATTTAGAACTCTCAACTATTTGAATGGCTACAGAAGCAACCAACACACACATTGACACACGCACACACACACATTGACACACACACGCGCACACACACACACACACACACACACACACACACACACACTAATGGCACTAAATGAAATACTGACTGTTTCCAAACAAGTTTTCCTAACACTCCTCCTGCCCCCAAATATTAAATTGAGATAGTATAAATAAATAGAGTATCCTTTAGTTTACAATTCCCTTTTAAGAAACAATAGTTATAGTAAAACAGTAATATTATGAATATTATTACAGCTTAAAATTACTATTTTTTATTTATAAAATTATAGATTTTTTTATATTTGAAATACCTATTTTCATATATAAAATGGTATTGAATATATTTTAATATTAATGTTTAAAAAGCACACTGTGCTCTGATTGGTCGGCTGGAGGAAAACATGGCTGAAATCTTTTATTGTGCTCTCAGATTGCAAAGCATGTCACATGACCTGAACTGATGAAAAAATGGTTATGAGATCAATTATGAGTCAGTATCTTTGAAGAAATTGCTTGAGTGCATCACTCAGAGACAGAGTTTAATTCAAAGTGAATAAAAAAATTATATAAAATAAAAAAAACTACCGCTGTTGTTCAATTCAAATGAGTTCATATTGATTCACTTCATATTACACGTGTTTTATGTTTCAATAGTCAAGAAGAGTCATGGATCTTTCAATTTTTAGTTTGCGAAAATGTTTATTTACACGGGTAATAAATGAAGAGGATGTTTTATTTACACGGGTTAAAGGGATGATGATGATGATCTTCATCAGGGAGAGCTGTAGTTGCGGTTGTGCTTGTTGATCCACAAGTGCTTCAGTTTCGGATCATTTCTGTAGCGTTCGAGCAGCAACTCTTTCTCTCTTCGCTCCTTCTCCTTAATTGTTTTCTTCTTCTCCTTTCTCCTCCAGGTGAAAAGAAAAAGTGGGAGTTTTCTTGTGCCCTTTTCCTGGACATTCTCATCACACTGGATCTCATTCTTGGGAATGTCAGAAGTATAACCTTTTGTGACCTTGAATTCTCCCATTTCACTGGGATCATCCTCGTCTTCCTCAAATCCCTGGATCTCCTCCACTTCGCTCGCCCACTCGTCCTCCTGCATCTCTCTCTCTTCCTCCTCCTCCTCCTCCTCCTCTTTCTCCATCCAAGCAAACATCTTTCCCGGTTTCACTTTGGCCTCCAGCGTTCGGGAGCGTTTGAGTGAGTCCCGGAAGGTTTTCCTGGTTAACTCCACGTACTCGTTCTCCTCATCCTCGATGTCCACCAGCACGAGTTGCGGAGACGGGGAAGAAGGGAACGGATGAGGCTTCCGGCTGGGAGGACGTTCGAGAGAACACACTTGGGATGAAGAGCGTGGCAGGGAAAATAGCTCATCCGGTTTGTGTGGTTTTGTCACTGGCGGCAGGAGTTTGAAGTGAGCGGCTGGAAGAGATACTTGTTCGGAGACACTGGGAAACATCGGGATTCCTCCCTCTATTGGCTTCAAGACGTATGATCTCACTGGATGCAGAGGTTTGACCTCCACGAGAAGAACAGCTGCCTTCTGTTTCCTCTCCTTCCTTTTCTTTTTTCCAGTTTCTCTAAACTCAGTTCCTCCATCCATCAGCTTTTCCAGACTGAGCTTCTCTCTTTTTTTCTGATGCACACGTCGTTTCTTCTTCATCTTTATCTTTTCAAGTGTCTCTCTGTCTGTTTCGGCCTCATCTTTATGTCTTCCTCCTCCTCTTTCCTCCTCTCTCTCTCCATGCTGGCTCTTCTCAGGTAGCGTTACCTTGCAGCGTCTGTCATTGACAGTGAAGGCCTCACACTCCTCCGGAAGTTTCTTTGGTTCTTGCGCCGCTCTCTGAGGCAAGAAGTGTGTGAAACACTCGAACAGTTGTCTACACACACGGCTGAACAGCGCCATAATGGACAACGAATGTTGCAAGTCAATTCAATATTTGTCGTTGAAATCTGCAGAAAGTCTCGAAAGTCTTTCGATCTGTTCACTCCAATATCACACACCAACAGCAGAACAGAGTCAGAGCTGCAGTTTAGAGATGAAGTTCCTCTATGATGTCAGAACATTTAGAACTCTCAACTATTTGAATGGCTACAGAAGCAACCAACACACACACATTGACACACGCACACACACACATTGACACACACACACACGCACACACACACAAACACACACACACACTAATGGCACTAAATGAAATACTGACTGTTTCCAAACAATTTTCCTAACACTCCTCCTGCCCCCAAATATTAAATTGAGATAGTATAAATAAATGGAGTATCCTTTAGTTTACAATTCCCTTTTAAGAAACAATAGTTATAGTAAAACAGTAATATTATGAATATTATTACAGCTTAAAATTGCTATTTTTTATTTATAAAATTATAGATTTTTTTATATTTGAAATACCTATTTTCATGCATAAAATGGTATTGAATATATTTTAATATTAATGTTTAAAAAGCACACTGTGCTCTGATTGGTCGGCTGGAGGAAAACATGGCTGAAATCTTCTTTTATTGTGCTCTCAGATTGCAAAGCAAGTCACATGACCTGAACTGATGAAAAAATGGTTATGAGATCAATTATGAGTCAGTATCTTTGAAGAAATTGCTTGAGTGCATCACTCAGAGACAGAGTTTCATTCAAAGTGAATAAAAAAATTATAAAATAAAAAAAACTACCGCTGTTGTTCAATTCAAATGAGTTCATATTTATTCACTTCGTATTACACGTGTTTTATGTTTCAATAGTCAAGAAGAGTCATGGATCTTTCAATTTTTAGTTTGCAAAAATGTTTATTTACACGGGCAATAAATGAAGAGGATGTTTTATTTACAGAGGTTAAAGGGATGATGATGATGATCTTCATCAGGGAGAGCTGTAGTTGCGGTTGTGCTTGTTGATCCACAAGTGCTTCAGTTTCGGATCATTTCTGTAGCGTTCGAGCAGCAACTCTTTCTCTCTTCGCTCCTTCTCCTTGATTGTTTTCTTCTCCCTTCTCCTCCAGGTGAAAAGAAAAAGTGGGAGTTTTCTTGTGCCCTTTTCCTGGACATTCTCATCGCGCTGGATCTCATTCTTGGGAATGTCAGAAGTATAACCTTGTGTGACCTTGAAGTCTCCCATTTCACTGGGATCATCCTCGTCTTCCTCAAATCCCTGGATCTCCTCCACTTCGCTCGCCCACTCGTCCTCCTGCATCTCTCTCTCTTCCTCCTCCTCCTCTTTCTCCATCCAAGCAAACATCTTTCCCGGTTTCACTTTGGCCTCCAGCGTTCGGGAGCGTTTGAGTGAGTCCCGGAAGGTTTTCCTGGTTGACTCCACGTACTCGTTCTCCTCATCCTCGATGTCCACCAGCACGAGTTGTGGAGACGGGGAAGAAGGGAACGGATGAGGCTTCCGGCTGGGAGGACGTTCGAGAGAACACACTTGGGATGAAGAGCGTGGCAGTGAAAATAGCTCATCCGGTTTGTGTGGTTTTGTCACTGGCGGCAGGAGTTTGAAGTGAGCGGCTGGAAGAGATACTTGTTCGGAGACACTGGGAAACATCGGGATTCCTCCCTCTATTGGCTTCAAGACGTATGATCTCACTGGATGCAGAGGTTTGACCTCCACGAGAAGAACAGCTGTCTTCTGTTTCCTCTCCTTCCTTTTCTTTTTTCCAGTTTCTCTAAACTCAGTTCCTCCATCCATCAGCTTTTCCAGACTGAGCTTCTCTCTTTTTTTCTGATGCACACGTCGTTTCTTCTTCATCTTTATCTTTTCAAGTGTCTCTCTGTCTGTTTCGGCCTCATCTTTATGTCTTCCTCCTCCTCTTTCCTCCTCTCTCTCTCCATGCTGGCTCTTCTCAGGTAGCGTTACCTTGCAGCGTCTGTCATTGACAGTGAAGGCCTCACACTCCTCCGGAAGTTTCTTTGGTTCTTGCGCCGCTCTCTGAGGCAAGAAGTGTGTGAAACACTCGAACAGTTGTCTACACACACGGCTGAACAGCGCCATAATGGACACCGAATGTTGCAAGTCAATTCAATATTTGTCGTTGAAATCTGCAGAAAGTCTCGAAAGTCTTTCGATCTGTTCACTCCAATATCACACACCAACAGCAGAAACAGATTCAGAGCTGCAGTTTAGAGATGAAGTTCCTCTATGATGTCAGAACATTTAGAACTCTCAACTATTTGAATGGCTACAGAAGCAACCAACACACACACACACACACACACACACACACACACACACACACACACACACACACACACTAATGGCACTAAATGAAATACTGACTGTTTCCAAACAAGTTTTCCTAACACTCCTCCTGCCCCCAAATATTAAATTGAGATAGTATAAATAAATGGAGTATCCTTTAGTTTACATATCCCTTTTAAGAAACAATAGTTATAGTAAAACAGTAATATTATGAATATTATTACAGCTTAAAATTACTATTTTTATTTATAAAATTATAGATTTTTTTATATTTGAAATACCTATTTTCATATATAAAATGGTATTGAATATATTTTAATATTAATGTTTAAAAAGCACACTGTGCTCTGATTGGTCGGCTGGAGGAAAACATGGCTGAAATCTTCTTTTATTGTGCTCTCAGATTGCAAAGCATGTCACATGACCTGAACTGATGAAAAAATGGTTATGAGATCAATTATGAGTCAGTATCTTTGAAGAAATTGCTTGAGTGCATCACTCAGAGACAGAGTTTAATTCAAAGTGAATAAAAAAATTATAAAATAAAAAAACTACCGCTGTTGTTCAATTCAAATGAGTTCATATTGATTCACTTCGTATTACACGTGTTTTATGTTTCAATAGTCAAGAAGAGTCATGGATCTTTCAATTTTTAGTTTGCAAAAATGTTTATTTACACGGGTAATAAATGAAGAGGATGTTTTATTTACACAGGTTAAAGGATGATGATGATGATCTACATCAGGGAGAGCTGTAGTTGCGGTTGTGCTTGTTGATCCACAAGTGCTTCAGTTTCGGATCATTTCTGTAGCGTTCGAGCAGCAACTCTTTCTCTCTTCGCTCCTTCTCCTTGATTGTTTTCTTCTCCTCCTTTCTCCTCCAGGTGAAAAGAAAAAGTGGGAGTTTTCTTGTGCCCTTTTCCTGGACATTCTCATCACACTGGATCTCATTCTGGGAATGTCAGAAGTATAACCTTTTGTGACCTTGAAGTCTCCCATTTCACTGGGATCATCCTCGTCTTCCTCAAATCCCTGGATCTCCTCCACTTCGCTCGCCCACTCGTCCTCCTGCATCTCTCTCTCTTCCTCCTCCTCCTCTTTCTCCATCCAAGCAAACATCTTTCCCGGTTTCACTTTGGCCTCCAGCGTTCGGGAGCGTTTGAGTGAGTCCCGGAAGGTTTTCCTGGTTGACTCCACGTACTCGTTCTCCTCATCCTCGATGTCCACCAGCACGAGTTGTGGAGACGGGGAAGAAGGGAACGGATGAGGCTTCCGGCTGGGAGGACGTTCGAGAGAACACACTTGGGATGAAGAGCGTGGCAGGGAAAATAGCTCATCCGGTTTGTGTGGTTTTGTCACTGGCGGCAGGAGTTTGAAGTGAGCGGCTGGAAGAGATACTTGTTCGGAGACACTGGGAAACATCGGGATTCCTCCCTCTATTGGCTTCAAGACGTATGATCTCACTGGATGCAGAGGTTTGACCTCCACGAGAAGAACAGCTGCCTTCTGTTTCCTCTCCTTCCTTTTCTTTTTTCCAGTTTCTCTAAACTCAGTTCCTCCATCCATCAGCTTTTCCAGACTGAGCTTCTCTCTTTTTTTCTGATGCACACGTCGTTTCTTCTTCATCTTTATCTTTTCAAGTGTCTCTCTGTCTGTTTCGGCCTCATCTTTATGTCTTCCTCCTCCTCTTTCCTCCTCTCTCTCTCCATGCTGGCTCTTCTCAGGTAGCGTTACCTTGCAGCGTCTGTCATTGACAGTGAAGGCCTCACACTCCTCCGGAAGTTTCTTTGGTTCTTGCGCCGCTCTCTGAGGCAAGAAGTGTGTGAAACACTCGAACAGTTGTCTACACACACGGCTGAACAGCGCCATAATGGACAACGAATGTTGCAAGTCAATTCAATATTTGTCGTTGAAATCTGCAGAAAGTCTCGAAAGTCTTTCGATCTGTTCACTCCAATATCACACACCAACAGCAGAACAGAGTCAGAGCTGCAGTTTAGAGATGAAGTTCCTCTATGATGTCAGAACATTTAGAACTCTCAACTATTTGAATGGCTACAGAAGCAACCAACACACACACATTGACACACGCACACACACACATTGACACACACACACACGCACACACACACAAACACACACACACACTAATGGCACTAAATGAAATACTGACTGTTTCCAAACAATTTTCCTAACACTCCTCCTGCCCCCAAATATTAAATTGAGATAGTATAAATAAATGGAGTATCCTTTAGTTTACAATTCCCTTTTAAGAAACAATAGTTATAGTAAAACAGTAATATTATGAATATTATTACAGCTTAAAATTGCTATTTTTTATTTATAAAATTATAGATTTTTTTATATTTGAAATACCTATTTTCATGCATAAAATGGTATTGAATATATTTTAATATTAATGTTTAAAAAGCACACTGTGCTCTGATTGGTCGGCTGGAGGAAAACATGGCTGAAATCTTCTTTTATTGTGCTCTCAGATTGCAAAGCAAGTCACATGACCTGAACTGATGAAAAAATGGTTATGAGATCAATTATGAGTCAGTATCTTTGAAGAAATTGCTTGAGTGCATCACTCAGAGACAGAGTTTCATTCAAAGTGAATAAAAAAATTATAAAATAAAAAAAACTACCGCTGTTGTTCAATTCAAATGAGTTCATATTGATTCACTTCGTATTACACGTGTTTTATGTTTCAATAGTCAAGAAGAGTCATGGATCTTTCAATTTTTAGTTTGCAAAAATGTTTATTTACACGGGCAATAAATGAAGAGGATGTTTTATTTACACGGGTTAAAGGGATGATGATGATGATCTTCATCAGGGAGAGCTGTAGTTGCGGTTGTGCTTGTTGATCCACAAGTGCTTCAGTTTCGGATCATTTCTGTAGCGTTCGAGCAGCAACTCTTTCTCTCTTCGCTCCTTCTCCTTGATTGTTTTCTTCTCCCTTCTCCTCCAGGTGAAAAGAAAAAGTGGGAGTTTTCTTGTGCACTTTTCCTGGACGTTCACATCGCGCTGGATCTCATTCTTGGGAATGTAAGGAGAAATATAACCTTGTGTGACCTTGAAGTCTCCCATTTCACTGGGATCATCCTTGTCTTCCTCAAATCCCTGGATCTCCTCCACTTCGCTTGCCCACTCTTCCTCCTGCATCTCTCTCTCTTCCTCCTCCTCCTCTTTCTCCATCCAAGCAAACATCTTTCCCGGTTTCACTTTGGCCTCCAGCGTTCGGGAGCGTTTGAGTGAGTCCCGGAAGGTTTTCCTGGTTGACTCCACGTACTCGTTCTCCTCATCCTCGATGTCCACCAGCACGAGTTGTGGAGACGGGGAAGAAGGGAACGGATGAGGCTTCCGGCTGGGAGGACGTTCAAGAGAACACACTTGGGATGAAGAGCGTGGCAGGGAAAATAGCTCATCCGGTTTGTGTGGTTTTGTCACTGGCGGCAGGAGTTTGAAGTGAGCGGCTGGAAGAGCGACTTGTTCGGAGACACTGGGAAACATCGGGATTCCTCCCTCTATTGGCTTCAAGACGTATGATCTCACTGGATCCAGAGGTTTGACCTCCACGAGAAGAACCGTTGTCTTACGTTTTCTCTCCTTCCTTTTCTTTTCTCCAGCTTCTCTAAGCTCAGCTCCTCCATCCATCAGCTTTTCCAGACTGAGCTTCTCTCTTTTTTTCTGATGCACACGTCCATTCTTCTTCATCTTTATCTTTTCAAGTGTCTCTCTGTCTGTTTCGGCCTCATCTTTATGTCTTCCTCCTCCTCTTTCCTCCTCTCTCTCTCCATGCTGGCTCTTCTCAGGTAGCGTCACCTTGCAGAGTCTGTCGTTGACAGTGAAGGCCTCACACTCCTCCGGAAGTTTCTTTGGTTCTTGCGCCGCTCTCTGAGGCAAGAAGTGTGTGAAACACTCGAACAGTTGTCTACACACACGGCTGAACAGCGCCATAATGGACACCGAATGTTGCAAGTCAATTCAATATTTGTCGTTGAAATCTGCAGAAAGTCTCGAAAGTCTTTCGATCTGTTCACTCCAATATCACACACCAACAGCAGAACAGAGTCAGAGCTGCAGTTTAGAGATGAAGCTCCTCTATGATGTCAGAACATTTAGAACTCTCAACTATTTGAATGGCTACAGAAGCAACCAACACACACACACTGACACACGCACACACACACACAAACACACACACACACACACACACACACACACTAATGGCACTAAATGAAATACTGACTGTTCCCAAAAAAGTTTTCCTAACACTCCTCCTGCCCCCAAATATTAAATTCAGATAGTATAAATAAATGGAGTATCCTTTAGTTTCCAGTTCCCTTTTAAGAAACAATAGTTATAGTAAAACAGTAATATTATGAATATTATTACAGCTTAAAATTACTATTTTTATTTATAAAATCATAGATTTTTTTATATTTGAAATACCTATTTTCATATATAAAATGGTATTGAATATATTTTAATATTAATGTTTAAAAAGCACACTGTGCTCTGATTGGTCGGCTGGAGGAAAACATGGCTGAAATCTTCTTTTATTGTGCTCTCAGATTGCAAAGCATGTCACATGACCTGAACTGATGAAAAACTGGTTATGAGATCAATTATGAATCAGTATCTTTGAAGAAATTGCTTGAGTGCATCACTCAGAGACAGAGTTTCATTCAAAGTAAATAAAAAAATTATATAAAATAAAATAAACTACCGCTGTTGTTCAATTCAAATGAGTTAAAATTGATTCACTTCGTATTACATGTGTTTTATGTTTCAATAGTCAAGAAGAGTCATGGATCTTTCAATTTTTAGTTTGCAAAATGTTTATTTACACGGGTAATAAATGAAGAGGATGTTTTATTTACACCGGTTAAAGGGATGATGATGATGATCTTCATCAGGGAGAGCTGTAGTTGCGGTTGTGCTTGTTGATCCACAAGTGCTTCAGTTTCGGATCATTTCTGTAGCGTTCGAGCAGCAACTCTTTCTCTCTTCGCTCCTTCTCCTTGATTGTTTTCTTCTCCTTTCTCCTCCAGGTGAAAAGAAAAAGTGGGAGTTTTCTTGTGCCCTTTTCCTGGACATTCTCATCGCGCTGGATCTCATTCTTGGGAATGTCAGAAGTATAACCTTGTGTGACCTTGAAGTCTCCCATTTCACTGGGATCATCCTCGTCTTCCTCAAATCCCTGGATCTCCTCCACTTCGCTCGCCCACTCGTCCTCCTGCATCTCTCTCTCTTCCTCCTCCTCCTCTTTCTCCATCCAAGCAAACATCTTTCCCGGTTTCACTTTGGCCTCCAGCGTTCGGGAGCGTTTGAGTGAGTCCCGGAAGGTTTTCCTGGTTGACTCCACGTACTCGTTCTCCTCATCCTCGATGTCCACCAGCACGAGTTGTGGAGACGGGGAAGAAGGGAACGGATGAGGCTTCCGGCTGGGAGGACGTTCGAGAGAACACACTTGGGATGAAGAGCGTGGCAGGGAAAATAGCTCATCCGGTTTGTGTGGTTTTGTCACTGGCGGCAGGAGTTTGAAGTGAGCGGCTGGAAGAGATACTTGTTCGGAGACACTGGGAAACATAGGGATTCCTCCCTCTATTGGCTTCAAGATGTATGATCTCACTGGATGCAGAGGTTTGACCTCCACGAGAAGAACAGCTGTCTTCTGTTTCCTCTCCTTCCTTTTCTTTTTTCCAGTTTCTCTAAACTCAGTTCCTCCATCCATCAGCTTTTCCAGACTGAGCTTCTCTCTTTTTTTCTGATGCACACGTCGTTTCTTCTTCATCTTTATCTTTTCAAGTGTCTCTCTGTCTGTTTCGGCCTCATCTTTATGTCTTCCTCCTCCTCTTTCCTCCTCTCTCTCTCCATGCTGGCTCTTCTCAGGTAGCGTTACCTTGCAGCGTCTGTCATTGACAGTGAAGGCCTCACACTCCTCCGGAAGTTTCTTTGGTTCTTGCGCCGCTCTCTGAGGCAAGAAGTGTGTGAAACACTCGAACAGTTGTCTACACACACGGCTGAACAGCGCCATAATGGACACCGAATGTTGCAAGTCAATTCAATATTTGTTGTTGAAATCTGCAGAAAGTCTCGAAAGTCTTTCGATCTGTTCACTCCAATATCACACACCAACAGCAGAACAGAGTCAGAGCTGCAGTTTAGAGATGAAGTTCCTCTATGATGTCAGAACATTTAGAACTCTCAACTATTTGAATGGCTACAGAAGCAACCAACACACACACATTGACACACGCACACACACACATTGACACACACACACACGCACACACACACAAACACACACACACACTAATGGCACTAAATGAAATACTGACTGTTTCCAAACAATTTTCCTAACACTCCTCCTGCCCCCAAATATTAAATTGAGATAGTATAAATAAATGGAGTATCCTTTAGTTTACAATTCCCTTTTAAGAAACAATAGTTATAGTAAAACAGTAATACAGCTAAAAATTGCTATTTTTTATTTATAAAATTATAGATTTTTTTATATTTGAAATACCTATTTTCATATATAAAATGGTATTGAATATATTTTAATATTAATGTTTAAAAAGCACACTGTGCTCTGATTGGTCGGCTGGAGGAAAACATGGCTGAAATCTTCTTTCATTGTGCTCTCAGATTGCAAAGCAAGTCACATGACCTGAACTGATGAAAAAATGGTTATGAGATTATGAGATCAATTATGAGTCAGTATCTTTGAAGAAATTGCTTGAGTGCATCACTCAGAGACAGAGTTTAATTCAAAGTGAATAAAAAAATTATATAAAATAAAAAAAACTACCGCTGTTGTTCAATTCAAATGAGTTCATATTGATTCACTTCGTATTACACGTGTTTTATGTTTCAATAGTCAAGAAGAGTCATGGATCTTTCAATTTTTAATTTGCCAAAATGTTTATTTACACGGGTAATAAATGAATAGGATGTTTTATTTACACGGGTTAAAGGGATGATGATGATGATCTTCATCAGGGAGAGCTGTAGTTGCGGTTGTGCTTGTTGATCCACAAGTGCTTCAGTTTCGGATCATTTCTGTAGCGTTCGAGCAGCAACTCTTTCTCTCTTCGCTCCTTCTCCTTAATTGTTTTCTTCTCCTCCTTTCTCCTCCAGGTGAAAAGAAAAAGTGGGAGTATTCTTGTGCCCTTTTCCTGGACATTCTCATCACACTGGATCTCATTCTTCGGAATGTCAGAAGTATAACCTTTTGTGACCTTGAAGTCTCCCATTTCACTGGGATCATCCTCGTCTTCCTCAAATCCCTGGATCTCCTCCACTTCGCTCACCCACTCGTCCTCCTGCATCTCTCTCTCTTCCTCCTCCTCCTCTTTCTCCATCCAAGCAAACATCTTTCCCGGTTTCACTTTGGCCTCCAGCGTTCGGGAGCGTTTGAGTGAGTCCCGGAAGGTTTTCCTGGTTGACTCCACGTACTCGTTCTCCTCATCCTCGATGTCCACCAGCACGAGTTGGGGAGACGGGGAAGAAGGGAACGGATGAGACTTCCGGCTGGGAGGACGTTCAAGAGAACACACTTGGGATGAAGAGCGTGGCAGGGAAAATAGCTCATCCGGTTTGTGTGATTTTGTCACTGGCGGCAGGAGTTTGAAGTGAGCGGCTGGAAGAGCGACTTGTTCGGAGACACTGGGAAACATCGGGATTCCTCCCTCTATTGGCTTCAAGACGTATGATCTCACTGGATGCAGAGGTTTGACCTCCACGAGAAGAACAGCTGTCTTCCGTTTTCTCTCCTTCCTTTTCTTTTTTCCAGCTTCTCTAAACTCAGTTCCTCCATCCATCAGCTTTTCCAGACTGAGCTTCTCTCTTTTTTTCTGATGCACACGTCGTTTCTTCTTCATCTTTATCTTTTCATGTGTCTCTCTGTCTGTTTCGGCCTCATCTTTATGTCTTCCTCCTCCTCTTTCCTCCTCTCTCTCTCCATGCTGGCTCTTCTCAGGTAGCGTCACCTTGCAGCACCTGTCGTTGACAGTGAAGGCCTCACACTCCTCCGGAAGTTTCTTTGGTTCTTGCGCCGCTCTCTGAGGCAAGAAGTGTGTGAAACACTCGAACAGTTGTCTACACACACGGCTGAACAGCGCCATAATGGACACCGAATGTTGCAAGTCAATTCAATATTTGTCGTTGAAATCTGCAGAAAGTCTCGAAAGTCTTTCGATCTGTTCACTCCAATATCACACACCAACAGCAGAACAGAGTCAGAGCTGCAGTTTAGAGATGAAGCTCCTCTATGATGTCAGAACATTTAGAACTCTCAACTATTTGAATGGCTACAGAAGCAACCAACACACACACATTGACACACGCACACACACACATTGACACACACACGCGCACACACACACACACACACACACACACACACACACACACACACACTAATGGCACTAAATGAAATACTGACTGTTTCCAAACAAGTTTTCCTAACACTCCTCCTGCCCCCAAATATTAAATTGAGATAGTATAAATAAATAGAGTATCCTTTAGTTTACAATTCCCTTTTAAGAAACAATAGTTATAGTAAAACAGTAATATTATGAATATTATTACAGCTTACAATTACTATTTTTTATTTATAAAATTATAGATTTTTTTATATTTGAAATACCTATTTTCATATATAAAATGGTATTGAATATATTTTAATATTAATGTTTAAAAAGCACACTGTGCTCTGATTGGTCGGCTGGAGGAAAACATGGCTGAAATCTTTTATTGTGCTCTCAGATTGCAAAGCATGTCACATGACCTGAACTGATGAAAAAATGGTTATGAGATCAATTATGAGTCAGTATCTTTGAAGAAATTGCTTGAGTGCATCACTCAGAGACAGAGTTTAATTCAAAGTGAATAAAAAAATTATATAAAATAAAAAAAACTACCGCTGTTGTTCAATTCAAATGAGTTCATATTGATTCACTTCATATTACACGTGTTTTATGTTTCAATAGTCAAGAAGAGTCATGGATCTTTCAATTTTTAGTTTGCGAAAATGTTTATTTACACAGGTAATAAATGAAGAGGATGTTTTATTTACACGGGTTAAAGGGATGATGATGATGATCTTCATCAGGGAGAGCTGTAGTTGCGGTTGTGCTTGTTGATCCACAAGTGCTTCAGTTTCGGATCATTTCTGTAGCGTTCGAGCAGCAACTCTTTCTCTCTTCGCTCCTTCTCCTTAATTGTTTTCTTCTTCTCCTTTCTCCTCCAGGTGAAAAGAAAAAGTGGGAGTTTTCTTGTGCCCTTTTCCTGGACATTCTCATCACACTGGATCTCATTCTTGGGAATGTCAGAAGTATAACCTTTTGTGACCTTGAAGTCTCCCATTTCACTGGGATCATCCTCGTCTTCCTCAAATCCCTGGATCTCCTCCACTTCGCTCACCCACTGGTCCTCCTGCATCTCTCTCTCTTCCTCCTCCTCCTCCTCCTCCTCTTTCTCCATCCAAGCAAACATCTTTCCCGGTTTCACTTTGGCCTCCAGCGTTCGGGAGCGTTTGAGTGAGTCCCGGAAGGTTTTCCTGGTTAACTCCACGTACTCGTTCTCCTCATCCTCGATGTCCACCAGCACGAGTTGCGGAGATGGGGAAGAAGGGAACGGATGAGGCTTCCGGCTGGGAGGACGTTCGAGAGAACACACTTGGGATGAAGAGCGTGGCAGGGAAAATAGCTCATCCGGTTTGTGTGGTTTTGTCACTGGTGGCAGGAGTTTGAAGTGAGCGGCTGGAAGAGCGACTTGTTCGGAGACACTGGGAAACATCGGGATTCCTCCCTCTATTGGCTTCAAGACGTATGATCTCACTGGATCCAGAGGTTTGACCTCCACGAGAAGAACCGCTGTCTTCTGTTTCCTCTCCTTCCTTTTCTTTTTTCCAGCTTCCCTAAACTCAGTTCCTCCATCCATCAGCTTTTCCAGACTGAGCTTCTCTCTTTTTTTCTGATGCACACGTCGTTTCTTCTTCATCTTTATCTTTTCAAGTGTCTCTCTTTCTGTTTCGGCCTCATCTTTATGTCTTCCTCCTCCTCTTTCCTCCTCTCTCTCTCCATGCTGGCTCTTCTCAGGTAGCGTTACCTTGCAGCGTCTGTCATTGACAGTGAAGGCCTCACACTCCTCCGGAAGTTTCTTTGGTTCTTGCGCCGCTCTCTGAGGCAAGAAGTGTGTGAAACACTCGAACAGTTGTCTACACACACGGCTGAACAGCGCCATAATGGACACCGAATGTTGCAAGTCAATTCAATATTTGTCGTTGAAATCTGCAGAAAGTCTCGAAAGTCTTTCGATCTGTTCACTCCAATATCACACACCAACAGCAGAACAGAGTCAGAGCTGCAGTTTAGAGATGAAGCTCCTCTATGATGTCAGAACATTTAGAACTCTCAACTATTTGAATGGCTACAGAAGCAACCAACACACACACATTGACACACGCACACACACACACACACACACAAACACACACAAACACACTAATGGCGCTAAATTAAATACTGACTGTTCCCAAACTTTAAATTGAGATAGTATAAATAAATGGAGTATCCTTTAGTTTACAATTCCCTTTTAAGAAACAATAGTTATAGTAAAACAGTAATATTATGAATATTATTACAGCTTAAAATTACTATTTTTATTTATAAAATTATAGATTTTTTTATATATATTAAATACCTATTTTCATATATAAAATGGTATTAAATATATTTCAAGAGTAATGTTTAAAAAACACACTGTGCTCTGATTGGTCGGCTGGAGGAAAACATGGCTGAAATCTTTTCTTGTGCTCTCAGATTGCAAAGTATGTCACATGACCTGAACTGATGAAAAAATGGTTATGAGATCAATTATGAGTCAGTATCTTTGAAGAAATTGCTTGAGCGAATCACTCAGTTTCAGAGTTTCATTCAAAGTGAATCAAAAAATTATATAAAATAAAATAAACTTCTGCTGTTGTTAAAATTCATCTTGTGTATTTAAAACTACTAGTGCAAAGTGCCCGTTCAAAATCAGTTTTTGTGTGTGTTTTTAGTAATTGTTGGTTTGGTGTGTTTGAGTGCTCAATGTTACAATTACACAGCAAAAGTTCAGTGACATTTTTATATGTGCATGGTAGAAAGCGAATACTGATACTGTGATTATGACATACAATAAATATGGAAAGTTGAACTACACGATTCAGGGAGCAGGCTACACAGTGAACTCACAGAAAACGCTATGCTTGAGCAAATAGTTTGTGAATAGGGGACTACAAATGATGGCCGTGAAAGAGACTGTGAACGCATTGAATAGGATATGTAGGAGCCAGCGTGGGTCTCCTATGTGTTTTATGTTTGTGGTCTCATTCTAAATGTTTACAGCGCTAGTGTTGTGGGTGGTGGGCGTGTCCACCGGAGTTTGGGCGGAGGTGATTGTGGTCTGTGTGTTTGCTTCACTGGATCACCTGGGTTTGTGGCTTTGGCGGGGGGAGGGGGTGGGGCTGGGGGCGGGCACTTTCTGTTGACCGCACCCGCACCCGCATCCGCACTCGCGCACTTCCGCACTTGCATGGAGTTCTTACAACTTGGTAACTGCAGTGCCTGTTGTAGTTTTGTGTGTTGAAGTGGAATAAATGATGGAAATGAGATCGTCGAGTGGAACTGAGTTGCTGCGCGTCACAGTGTTTTCCATCTCTCAGTGTTTAGCCCCTCGCGGCTGCAATTTTTTGTTTTGCGTGGTCTGCAGCCGCTACAGGATATGTTTAGTTGGTGAATAGCATAGGCTACTATTACACAGTAGCGATAACGTTAAGCGCACCAGAATAAAATATAAAATTCAGCAGTAAACAGCGTAGCTGACTTACAGATTCTGACATCTACAAATGAATAAGCGCGACAATTCAGGGAGCAGGCTACACAGTGAACTATGAATAAACGCTACGCTTGAGCAAACAGTTTGTGAATAGGCTACTACAAATGATGGCCGTGAAAGAGACTGTGAACGTTATCACTACTATAACACAGTAGCTATAACGTTAAGCGCACCAGAATGAAATATAATATTCAGAAGTAAACAGCGTAGCTGACATACAGATTCAGTTAACATCCACAAATGAATGACGATTGAGGGAGCAGGCTACACAGTGAACTCCGAAAAAACACAACGCTTGAGCAAACAGTGTGTGAAAAGGCTACTACAAATGATGGCCGTGAATAAAATATAATATTCAGAAGTAAACAGTGTAACTGACTTAATGTTTAGCTGACAGAGTGTTTATGTCAGAATGTTTATTTTTAAACCACAACCTTCTAAGTGCCTCTTTTACCGATATATTTACCGATATCTTTTGCATTTCTAATCCATACAAAGTCAAACTTGGCACTGCACTTACTCGTGCCCGTAGCAAGACACCTGTCAAGTTTGAAATCTATCGGACTAACGGTTCAAGATATATGCACATAACAGACACACAGACAGACGTTCCTGTAATTTATAGATAGATTTAGTTTGAAGAAAATTAAGCCCTTTTTTTAGGACCTTTAAGATTTTAATTATTAATTATTTCAAATTTGTGTTACAGTATTGTACTGTACTGTAATGTAAAAAAAAAACAAAAAAAACCCTGCACTAACATAAACCATCAGGATAGTCAGAGTAACTATAAAAATGTATGGCAAACCATGCGGAATTATCCTAAAAATAATACATAGGCTAGTCAAGGCAAATTATAAATGAAGGCTTAATTTTTCTTAATAAAGTACATTTACTTATTTGTTTTCTTTATGATATTAGGGTGAAATATGAGCCAGACATTCCATAAGAGGCTTAGAAAGACTCACCCATATAATATTTACCTGGTGGGCATGGTTGACAGGAAGGCTGGGATGGCAGAGGCTGATAAGTACCAGGCGAACAGATGGCAGGCTCGACGCTGCCATACGGACACGCGTGACCAGACGGACACTGACGGTCTGAACAGACAGATCATAAAGGTAAGAGACTGGCAGTATAAAAATAAACGATGTCTAGACATATTGGCATGGCAACAGTACTAAATAATTCAGACAGCACTAGGGCAACCGTGTAGAGATGCTGTGGCGAGTCACTAAGATAAATGGAAGGAGGAAGCAGACGCTGTCTCTCTCTATTTATTAAACCTGCTCAGCACTGTGTACATCCAGTACTCCAGTTTAACTGATGCCCAGAGGACAATATAGATTTCTGCTTTGTCAGTGTTGCTTCCTACCAGGTTGATGTCCTGTTATAGAACCTGCCGGACAGAAGCTGCCCTCAGGACAGCGGAGCTCTGCAGAGCTCTGACCCCAGTCTGGACAGTAGAATCCAGGGGTACATGGATGACACTCTGTCTCAGACACACCACCACGCTGGCCCAGGAATGAACCTATAATATAGAACAATCAGAGATCATTTGATTAAACGCAATACAAACAAAATACTGTCAAGTTGGATGTTGATTATTCTTCTGTAAATCAAACTGGAGGTGACATAGTAACATTTCTTAGAAACAATACAAGATTTGCAACATAGTCCAAGGAATAGTTAAACCAAAAAAGGAAATTGCCATTATTTACGTGCCATTGCTCTTTTTTCTCGTGCTCACCAAAGCTGTATTTTTTCGATAAAAAATCAAATAAAAACAGTAATATTGTGAAATATTATTACCATTTGAAAAAACTCTTCGCTTTCAGTCAACACGTCGATTACGTCTCTGTTCCCTCCTTCAGGGAACGAGGGTTACATACGTAACCGAGACGTTTTTTTATTGCAATAAATTTTAAAATATTATTTATTTCTGTGATATCAAAGCTGAATTTTCAGCAGCCATTATTTTATTCTTCAGTGTCACATAATCCTCCATTAGTTTTTCTAATATGCTAATTTGATGCATTTCTTATAACTGTCAATGTTGAAACGAGTGCATATATTTTTGTGGGAAGCTTGATATATTTTTTTCAGGATTTTTTTATGAATTCAAAGTTCAAAGAACAGCATTTATTTGAAACAGAAATAGAAATCTTTGGCAACATCATTAATCTCTTAACTGTCACTTTTGATCAATTTAATACATCCTTTCTAAGTAAAAGTATTGATTTGCTTGAACAATAGAATATGAAAGCATATCGTGGTCAGCAGCCAAAAAGTTCCAAAAAGGACAAAAAAGCTCAGTAAAACTAGTACATACTACTTGTGTGTGAAAACTCCTCGTCATTATATCCTTTCCAGTATTGTATGAAAAAGAGCAGCATGAATATTATGTTAAACGTCTCTTTTGCCCCACAGAAGAAAGAAAATCAGTGAGTTAATGATGTCAGAATTTTCATTTTTAGTTCAAACTTTACCTGGTGGGCAGGGTTCTGGTCGTGCACTGCCAATCGTGCAGTAGTGCCCTGCAGGACAGACATCCCCAATTAACTTAATCTGAGAACGGACATCCTCCGCTGTACAATCCCCAGGTTCTTCACCATCTGAAACAAATTCAACTAATTACCGTTGCAATGCTTAGACTCATTCCCACGATCAAATACTCCGGTAGGTGGAGACAATGACCTGTGTTGTTGTAGTACTGAGGCGTAGGGGTGTGTGATCCTTGAATACAGTAGTATCCAGGACTACAGGGCCCAGAGGGTGAGCTCAGCCCTTGTTCTGCACAGTACTGTCCTGGTGTGCACGACTGACACATCACTACAGATGCTGCTCCTATTCAAACACCCACAATGTTAGTTCCATTCATCCATATTGAACAGGGCAAGCATACTACATATGCTGGAATAAGACCTTCTAATGAGCCAAATGTGCCCAGAGGACAGGGCTCCATATGACTGGCACCCGGTGGGCAATAGAAGCCAGCTGTGCATCTTCCTCCCGTGGAATCTCCAACTGGCTCTGAGAGCGAGGCACCCAGGTTGCAAACATAACTGCAAAATCCAAGACATTAGCATGAGAAAACAGGCCTATATTATTCAACAGGACATTTGAGTGGAATAAACTCACCCTGGAGAACAGTTGCCCGTAGGGGTGTCCAGGCCAGAGGAGCTGCAGTATTTACCAGGGGGGCAGGGGACACACTGATCCTTCCTGGATAGGCCTAACTGGCCATTAAAAGTGCCCACAGGGCAAGGGAAGCTCACTCCGGACTCTGAGCCTGTTCAAAATACAAAGTATAGAGTAAAAAAGGGTTCAACTGTCGTCATCATGTACTCAGAGTAATTATGTCAGTACCTGCAGGGCAGTAATATCCCCTAGGACATGGCACAGGTATAGAGGTTCCTTCTGTTACTGTGTCTGAACCAGCACAAAAATATCCAGACGGACACACAGAACATTCTGCCTATGGATGTGAAGTAGATAAAGTATTTATCTTGAAGCTTTCATTTTATGTTTCTTTTTGTTATATTAAGATCACATTAAAAAAGGTCTTGGTAACTTTTTACCATGCCTTCATCACTTTTTTTTAAATATAGATTTTATTGTTCTGTTTGCTCCAAACTTAGTTTCAATCTTAAAATATGTGTAAGGATCCTTTAACGGGACTGCTATTTTCCTCCTGGTCGGCAGGTGGCGCTTCTCACCTGACTCCTGCTGAACACTACTTCTCATTATGCCTGATCTATCACACCTTTGTCTTGCCCTATTTAAGTGTGTTTGTGCCATGCTTTATTGTCTTGAGCCTATGTTACCAGTTGCAAGCCAGCCTGTTAATGTTTAAGTTTATATCGTTGGACCCTTGTGTCTGTTTTTCTTTTTACTGTTTCTTGGTAGCCCGGCTTCCTTTGTTTTGTTGTACTTTTTATCAGTAAAGTTTGTCTTTCATTGAAGATCTACGACTCCTTGCTTTTTGACCACCTCTGCTCTTGGATTCATCCATTGTGGAGTTAGCTCAATCTGTTAATTCAGTGACTTAGAACACAAGACACCCAGGTTCTATCCCCACCTTGAACAGCCTCGTTACAATATGAAATCACATCATACAAATATGATACATTATATATTTAAAACTATATTAATTTAAAAAAAGTGAAACCATTTGAATGCTTAAACATTTTTAAAATATTACAGCTGAAAAATAATGAAATCATTGAAAAATAATATATATATTTTTTAGTTATCAAAAATATTTCAGTAAAAAACCTGATCAAGAAAATATGAGACGTGGTGAACAAAGAAAAATCAAGGTAAATATCACATGTAAAATTTATATTTTTACTATACGTAATTTTAATCAAGCTGTTTTTTTATTATTATGCAAAAAATATTTAATTGTGTGCATTTGGATATACTGTATACCATGCTAGAAAATTTGCTTTATAAATTTCCATTTCCATTTATTCATTTAGCTGACGCTTTTATCCAAAGCGACTTACAATTGCTATATATGTCAGAGGTCGCATGCCTCTGTAGCTACTAGGGGTGAAGTGTCTTGCTCAGGGACACATTGGTCAACTTAAATTTACTTTATTTCAGTTAGTTGCCAAAGCAACATTTCTTTTTTTCATCTAATATTTATACTTTATTTTATTTCAGCTTTATTTCAATTAATGATTTTTAATACTTTCAACAGCTTTTATTTTAGTTTAACTTAATAACAACACTAATGGTAATGCTAAAGAGAAACACCTTTTTATGTTACAAATTTTAAGGTGGCATTAAACAGTCCTGCCTCTCTCTCAACTGACCTGCCCCTGGAGGCTCTGGAAAGTCCCAAGGGGGCAGGGGATCTGGGTAGGTCTCCCAGGTGGACACATATGTCCAGGTGAGCAGATGTAGTCGGCAGGCTGGCTGGAATTTTGACCTTGTGGGCAGTAGTAGCCCATCTGGCACACATGAGATGGGGAGGAAAGACCCATACTGGAACAAGCAGATCCTATAAAGAAAATGTCCACAAATCAGTAGAAACAAAGCGATCTAATAGGAAGTCTGAAGTCTCCAAAAGAGGAGCACTGACCTGGAGGGCAGGGCAGACAGTCAGACAACTTAGTGTTCTGGCTGCTGTTGCTATAGCGGCCTGGTGGACAAGGCTCAGGGGATGAGGACCCTACTGGACAGTAGTGTCCTTGTGGACATTTACCACCTGTCCCTCCATCCACGGGTGTGGGGGACACGGCTCCTGAGAGACAAAAGTGTCCAGCTGCACACTGTCCAGACACAGCACTCTGTCCAGGAGACTCGCAGAAGAAACCTGCCGGGTGGAAAGTTTGTAGGAAATTTCACAGCTGAGATTTGACAGACGCTGAAAGAAGCACAAGGGGCTGCAACTGAAAATGGTATTACGCAAATACTGTGAGGAAATAGGGCAGTGTGACCCTCTGAGAATAAGAGATGCACAGCATGAGAAATGACTCTCATAGGAGTGCAGTCACTTGTAGAAATGGTACCTGGAGGGCAGGGAAAACAGTCTTCACGGCTGGTCATCCTTGTATGTGGATTAAAAGTCCCTGCTGGACAGGGGTGCTGATTTTGTAGATGGGTGCCCGTAGGGCAATAATGGCCTACTGGGCATTCAATACCCTCAGAAGAGGAACCATAGGCAGGACAGTAGTAACTGTGAGTGAAAAGAGATATTTACTTTACAATGAATGACTTGATGGTAAAGTATGTCATTTTTGCAGCACTAGCTCCAAAATTAATGACAGGCTTCATGAACACTCCACTGTCTGCTATTCGGCGATCAAACAAATAGCAATTTTGCTTTTCCAGTGGCCTTGATTCATTTTTCCCATAGGGATTTTAAAAAGGTCTTCATTAAAGAGTTATAAGCCATGAACCAGATCAACCAGCTGCGAGGTCATTCACAACATTACAAACTTAGATTTGAAGCATAAAAGTATTTAAAAACCAGACAAAAAGACAAAGGTACAAGACTTAATGGGTTTAATGAGGGAAAGAACTACAATCCCATGAAGCATTGCGAACAACACAGCTGAAATAAAAATGATGGAGAAAAATAAAACCATGGTTGTTTTCTGAGGAATCATGGGTTATGACGTAGTTTTCCACAGTGAAACGTGATCATTTACGTTGAAATAAAGTGAGCTGATGGCTCTGCACAATCTGGGATAGTAGAAAGTAATTTAACATTGAAAGAAAAACCCAGATACACTTCACCTTTAAATGTTAACCATTTTTGAATATGTATAAGTGTATCTACCCCTGGGGACACAGGCTGCAGCTGTCCTGTCGCTCTCTACTGCTGATGGATCCTTCTGGACAGATTTGAGGAGCGCTGGAGCCTCTAGAGCAAAAATAACCTGCGCGGGAGCGGAAAACAGGATGAGGTGGGCCGGTGTGTCGGGAAAGGTGGGTGTTTTTAATCTGCCCTGAATTGGGGATCTGTCATTTACCTGTCGGACACGGTCCTCCTCTGTGATCGTTGATTGGGCTGTTGGGGAGTACGGCTCCCTGTTTGCAGTAAAAACCTTCCCAGCATTCTCCGCTGGGTGAAATCAGCCCAGATATGTCACAATAATGACCAGGAGAACATGACAAACACTCTTCCTATAAGAGAAGGGTATCCGTGGTCCTTACAGATGTAATAGGACAATAGGACTTGTGTGGTCTCATGCTGTTGCATGCTGTTATAAATAGAGAAATTCCTCTTACCACTTTGATCAGTTTGGTTTTATTACTGAAAGTGCCCTCTGGACAGGGCTGAGGTTGAGTGGTGCCTTGTGGGCAAAAGTGACCCACAGGACAAGGTCCACCTGCTCCTTTAAAAAAAACATTATTCAATTCTATTTTCTATCTATTTATAAAGTCTTCATATAAGGCAAAAACAATGTGATGTTGCTTTTTCAAAAACAGTTTCCAGACATTTCATTTTTACATATTTAATTATAAAAAAATTAAATACTGTATTCACATTGTTCATTCAGAATTGTTTATGTAATAACCCTAAATGATCTAAAATTCTCAAAATCCGTGGATGTAAACCCAGATACCTGCAGACTGTGTGTGAGGTTGAGGTGAGATGTTCCCATGCACGCAGTAATATCCCTCAGAGCATTCTCCTGTGACAGAGGTGGAGTTCAGAAGAGGGCAGTAGTGTCCTCCATCACATTCCCTACACTCAGAGAGGACACTCAAACCAGAGTCAGGACTGTATGTCCCTGCTGGACAAGGTCTCCAGTCATAACCTGTGCCTTCAGGACAATAGAAACCTAAAGGCAGACATAAGATTACAGCTTAAATAGGATTGCTAGATTTGGATGAAATCAGTCAGCATGTTTGTGTATTGTCTCTCTCCACTGTGTGGTGCTGTTTACAAATTAATTGAGTTTCTTAGAGTTAGACTTAGGAAGTACATTATTTAATTGAGTTTTTTTCAAATACTTAGGAAGTAATCTATTGACACTTAGCATGTAGTAATCTACTTTCATCTACTACTATTCTAGCAGTAACATAAAATGAATATGTTCGGAATATTATACTACCATACTATTATTACCATATCTGTTGTATAGTGAATAATATTGTCAGGGTTCTGTCACTTCTTTCACATTTGCCCCACCTGCCTTCCCTCATTACCCTCTTTTGTTTGCTCCCCTATTTATTCTGCTCGAGTTTGCAGTCCTGTGCTGGTTCGTCGTCTAAGGTACCCTCATGTTTCCTGTTCCTGCCAAGTCCAGTTCTTGTAAAGTCTTGCTGCCTGTCTGGGTAGTTTTTGTTTGTTTTTGTTTTATTTTATGCTTAATAAAAGCCCATCACTCTGCATTTGAGTCCTCGCTACTTTCTTCAACCCAAACCCTGACAAATATAGTAAATATTTAGTATAAAAGCAGAACTGGAACTGAAAGTAATAGGAGCTTTGTAGAGAGAGATAGATTTATATGAATCATTATTTGATCATGATTATAGCCAAGTTATTTAAACATAAAACATTAATGCACAATAACAATTATTATTTACAAATTGATAACTGGATGTCTCGCAAAGAATTAAATAAGCAATGTGATGAGGACAGAAATGTAGCACACTACTGTTTAAAACATGAACAGTTGCATAATGCATACTGTTTCACGTACTTTTGTTAAACTGTATGCAGTATATACTGTGCAGCATCCAGTAACCAGTACACTAGTGCTCCATTCCGAACATAGCCAACGAGAGACCAAAGCACCAACCAGCTGGGCACAGCAGCCGGGCTCCATCCACACAGTGCCAGCCAGCTGTGCAGGGCCAGCACTGGGAGGCTTGAGTGACGGTTACAAAAGTCCCAGGATCACATGGTACAGGGTGAGTGGTTCCTGGAGGACAGTAGTGACCCACTGGACAGATGTGGCCGGAGACCCCGTCAGTGGGAGTGGGAGTCTCAGCTTTCTCAGCACAATAAAACCTTTTGGGGACATATGACGCCATAGGTTAAACTGGGCATCTGTTTTGCAATTGTACTGTGCATATTGTTTTGCACATACCCATCTGAGCAGAGTCCACTGGGTTCTTTCAGACCGGTAGAGGCACAGTAAAACCCTCCAGGGCATGACTGGCACTCCTCAGCACTCCTTAATCCTGTACTATTAGACCACGTTCCCACCAGACAGGGCATAGGACTGGCAGTGCCTATAGTAACACAGGGAGACCTTTTAAACACTTTTATGAATTAATTCACATCAGTAGTGTACCATAAGTTCAAATATCATACCAGTGTCCAATGTTCAAATGTTCTTCACATGCTGTGACATTTAATTTAACAGAATTAGGTAAACAGCAAATACTATGTGTACAAAATATCATGTAAATTACTTTATACTTTTATAACTTTACTAATACTGTACATTATGTTTGTGGCGAACAGGACGGCCGAGGGACGTGAGAGAACGGCGCGAGGCCGGTGGTGCGATTGCTAATGAGCAGCACCTGTGAAGCACACCGGTCTCGCATCTCTCACGGAGGAGCGGAAGCATAAAGGAGGAGCGACGACGTTGATGATCGAGAGAGGAACAGGCCTGTATTTTAGTTGTTTAGTTTTTGTATTTTATTTTAGTTATATTTATTTTCGGTAGCCAGCAGTCGTCCGCGAGGGGCTGCTGGCGGTATTTTTGTTTGTTTGTTTTATTTAAAATAAATTATATTTTGATTCTTCGCCGGTTCCCGCCTCCTTCTTCCCTGAACATTGCTACACTGGTGCCGAAACCCGGGAAGAGGGAGGAACGCGCTGTCAGAGAGTCCTCGCCGGTGTGGGGAATCCGCGGTGCCATCGAGCATGGTGCGCGAGTCGCCGCCGCTCGCCGTGGGCCGGAGCCTGCTGCCATCCGCCGAGCGAGCGGAGGAGCAGGGAGCGGGGGACTCGCGGCCACGGACGCTCGAGGCGGGGCGCTGGAGTGAGTTCCCGGTGGGACGGTCGAGCTCGCTGCCGGCCGCCTGGGTATTGGAGGGGCGGCTGCCATCCGGGAGGGAGAGGAGGAGTCGCCGCCGCTCGCCGTGGGCCGGAGCCTGCTGCCGTCCACCAGTGAAGGGGAGGAGCAGGGAGCGGGGGACTCCTACCGTCTGCCCAAGGCACCCGAGGAGCCGTCGCCGTCCACCGGGCGGCGGAGGAGCGTCGAGCCGTCCACCGAGGGCTACCCAGCGTCGCCGCCAGGCACCGCGGAGGAGATCGCCTAGCTGGTGGGGGACCAGATGGCAGCGCGTTGTGGGAACCGGACCAATTTTTTTTCCTCTCTCCCCTCTCTCGATCTGTCGCTCCTCATGCTTCCGTCTCCGTTTCCCTCGGTTTGTCTGTCCATACCCCCCAGGGATCGCCGCCGCCGGGGGGGGAGTAGGCACAGGCTCGTGAGTACCCCCCGGCCTGTGAGGGGCGATGGGGGTATGTGGCGAACAGGACGGCCGAGGGACGTGAGAGAACGGCGCGAGGCCGGTGGTGCGATTGCTAATGAGCAGCACCTGTGAAGCACACCGGTCTCGCATCTCTCACGGAGGAGCGGAAGCATAAAGGAGGAGCGACGACGTTGATGATCGAGAGAGGAACAGGCCTGTATTTTAGTTGTTTAGTTTTTGTATTTTATTTTAGTTATATTTATTTTCGGTAGCCAGCAGTCGTCCGCGAGGGGCTGCTGGCGGTATTTTTGTTTGTTTGTTTTATTTAAAATAAATTATATTTTGATTCTTCGCCGGTTCCCGCCTCCTTCTTCCCTGAACATTGCTACAATGTTGTATAATTATTTATTTATTTATTTTTTGCCTTTTTTGCGGACAGGATAGTGGAGATTGACAGGAAAGCTTTTGTGTGGAGAGAGAGGAATGGGATCAGCAAAGGACCTTGAGTCGGATTCGGGTCGGCAAGAGGCACGGTTGCGCCACATGTCAGTGCACTAATCACTATGCTATCAGCACCAACATTATGTTGTAGAATTTACTTGTAGAATTTAACATAATTAACATTAGTTTCTAGTGTTTTATTTTTAATTTATGCCGACAAAAGATGTTATTTAGTGATAACAACTTTAGCAAATTTCTCATAAGAAAGGACTGATAAAGGCTAATTCTGATAGATGAAATTTCTAAAACACCTTTAGGACAGTAGTGACCAGCTGGGCATGGGGCCCCTGTAGAACCATCCATAGGACTGGGTGAATAGGAGCCCTCTCTGCACCAGAAACCAGCCAAACACAGTCCTACAAATACACATTTGAACACAGGGCTTGTAAAGCAAGAATATGGGGCATTTGTTTCAGAATTTTTATTGAAATGTCTTCAGTCTCACCTGTAGGTTCTTCAAGTCCAATATCTGGACAGTACTGTCCTGACGGACACAACAGACAGTCACTTCGACTGTCCATGAGCTCACGGGGGTTGTAGGTGCCGGAAGGGCATGGAAATTGTTTAGCAATACCAGCTCCTTCAGGACAGTAATGTCCCTTTGGACAAGGCTGCAGGACAGACATATTTACAGCTCCAAATGTCGCATCGCAATAAAAACCTGGTGTAGGAGAAAAATAAAAAAACAGGATACAAGCTTCAGTATGAATTTCAGAAATAGAAATGTGGGAGTGTGTCACAGTTAGCTTAAGATAACTGCAGCTTGCCTGATTCACAGATTGTACAGTTCGCCTGCTTCTGCTTGTCCTGATATGTCCCAGTGGGACAAAAAATGGGGACAGGGCTTCCTGGGGGACAGTAATGACCGACCAGACATGGCAGAGCTAGGTCATCTGTCTGACCAGGCGGGCACCAGTAACCTACCGAAAAAGGACAAGGACAAGATGTAAAAATTGTCACTTTACTAGTCTGAGTTTAGCGCAGTGACAGTTATTCTCACCCTCCCTGCAGGGGGCAGTAGGAGCCTGAAGGCCCACGGTAGCACAGTAGTATCCTGCTCTACAGGGCTGACACTTGTCCTTGCTTACAAGGCCCGCTGCTGAGGAGAAAGTCCCCGCTGGACATGGCTGTGGTGCACTGAAGCCCTCGTCTGAGGAAAATGATAATGTATTCGGAAATCTCAACTAAGACTGGCTTAAGTGACATAAATCTGCATCTGAATAACCCAATACTTACCACAGTAAGTCCCTGGAGGGCAAATGTTGCCTGTAATGCCATCTATAGGCCTGGAGGAAGTGGCTTCTCTCGTGCAGTAATACCCAGGAGAGCACGGTCCACTCGGCAGGGCTAGACCTGTTTCAGAAGGTCAGGTTATAAGCAAACCGTTTTGCAAAAGCACACAGGGAATTCATTGCTCTGTATCTGGTGATTACACACCAGTTGCATTGCAGAATGCTCCTGGAGGGCAAGGTTGAGGCTCAGAGGTCCCTGATGGACAGTAAAACCCCTCCTGGCATCTGCCCCCAGTGGAGGAAGCAGGGCATAGGCAGTTAGCGTTAGTGTAGTTGTCCAGGTCAAAGGGCTGAGCGTTCCAGGCAGCAGATACACAGAACCATCCTGTGTGATGAAGTCATTGGTTGAAATTCAAAATGAGTTCAATATTCAGTTGAAAATAGTCTCATTCAGGTGATGTACTAACCAGCTTTACATTTCCCAGACACAGCGGACAGGCGCTCTTTCTCACAGTAGTGGCCTGGAGGACAGGGTAAGCAGCTGTCCAGGCTGTGGGTCATCGGCTCGGGGTTGTAATAGCCTCGTGGGCAGGGGAACTGGGTGGCATGTTTTGTTCCTGTAAACAAAGACCAGTACTGCATAATACTGAGGTGTGGTTTCTCAAATGAAAAGTGCATTTTGTCTAGTGAAGCAGTCAGATTTTTTTTTTTTTTCGAATTGTTTTAAGGATAGGAAAAAATCTGCCAGAGCCACAAGTATAAATACACATAAATACATGTACAGTATGTTGTGACATTAAATATTAATATTATTTACTATTAGTTATGGTTGATATTAAAATATATACTTTTTTGTCTAAATAAAATTGAAAATAAAACAAAAAAAGGGTATCACAACATTATAATGTACATGGCTAAAAATGTCAATTAAAATTAGAAAATAAAAATTAGAAATTTGCTAATGTCATTTAACATTGTTATAAATTATTAAGTGTTTTAATATACAAATACACTACAGTTCAAAAGTTTGAGGTATTTTTAATACTTGAAAGAAGTATCTTATGCTCACCAAGGCTGCATTTATTTGATCAAAATACAGTTGAAACATTAATATTGTTAACAATTATTACAATTTAAAATAACTGTTTTCTATTTAAATATATTTTAAAATGTAATTTATTCCTGTGATGGTAAAATTTTCTGCATCATTACTCAGTGTTCAGTGTCGCATGATCCTTCAGAATTCGTTCCAATATGCTGATTTGCTGCTCAAGAAACATTTCTTATTATTATCAATGTTGAAAAACAGTTGCTTAATATTTTTGTGGAAACCATAATATATTTTTCAGGACTCTTTGATGAATAGAAAGGTCACAAGAATAGCATTTATTTGAAATAGAAATATATTGTAACATTATAAATGTTTTTACTAATACTTTACTGAAAGTATTCATTTTGTTTAAAAACATCTTACTGACCACAATTTTTTTAACGTTGGTGTAGATATATAATATCAGCATCCTTTGACAATATATATATATATATATACACAATATAATAAAGCAATATATATACCAATAAAATAAAATAAATTAACAAAATCAATAAGAAATTTAATATTTATTGTTAACAATTAAGTTATCTATCGTTAAAATATGCAACCATATTTAATATTGACCTTATCTGGTGAATTTGTCTTAACGACTAATACTATTTAACTAATATTGTTAGCATTTTTTTTTTTATTATTGTAAGCAATAGTTTATATATAATTTTGTCTCTTACCATCAGGGCAGTAGAATCCAGGAGGGCAGGGGTACAGAGTGTATTTGTTGGTACTCTCTGGGCAATAGTATCCAGCGTGGCAGGGACTGCACTTAATCTGTCCTGTCAGGTTGGTATAAGTGCCCGCAGGGCAGGGAACAGGGATGGCACTGCCAGTGGGGCAGAAGTGCGCTTGAGGACAGAGACCACCTTCAGAATCAGAACCTGTACCAACCATAACACCACAGTCAATAGTAGAATACAAACAGACAATGAGCTAATGATGCTATCAAATTAAAAAAAAAAATGGTTGGATGGTCGCACCAGTTGATGACGATGCCCCGGCAGGGCAGTAGAACCCCTCTCGGCAGGGTCCAGATGGTCTACTCAAGCCCACCGAACCGCAAAACTGCCCAGCAGGACACACAGTGCACCCCGATTTCTTAATGATATAAAGACTATAAAGACAAAAAAAAGAATCTGTTTAACAGTTCATTCACTCATATTTGTATGGTATGACCATTTGACCCTGTAATACGGTACCTGTTTGAAAAGGTGCCAAGTGGGCAGGGTAAAGGAAGGCTGGTGCCCTCAGGACAGTAATGACCCACAGGACACGGCCCACCCACCCCTGTGCTAATATTTGAATCAGGATTCTTGAAGTTTATGCCTGCAAAAGTCAAGAGAACCATAACCACAACTGCTTAGATGCTATGATTCAAATCAACAGAGTGAGGTCACTAATTATTAAAAGGCAAGATGTCGATATCACTAGACATACCTGTGAGGCAAAAATACCCAGCCTGGCAGGGACCAGTAGGTTCAACTAGTCCCCAATCTTCACAGTACATTCCTTAAAATGATAGGTGTGTATGATGAACATAATACTACACCAATGCTATTAAAACTGCCAAAGGTGTAAGTAAAGCAGGGGCACTGCTCTCACCAGCTGAGCACAGTAAACACTGCTCTACTTGGCTTTGTCCTGCTTTAGGGCTGTATGTGCCTGGAGGGCAAGGGAGGATGTCCTCCACTGTGCCCCCCAGACAGTAATGTCCTTCTGGACACAACTGCAGCTCCTCCCCCTCCAGACACAGCCATCCAGTGGGACAGTCACTGCATTCTGCAGCACCTGCGTTCAGACACATTAACAATATAATGATCACAACTTACTTTATTATGCTTTGAGTTGACATTGTGAATGAGTTGACGTGCATGAGCTGAAGGCAAAGAACAGAAAAGATTAAACATATGTACTGCACTGGTGATGGTAAAGTATATAATTCAAAGTTTTCTGGATACATCATAAAATTGTGTCTAAGAGCACAAAACAAATCTAGGATCACATAACGGGTTGTAATAACCCAAAAAGCATGTTTGGATGCATACTTCAAAACTCTTTTGACATACCATTTTTAAAGTACTATGGTTAAAGGCACAGTAATCCTAATATTGCATTACTGATACACCATCAGATTACAAATAACATTGTGAAGAAGTATGCACTGCACAGGTAAATTACATATTATAATTGCGTCCCAATTTGGATACTATCCTTCCTAAATAGTATTAGTATGTCTCAGATCGTAGTATGTTGAAATGTGTACTGTTTTTCTTCACAAAAACAGTACACACGTTTAGCATAAGTAGGCGAATTGGGATGCAGTATGTAAAGTAAATGTAAAAAATACCTGTGGTATTTGAATGTGTTCCATCAGGGCAGTGTAGAGGGGATGTACAACCCTGTGGACAGTAATACCGTGCCGGACACCTGTTTCCTGTTGCCCCATCGTCAGGCATGGCCGTTTTAGCACCACCTGCACAATAAAACCCTATATGATAGAACAGTGGAGAACTCAGTTTTAAAAACAAAAGCCAATATAATATGGAGGGATTATGATATGAGATTATGAATTTGTACCTGGAGCACATATTCCGGTGGGCTGAATGAGGCCAGAGCTGTTGCAGAAGTGTCCAGAAGGGCAGAGCCAACAGGATGACACAGTCTGGGACCCCAGTGCATTACTCCAGGTTCCAGGAGGACAGGGGTACTCATGAGGGTGTCTGGTGCCTGCCGGACAGTAATAACCCATGGGGCATATGTCACCGTACCTGGAGCTAATCTGTAAGAAAAAAAAAGATTGGATCATAGAGCTCGATATGAATCCTACTGATTAACATGTGTGACAGATAGTATGTTGTTACCGGAGTGGCTATGTGGGATCCACCAGTACAGTAAAAACCAGGCTCACATGGTCCTTGAGGAGCAGTTAGTCCAGGAGAGTGGCAGTACTGACCAGCATCACATGGGCCGCAGTGCTGCAGATCCTCTGCTCCTGAACTTGCAGTGTATGTACCCTTCATATAATGAAAATAAGGAATATTCACAGGAATAATTGTTAATGTAAATGTATTTTTAATGCGTATTTTATATTTACATTTAATAAAATAGAAAGCAGTTCTTTTATTTCACAATATTGCTGTATTTTTTATCAAATAAATGTAGCCTAGGTGAGCATAAAAGACTTTCAAAAGCAATAAAAAATCTTATTAAAAATGAATTTACATTATTGTATATTAGATGGAATATGAGACTTCATACTCACAGGAGGGCATAGGTGAGCAGTTAAGGAGCCAGCAGGGCAGAAGTGTCCAGGTGGGCACAGGGGCTGCTGGGATAGGCCTGTCCTGTTGCAAAGTCTTCCAGATTGGCACTCAATGCAAGAGTTGTAGCCTCTTCCCTAATGGAAAAGAAGTAAAACTCAATTAAATTAAAATGTTACTTGGTGTAAATTTTCTATCGCGATGGCTTACAGGTTGGAAAGTTCCCATTGGGCACGGTTCAGCCCTCACAGCTCCTTCCAAAGAGTAGTGTCCCTCCTCAGCTTCATGTTGGACTGGTGTGGCTGAACCTCCACTGCAATAATACCCCGCAGAACACGGACCAGAAGGGGATGTAGAGTTTGTTCCTGAACAATAATAACTGGGAGAGCAACAAAAAATCCATAATTTTGGAATTCTGGAATTCAAAAATGTAAGAACTGGAATTCAAGATTTAAGAAGATAGTTTCAAGGGATAGTCCGCCAAAAAATAAAAATTCTGTCAACATTTACTCACCCTCACGTCGTTCCAAACCTGTGTGATTTTCTGTCTTGTGTGGAGCATAAAAGAAGATATTTTGAGAAATGTCTCAATGAGGTCCAGTGTTGTTCGGTTCCCAACATTCTTCAAAATCTCTTCTTTTGTGTTCCGCAGAAAAAAAGGCATTCGCGTTTAGAACGAATTGAGAAAGTACTGTAAATAGTGACAGAAATTCATTTTTGGTTGAACTATCCCTTTAAGAAATGTTTATTTATAACGTGCACAGGTTTGCAGTCATACCCTGGAGGACAGCGGACGCACTGCTCTGCATGTTGGAGACCAGTGCTGTTGCTGTAAGTTCCCGAAGGGCATGGCTGTGGGTGAACTGAGCTCGGTGGGCAGAAACTTCCAGCAAGACACACACCCCCTTTTTGGCCATCAGGAGGATTCTGTCAAGGCAAAAATAGAAAGTTTGATTATAGAAATGATCAAAAAGCAAATTAAATAAAAAAATATATATATTTTTAATAATCTTACTGGACTTCTAGATCCCTGTCTACAATAGAATCCTCCTTCACAGTCCCCCGTGGGCTCAGATTTGCCCAGTCCTGTGCAGTATTTCCCACCACTACATGGGGTGCACTGTGATGCTTTACTCAGGGCTGGTCGGGATCCATACGTGCCCTCTTCACATGGCTCTGGGACTGAGCTGCCCTCAGTACAGTAGAAACCCTGAATATTAAAGCAAAGGAAATGCACTTTAGATGCATTTGAATACAAGCTGAATTTTCAGCATCATTACTCCAGTCTTCAGTGTCACATGATCCTTTAGAAATCAGTCTAATATGCTGATTTGGTGCTCAAGAAACATTTCTTATTTTATAAATGTTCAAAACAGTTGTACTGCTTAATCATTTTGTGGAAACCATGTTTTTTTCAGTATTTTTTATTGAATAAAAGTTTTATCTTTTTAATAAAAAGAACAGCATTTAATAATTTATTGTACATAAATGTATTTACTGTCACTTTTGGTCAATTTATTAATTTATTCATTATTTATTTGTTTCAGAAGAAATCTATTAGACAGTAAAGTAAAACTGTTATAGCATGCCAACTTTTATATTTACCTGTGGACAGACTGTAGGAGAGTGTGTGGCCAGAGTAGGACAGTAGTGACCAGGAGGACATTCCACACAAGCTTCTCCTCCATGGCCATACGAGTCATTCCTGAAGAAGCCTGACTGACATGGAAACGAGTTTGGATGTCCGGTACCAAGAGGACAGAAGTAACCATCAGGACAGTTTCCTGTCTGATAGGAATAATATGCATGTTAAAGGGATAGTTCACACAAATCCTACTCTTTTTCTATACAATGAAAGAGGATGGGAACCCTACACAGCCATTGTCACATTCAGTTACATTTTATGCAAAAAAAAGAGCAGCTTTGACATTCTTCTAAATAACTCATTTTGTATTCCACATAAAAAGAAGGTCAAATGGGTTTTGGAACAGTGTTGAGGAAAGTTACTTTTAAAGGGAACATATCATAAAAATGTGACTTTTTCCGTTTTTAAGTACTATAACCGGTTCCCAGGTGCATCTACCAACCCAGAAAACGTGAAAAGTGACAATCCAGTAACTTTGTTTTGGCAAGCCTTTCTCTGCAAGCATGTAAAAAAAATAAGCGATCAGATTTCGCTCCCCTTCTGACATAGGAAGGGGATCTTATTATAATATCGCCCCTTAATCTGCGCGTTTCAGAAAACAAAAAACGTCACAGCTGTCTTATAAAGACCTCAGGGAACAGTGTCAACTTGTGTAAAAGTTAAACGTGACAGTACATGCAAGTCAATGAGATGAATCAATGTAACTCTATATTTGTATCCGATAACCCAGGGACGTGCACAGGGGGGTTGCTCAGGTTGCCCGGGCAACTGCCCATATGCCCTTCTCGACTCACGTTGCCCTTCCAAGGGGGAATAAATAAATCGTACAATGATGCAGAATTTCACGTAGGCCTAGATAAAAAAAAATCGCTAAGCCTCATTCACTTGCATTCGGGCACCGAAAGTGAAAGTCAGTATGGGAAGCGTGGCTGCAGTGCTGCACGCGACCAGTGTAGCTATAAATCATGCGTAGTTGCCCAGTTACCATACGTACCATCAGAACTGAATGGACGGGAAGGCAAAAGGTTAAAAAGGGGATTGTATTTTTTCCCGAAATCTAAGCGTTTTTTTATTTATTTTATTATTAGAAGCGAGTTTTTCCCCATCTGTCAATTCAATACAGATGATTTAATTTCCAATTTTTTTAAATAAATAAATAATAATAATTAGAAAAAAGAATAAACAATAATATGAGGAACTCTTTTTCTCATGTAGCCTATTTTGGTGACATCTAACATATACATTTTGTATTCTGTTTACAAAGTTGTATATCATAAACCTGTCATCTCTGACGTTTTGCAATCTTTATAAATAGTAATAAGACCATAATATGAGGCATTGAGTTTGGACATAAACACAGTCAGATAAGGCAATTTGTACGGGCAAAATTCAACTGAATATATGGATTTTCATGACTCATGTTTTTCTGTGTTATTATTAGTAGGAGTTACGGTGATTAGTGATTTTAATAAAGACCCTGTTATTCTCAGTTCTTCATATAGCCCGTGAGTTAGGTTTTTTTTGTGGGGGGGGGGGGGCTTTTTTCACATGCCGTTCCCTTTTATTCACATCACATGCCCTTTTTTTCAGGTCAGAGCAACTGCCCCTCAAAATTCCTGTGCACGTCCCTGCAGTAACCATTCAGAAACGTCCATGTGCGTCAAAAAGTTAGTTGCAACCTTTCTGTAGGGTTGCACTCCACTATTGCTTATTTCTGAGATTTTGGATGAGTGAGATTATTCACGTGTTTTTTTAAAGGATTTTGTAAAGCTCGTGTAAAGGATCGGCCCTCTTCTGAACGGGGTGGGGCGCAGCAGCTCATTTGCATTTAAAGGGACACAAAAACGTCACGTTTTTGCTCACACCCAAAAAGGGGCAAATTTGACAAGCTATAATAAATTATTTGGGGGGTGTTTTGAGCTGAAATTTCACAGACACATTCTGGGGACACCATAGATTTATATTACATCATGTGAAAAGGGGCAAAATATGTCACCTTTAAATGTAATGCATTCCTATATTGTATTACTCCCTAAAAAAGTTATTAATTGCGTTAGTAACTTTTCATGAAAAGTAATCCGTTATATTACTTTTGTGTTACTTTTCTCACCTGGGCTGGGTTTGCTCAATTGTTTTATAATAACAAAACAAAAAAGCTATGTAAAAGACCTCTGACATCAAATGTAAAATGAATAAACCTCAGGCTGAAGGAAATGGAAATTCACGCCTGTACAGTAGAGGGCACAGCTCAAACAAACCTTTCAGCTATGCTGCTATTCTGGATTGCAGAAGAATAAGACAGATGAAAGTTTGACAAATTTACTTCAGCAATAAAAACAAAACAAAAACACAAATGTAATTTTTAACTAAAGTAATTTTTGCTTATTAGTATGGCTGAATTGGATCATTGAAAGTCAGCAGCAAAGACATTGGTTAATAAAGTGAGATTAAATACATAAATGCCCAGTTTCAAAGACAAGGCTTAAGCCTAGTGCCAGACTAAAATTAATGTTTGTGCTGTCTTAACTGAAAGAAACTTACACAGAACCATAGTTTTGTCTCAAGATGCACACCAGTAATGTTTTTTTCTAAAGCAAGTTTATAAAAACTACTTGAAAGTCTTAATTTAACTAAGGCCTAATCCTGGTTTAATCTAAGCCCTGTCTGTGAAACCAGACCATCATGTAATTATCCCTTTAATAGGCTAAATGATCAGCAAACAGGTTTCAACGGTTTATACAAAAACTACAAGGGAGCCATACTGGTTCAATAATGGGATCTTCCTGGGAATTCTCTGTGTAGCAGTATTTTCCCTCCGGACACTTTGTGCAATCTGAAGGGTCACGTAGACCTGGCTGTCGACTGTAGGTCCCTTTGGGGCACGGAACAGGATTAGGATCCTGATTAGGACGTAAATAATAGAAAATAAAATAATTGCTATGTTTCGTGCCATTTATCATCTGACATGATGATCGACGATGGTTGTAATGTTTCTGGCCCTTGAAATGATACTTACAACACTTCCACCGGGACAGTAAAAGCCGATGGGGCAGAATACCGCTGAGCGCTGGGGTTCTCGATCCATGCCTTGTGAGCAGAGGAAACCCGGAGGGCAGACCATTACTCTGAGCATGGCTTCCTCACTGGTGGTCTCATCGCTGCAGTAGTGACCCGGTAAGCATGGCAGACACTCCTCTGATCCCTCATCCTAAGGAAAACCAGAAAAAAGGAGAACCAGAAGAGAGGCATTTGTGCATTTATTTTTTACAGTAAGACAACATTCATTAGATTACAATGAGCTGTCCGGCTTACAGAATAACTTCCTGTTCCACAAACTTTTGGACTGACTGTGGCAGGATGAGGACAGAAGTAGCCGGCAGGACACACAGAACAATCTTCTGCTCTCCGTCCCCCTTTTATCTGACGAAATGTTGCCCTGGACACACAGGAAAAGTGAAATCCACGGAAGTCTTACCCAGCTTTATTTCAGCCAAATGGGTCTGTTACTCACGGTGGACAGGAAATAGGTTTGGATGTACCCTCCTTACAGTAATAGCCTTCTGGACAGACCAGACAGTCCTCTTTTCCACCATTACCTATCTTTGTGCTGTAGGTGCCTCGAGGGCATGGGTGCTGTGAGCCATATAATGTACCTGTAGAGATATACACATACAGTATGGGTGAATTCCAAATTCTGATTTTGCACCCATAAAGGCAACTTAGGGAAGGGGATGCCATTTGTCAGGCCTCCCAAACTTTATCCCTTCACAAAGGGCCCTTCCACAAGTCCGTTAGAGAAGAGAAAATGTGTTGGTCAATTTGAGGAAGTAATTTAATTGTTTATGGTCATGTGACCCAGGGTTACAAGTCCTTGTGCACAACTCATTTAAAATTTAGTGGGAGTTGGAGTTAATGTATAAACAGAATTATTCAAGATGATTTATTTTATACTTTACACACATTTTTTTTCATGCATTTCATGTGGTTTAAAACATTTTTATAGGTAAGAAATGTTTTTAGTGCTTTGTGTTTAATTCTTAACTTATAAAGCTAAGAGCAGATCGGGCACACCCACCAGGGCTGGGCGGTATGACGGTATATATCGCTACCTGGTAGAAAATGTCAACCCAGATTTTTTTTATTCCGTGTATACCGGTGTTGTGCCGAATTTCGACCCCCTGCCAAATTATTACCCCCCTCGTTGAAGTCAGTACCTGATTGCCTAATCCTAACCCCACCCCTAATCTTAACCCCTCCCCCACAACTAATCCTAAACGAACCAATGCTGCTAGGGGGGTAATAATTTGGCGGGGTCGAAATTCGGCACAACACCTGTATACCTGGGCGTGGTTAACTCACGTGCAGCGTGAGAACGGGGAAAGCATGAAGCTTACTTGACAACAACAGTATATCAATTTCGTAACGAATAGAAATAACCTTAAATAATGTATTGTATAGTTATCTGCATCTTTCCGTGTCTTATGTATAGCCTACTTTTTAAACACGAAAATCGCATTCAGCATGACACGCGAGCGGTTGCCGTGGTAATGAACAACCAGCTTATTAAAGCGAATAATCCTGTATCTGAGGCAAAATTACTGAATATGCAGCGCGAGTTATATATTTCTAACTTCAAACAATTGGCCACTGAACCAGCTGATGAAATCTTCGTTTGATTCGATATGTTATTACAACTTGACACTCAAATTAACCGATCGCATTTTACTTATGCAAAAGACGCGGGCGTGCACACGCACTGAGAGGGAGAGCGGTGTGTCAGTGTTCAACGGGCTATCGGCTATGGTAAAATAATGACGGCGTTACAAGGTGTGTGTATAATGTAAACTACTTCGTCAACACTAACAGTAGGTGCTGTTCGGTTTTCATACTGCTGCTCTCCTTCTATTGACTTCTGAACTTGACACAACTGAACTTCTCTTGAGCTCCAGGTGACGGGTTGCCAGATATCACAAAAAGCAAAACAAGCCCCTTAAAAACACAGTATAATAAGCAGACATGGCAAAAATGTACCGGGGAACACATTTAAACATAACTAGTATTACTAATATCATACAAAATTAAAAGGAAGTAACTAACTTGTTATGAATAGTTCAATATAAAATATTCATATTGATGAAGTAAAGCAATAACATGAGATTGAAAATTATTCAGCAACACTTTATTTAAAGTTTAATTGCACCTATGAGTTGTATTTAATTTCAATCAGTTGGGGGCAGCTCATCTAAAAGTTGATGAGTGTATTTTGTTTACTATATTTAGCTATCAAAATAGTTAACCAAAGAAATAATTTACCAAATAAAAGAAATAGAAAAATACTATATTTAGCTATCAAAATAGTTAACCAAAGAAATAATTTACCAAATAAAAGAAATAGAAAAATCAAACAAGTACTTTTCATTTCTAAAGTATTTGGGTTTATTTATTATACAAATCCCTTTTTGTCGATTTTTCGAGAATAACTACATTTATAAATAACTATATTGTGAAATATATCGTTACCGTGAAATAAAATTTGTCATACCGTGAAACAGAATTTTGGTCATACCGCCCACCCCTAACACACACACACACATATAAAGCATATTTCAAAAACTTCATTATAAATGCACATGTGCTTTTATATACATACAATAACGTAATAATAATAATATTATTTTGAATATTTTGGTTAAAGTTCAGCTAAATGTTTTATTGTCCTTATTGGCTCATGGCCCTCTCACATCACAAATTAAAATGGATATCATGAGAAAAAAAAAGAAAAAACAAAAAACAAAAGAATCCGGTCTGCTCAGAAATAATGGCTGACTATTTGAATCATTTCAAAGGTAATGATTATGATTATGATAATGATTATTTTAATGGCTTTGAAATGAATCAATACATTTATATGACACTGTTCAGATGTTCCTGTAGGTCAAACATAAAATGAATGTTTTTCTTCAAAGTGGAAGAACATTCAGATATTTCACAAATCTTTAATACCTTCAGGGCAGTAGTGCCCAGAGTTGCATCTTCCAGATGGACTGCCCACTCCTGCTAAACAGTACCAGCCTTTTGGGCATGGTCGGCACTCGCGCTCTGACTCTAGTCCACTTTGATCATTCCAGGTACCAGCAGGACACTTGTGCTGAGTGGGGAACATTGTGCCCGCAGGACAGTAATGCCCAGGAAAGCAAAAGAGTGGAGGCCTCTGGACACCACCCGTACCTGTAAAGGCGAAAGTTGTTAAATAGTTAAGAATTAAAGGTAAATAAAACTTGTAAATGTATAAAGTATATGACATCCGGCTCTGAATGCACCTCTAAGACAGGCATAACGTGCAGGACACTGCTGGCACTGGGAGAGGTCAGTGAGGTCTGTGCGGTTACTAAGGGTACCGGGAGGGCAAGCACTGGATGGGTCGTTTGGTCGGGTAGAACCTGGTGGACACACAAACCTGAAAAAAACACACACAGAGATGTTTTGGCCAGAAAAAAGATATAAACATTTTCAAATCCTGCTGAATAGCTTTCAACCAGATCTTATCAGCCAAAGCTCCCACCCTGACCAGACCTTTAAATCAAGTACCTGCCCAAAACATTAAAAAAAAGACATACCAGACTGGCCTGACCGTCTGAGAAACAAGCTTAGGCCGTTTTTATTATTTTATTCTCGAGTACGAAAGACATTAACCCTGGCATACAATCCACATCAGGAAACTTCAGTGCAACTTGTGTGCATGATTTGCCCGGGTAGCAAGGCCTGCAGTCTGCCAGAGCATCCTGCCCCTCCAGAGGGTTAAAGGTGCCAGGCTGACAAGGCATAGGGTCACTTGTTCCTTCTGGACAATAGAAGCCCGGTGGACACTTTAAACAGTCCTTTACACCTATGATGAAAATAGAGACAAATATCAGCCCAACAGCAGATTTAATTGTATGTGCTTTAATAAGATTGAAGATTTTGAGAACGAAATCTTACTCAGCGCCCCCTGATGAGGGGTGAAGGTCCCTTGTGGACATAAGATCTCACTGAGTGTACCTGCTGGGCAGTACCTCCCACGGGCACAAAGCAAACCTGGACCTGCAGAACCTAAAATCCCGGATAGTTTAAAGTGGTCTGTCCTTTAGTCAATGTCTATTAGCTTTTGAGGATAGTGTACTCTTAGAAGTTCACTCTCAACTTTTATGTAAAAAAACAAACATATGTACACACATACATTGTGTATACACACACACTATATATAGATATATTATAATGACTAGAGATCAGGTACTGAATACAAACAGCACTTAAATACAATCCCTTTTAGATTACCGTAATCTAAGTTTAGTACAACAATAAACTAAACCGAAATGGTGTTGTGTTTTAGCATATGATGAAAAACATCGCAAACAAATTTTCCATCTTCTCTGCACTCCTGACCCACATCACACACTCTCTACAGCACTTATCAGTCAGGAAACAGCTGAGGGCAGGAAACGGTTCAACAGCAGTCGTTCTTGTGGGTTTAGTAAAATAAAAGTTACATTGTACTAAAATGTTATGAGTGTGTTTAACAAAAACTAAAGTAATTAGACAGTTTTTGTAATTACTGTAATTGACAGTACATGTTTACATGTATATGCTTTTTGTTGTCATTATAATATAATAAAAAAGCAAAAGAAAACGTATAGTATGCGTGTGTATAATAAATGCATGTGTGTGTATAAATGTGTGTGATCATCTATAAGTGTGTTATGGGTTCATGCCCTAACCTGTGGGACAGTAGCGACCCTCTGCACACCTCTTGCAAGCTGCCCTACTTGTCTGACCCAGTTGTCCTCCTGCGGTTCCAGCAGGGCAAGGTGACCCGTGCGGCACACCTGTGCCCTCCTCACAGTAATACCCTTGTGGGCACAGAAACTGAGAGCTCGGCCTCCGAGAGGAGCCCTCCAAACAATAAAATCCTGGGAAGAATAAAACATTTCCAGCTATTATCATGCATATTCCAATTATTCATTATGCAACATCTAGTTCTGGTCCTCGAATTCGTTTGGCTGGGACGTTAGTCTCTTTGTATCACTCCACTTTTCTGTTTGCGTGTTCCAGACAGAATTTCAGTCTGTGTGTTAGTGGTGGGGATTTTATAGCGATTCTTTCTGCAAGTTACATCATTACACCAGTAGGTGGCGACAAGGAACTGTCTTTATGAGTGAGTCATTGAATTCAACCAACCAATTCTTAAAAACACTCAGAATCACTTAATTCAGCAACGAAACAGCACAGGGACGTGTAATGGTTCATTGTGCTTTGACTTTGTTTGGAACTGCTTTAGCTGATGGAGCAAAAAAGATTAAATCATGTACACATTAGTGAAATTTCGCTGGGAAAAAAAGCCCATTGTCTATTGTCAGTCGTGTGGTGAGGTATGAAGCATTGCTCACATAGAAGCCACATCAATGCAGCGATTTCACGTGAAAAACCTGTTGCAAAAAAACATTCAAAATTCCTGATCTCACAGATTCTGATTAGAATCACTGGACTGTACACGTGAGTTTTCACCACAGAAGGTTAAATGTAAGCTCACATTAAAGGTACATTCATGCAATGTTATTGTGGCGAGCAGGACGAGGCAGAGGGCTGTGGGAGGACAGTGCGAGGCCGGTGCCGTGATTACACCTGCGCGACGCAACGGTCTTGTATCTCTCACGGAGGAGCGGAAGCATAAAATAAGGAGCAACGACAGTGGAGATGGAGAGAGGTCAGGCCTGGACTATTTTATTTAATGTTTTGTTTTACTATGTGTGGCGGCATTCGACCGTGAGGGACTTTTTGTATTTGTTTAATTATTTATTTTTAAAATGTGTTTTAAAATCCGGTTCCCGCCTCCTTCTTCCCATAACATCTGAACTGCGTGACAGTTATATTGCTTAATTGTCACATTAGCAAATAGACCCACAGGTAAAATGAAAACCGAGATCACTAAAAATAAGTAAAGCTTTAGGACAATATTAGTACCTGCAGGACAGATTGCACAGTCCCTCTCTCTCTGTAGCCCCTCCTTTGGTCCATAAGTTCCTGCCGGACACTGTATCGCAATATTTGCAACACAGTAATGTCCTGCAAAAAAAAAACATTAACACTCAAAACTGTGGTATTGAGGTAGTGAAAAGCACGCAGCCCAACCTGAAATACTGCCTCACCTGCAGGACACACAACACAGTCTGATCTTTCTCCGTCTCTGTGTGTCCCAGGAGGACAGGAGATAAGCTGTCTTGACCTCTGACCAAGATGAGACTGTCCCCTTGACCAGACCGGAGTCACTGTACTCCTGTAGGCTGAGGAATCATTGCATTTTTTACACTTAGTCTGGCCCAGCATGTATGAATAATGGCCCACGGGACAAGGAAGAGGTGCGGACATCTTTTTGTAAGGACAGTGGCTTCCTTAAAGAGAAAATTTAATATACTTTAAAGGGATGAACAGTACAAAGAAATTCTGTGTCTGTAAGTGTGTGTGCCTGTTGTGACATTGATGTGTGTGTTTATTTTGGCTTTGGCAGGTGCAAGCAAGACATCAAATTGCATGTGAATTAAACATAGGGGTCCATGTTTACCTGCGGGACACAGGTGACATTGAGCACTGCACAGAGTGGAATAGTAGCCTTCAGCACAGTCAACACACTCCGTCTGGTTGAAGTTTGGTTCTTCTCCAGGGCCACACTAAAATGGTAAAACAAACAAATAAAAATGGTTTACGCTATAAAGATGAAATGTTAGATTCACATCAAATTCACATCAGTTTGTAACCACCTTCATTTGAAAGCCCTCTATACAAACAAAGCCAAAGGGGCATGGCAGGCACTGGGTGAGCCCCTCTGGAGAATACTGTCCTGAGAGACATGCTGTAAGGTTGCCTGATGCACTGTCACAGGAGAAACCAGCAGGACAAAGCTTGCATTCCACACGGTCTTCAGCACTCACCAAACCTGGGACACAGGGCTTTAAAAAGACACACACACGTTGGGTTTTCATGTTTTATGGGGACATTCCATAGACATAATGATTTTATACTGTAAAAACTGTATATTCTATCCCCTATCCCTAAACCTACCCATCAGAGAAAACTTTCTGAATTTTTAGATTTTCAAAGAACATCACTTAGTATGAGCTATTTTCCTCATCGGAACCAAAAACTCCTCTGCTCCAAATAAAAACAGGAGCAGCAGGGGTTAGGAGTCTTGCTCATGGACACCTCGACACTTGGTCAGGTGGAACCGGGGATTGAACCACCAACCTTCCAGTTTGTAGACAACCTACATGAACCACTGAGCCACTGCCGCCCCAATTTTAAATTTATATAGTACATAAATTAAAAAATATACATAGAAAAAATTGTATACATTTTTTTTTATCTGCTAGGATACCTGGCAATCCTGGATACTGCTTTTCCCAGTATAAGGGTTGAACATGCCAATGGGGCATTTTCTCGGCGCAGACACATTGCCAGGACAGCTGAAATGCCAGGAAAAGGGAAAAAAAAGATTTTAATGGAGGGTTTTTTTTAGGTTTGATGCAATTACACAAATTCTTCTATAAAACGAAAATCACACTTACAACTGCCCTGCCGGACACTCAATGCAGATCCCTGATGAGAAATAGGTTCCCTCAGGGCATGATATTTGTGTCTGATTACAACAGATTAAACAATCTGAACTCTCAGGCCTCATGTCAGCTCCTGCATCATCAAGATAATAAAAAAATAATTACTAACTGCATCAGTTATCAATATATCCACACTCTTAACGCTGATCAATGGTTAATCAGTAAGCACATTTCAGTTATTGTACACACTAGTCTGTACTGTACATAATGAATTTCATCTCATGCTGATGATGCCTACCTGATACAAATGCATTCCATTTCTGTCTGAAGCCACTCCATGTCACGCAGAAGAAAAATAAAATAAAATATCGTTTCATGCCGATCATTTTGAAGCTCCCCGTTACATCGCAGCGGACTTCTGTCCTCAGTCGCTCTATAGCCCCTTTAAGTCTATCAGTGAATAGGGACACCTCAATAATTGAAAGTGAAATTCAAGCCATGTAACTCAATTCCAGTCAGAAGCCAGTGATACACTCACTGGGCAGAACTGTGAACTTTACTGTCTAGAATATCAGTCTGTTTTTTAAACCATGGACTGTACATGATCTTATTTACCTTCCGATTTCTTAATGTTAGGATAATAAATATTTTATGCCTACATGCGCTTACATTTGAATAGACATTCTCCCCAAAATGAATTTAAAAAGAAAGAATAAAAAGAAATGTTCATTTGCAAAAATTTTACACTATGGTACTGACAATTAAAAGTGAATGTAACAATAAAAAAAAAACTCTAAAATTGACTTGTTTATGGAAATATAATTTTTTCCTTTTGATTTTGAAATTAAATTTGACCTGAACATTTCTTCATAATATTCACCTACCCACTGATACAGTGCAAATTTGAATAAAAAATAAATAAAATAAAAATAACACCTTAAAAAAGGAACATATGCATGTAAAATAGCATCCAGTGCAGTAAATGTTAAAATAGATTGTAGGTGTTTGTGGTAATGTGAAGGCACGATGTTTCCTGTTCCTTTACGTTGAAATGGAGCTTCAAACCTCTGCAGCTGCAAACTGTATTAACCTCCAGTTTCCACTGCAAAGCATGAATGTGATCCAGTTTACAGCAGCAATCGGGTGATAAATTAATCAAACTGCTGAGAAAGTCACTTTGATTCATTAACATGGATGTTATCAAGAGTCAGGCTGTGAACTTCTTTAAATATCACTCATGCGATTTCCATTTAAATTGTTTAGATCTATGGAAAATGTTAATTAGGTAAAAACAACATCTGAGAATAAAATAATCATGAATCAAAACCATTGAACCGCTCCATTTGATTGACATCCAAATTCCTTAAGACGTAATCTATATTAATGTATTTATATGATCTATTACATAAATAACGTACATAATTTTTTGTTAAATGATCAAACAAAACCACAGTGTCATGCAAATCAAGCTGCAAAAGACCAATGACATTTTGCCATGCATCATGATGTACCTACAGCTCAGTTAACCACATTTTCGGAGGCAGTAAATTAGGCCCACCCTATGGGGAGGAGCGTCCCTATGTTTTTCACATATCCTATACAAATGATATTTTTTACGCATGCAGATGCAAGCATATGCAAGATATGAACAAGTATCTTGAATGAATGCCAAAACATGTTTCTGATTCCTGTGATGCTGCTTTTACAATTAGGATTCCAAGGTAATGTCACTGGAGATGCTATATATCATTTTTATGATAATGAATAAATTAACTATATCTAATGTGATAAATCAGATATTTCCTTAAATTCTTATACATTCACTTAAATACTAATATAAGTGTAATTTCTAGTTGCTGTTAACTTTACGGCTCTTCACAGATGCTGTAAGAAGTACGAGTTCTGAAATCCAGCGTGAAATTAAGAACGCAAGACTCCAAGAACCGTTTACTTTAAATTGTACCTACAACTGTTCCAGTGGATTCGCTCGTGGTTACTGGAAATGGGAAGAAACTCCAGTATGTAGCAAGTGCCACTGGGATCATAAAACATTAACATTAGGAGACATGTGCACTGTGAGCATATACACAGCTCATCTAATCATGGAGCAAACGCATTATAACTATTCTTGCTTTTCTGAAGAGAGTGACAAACCGGGCATTCCTTGGAAAACAGAGTTTCTGGTAACACTGCAAGTTCACGGTAAGATACGTTTGAGTTTATCGTTTATGATGATTATGAATTCATCCCAGGCCTTTTCTCACTATGTGCACTAATGCTTCATATAGATGAATCCAAAGAACAAGTAACACCTCCTAAAGGACTAGCTAGCTAGTGAGTCTGTAAGTTGTGTATCTGTAAGGACAGTTTTACTTACTGAGCTATTTTTAAGACTATTGTTTTGTATTATTTTTGTGTCCTTGTGTCTTACTGGTCTAGATCTAGGTCCATCTTTGACAGTAAAGTCATATAGGGGTCAGGAAGAGTCAGATGAGGTACTTACATCATTTTCCACTATCGAAGTGATGGCAGGAACCTCACTCATACTTCACTGTGTTGTCATTGACATCAAACACTGTGAGGTCCAGTGGGTCAGAGAAAACAGTACCCTCCCTTTGACCCCAAAAGATGACAGTGTAATACAGTGGAGTGAAATCAAAGGAGAGGATAGTGGACGATACAGGTGCCAAACTCAAGGGACTTGCACACACCAGGCTTTCACTGTGGATATAGAGGTTAACACAATAGGTGAGTTTTTTACACTTCCAAAAATGTATCAATACATTTTCAGATTCACATAAAATACAGTCCATCAAGTCAGCATTTTGCTATACAGATGGATTCACCTGGGCCAAGGTCTTCGCAGCTTTTGCAGTGTCTGCAGTGATTGTCCTGACAGCCCATCTGGTGTATCTGTGCTACAGAAGAGGGTGTAAGATAATGGATTCCACTAACATAGTCAATGAAAGGTAATGTACAATTGCATATGTAAAATTAATCCTTACGAAGTAGCAAAACATATAAAATCTCTTTCACCAGCAGTATCTGGTCTCTTGCAGGGATCCATCCAGAAATGCTGTGGTGATGAGGACAATTGCTCAAGGTCTCTCTCAATGTATAAACATTAATATAAAAAATAAAATATACATATATACTGTACACACATACATACAAAACACTACCATTCAAAAGTTTTATATAAGCTTTATAAATTAATACTTTTATTCAGCAAGGATGCATTAAAATTATCAAAAGTGACAGTAAAGAAAGACAAAAATATTCAATTCAATATTCAAGAATTTTCAATTCATCAAAGAATCCTGAAAAATCTGTTTAACAACTGTCTTCAACATTGATAACAATAAGGAATGTTTCTTGAGCACCAAATCATCATATTCAAATAATTTCTGAAGGATCATGTGCGACTGAAGACTGGAGTAATGATGCTGAATCTTTCCATCACAGGAATAAATTACATTTTGAATTAAGTGGTTTTAAATTGTAATAATATTTCACTGTTACACTTTATTTTTGTTCGAATAAATGCAGCCTTAGTGAGCAGAAATGACTTCTTTCATAAACATTACAAAATCTTACCAACCCCAAACTTACACTCACCGAGAAAGTTTGAAAGGCAGTATGATTAAAGAGTTTACTTTTTTTATTTATTCCCAGACAGCCAGAGTGATCATGAAGTCCCTTACGCAGATATTGTGATCTCTGTGAGGGGATCCAGCAATCCGGATCTATCAGACACCTTTACCCAGACTTCAACAAACCAAAGACCGGTGACAAAAATATATTATAAATAAATACAATTATGTATAATTGCATGGTGCATTGGACCTGATGAGTATGAGTGTGAATGTGTTTTGCAGAGATGGAGAGATGAGGCCAGAGCAGGACTACTGCATGCTTCAGCTGACAGACTGCACATCCACTCTAAAGAGGTCACTAGAAAATTAAGCACAACGTCTGAATATGCTGTAATTACCTACTCCTCTGAGGCTCTTAGTTAGTTACTTCAAAAAACTGTATCTCAAATATAAAAAAAAGAAGGAAAAAAGTGAAAATCTTGTATAGCTGTCTTCACAATTGTTGTTAACTGCAATTAAAAACCATTAAATTTTGAATGCTTGTGTAAACTTATTTGTGTGTCATGCTTTTATATTCTTAAAGGGAATTATTATTGTATTACATTTGTTTTGCAACTTTAGTATTATGCAAATTTATTTTTGCTTAGTTGGCATCTTTGCCTTTTTGACCAGGAAGATCTGTATGACTTTAAGGCGGAGTGAAACGGAAGTTGCAATAGCGTTAATTTACCTCACCAATTGTGACTTATACAAGTTAAACAGCTTCTCTAACAATAAAAAAGTAGGGACTTAAATTTGGTTGTGGTTCGCTATTGCTGTGATGTCATGTGAGTGACAGTTGGCCCGCCCTCAAGCCAGTAAACATGAGAAGAGAAGAGAAGAGAAGAGAAGAGAAGAGAAGAGAAGAGAATGCACATGAATTAAATTTTGATTTCATGGTGACTTCAAAACTTTTTTTCAAGGGAGTATGAATATATAAACAGACGTTTCAGTATTAACTGCATTTTCTGAGAATTTATATTTCAAGTTTTGACTGCAAATGTCACGTCCATAACGCTGGATTTTTGTTGGGTCAGACCCATCTGATAGCGATGGCGGCCGAGATCGAGAGAGCTACATGGAAACAATACACCGGGTACTGTTTTCTCTGACCCACTTGGCCCATTTCATGCATAGACAGTAAAATAACTTGTATATCATTGTATATTGCGTGTTTAAATATCTATATTGGTATACTACTAATATTTCGACATTTTAATACTAGGTTTAAATACTAAGTTTCTTGAATCTGAATCGTTCTGATCCTCTCTGCTTTCGGTACTAGGAACCACTGGTTGCATAGCAACGGATGACAACATTCAGCTCGTTTTAACCGGTAAGATACATCACGCCAGTCCACCTTGCAAAATGATTAAATATATATTGTGACTACCGATTTAACCAAACAAGAAAATGTGGGGTTGACAGAACAATTGTAAGAATATGTCGTTCATTTTACTGATAAAAAACCGCCTGTTTGTCTTTCATCTTGATGACTTTTAGCACAACATGTCTGTCAATGCCAATAGCAGCTATGTGTAACGTTATGTTATGCAGCAAAACTAAACATCTTGATGAGATTAACGTTAAACTAAGTAATTGTATTAAATTGTTTTGTGGGAAATTAGTTATTAAATTAGCCTGTCAACACCATTAATTGATAAAAAATGTGTCTTTCCCCTATTTTTTTACTTATACATCAGACTTAAGGTGCTGTAAAAGATGTCTGTTCCTTTCTCCAACACAAACCTGCGGATCCCTAAAGGTTTTGGGAATTTATTGGAGGGTCTTGCCAGAGAAGTGTTGAGAGACCAGCCTGGGGACATCCCTACCTTTGCTGCTCTCTACTTCACAGAGCTTCTTAAAGCCAGAGAAGGTGACTGAGATGGTTTCCTTTGATCCTGATGTTCAATAGTGTTTGATGATATATGAGTTAATCATTCAGCATGAGTTAATCATTGCTGGCTTATACAGTATGTCTTTGCCCAAGGCAGAAATTATTTTTATTGCAATGGCTACTATTATAAAATCTATAGTCAATGCATGCTTGAACATAATGAATGTGTTTTGTTCCAGAAAGTGGCCTCGATCCAGCAGAGTGGGGTGCAAAGATGGAAGATAGGTTCTACAATAATCACTCGTTTAAGGTATCTAAAAAAATAAGACAAAACTCTGAACCTTTAGATTATTTTACAGTTATTCCTTCTAACATGCATGTTTTGTTTGTTCTTTTCAAAACAGGGCACATCAATACAAGGAAACTCCATTTTACCTAAAATAAATACAAGGTGTGTGAATGAGAAAATATGATTTCACTCTTTCACTCTCCCTAACAGTTATCCAAATGAGAGAAGAATCGAAATGAAGACAGACTGAAGTGAAGAAAGAGTGAGATTTTAGATTAAAATTTAGACAATAAAACTTGCAGTTTTGGTTTGATTTCCTTTATTCTGGTTGTACATTCTTGCAGTGCAGCAGGTTTAAAACATTATAGCAGGATGAAGCTCTGTGGGTGGCTCTTCGTCTCTGAGGCATGGCTTCGATCATTTGATCAAGCAGAGGATGGCTTTCGGACGATTGATTGTAGTGTCAGAGCACAGATATACATCTGGGTTGTACATAAGGATTCATTTATTACTCCTGTTGTACTTGTTTGTGCTTTTATTTACTTGTATTATTAATCACTGTTGCATATAAAATTACCTTCTTACATCTCAATTTTCAGAAACAACACTGGCCGTTCTGAAACTTTTGGAAACAATGAAACCCAACGTTCTGCATTAAAAGACCTCAACACTAATAACTCAGAGGACACTGAAGTAAAGCAAAAATATGAGTTCGAAAAGAAGCTCGATGAGGAATCCAGTGAGAGGGAACACAAACCTGCTGCAGATATTCCCTATGTGGGAACAGCAGATGTTGATATATGTGCTCAAGAGCTGAAGGACCCCAGCGGGATTCCAGAACAAACATCGGAGTTAATGAAAAATGAAGAGGTTGCAAAAGAAGCTGTAGTTATTGATATTTGCAGATCCGAACTTGAGACTACACCTCTGCCTGCCTTTGGTGGTTTAGCAAATGTGGATGAATGTGCTGAAGAGATGAGCCACCAATCTGAATCTACTGAGACCAACAGAGACTTGGGAAGTCCAAATCCATCGCCTCCGAATGAAGAACAGTTGGAATCACAAGATGAATATTTTGTTGAAACCTCTTCACATATTGAGCAAGATGTAGGCATACCACCAAATGAAATGTCTGATAATGATGATGATGGCCATCTTGAAGATGCTGAACAGGGAGTCTCCGAAATGGTTGATACTTTATTAGAAGACACTGACTCGGAGAAAAAAAGCACTGAGCAGGTTTATGTAGAGGATTCAGCAAAAAATACAATTGAAAAAGATGTTACTGAAAGTGCAGTTGAAGCAGGGCAGGAATCAGAGGAACATATTGAAGAAAATGATGACTTACCAGACAATGAAGATCAGGAAGAGACCAATCATGAGTACAACGAGACCAATCACGAGTACAGCAGCACCAATGACTTTGTAGAAGATGTAGCTGATTCCACATCTGATATCAATAGTAAATCACTGATGGAAATGAAAGACACATATATTGACTACGGTGATAAAACAAATGACAGTAAAAGTGAAGTCATAGATGTTCTAGATGAAGCTGACCATCAGGTTCCTAATTATACAGGTGAGCATGAAGCTGAGAACAGCACTGATGAACAGAGTACATCTAAATATATTGATGCAATTGAGGAAGACCTTTTAGAAACCCCGAAGCTAGTTTCCCAACTAAACAACAGTGAATCGGAAGTAACAGAGGATATGAAAAGCAATGAAATTTTAAACACGGATGTAATGGAAGCTTCTGAGAAAGATCTAAACACAGAGAATGTTAATGAAGAGAGTGATCTTGACAGTGATGGCTGTGATACTGAAGAGATGGATCCAGACATTTCAAACATACCTCAGCAAAATATGGTGAAAACTGAGGATGAGGAGGATGATGGAACCCATGATACTGAACCAAAGAAAGCTGAAGAAGCTGAGCCTAGGCCTTTAGAGAGAGAAACAGAGGTTATCAGTGAAGAACATCCTACAGAGTTACAAGAACAGACTGAGAATGATGCAGATCAGGAGGATCAGTTGGAGGAGCAAAGAGATAAAAGCCAGGAATCAACACTTGAAAGTGAGAACCAGGAGAATCCTGACTGCAGTGGACCAAAAGTAAGTTTTTTTTCATTCCCTTCCCATTTGATAAACAAAAAGTATGGTATTTGTATAAAAAAATAGGGGTTGCAAAATTTATATTTTATGTTGTGATAGAAGCCTAAGGCTTGCCCAATAATAACATTTTATTTTGAATTACGTTTTTTGGCGTAAAACATCTGAGAGATACAACAATTATTGTGCCACATTCCATTTTGGAATGATGCTCTCGATCTGTCTTGTTTAATAAACCCAGAGCATCCCTTTGTCAAGTCATCTTCATTTATATAGCGCTTTTAACAATGTAGATTGTTTCAAAGCAGCTTTACAGAGATAAACATATAATTTATTTAAGGTAACAGAGATTGTTTTGGCTTTATAGCGGTTCTTGAATAATGTTATTTTCCAGCTAAAGTTAGTTTTGATTGATTCACTTCCGTCAAAATGATCATTTGTTATTAAATTAGAGGCCGCTAAGACGACAAACCATTCCTAAACAAACTACTTGTCTTGTCTATAAATTTTGATACAGAATTTTATTTTATCACTTCGGGGTAGGTACGCAAACCGAATTTCCCCACAGCGCTTTATCTGTAGAGTGGGAAAGGGATCCTCCATAGGGAGAGGCTAGTTGGGAGAGGGAGAGGTTACTTCAGCACTGCATTGTCATCAGGTCCAGGCAAAGGTCCTAGTCAGATCTGTATACAGTAGGCTGTGGGAAAACCTTGTGTGCTTTCGTTCCTCCCTAAATGTTTAGTTGTTTTCAGTAGGCTGTGGAAGTGCACTACTGTCATGGTCTGGGTTTTGTGTCTTGTTCCTTGATCTTGTCTGTCATGTGATTCCCTGTTTGCCATGTGTCTTGTTAATTGTCTGATCATTGTTCCCATGTATTTCTGATTAGCCATGCCCCTTTGTTATCTTGTTTAGCTTGTTTGTCCTTGTATTTAAGCCTTGTGTTTCAGTCCAGTCCTTGTGAGTTCTTGTTTGATTGTTATGTTGATGTAGGTTATTCTGCTCCTGAGTCTTGTTCCCTTGCCTGAGTCTTTGTGTAGTTTGAGTGTATTTAAATAAACGTGCTGCATTTGGATCAAAGTCCTTTTAGGCAAGTCATGCCACTCGGCCGCCATCTTGGCAACGCCTCCGGGCAGCTATTTCGGACTAACAAGACCAGGCTCCTATCTAAATGAATGGGCAGAGAGTCAGAACTGCACTTTCACTGGTCACCGGGACATAAAAACTGCACGTATAGAAACAGCAGTAAAATATGATAAAAATCGCTGAAAAAGTTTGATGACTTTGCCCCAAAATAAGGTTTAAAACGCCTTTTTCCCCACAGGTTATAGTTTACTACGCATGCGTAAGGGTTCTCTCTCTCTCTGATGTGCGCGCACGGCACGGTTTGAATCACAGTATGTTTGAGCTCTCGCTCGCTCTATGAACTAATTAGCGGGCATTAGGGAGCCGCTATCAATAGGCGGTAGACACTTGGGATGTCTGATATTTACACAACGCACACATACACTGGATATAAAATCTGCCGCCTTTTCAAACAGTAACGTATTTTCCACTGTTGCAAACCTCAACTGTGCGCATGCGTCAGTGGAACCAGACGATAGGCTTAAATGTTTCCCGGCTTGACTGTTAAAAGCAGACGATTGGCTTTCCAGTGGGAGGGGCGGGACATGTGCATACAACCACCATCTTTGGCGTTACAGGTTTTCCCTATATAGTTGTATTGAGGATTGAGTAAGTGGCATGTCTCTATATAAATAGTCTCTGATTTGGATCCTGCTTCCTCCTTGCTTCAACCTCACCTCGTAACAACTACAACAATGATCTTATTTATTTTGATCTAATTTATTTTTATTTTATTAATTATTTTATTTCATTTTGACACTTATTTATTTTTTCTGTTTTTCTATATTTAAAGTTCAAGGAAAGCCACTCTCAATAAGACTTTAATAATACAAGTTTTTAAAAAATTGGCCAATAAATGCAGATGTTTCCAAAATCACTAAGTAATAGTGTTAAATAAACGTGATCTCAAATAAATAGTTGTAAAATATGTAAAAATGTAATTGTACAATTAAATTGTAAATTATCCCATAATTTACTCACCCTCAAGCCATCCTAGGTGTATATGACTTTCTTCTTTCAGCCAAACCCAATCGGAGTTATATTTAAAATATATCCTGGCTCTTACCAGCTTTGTAATGGCATTGAATTGCACCTGAGTTTTTTAAGGCTCCAAAAAGTGCATATATCCATCCATATTACTCCAGCGGGTTAATAAATGCCTTCTGAAGTAAAGCGATAGGTTTTTGTAAGAACAATATCTATATTTAAAACTTGATGGATGGATGGGTGGATGGATGGATGGGTGGATGGATGGATGGATGGATGCGCTATTCAATGCCATTACAATGCTATAAAATAACTCAGATTGTGTTTGGCTGAAAGAAGAAAGTAATATACACCTAGGAAGGCTTGAGAGTGAATGGGATCATTTTAATATTTTGGTGAACTATTCCTTTAATATTTACCAAAATAATCATGATTATGATTTTTGCCACAATCAAACAGTCCTACGTCATCCTTAACTTGGATGCAGACTGTTCCTTTTATTGTCCCAAGTTAATAAGTAAAAATAAAACCTTCAAGGACATGTCTGATCAACAGCATGGCTCTGTTCCTCTCTGGAGAACAGTGATTGAAGATGTCCTGAAATAGTCCAGCTGGTGAGTACAAGACCGCAAGAGTCAAAAAAAGCTCAAAGTATACATACATCTTACATCATATAAACACTATGCATAAACTTAAAGAAATGTTTGCAACATTTCATAAAGAGATGTTCAAAAAGAATTTTAGATCTTTTACTAAGAGGTCAGAACCAAATCCATGCTTGTTTAAAGGGGTTCGAATGAGACAGATTTGGTGGTGTTTCCATGGAAACATTTTACCAACCATTTATCTGAGGGAGAAACTGATCTAGTTTTTGGAGTTGTGTGATATGTTTCCAAACAAAAAACAATACTGTAAACAATACAATTAGCTGCTTGACTTTTCAATCGTTGGTCTGAAGTGCAGTGTTTCAAGTTCTGTAGGGGTTAATTAGAGACCTAAACTAAAGCAAAGCTCTCTTCCTCTCACTCCAATGTAGGTCATCTAACCTGACCTATATCAACTCTTGTCCAATGACTTTATATGCTGTAGGAGGGGCAAGGGAATCGTGGAGTTTCTATTTTCAGGAACAATATTCATGGCTATCATCAATCTCTGGCACGACTGTAAAGTCACCTCATCTTCTTCTAGGAAACTCTGTTTTAACACTTCCATGCTCTGTGAACCGACTTTATTAGCTCCCTGCCTTATACATCCAAAAGATGCCAAGGAAAGAGAAGTGATACCATTACAGCACAGAGCTGCTTGTTCTCTCTTTAATCTTGGTAGGGTAGGAGGCAGGAGATGGAGCACTGTTCTAGAGAAATAAAAGGCAATGGATTTACTGTCTGTCTTACTCTACAGCATATTGCCACAGGTTGGAGGAGGCACGGACTGTGTGGGACTGACTGAGATGTGGGGGGCTGCTTCTAGTATTTTCTTAGTTTATGATGATAGCCTTCAGCAATATTTTGGACTGTGCATATTAGAAGTAATGTAATATAATTGGTTTAGACCATGGTGTGTTCCTTTTCTATCTAATTTTTCTCCATTGCAAGGCTAAACCAAGAATCTTTGATCCTTTTGGTAGCAGGTGACAGGAAAGTGAGAATAATGGCGCTGTAAACGTCAATATTAAACAACATATTTGCAACAAGACCGACCTGTCAGTGGTGTCAAAATGATAATGCTCGCGCACGCTCTCTCTCTCTCTCTCTCTCTCTCTCTCTCTCTCTCCTCCCACCCTAAAAGACTCTGAATTTAAAAGGATAGTAGGAGGAGAGGAGTATTCGACCAAGGTATTTTGCCCTGTGAAGAGGTTTACGCTCTGTTGCACTTGCACGAGACGAAAACACGTTTATCAGCATCTGTAATTGCGCGTCATGGATTGTCATGTCGTAAGTACTGACAACTTTAATCGATTTGTGTGTGTGTGTGTGTGTGTGTGTGTGTGTGTGTGTGTGTGTGTGTGTGTGTGTGTGTGTGTGTGTGTGTGTGTGTGTGTGTGTGTGTGTGTGTGTGTGTGTGGAAAAATAGGCCTATTTAATAAATATTAAACATCCTTTTTTTTTAAAAACTGAACCAGTTTGATAATGAATGAGTGGCTACGTGTAAACATCCTTTAACTTTTTCTTTGCTTGTTTAGGAAATAGTAACGTTAAACTTATTTTTCAGATACATGTTTGTTTTGGAACTTTATTCAACGGCGGTAAATGTCATGTTCAGTAAATATACGAACGGATTTGTGGGTTTATGTATTCGTGCATATTTTTTGCTCATTATCATTTCACTCTTTTTAACCGTTTACTTTTCATGCATTGAAAAGTGTACAGTTTTATGCTCTAGTTATTGGGGAATTTAAGTAGGCTAAATATATGTATAATTTTTCTTGTTTTTTATGCCATGTTTCATCGGAAGTCGGCATATGAGGACATTTGCATATTTTAAAATGTGTCTGTCATCATCTGCCAATCAGCTTTCAGCAGCCATGAAGGTTAACTGGCCAATTGACACAAAATGTTTGCATGCAAAGTTTTATCCTGTTTAGATAGAAAGTGGCATTATTATAATAGTGAGAACAAAATGTAGTATAAATTTGTGTTAACAATTTTGTGAGCTCATGGGCTAAAGAGGTCTATGTACCTCAATAATTTCTGCTTGCTGTTTATATGACAAATCTTTCATCATATCATTTAAAGGGACTGGTATAGACATGGGAAAGGCTTGTGACTTCAGTTTCATTAGAGGTGATCCCTGGGTAAGCATTCTCCGAGGAAGCAGTAAAATGAGCAGATGCTTATTTATAGGGAATTGTGGAACACCTCTGCCTGTGGCCATTGAATGAGCATGTTGGCAAAATGCTTGGTTAATATGAAAAGAGGCTGATTCTTAGTTCAAAAGTGGGTGGACAGGGTTTTACAATGGACTTCTGCTCATCTTTTTCACACAAGCTGTTTAAAGACTGCCAACCAGCCTCTGCTGAGCCATTTTACATATGCTATGTTGGTTGTTGTGGGAGAAAGCATGTGGTTTCACAGCTTCAGGAAGACATATAGAGACAAATAACATCACATCCCACCACACACTCTTTAAAGATGTGTGATGACATGCTTCACAGACCGCAGAAAGCTGGTCACAGTTGGTCTTTGCATCTGGGTGGTTAGGTTTTATTACATTTCTGTTCATTTTATTTTCATTACGAACAGGTAGGTTTACCTATTTACCTAAAGTTCTTTGTTGGCATCTGTAAGGGTCCATGAAGGACTTTTAACATTCATGGACCCTTTCCATTTCACAAAAGGTGCTTTATAGTGGAAAAGGGTTCTTCGGATTATTACAATTTTCTTTACACTAAGAAAAAAATGGTTATTTTAAAAACCGGTCACTGAAAGGTTCTTTTGATAAACCAAAATTATCATTCAGTTGGTGATTGTAGATGTGCAAGAGAAGCTAGTCCTAAAAAAAAGTTTATTTGGAGCTGATGCATAGTGATTCATTGCAAAAGGGCTTAAATGGGCAGGAGATACATCATGCTAAACCCACTAGGGTGGTATAAATGATCTCACTGGAATCTGAATCATTTTCTAAAAGAGCAAAATCAATATGCAATACACCCCTGCTGAAATTATTGTTCATCCCTGGTAGGAGGAATGCAGCCAGCCACAAGAGGAAGAGGACATCATGGACATCCCATTGGATGACCCAGAGGCCAATAAGGCGGCCGCCAAAATCCAGGCCGGCTTCCGTGGTCATATGACCCGGAAGAAGATGAAACCTGGGGAAAAGCCCAATGAGGAGGTGAGCAGCAGTGGTGAGGCCCTCAACGGCAGCCAAGGGGACTCAGGTCAGTCACTGTCCCCAACAGTCAAAGAGCTATGACTCAACACCATCCCACATGGTGCAGAGGTCGCCACCTATCTTGATCCTACTCAGCTTGGCTTAAAAAACTCTTAAAAAACCCTCATAGATCCTTGCAGAATTTGGCTTTGAGATCTGAAGTAAACAATTAGAGCTTTGAACTTTAATGAGAGTTCAAGAGTATGTTGAATCACCTTTTTTCTGTAATGTGTACTAAAGATTTAGAATAAAAAAGATGAAAATATTGTGACCACTATAGCATATGAAAAAAATCCATCAGTTATGTTTAATGAGTCATATATTTATACTGAGTAAACATAAGACATGCTCAAGTGTGCTTTTTAATTACCTTCTGAGTGCTTTGGATAATAATTTTCTTAATCAAGTAATTATTAATGAGCACATCTATAATTTTCCTTGATTGTTAAAAGATTACGGCCGTTTCACCGACCTACAGACAGCCAATGGAGTCCACAGAGTCACTCTGTATTCTCTATATTATCTCAGTTTGTTGAGACACATCTTTCAAATCTAATTTCTTTTGTGGGTGGCCAAAGCCTACAGGATTCCGGGACTCAATATTAAAGCCATGTGCAGATTTATCCCCCTTTCAATTTTTTTTCGGGTAATGTGTTTAGTTCTGCACAAAATGTTTTCGAGATGCTGGATAAACTGTTTCCCTCAGTATGTATGCAAATGGTTCTCGATTGGTTGATCCCCAGAGGTGTGTTGAGATTCTAATTCGAAGCAACAAATAGGCCAGCGTTGATGGAAAGACCGTTAATGTTCTCACACCACAGCTTCCATCTGAACTTCATCTGCGTCATCCTTTGAGGAGGAACCATGCAAATCTGGTCATTTGATGTAAAAAGTGGGGCAAGCAATGAGAATGAAGGTGTCCTTCCAAACTCCAGCCGGACCCAAATATCTCTCCTTCAATTGTGCCGCTCCACTCTACCCCACCTCTGTGCCGAATTTAGGCCTTTCCCGAGCAACATCAACCCAGTTCTCGGTTGCTAAGCATTTTATGTATGGAAGAAAGTGTTATTTATATCCTGAGGTGCATCTGCATCGCCGAAATGAGGCTGTGCTCTGTTTTACTCCGACAAAAACACCGGCTAAGATTAACTCATATTCAGGAAAAATAAATCAATAAGTAAAGCTTTGTCACATATTTTGTGATGAATGCCAAGCTATCAGTAATTTGTCTTGTTTTCCAGTACAGATATCTTAACATTATTAAATCAAGATACATTTACTTGAGAAGCAAAATGACTTAAGATATTAAATATGGCTTTCTTCTCAAAATTAAATGAGTTTAAAATATTTTAAACATATACAAGAAAAACATATTTTAAGATTTGTTCACTAAAAGGTTCTTTGGGAAAGCAAAAACAGTTATTCTATGCCATCACTGCGTCAACTGCTCTTTTGGAACCTTTATTTTTAAGAGAGTATTCTTTTAGATATTCTTTTTTTTAGATATTTGTAATGGAAAACTACAAAAAAAAATGCAGCGAGTGATGCTACATCATCACCCTGTTACTTCATAGTTGACTAGACAGCTGTTTGTTGACAAACTGAAATATTCAAGTACTGTAAACCTAATAAAAGTGTGTTTTGCAAGCAGGGGGAACAGACGGAGTAGAGACAGATGCCACATCTGGTCCAGAGCAATGAAGACCTTTCTCAAGGAGGATGGCTTATAGGGCTTATACGCTTTCTCCAGGGAATTTTTTTTTTGTGTGCAAAAGTAGTGAAATTAAGCTGGATATGTCATCTGATGTGTGAACTCTTTCTCTATTTTCTTCTTCTTATCCAGTCTGGGTGAATTTCTGCTCCAGCATGATTTTGCATCCCACAAAAGGGATCTGTATACTGTATATCTGATATTTGTACGAGAATTTAACACAGGCTTCTTCATTCAGACAGTCAAGTAGACTTAAAATAATGCATCATGATTGAGTTTTGTCATTTTTTGTTACTTGATATTCCTTTTCTGTGGTAGTATGTTTATGATTGCCTTGATTTAACCATGTAGCCACTATCACGTTAAGATGTGAAATTTGTTTATTGTCATGAAATGGAATGTTATCAGTTGTTTATTAATGTGTTGACTGTTTGTTTGGTTTGCACCCTGTAATATGTTGAAATCAGAGCTTCCAAAGCAGCATATGGCATGGATCGACTTATTTATTTCAATTTACTTTATTTGTAAAATGATTTATTCTTTCTTTAAGGTAGTGCATATCATTAGAAGTATAGAAATTGAGTTAACAGCTTAATGAGTGATAGCTAAGATCACCTTGCATGTTGACATCAGCATCAGGCTCTGTATCAGTTGAAAAGCAAATAAAAACTCAGAAATGTGTGTTGCATGGATTGAAAATGATTTGCACTCAGGGGTTGATCATCAGTCTTTTGAAGAGTCTGACAACAAACAAGCAGTTATATATAAGCAGCAGAAATTGAAATATTAACCTACGCATCAGTCTCATTAGTCCTGCTGGAGCATCTCGCTGGAGGGCTCATAGCTGGAAGGCTGTGCTAATGAGACCTGGACAGTCATTTATCAAGGTCAAATTGCCACATGCCCAATCAAATCAGCATTTAGGCTTATAGCTATAATTGCATTAACTTTACATCAACATTACAGTATATACTTATTTTCTGATAAATGTGCATGTAGCAAATTTATAACGAAAGCACTCTCAAAGAAATATTGTTTGATAACATAATTTGATATATATAATAAGTAAACAGTAAGATATGTGAGATGGTGCTACAGTTGTGATTATACTCGCGACTAAAGGCCATCTGCCCATCTCGATAAAATGTTTAGTAACAAAAATATTTATGATACACATTTTCATTAAAGCATTATTTTATTAAGAAAATAATACAAAAAGGTCCAGTTAAAAAATAATAATAAAGAATCCGTTTCAGATTGAATCAGAATCGGTGAATATGAGGTTTGGTCAGTTTCTCTCACGAATTGTGTATTTCTATACTTTGGTTTAGAATACTTTAAATACTTTTGATACTTTATAATCTTATATTTTCTGGTCTGTTATTTTTATTATTCTTATTTCAGTTTTAGTAATTTAAGTACTTCAACTTAAACCTATTGTTGTACGTTTCAGTTAGTTTAGAAGGCAACTTTATATGTAAGATTTTTTATTTTAATCAACAAAAAAATGAATTGGAAAAAAAAAGTTTTTTTTTGTTTTGTTTTTTAATAACTCTGCTATGTGCACATTCTGTTGCTTTGGGGGGGAAAGATCCTACTTTTTAAAAATGCATATAAAGATACAGAATGTGAATGTGCTTTTATATACTTTTTGAAGCTTGAAATCTCCAGTATATATTGATTGTAAGTTTGTGAAAAAATATATTATTTTGCGTCAAACAGAACTAACTCATACAGGTATAAAACGACATGAGGGTGAGTAGGTTAATACAAAATTGGAATTTTAGGTTAACAATTCCTTTAAGAATAAGAGGTTTGAGAACATCAATAGTGAATCTATTTCCCCATGACAATATTAATTACTCAGACATTGCATAAAGAGCTGCACTTAATTAGACTGTGTGCTGCGCTTCATAATTAAAGACATATGGCACATTAATCTTTTTTTTTTTTCAATTGTGTCTCAGCTGTACTGTGGACATTTATCACACACAACAAATTACATTCTCCATACTGGAGTGACTTCATAATTCCTGCTTAGAATGTTTTAAAGGGGACCTGTTATCCACCTTTTTACAAGATGTAGGTTAACATAAGTCTTAGGTGTCCCCAGAATGTGTATGAAGTTTCAGCTCAAAATACCCCACAGATTATTTATTATACCATGTTGTAAATACCATGTACATTTTTGAGTGGGAAGGAAAAACATACTGTTTTCGTGCATGTATCTTTAAATGCGAATGAGCTGCTGCTCCCCACCTTGCTTTCTAGAAGAGATCTGAGCCTTTACAGCTTGTGCCTCTGATACTCTGCCAAAAACTAACAAAACATCTGTTTGGTTTTGATTATCATCTTTATCGTGGTCACGCTCGCGTGACAATGCAGTTCTTCATCGTCATCATGAAAGTTTATTATCTGTTTTAAAGCCAAATCAGTCTAACTTCTGATATATGGTTTTCTGAAGCACGCTCACATATAGCTAGATGTCAGACAACAGGTCACGTGAGTATTAAGTTCTTTTTCATGTCTTATTGCTCTTAAACTGTCAAATACACACCAGGTTATGTAAAAAAAAAAAAAAAAAAAAAGTTCACAAAAACAGTCAGTTATGTCTGTGAACATAAACCGCAAGTAAAGAAATCGCATGTGTAGACTACGGCTGTCCAACCTCTAGTATCGATACTTTTTTTAAAATCATGTTTTAAATGGATTTAAAATTATGTTAACATTTCAGATTCCTCTGTGTAAAACGACCTCCTCGGTTCCTGTGGATCGCTGACTCGCTGTCAACATACGGGCAATGTCTCAGAAGTACGCGGGAGCGAGCATGGTGGAAAATATGAGCGTCTCAGCTTGCAGAGCCAACGTGTGGGTGCACTTTGGTTTAGGGGTGGGCGATATCAAGATTTTTGATCATGGACGTTTAAAATGCCTCCACGATCTGCTTTTGAAGAAATATCGTAGTATTGTGTTACAGTGTATTCTATCAGTTCAGTTCTGGCGCCTCCGTCTCAACAACGCGATGTACATTCACATCACATGTTAAGGCCGAGGAGTTACACTCAAGGGGACAGTGCAATTCACGAAAGTTCATTATTTGCATGTGCTTTAAAACCGTGCCGGTTAAACATTTAATTCGCATGAATACCTCTGCTGATACACAGCAAGTTTTATTTTCAGCTCTATTTTTTTTTAAGTATTCCAATATATCGCAATATATCGTATCGTGACACATGTAACGTGATAGGCTATGTATCAAATCGTGAGGCCCTTGCCGATACCCAGCTATAGAGTAGCCTATATTAGATCTGTGTATTAAAGTGAAAGCGGCGTAATATACAGTAGGCTACCTTCTGATATAATATGCTGTTAATATAAATCAAACAACAAAAGAAACAGAAAATCACTCATTGCTCTTGATTGAACAACTTTAGTAGCTTTAATAAGAATACATTTCTTACTTAAATGCTGCTGTTAAATACTCTGCCGAGGAGATGAACATGGCGGACTGTGTACTGCTCACAGCTTATGATTTATGGGGATTAAAGAAGGAGTGGGTGGATTTTTTGGGTGGACTATTATATGGTGGTTGTGTACAGTACACACTGCAGGCACACATTTATGTTCAAACACCATGTAAAAGTGAATTTTGCATAATAGGTCCCCTCCCCTTTAATATTGTACAGTGACTGATTACATCTGATGTTGTGTGGCCTAACTTTATGAAGTTGATTTCCTCAAATCCAAAAAGCCAAAGTGGCTTTCGATCAGTTTTCGTAGGCTACTGACTATTAACATTTCTAAACTTGGATAGGCAGGATGAAAAACTGGACAAGATGTCCTCCGCACAGCAACAAAGACCTGCCACAATTGTCATTTCTTTGTGTGGCTCAACTTTTCTTCTTCCCCGGGGGAGAAATGAGTGCTTGAACTCAGTCGCCCACATTCCCTCCTCCGCGCGCAGGCCTCAGCTTTATGGGCTCCAATGTAACCTCCCCAGAATGAATTCTGTCACTGGCTCCAGGACTTACAGTCTCCTAACTGCATTTTTACAGGTTGCCTATGGCAACACAAAGTGCCATAAGACAGTTCTCTCTCAGACTGCTGCTGTGTGTCCCATGATTCCTGCCCTCAACAGACTGCTGCTGACAACACCGACCTGACAGCTGCCATACCGCCATTCAGCTAACCTGCACAACACACACATATTATGTATTTATAGCCTGTGAAAGATCGAATTACACTTGAAAATGTGTGCGTGTGTGTTTTAACACAAAAAAGGAGAGTGGATTTGCATAATTGTTACAGACAGTTACTGGTTTGCCTCACCGAAACATGCTCAGTTAGCATTAACACCGGCTGGCTGCTACATCTGTACAATCTCAAAGCATATCAGTCGTGGATTATTGTTGAAATTAGACTACTCTCCACAACTGAAAAATCTGTCTTAATCTCAACACTCTTTGAACTGTTCAGTTTTTGTGCTTAATTGGCTCTTTTGTTTTTCACAGTAGCATTACATAAAAACCTCCAGTAGAGGGAGCCTGTATATAACAAGTTTACCACGCAGCAACAAACGCATATCAATGTTTGATCTACTTCATCTCTTATATGCAGTTTTCCCAAAGCAACAGAATGTGCAGTGTTGTTATTGTTAACTATTGAAAATCTTTTTTTTGTTTCAATGAAATTAAACTAAACTAAACTTTCTAAACTAAAATGATCCCCTGATTTCACAGACAAGGATTAAGCCTAGTCCTGGACTAAAATGCATGTTTGAGCTGTTTTAACTGAAAGCAACTTGCACTGATATATTTTAAAATATGTCAGTGCCATTTTGTCTCAAGATGCACACTAGTAATGTTTTTTTCTAAGGCAAGTTTATAAAAGCTATCCTTAAGTGTCCTAATTGAACTAAGGCCTGATCCTGGCTTAATCTAAGCCCTGTGAAACCAGGCCTATAAATATTAGATCAAATATAATTTTAAATGTAAAGTTGCCCTCTAAACGAACTGAAATACAATAGGTTTAAGTTGAAGTACTAAAATTACTAAAACTGAAATAATATTAAAAATAACAAAAGCAGATACAAATTATAAAAAGAAACTAAAATTAAAACGATTTCAAAATATTAAAATAAAAGCTAAATAAATACCATAATAGTTTATAATTAATATAAAAAACACTTGTGATTATTCTTAACACTTTTGTTATTTACTGATAGCCTGACGTCGTCATACTCAGATTCTAGTCAGATTCTTCTCATCCTCAAATGTTGTGGGTGGGGCTAGGTTCGGCTGGCATCCAGGCACAAAATTAGATGTTTTGAAAAAGGTTTGCTGTTTTGTTTTTTTTCATATAACTAAAGCATATGGTCCATGAGCTGGCAAGCATAAAAAACCAGCATTAATGTCTCATTAAAATTTGTTTTACAAGTGGATGCAAAGTTTCTCAGGCTAACTTTCAAATTCTTTTCTCTTTAAATGTTCTCATGTCTCATGAAGTCCAGTGGATGTGCACTATAGCTTCAAGAGGATATTCGTGTGTGAGGATCATTCATGCTTTCAGTGCACTATTGACCTTGGATGTTCCCACTGACTCTACTTGACAGATTTCCTCACAAGATGAGAGGGTTCGGGAAAGACTTTTATCCTCTAGAGGACAAAGGCTAATTCCAAGCTTTGTGTGAGTGTTTGTGTCTCAGAGCCCTTCTAAAGCTTTGATCAACAAGAACAGAGAAGGCCCTTGAGGATAACAGACTGTATGTTCCATTAAAAAGCTTTTTAGTTCTGACATTCTTTGCCATTTTTGCATACATAATCTGCTCCTTTTTTGCTACGTGGGAGGCTATTTCAAATACCCAGTTTGGATTATCAATTTTAGCTCTCCTAACTTGCTGTCTTGGTTTGGCATATATTATCAGAAATGCCATCTGTTGTTATTTAAATGTTTTCATTGAGTTTTAAACAATAGCTGTGTTTGCTACTAACATCACTATTGCTCATAATCGGCATTAACAAGCTCCTTTTAAAACTTTGAGCATTCAAACTAAAGCCTTTCATTTTTTTTCTATATTTACTAGGTAGGTAGGCTATATAGGGTTTTCTGCCACACTCATTGTGAATATTTATTTATATGACCACCGCAGCTGCTGACCTCTGCAAGACATGACATCAGCTCCCAGACAGACATGTGATCATGGCTAGGCCACAATTCCTGGCACATTTTTTCTTTTCAGCAGTGGAAATAATGTATTGTTACAACGAAGAGTTAAACCACAAACAAATAAAATTAATAAATAAATAAAAGTAACTATTGTTAAATGGTTAGAATTCACCCAAAATAAAAATTCTGCAATTACTCACCCTATGTCGTTCCAAACCCGATCTTAAAGCTTTTTGCCCTTCCACTTACAGTCATTTTCAAGGCACATAAAGGTAGACATCAAAGTAATTCATGATGTGACTCCACCGTTTAACCTCAATTTTATGAAGTGACGCAAGTGCTTTGTTTGCGAAAAAAAGAAGACCACTTTATTTAGTAAATATTAATGTTCACGTGTCAACACAACACGCATGCGTCGTGATGCTCTCGTGAACACGTGTGCATTGCGTTGACCCGAGAGTTGTTGTGAGAGAGCGTAAATTATGTTTTTGTGCTAAAAAAAAAACACGTTTATGATTTTACTTTTTTTTTTTTTATGTCTTTGCTATCTTTCTGGGTCTTGAAAGTGGCCTTTGCTTAGCTGTCAATGGAGGGACAGAAAGCTCTCAGACTTCATTAAAAATATCTTTATTTGTGTTCCGAGTCGACGATGAACGAATGTCTTACGCATTTGGAACGACATGGGGGTAATTAATCACAGTATTTTTTATTTTTTTTCGTGAACTAACCCTTTAAAATATACTTATAATAAAATGAATTGAATAGGCTATTGGAAGATAATATTAATATTGGATTGTTCTAATTATTTAATTATTAAAATAAATCATTTTGAAACATGGCAATCTAGATATATTTTGAAATGTCTCTAGGAAATCCAACTCTTGTGCATAAAGGCCTTTTTGCTGAAGACTGATGCCTTAGCAACCTGTTGGTCCTCTTTTCATCCGTTATGGCCTGGCGGCTCAAAGATATATGGGGCTTACAATGTGTTCATGTGGGGGGCCTGTTAGGGGTTGGTGAAGTAGAGAGTTATTTTTATTTTTTTGGAAGCACTTAATTGTCCTTGAGTAGTTGTATAGCAGCTTCAAAAAAGTTCTCCTTTCATTCATTTTAAGTGTTTGAATTAGTCCTCCTTGAATCCTCATTATAATTAGGGACTGGAGACCATATCTTTGTTAAATCTTATATTGACTGATTGACTTAATGGCTGCCACTGTCTATACTGAATTATCAATGACTTAGACTTAAAAGTTTCTTTTATTTAAATTTTAAAATCTGATCATAGCTACATACATTTATTTTCTATTAATTGAACACTGTATCGTTTTTATACTTCCCATTGCATACTTTTAGATGTATAAATCGGAATAGAAATATAAAATAAAGGCTGTCAATCTTTTACGCTTTTCTTCTTGCGGCAATTTTGAAATCCCCTGTTCTAAGAGACCCATGACCCAACCCATGTTTCATTCGCAACTCAATTTTGACAAAATATGTCATTGCATCTTTCTTTTGAACGCCAGTGTGGATGTGTCATATCATGTCACACAAATACACTCTAACACTTGACTGCTCACGTTACAGATATAACTACAAAACACATGTCTCCAACCATCTCACACTCATCATAGTGCCTTTACTGAGGAGACAAGCACACAAATGCACACACACAAAGGGGCCCTGAATATAATCACTGTGGAGATTGAAGCTTATAAAGCGAGCAAAGCACACACACACATACAAGATCACACATAGAGCTGTTGTTCAGGCTGGGGTCCTGAGAGTGGGGTTCAGAGCAGCCAGTGTCCCGTCTGGCAGGAAGCACTCTGCATTCTCAGCGACGTGCCTTGAGTGGACAAATCATGCTGATTGTGTGGGAGAGAAACCCAGCGCTGCTCCCAAGATGAAGGCAGAGAGGGAGGCATCATGCAAAAAGACATCCGTTCCTTCACTGTTTCTTCTCACATGGCTTCTCATCTTTTCCGTGGCAGGTAAGACAACATCATGACTTTTCTACGGTTCATGTTGAGGGAAAACTTTCTAAAGAGGAAGAACAAGAAAAAAGTGTACGCTGTTGTCAGTTTCACTTTTCAGTGTGTGTTTTTGTTTGTGGGTGGCTGGGTGACATATCGCAAATAGAGCGATCAGTCAAGTTTAATTAGGGCACTCAAATGTTTGAAATGTGTGTTGTTGTTGTTGTTTTTTTTAGAAACATTGTCTAAAAATTATGAATGTAATAGTAAGAAAATATAAAGACAAATGGAATTATAATATTACACAAACACTCAAAAATGCATAATGCAAAAATGTAATGATCACATCACAGACGTGTTTTCTGCATTTTGGCAACAAAACTAAAATAATCATGCTATCTTTCATCTCCATCCATGCATTAGATTCATTTGAAATTACACATTTGTGGAAAAAGGACAAACTGCAAGTTCAGAAATATCACAATGGCTTGAGTGAGTTGGCTTTAGCTAGATTAAATCACATTTTCTTAAAATCAGGTAAATATGTGCCAGGAAAGGGAACGAATGCAAGAACATGTCCTAACTAAAGTCTTCCTCAGAGAGCTTTGATTAGCAGCATCACTGGGCCTCACTGTCTACATCCCCCCCATCCACAAAAGAGCATGTCTCTTGCACAGCTGCCCCTGATTGGAGGAGAGCAAGCCCACAATCCAATCCTTTGTTAGCTCATCCTGGCAAGACCTCAGCACTGAGAATTGTTACCACAGCGATTGAGCCATGCCACACTGACTCGCGCTGCCCTGGCAAAGCGGCAAGGACATGTTGGCTCACACAGAAGCAATAAGCCCAAAGATGTTTACCAGCAGGTATCTCACTGGAGAGTTCAGGCTTTCAATATATATGATAAATTTGATTCAATGTTTATCCTATAAATATATAATATAAATATTTTATGGAAATATTTCAAATATATATAAACACACACACACACACACACATCGAATACTTCTATAATATATATGAAATACTTCTATAAAATATTATTTAAAATATATTTATATTTAAACCTTTCAGGAATCCTTTCAAATGTATTAAAATATCATCAAATATTAAGTGTCTTAATTTTAGACAACTTCACACGACTTATATCTACAGACTTAAAATAATATTTAGAATTTGGTCAGAAAGACTAATTTATTTTAAATAATGCTATTAATAAAGTAAGCATACTTAAATCAAATTTAGGCATATGTATTAATTTGTCAGAAATGTTCATCCAAAGCCACTTACAGTGCATTTAGGGTAATTTGTCAGTATGTAGGGTAAACTGGGGCAGGTTGTCACATGCTTTATTCTAGTGAATATTGTTTCAGAGTGGGTTTACAGTACTACTGTACAGTTCGTTTAACTCACACTGGCCTTTTGCGACAACAATAGCTTTGGTTCCACTCTAATGTGTTTGTTTGTGGATGTATTTTTCTGTATGTATTTATAGGAGGGGTGAACATCAGCAGCCCGTCTCCTATAGTGCGAGGAACACTCGGAGGCTCAGCCCTTCTCTCTGTGACCTACACCAGCACTAGCTCTGACCAGCCCGTTATTAAGTGGCAGCTGAAGAGAGACAAACCCGTCACTGTGGTCCAGTCCATTGGTACGGAAATCATTGGGAACCTTAGGCCCGAGTACCGTGGTCGAATCCTCCTGCACGAGAACGGCTCCCTGCTCCTGCATCACCTGCAGATGTCTGATGAGGGTGTGTATGAGGTGGAGATCTCCATCACTGATGATACCTTCACTGGGGAGCGATGCGTCAACCTAACCGTGGATGGTAAGACAGGCGTGGACATTTCATACAGTATGTGAAGAGCAACTTTCCTTATTCATGCTGTACTGTTCTATCACAGTTCCAGTGTCCAGGCCTTTTGTTCACATGGTGGCCTCATCCGTCCTGGAGCTGACGGAGTTCTTCATACTCAACTGCACTCATGATAGTGGCACCAAACCCACTTATAGCTGGCTGAAGGGCGGGAAATCTCTGACCAATGATTCGCATGTGCTCCTGTCACATGACCAAAAGGTCCTGACCATCTCCCGCGTTGTGATGTCAGATGATGACATCTACAGCTGCAGGGTGGAAAACCCCATTAGCAGTATGAAGAGCCTGACGGTCAAACTCACTGTCTACAGTAGGTGTTGAGACTCCAATGTCACCTTCATGCATGAACCACGCCCTGAAATGTCAAGTTAAATTTTGATATGTTACATAAAGGATGAAAACACAAACAACTTGTGAAGGATTATAGAAAAAAGTCATGGAAAGATGAAGAGCTGCATGAAATGTCATAATTACGTTGTGTAGCGTAATCCTTAAAGGAGAGAGATGAATAATAAACAAGATATCAGAGAATTTAATGAGGACAGAAAAAAAGAAAAGGAAAAAAAACCCTACACATTAAACACTGACGACGATGAACACAGAACTGGGAAAACTAAGGGCTTATATGATAATTAAAAAAACAATTGGAACAGTTGTGAAACTACTTAGCAATAATTACAAACAATCATGGGAACTCTGGCAACCAGAACAGTGAAAATGAAACCAAAACAGAACATCACCTTTACAACATGACTTTTGTTTAATTTTTTTATTTTGCATTAATTATAAGCATAAGGTACAGTATGTGAACAATCTTTAAAGAAGTGCAGCCAAGAAGTGCACACATATTAGACGGGCATGCCTGCTTAGTTGAGAAAAAAATTATAATATATAAATATATTTTAAAAAGACAAACAAATAAATAGAGACGTTTCATCCTGTTCCAAAAATGTTCAATGGACCGCAAAGGAAACACTTTGGAGAATTGTTTTATAGCTCTTTTCCATACAACAATAGTTCACAGAGACCACAAGTGTCAAACTCCACATGGAACAAAAATAAATAAATAATTGAATAAATAAAATGGTCCATATGACTTGTGCACTATTCCAAGTCTTGCGACGCAGTGTTGATATTGTTAACTAAAACTAAGTATAGTCTTCAATTGAAATAAAACTGAAATAAAATAAAGTATAAATAGAAAATGTATAGATAGAAATGTTTCCTTAACAATTAACTAAAAATAAATAAGTTTACATTTAAGTGCTAAAATTGCAAAAACTAAACCTGAAATAAGTTTAATAAATCTTTATTGAAATATTACAATGAAAGGCAAAATCACAATAACAATAACTACATTATTCTAGTTTAACTGAAAACTGAATATAAATCAAATTTATTTCAAAATATAAGTAAATACTACAGTAGTATATAAATCATACAAAAATAACACCAAAGTCAGGTGGCGGGTCACTTTAATAGTGTTTTTGAAGACTGACAGTCATAGTCACCATGAAAAAGAGCAACACATTTTTCAAAAATGAAACACGATGAGTGTATGTAAATCATTCATTTTCAGCTGTTAATTCTGGCTGGTTGTGAATGTTTATAAAAAGGGCTGATGAAGGAGAGTGTTTGCAAAAAAGAGTTTTGCTCCACTGGAGCTCAGCTGATCCTTTCCTCCATCTACATCTCCACTTGCACACATTTCTGTCAGAACACTGAGCTCAGCGGGGTCCTGCATTCCTTCTGCACAGTCTACCCTTTAAAAAAGCCCCCAACTTGCCCCATTCATTCTTGCACTTGGTATTCCTGGCAACCTGTGCAATCAATCTTCCATTTGAGGTGTCCTTAATTTGGACCTTGTCTACCGAGTAGTTTGGTGTTTCAGAGCACTGTTTTGTTTTGTTTTTTAGAGAGAGAGAGAGAGAGAGAGAGAGAGAGAGAGGGGAAAGATGTATGTTAACCTGTATTCTCCTTTTAAATTTTGCAGGACGGAGTTCTCTATATATCATCCTCTCCATGGGAGGCATTTTCTTACTCATCACCTTGGTGACTGTTTGCGCCTGTTGGAAACCCTCCAAAAAGTACCAGCTCTTTTATCCCTATATCCATTCTCTTTGATAAATCTAAAGCAAGCCGCAATAAAACTCAGCAGCTCGTACTGTAAGAAAAGTCTTTGTGCTTCAAATGTTAGGAGGCCAAAGTTCCACAGATCAGATGAAAACAAAGACCAAAGCAACTGATTAAATTTGAAAGATACATTTTATACACATTTAAGTTTCTGTTTGTGCACTAAATTAGTACGATATTGCATTTGATATTTCTATCACAGTCAGATATGTTGCTAACAAAAATACATTGTTATTCTTTCTACAGAAAAAGACAACAGCTTGCTAGACAGAGCAGACAAAATTTAGCAGAGCAGTGTAACGGCAATCATGATGGTAATTTCGTTAATTGTTGCAGAATAACTCAAGATAAATCTCCTATTTTATTATTTTAAAGGTGCACTCAGTAATTTTTCCCTCATTCAAAAAATATTACTTATAGTAAAAATATTTAAAATGATCTAAGTTATTTTATTTAGAGTAGGCTATTTATTTATTTATTTATAGTATCATTTTTTAATTGACTTTTATTTGTATATTTTCAGTTTTCGTTTTAATTTTACTTTAAGTTTTAGCAATTTTGTTTCGATCTATTGTTATCTGTATTCGTTTATAAATACAGTATATATATATAAGCTATATATATATAGGCTATATATGTATATATATATATATATATATATATATATATATATATATATATATCTTTAATGTATTTTTAAATGTAGTTTTAGTTTTAGTCATTTTAGTACTTTAAAAAAAAAAAAAAAACATTAATTGCCAAGGCAAGATCTCTTGCCAAGGCAACATTTCTGATTTTTTTATATTTTATTTTATTTCAGATTTATTTTAATGACCAAAAACAATTTTATTAGTTTTAGATTTAGTTAACATTAGCAACACTGATCACATATAGAGTAATATCAGTGGCCTAATAAAAAAAAAAGTTTAATTTTGGAGTTGGTCGCCTCATGGAGGCAGCCATTTTGAGATCACATTACAGCAGAATAATACTACTGTTTATCTCTGTAACCTCCGTAATTGGACATAAATGAATCGTGACTGACTGTAAATATTTAAATCCTACAATGGCAATAGTTACATAAAGTATTTGCTTTATGCTGGATCCACACTAGGTGTCAGTCCAAGGCCACTTTCATATCAAACAGAGCAACATTAAAAATTACTGAGTGCACTTTAACACTTATTTTTTCAAATCAGTGTATAATACAAAGGAATTATTTGCTTTTTTTTATTATTAAAAATGTATTTTTGTTAAATCTTGAATGCTCTCTTTACGTAGTTGATATCGTGCCTGCTAGAAATTACCATAACCATCGGAACCCAGGTGGACTATATGTCCTCAAAGAAACGGTAAGACAGTATTATTATTATTATTATTATTTTTATAAATTTTATTATTGCTGTTGTTGTTGTTTTAATTTTTTCCTTATTTTTCCTTTTTTATTATTATTATTATTTCCAGGATTTCCCTGAGGGAATAGATGAGTCTTCCTGTAATTATATCAATCCTACTGATCCCCTCAACCCACCTTGTTATCCCAACACGGCTCCACCTTCTGCGCACTCTCCAGATGCTTATAAGGATTCAGGAAGAAGATACCCCCGTACACCTGTTCCCTCTCCTCCATCAACCCCTCATCCGACTCTCCCTCCACCCCTCTCCTGTCCCCAACACCTGGGCAGTTTAACACGCAAGCCCCGCCCTCCAAGACTAAGCCCCTCCCCTCCACATGCAGAAGAACTTCCAGTTGATCCAGAAAACAATATGCACTACCACAGCCTTCCCCAGTGAGCAGGACAGATGGATAGTTTTAAATGTAAAATATCAAGGATAATATCAGAATATGAGAGTATGCGTGCGTATGGGAATTTTAATTAGTTATCCTATGTACATTTAGTATTTCACGCTTTCCAAAAGCTTAGATGAATGAATTGTGTACAAGACCAAAACTTAAAGATCAGTAGTTATAAAGTAAAAACTGATTACATAGATGTACTGGAATTTTTTATATATACTAATAGAACATATTTTTTTTTTTTGGGGGGGGGGGGGGTTGTGGGAAATGGCTTAAACTAAAATAAACACAAAAAAAACTATAAATAGAAAAATATTGTTTAATTTCAGCTATAATTAAGCATTTTTGTGATCTGTTAGGGGTTACTGTACATATGATTTCTTCATGCCAGTATTAAAGTGATTTTATTCTGTTTGTCTCCTTTTTTTGGACAGAAAACAAAAGTAAATCTCTCAAATAATATCACATTCTTTCTGAGTGTCTAAAAAGATATAAGGACATAAAGGTCTGAAGAGACAAAACAATGGCACTGGCATATTTTAAGATATGTCAGTGCAAGCTGCTTTCAGTTAAAACAGCTCAAACATGCATTTTAGTCTGGGATTAGGTTTAAGCCTTGTCTGTGAAACCAGGGGGAAAGACACCAGCCTTTATGTACACAATTGTCAATTTACACGTTTCAACCACCAGAGGCTCCCACATCACTATCAATCAATAAAACATCTGCGTCAGCCTAGACCACAAACAGCCAGAATGTGTTTAACTAGGCTTCTCTTCAACCTTTCTCTCCATGCTTTTTTTTTTTTTTTTTTTTTGAAGATTCACTTCATCTTTATTTACCGAGTAGCCTACACAAATTTGGACATTTTTCCTCAATGACAAACATTTTTACTCAGGTTGTGTTAGCTAAATACAATTTTAAAAAATAATTAAAATAAAGACGTTGAATTAGTCAGCTACATTATATCTTAATGTTTAATCCACATGTTTAGACGTGACGCTGGTGACGTCATGAGATAAACAGCGCGCCACTCGAGTGTCACGAGAGATCGAGTGAAGGTTACATGATATGCTGCGTCCGAAATCACATACTCTCTAGAGTAAGTTAAGTAATTACTCAAATACTTGTACTATTTGTAGTCTGCCACATAATGTCATTTCATCTTAAATTAATCTCGGCATGAACATTTGTTTTGCTTAACCTATTATACAATTTATTTCTAAAAAGTGTAAACCCGTGTTTTGTTTACCTTTACAGCCCAGTTCTCTAATTTTCTGTAATAGTTGTAATTCTATGTAGGCTAGGCTAATATGCATTTTCAGTCATACATGGCTGCAACAACATTTTAGTTGAAAATGGTAAGTGTCATAGCTATATTAATTAATTTTAGACTTTAATTGTACATAAAAAGGTTATGTGACACTATGTGGTACAGTGCAAATATTTTGAGTGTCCCTTATTTTCCTATAAAGAACCAAGATCTTACCTTCCTTTGGTGGAAGTTGGCAACCCTATTTACCACTGTCCAACATTAGATGGACAGGTGAGGTAAGATACAGGCCTATTTAGATGTAACAATCGTATTGTAACTAAGATTTTTTGTACTTTTAAAATGTTTTATTTGTATTATTAATATTATTATTACTACTACATGTTATGGGGGAGGGGCCATAAAAATGTAATTGATGGTTATAAACAAAAAAATATATATATTTATTGTGTATGCCTGAAGTTACATATTTATATGGGATTACTGGTTTTGGTGACATTTTATAAAGCGATAAGTGTGTTATATCTTATAGTCTTCTGTCACTAATGGAACGTGCATTTGATCAAATTTACACTAGGGAATTTTACATTCACTCTGGCTTCCATTTAAATATAGGATGTTGACAAATTTGAGAAACCATGAATACAATATAGGCAAATATAATAGTGGGCAACTTATGAGTTAATAATGCATTGTTCATTTAGTGAGCACTCTAACATGCAGTTAGACAACTAGTCACACTGTCACACATTAGGTGTGTGATCAGTCAACAAATCAGATGTCAGGCTTTGTAATGCTTAAAACTTTCTTTTCACAATATTTGTCTTGAAAAACAAAACAGAAAATAGAATAGCTCCATAAATAGCACATTCACATTGTTTTCAAATGCATAAGGATGAGAATGAATGTGCAGCAGTTATCTTTTATGAGATACAGTAGCTGTCTGATTAAGGATGATGTTATTAATATCTCAGTTATATTCTATTAACTCCACCAAAAGCACTAAACTGATTAATTTAAATGATTGGCATGAGATTTGCTTAGATTTGCACTCTTCTTTTGCCTATGAACGCTAGTACTTGACTTGGTGAAAAGTGTTGTGTGTAAGTGGTGATTATGCAGAATGGTGCAATCAAAAGGCTCATGGGAACATTTTGGAGTAGATGTTCTAATCAGACCAGAATGTCTTATTTTAAATGCGGTAGGATTGAAAAATATTTCCACTCACTCTTTAACCTTTTCTATACTTTGTAAAGAATATTGTGAAATCATGTGATTCATACAAACAGGACTGACTTCAACATCATCATGCAGCCGGCTTTTGGAGGAAATTATTAGTCGTTCGTCATGTTTTGTGTGGATTTTGAGTAAGTACAGTGTGGTTTTGTTTTTCTCAGATAATATGAATCCTTCAAGAAGACTTTCCAGCAGTTTCAAACACAGAGAGCGGGTGAAACATTAAGGATGCTGAAAAGCAAAAGGAGAAGATGAAAGGACCCTAATGGAGGAGTTTTCCATATTCCTGCCCAGATCTGCCCCGGACACACATCCATAAACTGAACAACCGTAAAGCCTTTTATTATTAGGATAATGCTTTCCCCTTAGATCCTTTATTATTGAAATATGACTGGACTCCTCTCCTTTGTCCCATCATTAGCAGAGAGCCCATGCATTTCTGATTACCTGAGGTGTGATTTTCTTTCTCACCTAGTTGCGTAAGCTTTTAAATTGATTCCTTTTTGCACAGGTCCCTTTTAACCTGCCTTTGGTAAAAGTTAGACATGAACTAACCCTAACAATAGGCCAAATGATTTGGAAAAACAATTTCTTATCAACCACATTAGCCCTATCCAGTCTCCTGTTCTGATCAAAATCGCGCCCCTGTGTCAACAGTAAAACAGCCCCTCTGGGCGGCCCAGGCTGCTAATCTGTTTCCGCTGTGGAGTGTAGTCAATGGCACATGAGACTCCGAAAATTAGGACGTAGGAAGCTTTTCTTGCCCCTCTGGGATGAGATCAAAGAGCAAGGAGGCAGAGAACAGGTTTGCGCTTGTCTCTACTGTTCACACTTCCATCCCTAGTTTGTTAGGGCTGTTAATGATCCAGCCACACATGCCAACAATATCACTTCTTCATTGCAAACCTGACCAGAAATTTTCTTTGTGTTATGCGTGTTAAAAATGTCTGTCTTTAAGTGTTTCAAGTGATTACATACAAGCCCTTTGTCCTTTCCTCAGCTGACCAGAACATATGTTGCTCTGAGTGGACACAGGAGGCTGTAGGGCACATTACGATGACAGAAATGGTATTGTATTCACCCCCAGTTATGTCTGCACATTCTCGATTTTATAGTAATTGCTACAGCTTGACCTCAAAGACTTCTATAAGCGTTTCCAATTTTTTCCCACTAAAAACTCATGAATCTCATCACATTCAAGCTGCTAAATTAAGCGAGATGGACAATGAAAGGACTAAATTAAATGATTACTACAGACATCAAGGGGGTTGGGCACTTTTTCGCCATAGTAACTGTTCCCCCGGACAACAGTGAGAGTGACAATTATATTCAGGTCCTTCAATGTCCCCAGGTTTCTCTGGCTCACTTGCTGTATTTGGCTCCATTGAGCACCTGGGACGTCTGGGAACGCTGCCTGTATGCAGGGAGAAGCAGGAGCTGCTGACGGTGCACAGGCAAGACTGCTATTTTCTGACTCAAACATTCTCTCTGCAGTGCTATACGAATAGAACATTTCATTACGTACAAATTAAGTTGCATGGTCAAGAAATAAACGTGGCCTGCCGTACTTCAAGAAAGTTTCCAAGGTCAGTTTGCCATGATAATTGAGGTGTAGAGTAAATTTAAAGTTGTATTTATGCACTGATGTGCACTATAAAGTGTGTTCTGTGAACTTGACAGGATTTTGTTGAATTTTTACTTTTAGTCAAAGAAACCGATGTGCATTGATGAGAATTTAAAATGGCTTTTAATTGGATAATTTACCCAAAAATGAAAATCCTGTCTTCATGTACCAATTTTCTTTCTTCTGTTTCAGCGTATTTGGTCTATGTTTTGAAAGTCAATGTGGGTCCAAACAACATTGGACCCCATTGACTCATTGTATGACTAAAACAAACAAATGTTTTTTAATTGTTTGATGCTTGGTTAAGCAAAGTAGGAGGGTTAACACAATATGAAGGGTTAACTGATGCTTCGATCATTGTTTATTTGCTAGGTTGAAGGTACTAGACTAAAGGGTTAAAGACTTAAAAGACTCTACTGTAGATGTGAAAGTCATTCTTTATATGTTTATTTGCAGAGGACATTTTGTTGTGGAACTTTTGAGAGCTGGTTTTGGTGGTTCTGCTCCTGGTTAGGGGTACCAGGACAAGTGGATCTCACAGTTCATTCGGTCAGCATGGGGTCTGGCTCCTCTTCCTACTCTTCCAAAACCATCTATTTGGATGTAGATGGCAAAGTGCAGAAGGTGAGTGTCTTCAGTGTTTTAAGGAACTCATGTTTATCTGAATTTAAACTCAAGGATGCAAGTTAGTGGTTGTCATGAGATTATGGATTACTACTGGTGGCTGACCAATATGGGGTTTTCACTGACAATAGTAACCCTTATGAAAAATAAGTATACTTCAAGCTAATTTTATGAAGTATACTTAAGTAATATTCAAGTATATTTTTAAGTATACATTATGTAGTAAATATACAAATGTCAATATGTACTAGTAGTAAACTTGTAAGTGTACTATTTTAAAACCGCTTGGGACTAAATTGGCCCACTTTTAGTATATAAAAGTATATGTTTAAGTGTACTATAAGTGTTACAGTACTAGTAAACTAAGTGCACAACTAGTTCATAATTAAGTTTCTCATTTGTACTGCAAGTGAACTGGGTATACTAGTAGTTTACTATTTTAATACTTGTAGAAAATTTTTAGTTTATGAAAGTACACTTTGAAGTATGCTCTCAGTAAACTACTAGTTTAGTAGTTTTATACTACAAGTTTTCTTTAAGTGAACTTAACATTATACTTATAGTTTACTATTTATATATTATATTTACACTTGCAGTAGGCCTATATTGCTATGGTCAAATGTTATTTTATTATACTTGAAAAAATATCTTTAACTGTACTTTAATTTTAAAAACATTTTATTAACTTCATGCATCCTTTCCCAAAGTTTCACAAAGAAAGGCAACATTTTAAACAAAAAAGTTGAGAAAATCTCATTTTCGTCAAAGACTACGCCTTTATCAGATTCAGAACGATGATCAAAACACAAATGGAATAGATCAAGTCCAACACCCCCAAAGCTTCAGTTGTTTTCTCTTCATGGGTTACGCTTCATTTCATTTGGAAACATTAAGCAGTTTTGATTTACACGCTGTTTAATGTTTGATGATCACGTTATTTTACATGTGTGTGAGCAATCTTCTTTCACTTGTTTCAGCTTCTTCTTCTCCTCTGTTTTGATCCGGAGAGTCTGTACTAGATGTCATAGCGCCCCCTACCGTAAAACAGTAAAAACATGGAAAGTTCAGTCAATGGTGGGGGAAGAGTAAAGTAGAATTAAAGTAAATTCCTGTACACTACCAGTGGACTAGCCTACACACAAATTCAGATACGCAGAATTAGAAACATATCTGTTTTATATCAATATTTTAATCAATATTTTCAAAAAAAGTAATATCTGAGAGGGGGTTCAGCGAAAAATCGGCAGCTGGCAGCAGGAAGTAGCTGCCACTGGCAGCTGCCGTCAGCTGCCGCTAATAACGGAAGTCCGAGGTGGATAAGTTATTAATCATCTTATTAAACTTATTAAACTTAATTAACTGATTATATAAGTTATTATATCAATATAACATTTTAGTAGCCTACTTTTTTAAATAAAATACTTCTATTAGTAGGTATTTTATATTATATGATATATTAAATTATATTATATTATATTATATTAAAAAAGGTTGATCAAATATAAATCAAGTAACGAAGATCATAGACATAGCCTAATACAAAAAAAAACATTAAGCTACACTTAAAATTATGAATTTGTATATGTATAAATATAATTTATGAATGAGTGTACACGTTTGTTAAATAATGAAATCTATTCAGAAAGAAATGCCAATGTAATCATATTGTATATTTATTAAATATACACATTTATTAAACTTAAATAATGAGAACAGGGAAAGGCTAAATTCCTTTCAGGATAAATCTCTGTCCAATTATGGCCTTATCTTAATTAAATTATAAATATTGTAACTAATGTATTTAAAGGTTTTTCATTAAAAAAAAATCAATTGGAGTGTTTAATCCAGTTGTTTCAACTGGTTTAGAATGTTTGAGCAGTGTGTATGATTGTCAACAATCTGGCCAACACAAACCTGAACTGTTGACGAAACGCGTTCATGCCAGCTAGAAACGAATGCGAGTGAGCAGCAGATACAGAGCGCTTTAATTCACGATCAACCTCGTTTTATTGTAGTCGTATAAGGTGAATTCCAAAAAGGCATTCTTTTTCTTTGAAGCAACAAAGGCTAAATAATTTGTTATAGTTGTTTTTTTGTTTGTTTTTGTAATTGGTGCGGATGACGCAGCGAAATATAATATAGGCTATAGTATAACATAATATAATACAACATAATATAATATATAGGCTGCTACATTATGAATTTTTACGTGTATAAATAGAATATATGAATGAGTGTACATGTTTGTTAAATAATTAAATATATACATACAGAAAGAAATGCCTATGTAATCATATTGTATATTTTAAATATATATTCTTTATACATATTAAATATACAACATTTAAACTTAAGTAATGACAGTCCTGTCTAAAAGAAGAAGAAGAAAAGAACTTCGTCTCATCAAGTACCTTTATTTAAAATCAAATTTTGCTATCATTTAAGTTCAGTTTTACATTCTTGTCTTTGTATAAAGAAGCAGCTGTAACTGTTGAAACAGGCTTTGTATTTGTTGTTCTGAAATCAGAATGATAGACCACAATCCTGAACTAGATGGTAAAGTTCGTTGACAAACTTTAAGTTGACTTGCCAGAAAGTTTTAAAAAGTTTTAAAATGTTCTAGTATGGTTTAACATGATTTACCATGTCTTATGGTTATCGCCGGCGCCACCATTGACCATTGGCCGCTGTCGCTTGACTTCCAGTTACATGTGATTGGTTGCTACTACTTTGGACGATACTGATTGGCTGCCGCGAAATGGCAGGTCCATCCTAATATGGCAGGGCTTCCGGCTGTCAAGGGCAGCTACTTCGTGCTGCCAGCTGCCGATTTTTTCGCTGAACCCCTATTGTAATATCTTAGTCCTGAAATGCTTACTCTAAACCTTTAAACAAGATGTTTAGCAGTTTATCATGGAACTAGTTAATCTGTCAAGAGGAGTGCTGGGAGATCAGTGTGCACAGGTTAAAAATAAGCTGAAGAACGTTTCCGCTGGTGTGACTGACATTGCATGCAGTTGTGACACTTTATTTTCTCCTATTTTTTCCGAGAAAATGGCTGAAGTGCTGTTAATGGTTGTGTTTAAGTTCAATTTACAGAGTGTTGTTCTACATATGAAACTCACAGATGCTCAATCATACTCTGAAGTACTCACATTATTATCCATGATAGATGAAAAATGTTTTACATATTCTAGAAACTCATTAAGATTATTTTTGTCACAAAATGCAGGAGGTTTGTACAGTATGAAAAGGGAAAATGCCAGAACATGCATGTTTCAGATTCAGCACTTCATCGTGAAGCTCAGAGAGACCAAGTGGACATTGAGAACATTGAGAATGGCATGGTTTACTGTAGTACAGGATCTATTGGGGATCTGAGCCTGTCTATCACAGCTGCCTCTTTCACAATGTTTTATTCTCTTAGTCATTTTTAAATTTCTGTTCAATAATAGATTCATTTTAAATTAACCTATCAGTACCAAAAAAAAACCCATATATAAATCATATATATATATATCTGGTGCTCAAGAAACGTTTCTTATTATTTACAATGTTGAAAAAAGGTGTGCTGCTTAATGCTTTCGTAGAAACCGAAATACATTTTTTAAGGATTCTTTTATTAAATATAAATTTCAAAATATAACACCACTTATTTCAAATGGATTTTTTTTGTAACAGTATAAATATATTTACTGCTTTACTTTGGATCAATTTAATGTGTCCTTTCTGAATAAAAATATAAATTAAATAAAAGTCTTACTGACCCCAAACTGTTAAATTCTAACATATATTTAAATCTCATAATTTGTATAACCCCAGAGGAACATTTCGTTGCTCAGAGGTGGCTCTACCATAGTTCCAGAGATTTGGAGTTCTGAATTAAGTTTTTAGTATTGACAAAGAAAAAGACATATGAGATGGCGTTATGATTATGTGGATAGCAAAGTTGAAGCATATGATGCTTGATTATATATTATAGGCTCTATCATAGGCTTTATTAGATGCATGTCAGATTACTAGGATGTTTTTGGCAATGAATGAACCAGAGAAAGAGGAGATTTACGCCAAAGTCTTAATTTAATCTCATGCTGCCTATTAAGATTTTTTTTCTTTGCAATGGGATGACACCACACTTTTATTTTAAAGTTCTTTGCTTTAAAATAATTTCACAAATTTTATTTCAGGATACATATTTGAGTTGGGTTGCAGTGTTTCTCATTGTAGTACAGGTATGACGACAAATACAGACATAATATTGCTAACACACCCTTATTTGTCCCTTGTAGGTGCTTTTCAGTCGTCACTGCAGCCCATGTGATATCAAAGAACTGCTGTGTTCCTCCTCCAACATCCCTAGGTCTGTATATCACTGATATCACCACTAATCAACACCGCAATCCATTTTGCAACCCTGCAGTGGTTGAGAATGAAGTTCTCTGTAGTGGACAACATGTTCCGTGGTTAACATCATAAATCCATCTAATTTCACTTTTTATTTCTTCTATCTGAAGGAACACTGCTATAATGATGGTGAACCCTGAAGGTGCTTTCGTGTCTATCGATCCCACAATGCCCACCAACACCCCCAAGTAAAATGGAGCCTGGCCCTTGTTGTTTGTATAAGCAGTTATGATAATTTTCAGTTTGATCTGTCAGTTAATGAGCCTATTTTGTCCTTTTAGCTCCCTGTACAAAGTAATTTCTTTGTCTACCGGCCAGCTGGGAGGTAACGTGCATTATTTTTTTACTGTTTGTCACAGTGTTTGACTCTTACTTGTATCCTAGATCTACTTTCACTCATTATATTGTTTTGAGCCTGGATTTGTTCTGCCCTGATTTATAGCCTGTGTATTTAACTCCACAGAAAAGGAAGATATGTTTCAGAATGTGATCTCACAGGTAGCAGAGCAGTTCAGCAGGTAACGGACATGTTTGTTTTCCCATGGATTGGAGATGAATCTCTATTACAGTAATGTTTCTGTACTAAAACCAGCCAAAACTTTTTGTTCTTCTCTCTACAGAGTGTTCAGGATTACCGAACTGAAAACGGAAGTGACCAACAGACTGGCTATGCTGGAGAAAAGAGTAGAACGTATGTAATGACAATGTTACGGTTTGCTGTTTGTCTTATCTTTGTATCTGGTTTTATTATTGCTCAGATTTAGAGTTTGGAATACACTACATGACTTTTAACATCCAAACAAATTTTAAAACACTAAAGGTGCCAGATTTACTAAGAGCTTGCGCCAACGCAAACCTTCTTTTGGCATTAAAAAACTATTATCAGGATTTACTAAGACACGCAGTGAAAAATGAGCACTAAAACCGCATGGACAGGATTATTGTTGTGGCTGACCTTATGCATTTGTTGGAGTTTCCCTTTCAGACACAAAATTTATGGGAGGCAAGTATTTAAATGAATCATGCAAGGTGATTTACTAAATTTTGCACTAGTCAATTTACTGGCATTTGCACCATTATTTACCACCCCAAAAAAGCATGTCTTAAACCAGACGCTAAGTTGCGCTGCTCTTGGTAGATTGCATTGGTCATTATGGAAATGATCTGGCTGTATCTGTGTTCTTTAATTTGCATGTCGCCAATAGATCATGCACATAACTTTAAACTCCCATCGGTACTGTTTTGGAATTGCGCTCTCATGCTAATTTGCCCTGTTTAGTAAATCTGGCCCTAAGAATCATTTACTTTGTAAATGGTTACAGAGAAAAACTGTGCATCATACACTAAACGACTGAGGATCACTTTCAAGTAATTCCGAACACAATAAACTCACACAGAAGCATGCATAGAACAATATACTTCTGTCAGGACCACTATCGTCAAATGCGATTGACAATTAGCATACAGTTAGGATTGGCGGTATAGTTCTGTTCTGGGCAAGAGCTCCCTGCGCATCCGTGCAGTCTAGCATGGATAAGAGCAGGGAGAGCAGCAATAACCCCCTTAGGGCAAACAGAACAGAACCAACATGAATGTATTGCAGAAATCATGAATTAATTTTAATGTACAACATAATTAGAAAATTGTAGTCTGATTCAGGGTGAATCAGAATGCCAAATCCTGACTGACGAGAGGAGGAACTGGGGATGGAGGAGGGTAATTCGCTCCTGAGAAACGCAATAGCTGTTGATAATACTGAGAGTCAGCTGATGCGAGTTGACTAATGTGACCTCCCAGAACTGACGCTACGCTTAATATAGATGCCTCATTAGCGGCTGTTTCTTTGGGCAGCTATATTTCAGCCGTCCGCCATATTGGAAAGCCGTTCCGGGAATATTCGAGGGCAAGTTGGCTGAGCGTCTGCAACTATAGTTAGATGCATGTATGAATATCTATATCTGCAATAGACTTCAGCAGATGATTTTGCTAAAGTAATACAATACAACAAGACGAAGGCGAATTTAAATATCTGTGGTTTCACAACCACAATCTGTGCAATGTTGTGAATCAAATTTTCACTCGAACAAATGATACACAGATTCTTGTGGCATCATTGATTCTTACTGTGGGTGACGACATGCTGGCCGTTCCAAGAAGTGGTTGAATGTGGCATATGTATACATTCAGTATCTACAGTATGATCAAAACAGCCAGAAAACCCTATCAACTGCTTAGAAATTAAAAAAAAAAAAAAAAAAAAAAAAACAGCTTCGCTACAAACACTCAGAATACCATAGCAACAATTAAAAACACTCTTGTTATTATTTTGATTTTCTATACAGTGGAGGGTTTGAGGGTCGTGGAGATTGAAAGGTGCAAAAACGACCTGAAGAAGCTGAGAAATGAGATGACATCCAGAGCAGGAGGAAGGTAAGTGAAAGAAAACATTTTCCAAAGAAGATCAAAGCAAGCGTGACAATCTATCTGCTTATCCATCTAGAGCAGCCATCATGCGGCTGTTTTCAAAACTAGAAACATAAATGTATCTAAATGACTAATCCACCACTCTCCTTTTAGAGTGAATTGTCCATGCAAATACAATTTCTCAGACGACGGAATGAAATTAACTCCTAGACGTGACGTCCCCAGCTACCCAAAGGTGCTTTAAAGTTTTATGACGTGCTTTGATTGAACAATTGGCCCTACGGAAGAAAATTTTGTCTCTCTCTATGTGAATTCATCTCTTAGTCTTGATTTCCTCAGTACACGCTTTCTCAGGAGACCATTGAAGCGCTGAAGAAACCAACCTTCGATGTTTGGCACTGGGAGCACAATGAAGTAAGTCTAACTTGGTGAGATATACAGTGCATTTACAGATGAAATGAAGCATACATGCTCTTTTTTCATGGTTTACCTTTTATTCATCAGATGTTGAGCTGCCTGGAGTACATGTACCATGACTTAGGCCTTGTGAAACAGTTTAATATGAACCCGATTACTCTCAAACGCTGGCTGGTAAGAACATTTGTATAATTGTAGAAATTAAAATTATTTCCACTGAATTCTCCAGTTTAACAGCTCTGATATTCCACAATCTTTTTATATGTTCTCAGCTGGGCATTCAGGAAAATTACCGTAGCAACCCGTTCCATAATTTCCGCCATTGTTTCTGCGTGAGTCAGATGATGTATGGCATGATCCACCTCTGCAACCTCCAGGTGAGAACGTTACGCAAGTAGCAATTAGTACAGCAATTACTGTGGAAGAGTAAAAGTGGAAACCTGTGTGTGTGTGGCCCACAGGAAAAGCTCACACTGACAGATCTGGGCATTTTAATGACTGCTGCCGTGTGTCACGACTTAGACCACCCGGGATACAACAACACGTAAGATCTTCGCTTCTGTGTAATTATGCTCTCGAGTCAGTTCTCATAAAAAACATACAGGTGTACTAGGTATTTGCCTGCACGTTCGTGATGACAATTTTACAGTCCTTTATCTGTGCTGTTTATCTTAGTAACCATTTCACATGACACATGAAGAGATAATCTAGCGCATTAATTTCTTATGCAGGTATCAAATCAATGCTCGCACTGAGTTGGCAGTGCGCTACAATGACATCTCGCCTCTAGAGAATCACCATTGCGCTGTGGCCTTCCAGATACTCTCATTGCCGGAGTGTAACATATTTGCCAACGTGGACCCAGAGGCCTTTAAACAGATCCGACAGGTATAGCATTAAAATATCAGCTCCCATTTAAAGCTATGGTATATGATTTTAAAAATCGGTCGAGAAAGCCTGAATTTTTTAAAAACTCATCCCGCCCCTCCACACACACACCCCTCCCCTCTGTTCATGCCAACGCAATATTAGCAACACATGAAATGTTCTAAACTCCCCACCACCATTAGTATACTACTAGTATTGCTAAGGTTTTCAGTAATTGTTAAAAAGCTATTTATGTAACACGTCACACCATAAAAGTATAAATAAAATGTTTAACGTTACCTGCTCAACAAAAAGTCAGCCGTGTCAGCGTCGGTTTTCAGTCCAAGATCTCCCCGAAGCTTCCTCCAACGATCAATGGTGGACCCTATATTTATTCTACTTTGAGTCCGCCGTTCTTCACATTTTTTTAATCTCTGCTCTTTCCACTACAGACTTTCTCTTTCTTCCAAACTTTACACTAAGGGCAAGCAGGGGCCGCTTGCTGCTGTCTTTTATTTTTGATCCATTTTTTTATCTGATGCTACTTAGCTAGCTATCATAGACTGTCAGCTGCTTTTTCGCGCAATTTCATGTCGCAGGAGGGGCGTGATTTTTTTTCCCAAACCACTTCAGCGGAAATCCCGCCCTGCAGCCGATTCTAAAGTTTTCATTGGTCATGTTAATCACTGTACTGGTTGCCTACACCAAACACTGATCCCTAAACCTACCCGTCAATGTAACCTAAACCAATGAAGTCGGCTGCAGGGATTTCCGCTGAAGTGGTATGGGAAAAAAAAAAATCACGCGCAGGAGGTGGGCGAGGTGGGGTGGGGACGCGCCAGGTGGAGTTTCAAGTGGAACTGGTGATTGGATGAGAGCAGTTGACCAATGTAAGCTGTCCGGCCGGACAGCTTACATTGGTCAACTTCTCTGCGGCTGTACAGCCAATAGAGTGAATGGATTTTTTTCATTCTTTTTTCTATTCCTATTGTTAGGATTGTACTATATAACCTTAACCAGCATCTAAACGAGGATGTTAATAATGAACAATCTTTTTAATCGTATACCCTAGCTTTAAGGAATCTAAGGGTCAGTTCACACATCGCGCATTTTTGCATTTAAAAATGTGAGACAGGGCAGTGAAATGAAGAGAGAAAAAGTCTCAAGATAATATTTTATGTAAAAAGAGGAACCTCTTTTAACTTGAGGTCTGTGTTTTTAAAACACCGGAAGATTAGTGCTGTCACAATATCAGATTTTACTACATGATTATCTTAGTAAAAACAATTTGCAATTAAAGCTGCAAGCAGCATTTAGCGGTGTTCAAGCAGTTAAAACCTTTAAGGCCGTTAAGCACAAAAGCATCAAAAGACATTAAGTTTCATGTAGCAAGCATTAACCACTGACATCATAGATGGAATAGACCATGTTTTAGCATGATTTACCATCATACACCAAATTTAGTGTGATTTTTCATGATTTACCATGTTCCAGTATGATTTACCATGAATCTAGCGTGATTTACCATAGTTTACCATGATATACCAAGTTCTAGTATGATTTACCCTGTTCTAGAATGGTTTACCACAATTGAGCACATTGTAGTATGATTTAATATGATTCTAGCATGATTTACAATAGTTAACCATGATATAAGATGATTTACCATGATATACCACATTCTAGAATGACTAACCAGGACTCTAGCATGATTTACCATGATTCATCACATTGCTAGCATGATCTGCCATGATACACCATGTAACAGTATTATGTACTATGATTTACCATGTTTCTATCATGATTTACCATGATTTACCACATTGCTGCATTGATGTGAAGTGTCAATAAAAATGAAGTGATAAACTCTGACAAAAAATGATTTTGTTATAATAGTTAACATGGAAAACTGGTTTGCTTTAGTGCAGAATACTGGTGAAAATGAAGTCTGTCAAAATGAGAGTGAGCCAGTAAGTGGTCTTCTACTGCCCTCTGCTGGCCATTATACTTATTAATAAAGTGTTTTCACAGGTGCTTTTGCACTCATATGTAGACATTTGCTCACACACACACACACACACACACACGGGATATGTTATTGTGAAAATCTCTTTTAATGGTCTATAAGCATATCACATATTTCTTTGTGATGTAAGTGTTTTCACAGGTGCTTTTGCACTCATATGTAGACATTTGCGCGCGCGCACACACACACACACACACACACACTATTGTGAAAATCTCTTTTAATGGTCTAGAAGCATATCACATATTTCTTTGTGATGTAATCATATAAAACTATATTAAAACTAATACAAAAATAGCTTTAAGCGTTTGTTTGTTAGCCAATGCTGAAAGCTGATAAAAAGATTAAAAATGTCTAATGCTGCTGCTCCCTCTACTGGACAACAGTGGTATTACAGACTATATACAGTTCAAAAGAATGGATGGAGATTTGGTTTTTCCACTTTTATCTCGGGAACGAGAAAATGAAAAAATCTGAAACTCAGAACTTAGATAGTGTCAGATGAGCCCTGTTGAACAAGACCATCCCGGTGATGCTGGGTTATCGTGTCCGGGAGCAATGTCCGTTGAAATGCATATCTTTGTAGGCTTATATCTCGGAAATGCCTGGGTCAAATCGCACCATTCTCAAATCGAAGCTAGATGAGGACGGGCTCTTTCCAAAAAGCTCTCCCACAAGCATCTAGCTGGTCCAGGTCGGGACTTACAGCCGTTTCAAGTCGGGAGTCTCACAGATTAGCGATCCGCGGGGCCGCGCTCCCGACCCCCGCGACAATAGATTTCGATCAAGACCCTGGAGAGGACCTTACCATCAAAATTTGAGTGCGCAGCGATTTTTAGTTTTCGAGTTATGAGTGAATTTGTACTGGGGGGCGTGGCCTAAATCTTGAAAAAGCCCTTTACATTGAAAAATGGGAATCCTGAAAATGGGTCACAATTCTTAATCAATAGTAATTCTGCAATGGATGAATTTTGACTACATGTGATTGTAAATGTTAAAATAGTGATTTTATAAAGTCTAAATATGAAATTATAGAACAATTTTAGTAAGCAGTATGACAAAATGACTATTTTAAACAGCAAGGGGCAGTAGATGACCACTTATTGGCTTAATATGCCATTATGTTCTCACAATTTTCACATTTTTACTTGTTATAGAGGCATTATTTCTTATCTTATTTAGAGTCAAATGTTCTGACATTTTTAAGAAGATCTGATCATTCATTGAAGAGATATAGGCTTTCTGTTACACTTGGTCAAGGCTACATATTGAAGTGAACCTATTATAGCCATCCAAATGAAAAAGTTATACCTTTCCTGATAATTATTGATCTAGAGAGTCCAGAGAATTGTACTGTACTGATTTTGAACATTATGATATAAAGATTATATGATCATAGATGGAACACACCATTTACAGTCAATACAGGCAATTTACCATCGGAAATACATGGTTTTAAAGCTTTTCAACAGTTATAGCGCCACCTATTGTCCGATCTTCATAAAACTTTGCATGCTTGTTCATGACATTATGTCACATATGATCACCAATTTTTGTGAAGTTCTGAGTTTTTGTTTATGATTTATAGGCTTTTGAGTGCATTTTGCCACGCCCCTTTTCTAAATAACCATTTAATATCATGCGAAAAATAAACAAATTCAACTTGTTTTCGATAATTATTTATCTAGAGAGTCCAGAGAATTGTCCTAGACTGGTCTGGTTCTGATTGGGCGAAAAACCAGGGACTAGTTAGCAAAAGTAGGTTTTTAACATAATTGCAAATATTTAATGAACGATTCGATTGACAGCAATGGTTCTAGAGGCAAAGTTGTTCAGCATGAGGAGATCTATTAAATGATATGCATGTTGTGGGGATGTGTGCAACACCACGTGATTACAGAGCCGTAAAACTCGTTAGCGCCAACTAGTGGCCGATTTCTTTCAAAATTCTTACAGGCCTCTAGGGCCGTGAGTCGAACATGCCCATCGAGTTTCGTTCCGATCGGCCTCCGTTAACCTCGTCTCATAGGTGCTCAAAATTCATTGGTCGATGGCGGCCATGTTTTTTGAGATAATATCCTTATCCTTTTACACATATCCTTTTACACATATATGGGGCCTTGGACCAAGACACTGCATACCAATTTTCAAGTCAATCGGACTAACGGTCTGGTGGCCACACCCCTTTTTATGTTTTTTTAATGTTATAGTGCCACCTAGTGTTCAATCATCGCGATTTTTTTACTGTGACCCCAGACTGTCCTTATACACATGTGTGCTAAGTTTGGTCAACCTATCTCATTTACTTCTGGAGTTATAGCCGTTTTAGTAAAATAGGCTCCTCCCACAACATTCATTTTGCGCCCCCTAGCAACCCTGAATCGAAAATTCAACTTTTTTTCGATAATTATTGATATTCAGACTCCAGAGAACATTTCTGCACTGGTTTGGTTCCGATCGGGCAAAAAAAACAGGGACTAGTTCGCAAAAGTCGTTTTTTGACAATTCAAAATGGCGGAAAATCTATCATGGCGGAAATGAAATCGGAGATATACGTTTTTTACTTCAGGTTTCCAGCTTTCCAGTGATATAAGACACTTGAGTCTAGGACATACGGTTTAGGAGTTATGAGCAATTTCGCGCAATTGGTTGCTATAGCGCCACCTATGGGCCAATCAGGCTAATAATTTAATAACCTCTCCTCGATTTCTGTGCTACCTTAATCCCAAATATCAAGTCTCTAGCACTTACGGTTTGGTCTGCACGATGCGTTTTAGGGGAAAATAATAATAATAAAAATCAGTACAATTACAATAGGTTTTCAGCACTTCGTGCTTGAACACCTAATAATGAAACGCTAAATTGATCGAACATTTTGAAAAAAGGAAATAAATTGTATTATCGGTCAAATTCATTATTTCGTTTTTCTTTTTTTTGGCCAATGATTCGCACTCAAAATAGTGTAGGGAGGTGGAAATAATTTTAACCAAAACTGCACATAAGCTTACAAAAATAACTTCCTGTTGATCTGCATTTCCTGCAGAAGACTGAGGTGTCTAGCATCCCGTCTTTTTTACAGAATCCAAAAAACTCCCATACTGGCGAGCTAACTTTTTCTGGGCGGCTAGAGTGTCTCGCTTTCCTCTCATATCCTCCAACATGATTTTGTGTGGCAGTAGCAGCTATACTGTGTTGTCTTCTTTTTTAAATGTTATGATGGTATCATATTGCTACGTTCCGTGGTTGTGTTATGGCAGTGCTGGGGTTCTGTGTTTGTTTTCTCTCTCTTTTTTTTTTATCTCTCTCTCTTCCCCACCTGGTAGAGCTGCAGAGTTACAGAGAGAGGGGGAAAAAAAAGAGAGAGAGAGAAAACAAACACAGAACCCCAGCACTGCCATAACACAACCACGGAACGTAACACCCCCACCCATAAGTTCAGACATCAAGGGTGACACCATTCTCCCTGTCTGGTCATTCACAAAACTCTGGCGTCTACTCTGTCGTGCACAAGAAAAAAACTGACCTGTGTGTAAGTGCAAACTCATCAGCTACCACTGCAGCTTCAGAGAGTGAACTTGTTTTTTGCTCATTCAGATGAACTACAATGTTCTCAGGAACACAGTTTTTAAACTCCTCAAGCAAGATGAGTTCTTGCAGTTGTTCAAAACTGGTAACCTTACTAGCCAGACACCATTTCTCAAACAGGGCTCTCTTTTCCCGTGCAAACTCAAATGGTTGTCTAGCGGTTTTTGCTGTACCTCGAAAACGCTGACGATATGCTTCGGGGACCAGTTCGTAGGCACGCAACGCTGTAGCTTTTATGGTGTCATAATCCAAGGACTGTTCAATTGGCAACGCAGAGCATACCTCCTGGGCTTTACCCACAAAATTACATTGAAGCAGTAAGCCCCACATATCCTTTGGCCATCCTAGCTTTGAAGCAATGCGCTCAAAGGCTATGAAGTAAGCATCCACCTCAGCTTCTCGAAATGGGGGCACCAGTCTGATGTACTTTGTTACATCAAAGTTACTCTGAGCATCATTCGCAGTATCAAAATTAACTGTTCTATTCTGCACTGGAACACCAGCTAAAACAGGTGAGGAAGGTCTGGTTCGTAGAGTCGGCACAGGCTTACGGCGTTCAGACTCTGCTTCTAACTGTAAGCTTCGCAGTTTGATATCTCTGTGAGCCTTTACTTCAACAGCACGGAGTTGAACAACTTGAGTCTCATGCTCCTGCTTTTTAATGGCCAACTCAAGCTCTTTTAGTTTAATCTCTAATAAAGGATCCATCCTAGATTTAACAGCCATAGGACTAGTTTAAGAGAAAACATTTTCTTCTTCCTCCTTCTCCTCCTCTTCTTCCTCTTCTTCAGCCTGCAAATCAGCTGGTAAAATACCAGTGCTGGCCAATTCGCTGTACAGCTGATCCTTTAAAACTGCCTTTGTCATGCCTTTAGACACAGAAATATTATAAACTCAGCAATTAACACCAAGTCTTTCTTACAACAACGATCAAAAACTTCTACCGATGGAACTCAATCAAATCAAACTCCATCCCTTAGAGTACAACCACTCCACCCCTATCAATAAAAAACAAAAACAACGGATTAGAAATATATATATATATATATATATCCAGGATGAGCCCCCAATTTTCACTATTACGTACCAGATGTAGAGTTGTCTAGCTTAATGGAGTAAACAGTGAGAAGGAAAGAAAATAAATGTGCCTGAGCCCGTTCCCAGCCCTGTACGACAGACACATAAAATTTGCAGCTCAAAAATGTATTAACAGTAATATATATATATATATATATATATGTATAATTGACAAAATGAAACAAGAAAAAAAAAAAAAAAAAAGCAAACCTCAGGAGGGGGTACAGCCAAAATAACAAACACAAGTACCCTCTGACTAGTTGGGGAGTAAAACTTCTTAATCTGCCAAAAGGAAACAAACAAACAACAGAAAGTTACACTAACTCCCTAACTAGCCAAAAACAGGAGAAAAGGTATTACAAAAATAAAAATAGGCACCCACCTCCTTACTCCCAGACCGTTTGGTATCAAAGAATGAAGTCACAACAATAAACACAAAGAAAAAGTGGTAGTAGGCTACAAGAAGCCTTAGCTTGGTGAACAATAAGAATAGTCTTAATATTATACAACACAGCACAGCACAGCACAGCACAGCACAGCACAGCACAGCACAGCACAGCACAGCACAGCACAGCACAGCACAGCACAGCACAGCACAACACAACACAACACAACACAACACAACACAACACAACACAACACAACACAACACAACACAACACAACACAACACAACACAACACAACACAACACAACACAACACAACACAACACAACACAACACAACACAACACGTAAACCAACAAGTGAGGGCCAGTCGCAACACTCTGGAAGGCAGGCTTCAGTTTGAATGTCTTCCGAAGCCTCTTTTGAATGTGTAGTGTCTCCAGTATAATGAGCAGCAGGTGTGATCAATCATCTCTCTCTCTTCCCCACCTGGTAGAGCTGCAGAGTTACAGAGAGAGGGGGGGAAAAAGAGAGAGAAAACAAACACAGAAGCCCAGCACTGCCATAACACAACCAAGTTATGATGGTATCAAGCTGCACTACTGCCACCTACTATGATAGATTGTCAACCAGATAGTTACTGTCATGGATTATTGTATATGTAGTATTAACGCAATATCAAAATATATATTTTAAATATCATTGTTATCGTCAATATCGATATATTGCGACAACTCCACGCTAGTTGATGCAAAAGACGTGAGCACAACAATCAAAGACGACTGTCTAGCACCTGTTAAAAGCACATAGAAAAAACTACGGAAAAGCATTAGAACACAAAAACACATTCTGCGTGAATGGCTCCAAGGTCATATATATGTTTATTATATCACAATGTATTGGCAGGCTATCATCACACTGATTTTGGCCACGGATATGGCCAGGCATGGCGAGATTCTGGACTCGTTCAAGCACAAAGTGGACAGTTTTGACTTCACCAATGAGGAGCATGTGACTTGTGTATGTACCGTACACCCTCCCTGCCAAAAACACATCTTAAACCAGTCTTTATATGGTCGACTTAAGAGGGGTTTGGGGCACATTTTAGCTGTTTAGACTTTAGAGACCTGCTTGTCAAAAAGCTACACCGGCATGAATTTGACAAGTAAAGTTTGACAAGTAAAGTAAAGATTTGTTGTTTGTCATGTGTTCAGCTGAAGATGGTCCTTATCAAATGTTGTGACATTTCCAATGAAGTCCGGCCTACAGAGGTGGCAGAGCCGTGGGTGGATTGTCTGCTGGAGGAATACTTCATGCAGGTTTGCTGACTCTCCATCTTGTGTTGTAATTGCTCTACAGTGACAGGTGGGTTTGTTTATACTGTCTTGTCTTTGTTCAGAGTGATAGAGAGAAATCTGAAGGGCTTCCTGTGGCAGCCTTCATGGACAGAGACAAAGTCACCAAACCCACAGCCCAGATTGGCTTCATTAAATTTGTCCTCATTCCCATGTTTGAAACTGTCATGAATGTAAGTTAAATAAGTCATCTTTGGTTTTTATTCAAATGTTACTTTTACTTTTACACCATTCACTCACCCTCTTATGTTCCTCTCTCAGCTGTTCCCTCAGATTGAAGAGATTATGGTGCAGCCTCTCAGAGACTCGCGGGACCACTATGAGGAGCTGAAGCAAATTGATGACGCCATGACCGAGGTAAACTCTCCTCAGCTCATAGTCATAGTTTGTCATTTAGTGTATGTAATTCAAATGTAATTTATTCCTTATGCTCCAGTCTTCATAGTCACTTGATCCTTCAGAAATCATTCTAATATGCTGATTTGGTGCTCAAGAAACATTTCTTACTGTTATCAATGTTGAAAACAGTTGTGCTGCTAAGTATCTTTGTATTTGATTATTCAATATTTTCAGGATTCTTTGAATCAACAGAAAGTTCAAAAGAAAGCATTTATTTGAGGACATTATAACATAAATGTCTCTACTGGCACTTTTGATCAATTTAATGCAGTATTAGTAAAAAAACAACTTTTGAACAGTAATCTGAGTGTGTGTGACATTATAGATATTATAAATATACATGCAAATGTATGTAACTATCTGGGATCATCTGAGTCCCATCTTGCTAACATAAAGGTGTGTTTTTTGTTCAATAAGGCACAGAAGAAAAAAACAGAAAATATGCCATTAGGAGGGAAGAAGAAATAAGCACTTCTGTGATTGTAATGATACTGTGTAAGTATTTGATATAGTATTGATGTATTTGACTTGATACATTATACACTGAGTGCAGTGTTTTGTCCTTTCCATATGCCAGGATGAAAGTATTTTCGTAATCTTTTCTTTTTATTGTGGCATTTGTTGCTATGTTTGATGTGTTTTCGTGTGTAATTTCAGAAAACCCGTCTGCACGGTGTGGACAAGAGTTCCGGTGTGAGGATCTGTGAGACACTGGGCTGGTGTTGACTACGGCTGGTTTGAATCCACTGAATCTAAAAGGTCACCTGATCGACTCATGAAATCACCAATGGCTTCCTCTTACCAACAGACTACTAGGCCAGTCTGATTCTTTGTTTTTGGCATCAATCAGTTAAAAAGCCTTTTTGGCTGATATGGGCATTAATTCATCACTTCAGTTTTGATCTTGTTTGTTTGTTTGTTTTTTGTTCTATTTACAGTGTTCAACAACAAAAAATTCATTTCTATTGCATGTGTCTGAGTATGTAGTCAACTGAACATTTTGTGGTCCCAAAGCAATTAAGATACCAGATTTCAGCATGACGTATAACCATAACTAATGCCTTTTAAAAATGTTTTGGTGATTCTAAAAGGTCAGCATGATATGATACTGTTCCTTTATCAACTATTTCTCTCCTGAGTTCCTTATAGAACATATCAGTTCACATTTTAGGCGGTTTTGTGGTGTGCACAATACCACTGTAAACCATTATATCAGATTTTAAGGATACCCGAGAACTCCTTTTGCATATGAGTTTCCATACTAGATGTCTTTTGCATTGTTCATTTGGTTATTGAGGTTTGAAATCAATACATTTCCACTACAACATCCGGATTAGTTATAGGATTAAAAAGAGAATGTTATCAAAACTTGCTTAACTTTCTTTTTTCTGCAAAACACAAAATAAGATGTTTTGAAAAATGCCTCAGAAAATGGGGTCCAGTGGTTTTTTTTACCCTATTGACTTATTATTTGGACAAAAATAGTTGAAACATTCTTCAAAATGTCTTCTTTTGTGTTCTGCAGAAGAAAAATGTCATAAAGACTTGTAACGACATTGCTGAATTGTATGTTTTAAACACCAGAAGTCATACCTTCTAACCACACTCAGTGTTTCTACCCTGTGGCCCCATGTTCTCACCATTCTCTGTATCCTATTTACTCTGGTTTGCTTCTAATACTTCCTCAAAATAAGACAATAAAGTCTGTGGGAGTTCTGCCTCCTGGCTGTTCTTTTCTCCTTTTATCAACGTGGTAATAAAAACTCTGGTCAGGAGGTCACATGTGTTTGCTATTATGACAAGGTTAGGCCTGTACGCATCATATCATTCATATGTTTTGCTGTCAGTGTTTGGCGTCTTCGTCTATAGATTAGCAGAGTTTGATTGATGAAGATCACGGCACATTTCCTTCGCTAAGGGCTGCGTAACTTGTTGGAACAGGACTGAGGTGCAAAAGTTTGTCATTGCAAGCTATCAATTAAAGCAGATTTTACAAGGTGAATGGAAAGTGGTATGTAAATAGGCTTGGTTTTGAACCACGTGACCCGAAACATAGGGCTAAAGCAAATGCACAAATTACATAGTGCAGTTCATCTGTCATTGTTCCTGGTGCACAGACTGGAACATGTACGTCTGAACCCGTTCTTAAAGTCACGCTTTTTCCATCCCAGCTGGATATGTTTGTGCCTTTGGCTTGTTTTCATGATAAATGGCATCATTTGCTATAAATTTCTTCCTCTTGTTGCCTCTATTAGATAATGAGCCTCAATTTAAACTTTCAATTATCTATCTGCTTGCATGTCTTGCTTTGTCTCCACTCGACTGACATATTGAGTTCACAGATTATCAAAGCCTGTTTCATCACACACTTCAGAGAAATGAAAAAATGTATTTGAATCAAAACAATGCTCATTCTGATTCCAATGCATCCAGGCACACCCTTGCTTTTAGCTAGATGCGAGATATATTTATACTTTGATTGCATTTTTTTTACTGCTCTTGAGTGGAAGAGGCGTTCTTTATGTCTCTGACATGTTTCAAAAAGTCCCAACATTACTTTTATCCTTCCCATACTAATTAACAATCAACAAAACAGGGTTTGCAATAATCTCAAGTTGTTTTGTGCCCAGAAGGCACAGACTGACCTATTAAGATGTGTTTTTTGTGTTCTGACACTTTCAGGTTCTGTGTCGCCTGTGATTTACTGACTGTTCACAGGGTGGCAATATTTCTCTAAAGAGCTCTTTTGTACTTTCCACTCAGACCACTAAAAGAAGAGCAATTAGATGACAAAAGAAAAATTCTCAAGAGTGGAAACTGAAAACGATAAAGAAAGTCACACCCAGGGAAAGCCTGGCTTTTGGTCATGTAACAATCCTACCTGTGTTGGTATTGTAGAATATGGCGCCATTTTCTACATTTACTGTCTTTTTTGACAGATCACTTTGAACTTTTTACTATCTTTGTATATTTTCAACATTTTCATTTACACCAGAAATGTACACTTCCTTAAAAATATGAAATCATTAAAATGATTTCTGAAGGATCAGAGTAATGATGCTGAAAATTCAACTTTTCCAGCATATACAAATTACATTTTAATTATATTAAAAAAGAAAACAGTTATTTTAAATTGTAATAATGTTTCACAATATTACTGTTTTAACTGTATAGCCTTGGTAAACAAAAGAAATGTCTTTCAAAAACATTAAACCATCCCCAAACTTTTGGATTTTAGAGAAATATATTTTGGTGACTGCATGGTGCACATCAATTCTGGTTTTCTAGAGAAAACACAAGCACAGTTGAAACCAGCACACATTATCTGTGTGAAGAACGCCACCCTGAGTAATTTGACTCGAGTAAAATTCTCTCTGTACTCCTTATCAGTATCATTTATCAGTTCAGTGTCAAACTTGAAGCCATGTTTGTCAGTGAAAGTGTTTTGGAGATAAGTTCACTGGAACGTTTTTCCAAAACAGATTAAATCTGCTTTGTGTCACTGCGGTCGATGTGGTGTAAACTGTAAAGTCCAATCAAAAGTGATTTGGATTCTCTTTAAAGGGCCGCGCTGTTTTGCTTTCCTAGTTTCCAAATCCCTCTTTTGCTAATTAGGGGTATTTCCACCAATGAATACCGTTTGAAGTTTTGTTTTTCAGGATAGTGTGACAACAACTATGTGTCATATTTCAATTTTTTTAAAAAAATGGAATCATTTTATGTCAAAAAGTTTATTTGTCACATGTGCAACAACTCAGAAGTATATATAAATATATACATCAAAATAAAATATAATTGCATACATTAGCAAAAATAAAAAATGTAAAAACTAAACGTGGTATGTCTATTTGTAATTTAGAAGCATACCTCAGTAATGGAGTAATGGACAGCAGTGGAGCTTTAATGGCATTCCTCATCCAGACTCTATTAAACTTCAAAGCTGCAGAACTCTCCCCTCTTACTGTATTTCCGCTCCGTCTTTGTCTAAACACATATGTCTCCACCGGTCTGCGTCTCCTCTCTGTGTTTTCTTAGAGGGGCCCAGAGCTAAGGGTCAATGTTTGGGCTGTCAGGGGCCTCTCCTTTGGGGGGGTGACTAGATTTCAGTTCACCACAGATGCATGAATCATTTTCCTTTAGTGGAAGAAATGGCGCAGAGCAGAATGTTTCATTTCCTTTGTTCCCAAACTTTTTCACCATCTTGAGACCCACCAAAAGCTTTACTGAACTATAATGGGGAAAATGCATTTATTCTTTTTAAGTTAACTTTTATTTTTAATGCAGTAAATTAACATGACGGAACTTGCAGAAAGTGAGTCATATGATGATCCAGTGAGTGCCATTCAGTGAAGTGTTTGTCAGAAGGATTCATCAGACAGATTCAAACCATTAACTCGGAGAGAGTTCAGTAAGTTGATTCACTAACTGTTTTAGCGGATTCTGTCAGTTAATTCAGTGAATGCTTCGTTGGAAGGAGTCATCAGACTTATTCAAAACCGGTAAGTTTGTGTGGATAATTCGTTAAAAGAACCGGCTCATAAGAGTTATTTGTTTGTGAGTTGGGTGGAACCCACTTATTCCCTAAAACCCGCAAAAAAATGCATTTAGACTATTCACATTAACACCTTTTTGTTCACGTTGAACTAATGCAATGACATGGATCTAGCAGCCTGAATCACATGCTGATTCATAAGCTCTCCTGGCAGATTTCGTTCAGAGAAGGATTCATGAAAAGGATTCAACAGGCTGATTCCTGAATTGTGTGAATCTTTTGTAAGGATTAAATTAAAAAACCTGCTAATTTGGGTGGGACAGGCTACTTGTTCCCACATGACCAACAGCTTAAAAGCCACTGTTCTAAACGTAATAATGTTAATATATGGTATCTAATAGAAATGTATTAAAGATAAGAATTCTCTTCCTGTGAGGTCTGCACGGCTTCAGGGGCATTCCTTAGATAAAGTCAAAGCGCAATCTCCTCGACAGACAGCTTTTACAGGAGACCTCACACTTTCCAGACAGGGAACACCTGTAGTGCTCATCAGGTCATTCGCAGTCTAAACGGTGAAGCGTTCAGGATAGGCTAGCCTACTACAAAAACCAACTGTCCGTTTGTGAACCAGACTATGGATATCATGGGACAAGATCTGTGGATATCTCAAGATTCATCAACAAGTCTGGATAATATGTGGCGATAAATATTTTGTTTAAAAAAAACAACATGCCTCAGAGGAGATGGAACAGACAAGCTTCCTTAAAAGTCTGGAGGACTCCTCAGGATCGACCCATAAACCTCCGTTTGCATGAGATCATATTGCTCATAACATCACAAAATACACTGTGTCCATAATTTATGCCTGAAGAATCCTACAAAAGCAGCCACACATGCCTCGGCCATGATTTAGGAGAGCAAAGTTTATATTTTGGCAATGATGTCCTTGGAGAATCGCCTTATCTCAGCATTTGACTGCTACATTTTTTCACCCCTATCAACCTCTGCTGTTCTGTATTTTCAAGATGTTACTGTTAAAAAGTGACTTCAGTAGACAATTCATCAGCATATTCAAAACAACTGGGTCAAGCTGATTTGGGATGAATTTGAAATCTTAGTATCATCTTAAAAACAATTGCACAATGATTGGTGTGTTTTTCAAGACAGCATTGTAGTCTCTGGCTAGTCTTTATTCTTTTCCCCTACGTTACAAATTTCACTATACAGTGATGAAACATTTATTTTGCTTGCACGTGTCCCACAGAGTTCCTCACTTTTTATTTACAAAGTTCCAAAGGTTTTATTTGTCTGCTACCATGGACACTTTAATTGGTGGTTCTTTAAATAAACCAAAAAATAAAGGCTTCAATTGTCATTTTGCACCAGAAAAAAACCAACAACCATACAGTTTGTTCTGTTGAAATGGACTTTCTTGTTTTTATATAAATCTAAAAACAGTATTTAATTTTAAAATCTTTTTCTGACATAATAATCAAACCCCACCCAGTACAGATGTTATTAGAGGTTTAACCCTGAAAATTGCTTAACTTATTTTGATGAGTCTTGTAAAAGCAGAGCCTATGTTATCATTAATTATTGATAAAAATATTTTTTTCAACAGTGTACTTTGCTCTTGTTTGGGCCAATTTGACCCCAAAAGCACATTGGACGAAAAATAATAACTATTAACAGGAAAGCCAATTTGATTCTTAAATATTAAGTGTGATTTTGCTAATATTTGTATTTAACATGCCTTGGGACCCCAAACAAATCTTGAGGGTTAAAAAAGTAAAAGAAAAACTCAAGTTGTCTGGGAGAGATTGGGCCAGATGTGTTTACCTCTCCACATTCTGCATTTATCTCCAGAAGGCATCTTGATTGCAGCTTGGCAGCAGATCAACAGCTGTATGTTGGCTTCGCTTTAAGAAAGCACATAAGACTGCGATTATTCACGCCTACTCTGAGCATATATTTTTAACCCAAACACTTTTTACTGATGTGCTAAAGAAGCCCTCCCAAGATCCATTGCATCCGAACAGCCACCGTACAGGTTTTTATTCAGCACATTGTTATCACCTGGGCTTCAGTTTGTTCTTTATTGCTTTGGTAATAAAAAATAAGTGTGGAAACAAAGAGGGTTGAGGGTTGCAGAGTATAATCACCCACTGTAAAATAATGTAGGTAGAATGGCAAAATCTGTGGGATTTTCCAAAGGAGGATTTGCCAGGATTGTTGCAACCTAACGTGGAAATGCCATACTTTTTCCATCCATTTAATAAAATGCATCTTCTCTTGCCACAAATAGCCGGGAGTCTTGTGTCTCCAAAGGACTCAACAGCACCTGATCCTGACCCATGATCCTGAAGCACCCAAACCGCACCACTGGAAGAATTTTCAGAGGAATACATGGCAAATTGATGGTTGCAGCAATGACTTCACATGCCGCAGATGACTATTCCTTCGAACTCAGCAGGGAGTTCTTATTTATAACCAGAGTGTAAGTAGATATAATCATTAACAGACCAACGTGATAGAGCGCCAGCCAGATGTGTACGCACAGGCCTGCGACATCCAGTTCTGTAATTATGAAAAGACGAAGTCTCACTCATGGTATTGTAAAGACAGGCTTGGAGTGAAGCACCAGTCATTCCATTATGCAATTTAAATGTGAATATTCTTTCATCTTTCATTTCGATCTGAGCTACTTCTGAGGTTCCTAATGCTTTCCAAGGATGCGTCCAAACATGTTTGTTTGTTTTGTCATCTAAAGACCCTCTTCTTGCTTCCCACTCTTTTGGAATTTCCACAAAGAAGACTGTGTGGAAAGACAGTTTCCATTAGGAGAGGAGTTAAATAATCACACTAGCTGCTCGAATGCTCTCTCTTCAAACAAGCTTTGAAACGTAACACAGGTTTTGCTGGAACAGTCCCATCTGGAAGCCACTTGTTTGGGTCAAGAGACAAATAAGAGCTGGGGGAGGGGCCTGTCACGTAGGTGAACCTTTGGGGTGTCCAAAGAGACTTATAAATTCACTGCTATTTGTTTACCACAAGCGAGTGAATGTATGGTTGTCTTGCATAGCTTATTGTATAATGTGTTCAATTAAATGTTTAATTTCCAGCTGTTATTACAATTTTTTTTTAAAGTTTCAAAATAAATTAAAATAAATTATAATAATAATGGTTAATGTTTAAACTATATACAAAATTTTGCTGTTGATTTACATTATATATAAAAAATAAGCGGACGAGATCTGCTTCTGATCTAATACAAGAACTTTTTCAGCTTAGTTAAAATAACATGTAAAGGACATGCTGCTGCAAGAATATATCCATATATCCACATCGATATCTTCTATAGGGTTCAGGCCTGGGACTGGGATGGCCATTGCAGATGCTTGGTTTTGTGCTCAGTGACCAATTTTTGTTTTGATTTTGATGTTTGTTTTTGGATCACTGTCCTGTTGGAAGATGCAAACATGGCCCATTACAAAATTTCTAGCAGAGGTTGTCAGGTTTGGATTTTTTATCTGTTGGTATTTGATCGAATCCATGATGCCATATCTGAACAATATGTCCAGGACCTCTGGCAGAAAAGTAGCCCCACAGCATTAAAGATACAGCAGAGTATTTCATTTTACACATGGGGTACTAATTTATCCCTGTGTGCACCAAACCCATCTTAAGTGTTTGCTGCCAAAAAAGCTATTTTTTGTTTGTTTCATCTGACCCTAGAAAACCGTCCCGTTTGAAGTTCCAGTAGTGTCAGTTACTTTTTAAACGTTCTATGGTCAGATGAAACAAACAAAAAAATAGATTTTTGGCAGCAAACACTTAATATGGGTTTGGTTCATACAGTGATAAGAAAAAAGTACCCCATGTGTAAAAAAAAGTACCCCACTTTCAATTCTTTAACTTCAATAAAAGGTTAAAATATCAAAAGGATAAACAATGCAGATTTATTTTTTACAGCCATCTTTGATCATATTTACCAAGGGGGCAAATAATTTTGACCAGCACTGTACATATGAGAAATGTAATATTTTAATATTTTTACACAATATTATAAATGTAAATATAAATATACAATTATTATTATTTTTTTATGCTGGGGTCCCACTGAAAACTGTGAGATTTTAGCTTTAGCTCTTTCTTACCCTTAATGCTCCTGAGCTTTGAAACCCAGCAAAAGTCCTTGGGATAGAGTTTCATCTGTTTTGAAGGCCTAACACAGTTGTCACGGTTTGCTGAAAAAGGGAATGTGACGTGCATGTGCGGTGCAGATGTTGGATTCTTGGTGGAGATGAAAGTGTGGTGGCATTGGATTGGCATTCTGTGCCCACTCAGACCTCCCTGAGCTGTTTACACACACACCCTCACGACGGATCCAATCCTCATTATAGTATCACACAATGAGAGTGGGTCTACAGACATTGCTTATGGAATGAGTCCTGTTCTCCATTTGTGCTTTTACTCCAGGGGTGAAGTGCTCTCACAGAAGCACACATGTAAGGGGATACCCCTCCATCCAGGATCCACAGACCAAAGCTGTGCAGACAGATATTTCCACCATATGGAAGTGACTCAAACTAAGCCAAAATGACTTTTTAATATATATAAATCCCTCTTTATGTTGCTCTGAAATAATGATCAAGCTCCAGAATTCAAATCTCATCCATATTGTATGCAGCTTGTGTATGAGCCGTCATACAAACATTCTTTTTCCGGTTTTCTGCCAAGTTCTGTAAACAGAGTTCTTGAATCATGTTAATTCTGTGATTTCACATATAATCCAATGAAATGTTATTAAAACAAGGATGTGTGAAATCTTACTGTTTTAAAGCTTATGACACTATTTTGCGCTCAGTATGGCACTAATTAACCTTAAATCTTCCTGAACCCGTGCAAAATCTCCTTTGTGGTGTAAATCCTCTGTGTGGAATTCTGCATTAGCAATCTTCAGACACATATTTAACCAAAATACCACTCAAGCATTAAAACTTTCTCAGGATATTTTCTTAAGACAAACATTTCTTTGTTGTTGCTTTGAAAGAAGAGGAAATACGTGGCAGAATGCTTTATTTTTATATTGTTTGCTAAGTTATTGTGTCATTGCAACACCTCATTGTGAATGTTTAGAGGAATTCAGTTTGAATGAATGCACCTGCAGACCTTTCATTCTTTACAGGCACATTAGACAGAGCATATCCGTTAAGAGGCAGTCTGGGGGAAAACATACAAGATGTCTTTATGTGAAGGGTTACCTGGTTGTCACCTCATTATGCCTAGCCTGTATTACATGTGTATGTGTGAGCTCTAAATCTTTGAATAGGGACGACTGCACACAGCAGGGGATGATGATTCTAAGGTGGCATAGATGACGATTACAATGGAACAAAAACAGTGGCTAGACTCGTCGGTGCATGTCCTACTCATCGTATTTCTGTCATTGCTCTACGTATTGAGACAACAAACCTCATTCACTCACGATCAAACACACCAAACGCCTGGCACGCAACAGCATTTGATTGGCACAATATTGGGGAACTATACTTTGAAACTGCAGTCTCTGAATTTCTACTCATAATTCAAAGCAGCATTGTGAAGCTATAACCTTTTGAAAAAGTGAGAACTTTATAAACTATAATCGCTGGCTTCCGGTACAAACTCAAGCTCCTCCTCTCCTCTATCGAAATTCCTCTGACATTTCTTTTTAAAAATTCTTGTTTTTTAGACTTCTAATTCATGACCCGTGTTTTGTTTTGCTCTATCTGCGCTTCTGCGTTCATCAATACATCACGTGTCGGGTCAGAGGTCACTCTTCCGCCAGAACTAGATTCACATCCGACTGTTACTGGAAGACATAGTTTAAAGTTACAAATAAGGATATTCTTACAAAAAAAAACATTGCTTCGCATCAGAAGGCCTTTATTAACCCCCTGGAGCCGTATGGATTACTTTATGATGGATGGATGTGCTTTTTTTGGGCTTCAAAATCTCAGGTACCTGTACCATTCACTCCCATTTTAAAGCTTGGAAGAGCTAGGATATTATTTTATATAACTCTGATTTGGTTTGGCTGAAATAAGAAAGTCAAATACACCTAGAATGGTTTGAGGGTGAGTAAATTATGGGGTAATTTTCATTATTGGGTGAACTTATTCTTTAAATTTCATTTACAAAACATCACAAAAAGAGAACAAGTCACGGTACTGGAAAAAGTATCTTTACTGAAAAAGCTACACACACAGCTGACTACAGTCACACTGCTAAAAAATTTGTTTAAACAAGTGAATAAAAAGGAACAAAAGAAACATCCACCAATTTATGTATACCAAATAGTGGTATACAACAACAAAAGCTGAACAAGACATTTTTAATTTTGCTTTTTTGTATTATTAGTCCATGCTTAGCAGTGCCAATGTACCCAAAGGCCTGTTCCAGTGTATGCAGTGCTGTGTGTGTGTCTGTGTATGCCTCTGAGAGCTAAATTAGTGAATGTCTTATTAATGATTTACATAAGTATATATATATATATATAAACTATAACCTTACCACAGGACTCCAAATTACACTTTGTACTACGAAACTTGGAAAGACTGTACAGTAGAAGGATGATTTTTTTAAACGACGTAAAGCAAGAAAATGTTTTCTGTCTGTTCTCTCTCCTTTACCTCCTCCAAAGCTGTAAATGCTTTAGTTTAGCCAGTCACAAAAGGACATGTTTACCTGAACTTCACTCCAATACATCACCTGTATTGACCAGTGTCCTGACCCAGCTGACAGTGTTTACTCAAGACCACAGGCTGTCTATTTGCTTTCTCCTCCGGTGAAGCTCTCCAGCGCATGTGCCCAGAGGTGGTGCATGTGCTCCCTGAGGAGGTCACATACTTGGGCCACCCAGCAAGAAACACATCACCTGGAAATAAGAGCTCTGATGAGCCACAGCTGGAGGATCTTCTGCTCAAGAGGAAGTTCACGGTGTAATATGCCACTTCTAGACCCGTGAACATTTCCAGGTCTGGAGTATGGATATCATTACTCTAGTTTTGTTAGAGTTCCGTTTCAGATCGTCAGCGTCAAATAAAAATTCACTATACTTCTCTCTGGTGACGTGGAATGCTATAAGAAAATCATCTTACGTTTTGGCCACATAACAACATTTGCACAAAATTGCATATTTTTGTGTTTTTTTCATCTTCAAGTATAGGCTATATGCTCAATATTCTGACTATATTATGGACCATAAAAGCTTTATGTATCAAATACGATTTAAAATATAAAACATATATACAAACTTTTTTGAAATTTTGTATAAAACTTAAACTTAAATAAAATGTTATATTTCTGATAATTATTATGTCAAGCTTTATAGTATTAAATATACCGAAGGTGCTGGAACCCATATTGTGTTTGTACTGATTTTCCTTATTTTTGTATGGTATGGGCGTAAAAGTGTAGGCGTTAAAGACCGTAAATCACAGAAACCCCCAAACTGAGTGGATGTTCCCAATTGTGCACCCCTACTCAGGCGCACAGACACACACCCGTCTGACTATAGCATGTGGTGGTGCTAAAATAAATCCATGAAGTTGAAAATTGGTATGCATCTTATTTGGTGGATGTCGTACCTTATAGACCAGGATGCTTAAAAAAAAAAAAAAAACATGGCCACCAGCAGTCAATCAAATTTCAGCAGCTAATAACAGAAAATCTGAATGGCCTACTGTTACAAAAATGTATATTTGTACATTGGGTGAAAATTAATATATGTACCAAATTTAGTTAAAATCGGCCTCAGGGTGGCGCTATAATAAGCTACTTTACATTTGAGCTATTAACTCCGCAATTGTGACGGAATCAAAATTCTTGTTTCTACGTTGTTGCTATAAGCATAGTAGCAAGCTAGCCTAATCAATCAAATATAGGCTAAAATAATATATTACAAATGTACATAAATATACATGTATTCTTTGTTAATGAATATGATATGTAAATCGCCTACATTACACAAAGAGTTCAGCGCTATATCTGAGGAGTTGTGTATTAATCAGACGGTTATTTGAGAGGGCGCTACACCTTTAAGAGTTTTCGAGCGCTGCCTGCGAAACTTTGGGAGCACGTTGGACTGCTGCACTTTGGATAATGAAGGAAGTGACGAATCCGCAAGGACTAGGAGAGAGAGGAAAAAACTCCAGAGGAGAAAAACAGAAACTAAGATTGAAGTCAGCGTGAAGCGCAGTGTACTGAATGAACGCGAGCGTCAGTGGCACGGGTCGGCAAGAGCTCACGAATCAGTTCCCTCAGTGAGAGGCGCGAGACGAGTGCAAACACCAGATTGATCCGTGTGTGACGCGGCTCTCTTAAATGTATATTTACCAAACGTGAAAAGTCTCTAACGTTAGACCTTTTTTTTTTAAAAGACTTTATGAATTCATTTGTATATCCAGCTTCCAAAAAATATGGATGAAGTTGTGAAAGTGGAGCGGCTGTGATGTTTTGAGGAGATAGTGGAGTCTCTCTGAAGACTTGTGGAATGAGTCGAACCGCATCAGCGACTGTAATTCCTGTGGATTCTCTTTCTGAGCCCGGAGTTTGACTTTTAGGATTATCTGGCATGTTTGCGAGGTGGATTTCACCGGTTTCAGTTCGGTTTACTGTGTTGGTTTTTCTGCTCACTGTGACAGTTACTCTCGGGTCTGCTTCTGAGCTGAAGGTGAAGGTTCGTTTGGCCGATGGACAGATCACAGATGAACTTCTGGAGGCGGACAGTGAAAAAGACTCCATCACTGTGGAGTTTAAACAAGGAGATGGGACTCTTATAACTTTTGTGGCCGATTTCAAGCAGGTAAGTTGAAAACTATGGCCAGGATAAATGTATGTTTGTTTAATACAATTGTAACATAATGTCACTGAAGTGTGCTGGAATGCATATTGCTTGACTTTTTTCATGAACCCGCCCCCTTTCACAGTATGTGAATTCTTTTAGCTTGTCTGAATATCAATTCATTACATTTGAGGACTTTAACAGGCCTAAGTCTTATTAGTCTTATTTCATATTAAGGAACACTCTGAAGGACAAATGCTCTATTACTTTCAGACAAACTTGGTAAATATATATATATATATATTTATGCTATGTTCAATATATAGCCTATGTTCAATATAAAATGCTGTGTTCAATATATAAGTTTCATGTTCAATCTAAAATACTTTAAATTATTTTTAAGAAGCAGAAGTTGTGAATGTGATTTTGGAGTTCTAAAAAACGATACATTTACATTTGATTAGTTGACTTGCTATGTAATCCAAAGCAAATTACAGTACATTCAAGGTATCTGCTCAACCTATTAGATTTGAATGATTTTACTTACATTTCTAGCTTTACTATAAACATTTTTAGTAAACAGTTACATTTATTTAGAAACATTAATTTCTTTAGTTAGCTGGCACTTAAATCCAAAGGAAATTACAGTACAGGTTTGGATAATTTTACCTATACATTTCTAGCCTTTACTATATGTCATTTATCAGATCATCTACAGTGATGAAGCCTCAAATACTGTAATTTGAGAAGTGGTTACTTTTCCTTCCTCGTGCCATTAAAGTCTGTGTCTCTGTTAAATCATCCACATTAGTGATGAACTTCTGACCTGAGGTCAGATTCTTTCTCTGGTGATCATACCATCCGGATTAGCAGTGGCGCTGTCACTGCTCTCATCCGCCTCTGTTCAGTCACGTCAGCAGCCCTCTGCCCCTCACGTCCCCTGATCCTCCACAGATGTGGTCAGTGTGGGGGTTTGGATCACATTTGTCAAGGCTTGAACTTTTCCTTTCCTCTTTTTATCAGTTCCACTGGCGGGCCTATCTCCATTCTTCTCACATGTGGTTCTCATCTTGTATTTCCCCTGTATCTCAGGGATTTATGGAAAGTTGAATGAGCGAGGACTTCCAGCTGCCTTTCTGGATTTACTGCACTGAAAAGGCTTTAACAGGAATGGAGGAAGACTAATATTAATTTATATTACTAAATGTAGTAGGTCTGGTACCCGCCTAATCAGGTGCTAAGTGAACCCTCTGGATTTGATTTCCAAAGCTGTAGTGTTTTTCTTTTCTTATCTTTTCTTTTCTTTTCTTTTACATAGGCATTTGATGGCAGATTTGGTGTAGCATAGCTCTAAATATCTTTCATTCTTCAGTGTGAATGCTTATTTGTTTTTGTTTTCTGTTGTTGTGGAATTTACATGGATGAAATCTATATTTTAGACCAGATTCAGCAAATGAGAATTGTATTGTTGTTTATTTATTTACTTCTTTCTTACTTTACACTTCATAATAATAACAAAAAGGTTCCATTTGTTTACATTAGTTTCCTACATTAGTTAACAATCAAAATATTTCTAAAGCCTTTCCTTTTCTTAATGATAATTTCAACATTTACTAATTCTTTATTAAAATTAAGTTGTATCTAATAATATTAAATAAAGGGGCTGTCTGTAGAATTCAGAAACCCTTGATAGTAGCGACACTGGTGGCCGTTACGTAACTGCATCTAGAAACTTATTGTTCATGCACACAAAACGTACAAGAAACTGAATGTGATTTATATATTAACGGCAAAGTTCTTATTTGTTGTTGGCTTTAAAGTCCAAAAGTTTGTGATACCTTTGCAGTGATATACTGTTAATGAACATCCAGACGATATCCGGAAAGAAAACATGCACATAATCTACAATGGAAACACATTTACAGAATACATTTCTCAATGCGCATAAAAAAAAAACATGTGACTTTGCGATGGGATGGCATAACTGGACCAACCAGTGGACTGATCTTATTGCACAGCATCTGAAATGCTGTTTTGGTCATTCTGAAATGCCTGAGCAAAGTCTGTCGTCAAAGTGGTTGGTTTGATTATTTGAGACTATAGACTATAAATCTGGCTATATGAGACTATTATCCTAACCTGAACAGTGTATAATTAGTAAAGGTTATTAAGCATCCGTTTCATGTGTCATTCAACATTACCGCCACATCCTTTTGATTTTCCTGTCAAAAACGTCCAGAGTCCTTCACTTAAAAATCCGTCTGCAGGCTTTCATAGACAATTTAGGAAGTCGGGGGAGGTCCCCTTTAATGGACCTGAGCTAATATGAACTAACAATAAGCTGTTGCATTTTTAATGGAGTCCCACTGTTATCAATAATTGTATCCCGTAACTCATCTTTGAAAACCAAAATGACATATTTAAATGTTTTTTTTCCTTGGAATTATTCGTGCCTTAAAATAGCTTGAATGTATCTCTACACCCTTGCCTCATTTAGTATATGCGTTCTATAAATATGCAAATTAGCCCTGCCTCCACTCACTCACACCAGCTCAGAGATCCACTCGTTGACGATCACACGTTGATGTGATTGGTTATAGGGTAGTCTGTGGCGTCAGCAACACCAGCGATTTCAAACCATGGTTTTGAGACTGTTTTTGGTTCACTGCAGTTTTTAGGAGAAAATACTCAGCAATGGTGTTGACTTATGCATATGCACATGGTTTGTCTTAAAGCACATTAAAAACACCACATGGACATAAAAACAACATTAAAAACTTGATTTTCACCAAAGGGGGACTTTAACATGAAATAAAATGAGTAAATACTGCAACAAATGTATTGTTAATTTTCAGTTAATGCAAGTTTATGCATTAACCATTTACTAAGGTGACCTTAATGTTTATGTTTAAATAAAATGTTTAAATAAAAAACTTTATTTTTATTTACTTATATTTTTATTGTTTTAAAATGTTTTTTATTTACATTACATCATTAAAGGGTACTTTTTTTCTCACAACTGCAAGTTTGCATCCTGCAATTCTGATATAAACTCGCAATTGTGAGATACAAAGTTTCAGACTTTATTTCTCTTTACTTTTTAACAAGCAATTGTGACTATCACACAATTCTGGGTCACAAGTTTATATCATGCAATTCTGTGAAAAAAAAGTCAGAATTGTGAGATAAAAAGTCGCAATTACCTTTTTTAAATGTTTTTATTCAGTGGCAGAAACAAGCTTCCATACTCAGATACAGTTTACCTATCTTACCCATATATAACAGTGTGTTGTTTTGTGACTGTTAAGTTCAAGTTTCAATGGAAATCAGATGAGATGGGAATGTCACGCTTGAAGAAAAAATGTCAGTGGTTGTGGCCATTTTTTAAGCATACTTTTTATTAATATGAAAAACCAGATATATCGGAGTAACAGACTGTCCTTTTTTCCAGTTTGTGTGGAAAAAGTGTCGGCTGTATGAGGTTCTTTTACAATTTGGCCTACTTCGACTGTTTCAGGATTAGAGTGACACATCACAATCCAGCGGCGACTGTTTGGTGGAAGAGATACTACGTGTGATCACATGAATCTTTCATCTCTAACTTAAGCTTTTCTCTTAAACTGTTCCGTTGTCTTTCTAGTTGTATTGTGTTTCTCAGCGCTCTGCCTCTGTCCATCGGCAGCATATGCAGTGATGAAGATGAGTTCATCTCAGCTCGCATCCGCTGCCAACCAATCCCGAGCGGTCTGCTTTTATGCTCATCTCCCTATTGGGATATCTGTGACCTGCTTGGACACAAGCCATCCCTCCTCTTCACTTTGAAATGTTATCGGCTCATAACGTTTGAGCCAGCTGTAAACTTTATTGTATTAGATTCACCTTTAGGACAATCTTTTATTGTTCCTTATGGCAGTAACGTGTTGTGTTGGCTGTGGTTTTAGCAACTCATCATAAGTTCAGTGGAATTTTTAAGTTGTTTCACTTTTGAATTTGTTGTTTTGTCACTTGTGGGAACTTATTTGTCTTTTATGTCCCAGCTTTTCAATCAGTGTGCTGTGTGTTTGGATGCCATCCAGGTGTGTGAACATGCCCACTTGAACCTAGCCAGTCCAGCCTGTTTCAAAATGTCCCACTAATTCTGAGACATGTGACAGGGATGTGACCTGACCGCACAGGCTTGAACAACCACTCTTATGATGATGACACAATATATTTTTAAAAGATTAATGTCAATATGAATGACAGACCACACCCGTTGTGTAGATGTTGCTGTTTTACTGCTGTCATTACAATAAAGGAACTAATACATTGCATGACTGGTGCAGTATAAATATTGCATTGCAATGTGCTGGATCTAGAGGTGATTTTATTTATTAGAATGTAGAAACAGCACATTTCACCTTTAAAATCACATGTAAAATGTTTTTTTCACCACACTGCTTACGATACAGGAAACTGTGTGGTGTCTCTGATAACTAGTTAGGTTAAGTTCAATTATGTCGGCAACAGGCAGGGCATCTCTGGCAGCCCCTTGGCTACAAGCTGATGTCTTTATTCAAGCCAGAATAAGGCAGATGTTGACCCTTTGAGTGCTGCTGAGAAAGGAAAGAAGAGGCCTCCTTTACCCACAGACACTGTTATGCTGAACTGTTCAAGTCAGTTGATCCAGAGCACATTCGAGCAGTGTCGGTCAGTGTTAAAATATTTTGAGCACTGAGAAACTGAAATGCTGATGTTTGAACCTTAATTTTCTTGCACTTTCAAGTACAGCTGTCTTAATTTAGCACAGCAGTCTTTTACTCTGTTGCAATTTGCTAAAACTCTTGATTGCACAGATTGCATTTTAAAAAATCCCCGTGTGAGCTCAAATGGACTGTCTTCATGTTTCATAAATTGTCACGAGCATATTGCATATCATCAGTTTGATTGCTGAAGATTGCTTTCTTTGTACCTTAGCAGCATATAGTATATGTAATCAAGGTGGCAATTTCTCCCTTAGTCACTGGTTTGAATGATACATAAGTATACAAGTTTTTGTAATTCAAACCATAAATATGTTTAAATGTATAATATATATTAATTGAATATAACATATTTAAAATTGTCACAATGATTATTAATTAAACTTTTTTTCTTTCTTTCACTAAAACATGAGGATGTGATTTTATTCCTGATATTTCCAATTTGGTGGCATATTGCAAGCAGTATTCCATATTTTCCATTTGAGGAAAAAGAGAACGTGAGCATCGAAACATGTTTTACCATTCATATCACTTTGTTTTGAATCACTACTGAAGCATCAATCATTCTTTAATTATGTAATGTTGTAGTTCCTAATAGTTAATGTGCATCTGCCTTATTTACTCACCAAAGCTGTTTTTTATTTGCATTAGGCACGTTTGGACCCTGAAGGTAGATGAAGAGCATTTTAATACTCATCATAATTCATTCACTATACTACCGGAATTAGTTTAGCATAGTTAAACATGTCTTTTATCATTCAGGATTAGCTGTTTCCTTAAAGCCCCTCCAAAGTGACATGTCTTAAGTAACAGCAGCAAGAGTTTGATCCTATGATCTGTTTGAGTCATTGCTTTATGAATCAAGCCTTGGGTTACATCTGTTCTTGCTAAGTCCAACTTCCCGGTGAAAGACATTGTATAACCTTGGGTTGCATTGTTTTTTTCTTGATGAGGCATATTTCAATGGAAATGAGATGCACTTCCCCTTATATTTTACAGGAACAGCATGAATCCTCCCTGCTGCGTTTGGGTCTTGTCTTTTCTTCTCCCACGCTCTGACGTCTCCCTCTGGGTCTTGTGCAATACCTTTGGCTTGGTATGGGGTGTTGAAATATTGGCGTAACTGTTGTAAAGGGGCATCAGCTTTAAGATCTTGATTTATTATTGAACATATTGCCTAAGCTTTTGTTCTAAATCCAGATGTTTTGTTAGTTTTAAGATGGTTGTGGAAGAAGTTAACAGCTTATAGGAGGTAACGCCATGATCTTGACTAGAGCAGATGAACATATATCAGTGAGTGTGAAGCACATTAAGACAGCTGAAACAGGGTAAAGATGTCCCTGCTGTCCCACAAGAGCTCAAGTTAGCCACATGCCAAATAGGAGTCAAAGGTCACTTGAAGACAACCTGGTGGAAGCTATGGTCTTCCATTACCGCAATAGCCAAGTGCCTCTATTTTTGCCATGCTGTTTGGTTTTTGGTGTCATATTCAGAGGAAATCTACTTTAAAATGTTACCAAAACAGAATTGCTTGGTTCCTCCTTTGTTGACTTTTATTTACTGCAATGCATGTTGTGTTTTTGTTCTTAAGTGCGCAAGACATCATTCTTCTTGTATTTTAACCACCACAACTCAGGCATTTCTCCCACGCTCTGTCTTTTGTCTGAGGTTGCTGTTCATCAGAGTGAAAGGTTAAATGTTGGAATGCACCTGTGCCTTTTCACCAGCCTTCTTAAAAAAAAAACAATTAAACATCTATGCTATCACATAAAGGAGCCGTAATGAAATTCGTAGCTGAAATTCTAGACTAGCGTTTCTCCTTGAAGAGGAACCACATTTACCATAAACATTTTGCATATCTTTCTTCTGGATCATGTCTGCGTGGCTTGTTATTTGTTTGTATTCATCTTGAATCTTTCCCTTAGTTACCTTTAACTGCTCGGGGTGTTATATGTAATACTTCATAACTGTTGACTCTTTGATGTCTTGCCAATCTGGAATTTTGTTTCATAAGGGAAATTTCAAAGCATGGGTACCTGCATTCTGACTCAGCCTTGATTACTTCAGTCTAGTGACTTGGCTTAAGGGAAATGTCACCCAAAAATGAAAATTGTCACCATTTATGTCTCATTCCTCATGTTGTTCCATACCTGTATGACTGACTTTCTTCTGTAGAACAAAAAAGAAGATATTTTGAAGAATGTTTCTGTTTTTGTCCATACAATGAAAGACAATGGGGTCCAAAACAACTTCTCTTTTGTGCTCTACGTAAAAAGTCACACAGGTTTGGAACGACATATGAGGGTGAGAAAATGACTACGGCCAGGAAGGCCAGAAACATACTTTACGCAGATCAATGCTTGGCGAGCAAGCGGTTGTACGTTCTTATGTGGTAGTAAAAAGTTATCAAGGGAGCTTTAAAGTTACCTTCAAATGCCTTTGCCATTAATACAGATGTGTTGTGACTCAGGTAGCAACTATAAACATGTCAACAGAAGAATGTGTGCTGTTGTATTTCCTGTTGAAAAGAAGAGCGTTTATCACTCTCTATTACAGCACATTATGAATTGTGTTAAGACAGATTTTCAAATAAATGATGTGTGAAATCTTGCATTCACATGCATTGCATATACATTTTATAAAAATCACATGTCAAGTTATAATATAAATTACATCTGCATATGAGAGTCAAATTGGATGACTACAGGGACTCATCTCAAGATCACTCATTATCAGTTCATCTATTTCTGAAATTATGGGGAAAAAAGATCAGTAAAGAATTGAAAATTATAAGAAATATTCAAATCAGGAATGTCAGAATCAAAATGCGTAGTTTGTGCATAAAAATTGTCTTCAAAACCAACACGTGACATGCGCTATGCTTCTCGTAAATATTACTGTATTGTGCACGCCATTTTCTGACAGACATCAATGTTGTGAGATTCAAATGGTGTGGATTTGAAAACCGGTGGATCGAAAGGTAATACATTTTTCTTTAGCCGACAAGTATTCAGTGATGTAATTGATGCCCATGAGTGTGGTAGTGTTTTTTTTTTAAGTTCTGATATTCCAACCGATAGCCAGCCCAAGTTTTTGATGGACGCGATAACGTGCCTGAGGGGTGAACTATGAAATGTTAGAAATGTTCGAAAGCAGCCATATCACCCCGTAGCCCAAGACTGGTTGCCCACTGATGCTAAGCAGGGCTGAGCCTTGTTAGACCCTGGATGGGAGACCTCCTGGGAAAACCAGGTTGCTGCTGGAAGAGGTGTTAGTGAGGCCAGTAGGGGGTGTTCACCCTGTGGTCTGTGTGGGTCCTAACGCCCCAGTATAGTGATGCGGACACTATTATGTCAAAAAGCACCGTCCTTCGGATGAGACGTCAAAACCGAGGTCCTGACTTTCTGTGGTCATTTAAAATCCCAGGATGTCCTTCGCAAAAAAAGAGTAGGGGCGTAGGCCTAAATCCTGGCCAAATTTGCCCACTGGCCTCCGTCATTCATCATGGCCTCCTAATCACCTGTCAAAATGTGTTGACTTCTGAAAATCAAATTCATTTTTACCAGGAAACGAGTGGTTTTGATGCACTAAGTTGTTTTGTCTTTTATAACAAAATTCTTTATTTAAACCCATCTTGCAAATCCTGTTGTAAATAATAGTGAAACATCACTTTTTAAAACTGTTGTTCCATTATTACGCCAAGCAGATTTTGACTCATGGTTATGCAGATGTTAATAATGCACGTAATGTGAACCATTGAAGTAGATACCCTCTTGTTTTGCTCAACATTTTGTTTTCTCATTTCTCTTATGTAATTTGTGTGTGTGTTTTGTGCAGTTCAAAGTTTTTAATGACAATGTGCATTGTATTGCAAATCTTAAGCAATTCCACCTCCTGGGGCCTCCTGGAGGTGGAAGCAAGGCCAAGCAAGGCCTCCTGGGTAGACATTATTAATGCCAGTTGTTATAATAGAAAGCACTTGCAAACATCTTTATAGTGGCAGAACAAATATAATTTAATTGACATGGTTTTTCAAATCATTCATCAATGTCTCTGCATAGTAGTGTGGCAGTATGAACAAACATGTATTTTATCTCTTCTGTCGTAGTTGCTCGCCTCTAGAGAGGAATTTAGAGGGTGTTTGATGTTTAAGAGACATAAACAAACAGAGTTGGAAGGCTAATGTTATATAAACTACTACAAATTCAGATCCAAGCAGCAATCGCTTAAGTTACAAGTTCCAAGACAAAGCAGAAATGACGAGTCTTGTAGTGTCCACTTGGCTTTAGTTATGGGATAGTTCACCCAATCACATAAATTCATACTACTATGTCTTTCCAAACTTGTTTGACTTTATTCTGTTAAACACAAAGGAACTATTTCTGATTAAAAAAAATCTTTGGTTTATCCAACCTTTCATCTGTGATTTTATTGTTATTAACGTCTGATGAGAATTTTATGGCATAAGCAACATTTGGAAATGACTGTGGAAGCCGTGCCAAACTTTGTGATGATGCCGCTGTCAGACGTCAACAGCAAAGTCCAAACAAACACGCCGTGATCCTGCAGCAGGAAGCAGGGCCAGGAGCAGAAGCTAATGTTTGCTTTGACTTCAGAGATATATTTCTTCAGGACTGTCAAAATAAACTCTTCTGGACCAAGATTTATGTTTAGTCTCTCATCTGGTCATTTGGCGGACCTGCGCAAGGTTGGAGGGTGAACAAATGAAAAACTGAGCTGAGGATCTACCTGACTTAAGTATTTACTCACTAACCTGGCTTAGACATGTTCCTGCATGGAGGGGGTCAAACAGAGAATTGTAACAGGACCCTGGAGGAAAGTGAAAGAGATATTCGCCTCAGATAAGAGGAAATTGCAGAGTAATGAAGATAAAGGATAGTTGTAAAGAGAAATCAATGATTGAGCTACTGATATCAGGTCAGATATCAGCAGATGTGCGTGGTTTACCTGTGCAGTGTCAGCTTGCAGGGTTTCTCCCTGTTGTCATCAAGGTGTTTGCAAAGCAGTGACGCCAACACTTCCCTGTAATTAAATTGAGTGCCTAAAGCAGTTCCTCACCCCACCAACCCCTCTCTGTTCCTTAAAGCAAACCGCCTTTCTGACGGCTGGGAGGTCCTTCTAGTGTCGGAGCTTAAAATAACAACTGCCTGCTCACTCCCCCCCCCCTCTTGTGTTTGCTGATTGTTCTGTCACCCGTGCTGTAATTCCAGCAGGTCTGCCTCCTCCGTCAGTTTAATTACGTTCCTGCTGCTTTCTCCTTTGAAGAACTTCCATGCAGAACAGTTCTTCGCAATATAGGTTTGAGTTACTTTTTTAGGATGTCTGTCATTACATGTACTGATTCACAGATTGGGATCTGTTTACTTTTTCATTTTGTATAGTGTTCATGTAATGTCTATTGTGAACGTAAATAAGACATGCTAGTAAGTAGTACTTAATGTTTCTTTTCCTAGAAAAATCTTAATCCATATGAAAGATTTGTTAAAAGGAAAAATAAATGAAAATACAATAAATCATTTTATTTAGCAAAATATGTAACTTTTCACTGATGCGCTTAGGTCGCACTCAATCACCATTATATGTTTGGTCTAAAACACAACTGCTCTCATGTTTCGCCGCAGGACAGCAATTGCGAGTACAAATTTTCAGCTTTGCAGGACTGTGATATGAAGAGTGTACAAAGTAACATCTTTAGCTACAGTGTGAAAGTGAATATCACATAACAGGCACAATACTGGGTATAAACAGATATCAATCTGTACAATATGCATCACATGACTAAACGTGTCATCGTTTTCGGAAGCCTACGTCTTCACAGTCTGCACTACAACTTCATATTTATCCACTTGGGAGAGATTCTTCAAAAATACGTCTCTGTGTGGACGGAAGGCCAAAACGGAGAGAAAAAGATGGGTTTTCAAACAAAAAAGTATAAGTGTGGACAAGGCCAAAGTTTGTCTGCGGCACTGAATTTACCTACTCAGGGAAAACTATACAATTAAAAGAGCATTGTCATTCAAATAGAATATTAGAGGTTGTGAATGATTCTTGGAATGTGAATGAATTTTCCACAGGCTCAGTGAGACTGCAGCTCCATGAGTTTGGGGGTTGAATAACTCTGGAAACTACATGGAAGGTTCCAGAAAGAGTATGAGATGAGAGCTCCAGAACAAACAAAGACAGCTTTGGCTTGTTTATTTTGATTGTCTGAGGAAACCTCCTACTTTGCGAATGAAACCCTGAAAGCTTGCTCCCTTCTGTCGGCTTCCTGCTCGAGGCCTTACTGTGAAAAACAAGAGGAGGAGGGAGTGAGGAGAATGTGTGTGTCTTCTGCTGGCAGAGTCATGAGGATGCCAGAGCAAGGAGAAGCTGATGAATGGGTACACAGGTCTGTGGCCTTGCTCTCCGCTCTGGGGTTCCCATAATGCCTTTACATGGAAGTCTTTATGAGCGCGGGACGCTGCCAGATATTTGGTGTGGTTGCTAACAGCAACTCAGTGATGTGCTGAAATACACAGTGTCTCTCTGTTGTTCTGGGCTGAATCACTATAAAATATTGTAATGAAGAGCTGACTGTAAGCTTGAAGGTTGACAGCTGACTTTTTAAATCCTAAAAAGCAAGAATTTAGGAGCCAAAGGGAATAAAATCGATGGGTTTTTGATAAGGAAAGTTACAGTCGGCATGAAGCGGACGATGCAATAATTTTTTCTTCACTATTGTTATGTATATCCAAGTGAAACGGCTTCTTGGACAAGAAAAAATGTATGGATGGTTGTGGTTTGCTATTGCTGTGATCTCATATGAGTGACAGGTTGTCCCGCCCTCACGGCAGTAAACACATCATCAGAGAAGAGATGCTGCAAGAGGGAGGGGGAAGTTATTTTGATTAAAGATTACAAGGGCATATGATTTTTAATTTTTTTATATAATTATGTGCATGGACAAATCGTTTATAATAAACAGAGCAATAGTCCATAACAAATTTTGATTTTGTGGTGACTTCAAACTAATAATTCCAATTATTTTGTTTTAAAAAATTGTAATCGTAATTAATCACAATTGTTTTCACACAGTTGAGAAATTGATTTTAATCATTTCTTTTATAGTTAGTGTTGATGCACCGATACTAAATTTTCTCCGCCGATACGATAGCCGATTATACAGAATATCTACAGAATGTATGATTAATCGTGCAGCCCTTGTATTTGATGCCATACAAGTCAAAGACTTCAGTATTTATAGTTATTAGACAACACACTTATTAAGGAGTTGCACAATTTAATGATGACTGCATGTGTTTCTTCTCAGGATGTGAAGATCTTCCGGGCGCTGATCCTGGGGGAACTGGAGAGAGGGCAGAGTCAATACCAGGCGCTCTGCTTCATCACACGGCTCAACCACAATGAGATCATCCCCAGCGAGTCCATGGCCAGACTGCGACAGGTCAGGCTCACTCTGTGGCTGATGACGGGGCAGGGAGAAGTCATTGGGAGTGAGGGAGCAGATCCGGGGTGTTAGAGTTGAGCTCATGGGTTAATTGTTGCGTAGGAGTGTGATGGTTTAAATGTGAGATCTCAGAGGAAAAAGGCTGTAAAAGGCCTTTGAGTTGCTCCTGGGAGGGTGTCCAAGGTCCTAAATGTGTGAAAATGAATGAAAGGTGTGATAAAAGACTGGAAACATCTAGCTTTAAAGAATGACAGTAGTAATACTAAAAGTCTTTTTTATATTTTGCAGAAAAATCCCCAGGCCATTCGCACAGCGGAAGAGAAGAGAAGCACGGAGATGCTGAGCATGGACGTAGCGGTCAATTTGACACGGACGTGGCAACTGAGTGCCCACATCCACAACATGTGCAGCGTGGCCCGGGAGGCCGTGTACACGCGCGAGGCTGATGTCAGACACTGGCTGGACAGAGGCAAGCGTGCTTACTGCGTCCCTTAATTACACCCTACTAAACCCAGCACGATTAAATATAACGCAGACATTGTGTTCTTCACATATTAACTCTCTAAAGCCTGATCTAATGTATTAAATAATAGTTAGCAAAATCCATTTAGCTTGAACTGCGTATTGTACCTTTAGGCAAAATATGTAAAATAATAATAATAATAAATAAATAAATAAAATTTTATATATATATATATATATATATATACACATACATACATATATATACATACATACATATATATATGGTCAATTCCATGCAAAGGTCATCTTTACCATAAAAAAAAAGTTTTAACCAAAAGAACAAAACCCTTTTTAAGTTGTCCATTTAGGTCTGTAATATACTGTATTAATGTGCTTTAACAAAAATTTTAAGAAAATTGCCTTGTTTATCCACCAGATATGAGGTGAGCAACAATGCTTAAATTACATTTTCAACCAGCCATATTTTATGCTTTCAAAAAAAGGTATCAAAGACCCCCCATTTTTAAACTTTATTTTAACAGTAAGCATTTTGCAGAAAGATGGAGGCATGGCTGAGAAATAAATATACTAATTTGGTCATAACAGCACTGCCTGTTGAATTTATAAGGGCTGTAATAAAGAGGTCTTGACGCTTCAGTGCACTGTCACGTCCATAACGTTTTAAAGGTTTAGTTTATTTAATATGGCAATTATAAATGCAAATAACTTGAAACTTTATTTACAAAGCTAAATTATGTTTATGCTTATTAGGATGGACAATTCATCTCACTACTTTGCTCTGAACAACCATAATAATGCGTTACGGACGTGACCGTTACGGACGCTTCATATTAAATCATGCATATGACTATTGTGATCTGTTTCAAGACAGAAATGATTTTGGCCACTTCATTTCAAGTTTTGTTTTGTAGAAAGACTTTATTTAAAGTGAATTTCGTTTTTATTTTTATAAATTGTATCTTAATTTTAAATCAAAGTTTCATCAACCAATTGCCTGGATTTAATAAATAAGCAAATATAGCATGGAGGTGCGATCACTTGCAACACGTAAACTTGAGCGCGTCTCATAACTGAACAGAAACTCAACGTATGCCTCTCAGAAATATAGTCTATCTATAGAAAGATTGCAAAGATCAAAACGAAAAGAAATAGGCAACTCTCTGATTGTGTAATCTGTGCTTTTTCCACCACCACGTCCCTTTAGAGTCTCGGTACGATCACGCTGACAAAATAATAATAATAATATATGCTAATAATATTGCGTGTCAATTATTTTGTCAAATCATTTTTATACGAAATAAAATGTGATGATTTTGACTCGCGACTGTGCATTAAAATCCATAAACTGGCCGAAAACCGTGCGATCATTTAGACAAAAAACGTAGGCGTTACATGATTGCTAGTGACTAGTATCTACGGACAATAATGTCCATCGGTTCACCTGACTGTGGAGGAAACCTGTGATTTGAACTCCTATATGACAAACATTAATTGTTAATGTATTTTAATTTTGACTGTCTTCCGTAATAGAAAAACATTTTAGAAAAACATATTTAGCCTGTCAATTCCCCAGATTGGGTGCTCTGAGAATGTGCATTTCCAATTTAAATATTGTAAGAAGTTTTTTTTTTTCTGAGACATTTCACCTGTCATTATGAGTTCAAATGTCACATCCATAACGCTGGAATTACCCATATATATATATATATATATATATATATAGTATATAATTTCATTGTCTACATGTTTTAGTAAAATATTTACATATTAATTCATTGTGTGTATAGAAAAAGTATAGACTCTTTACCTGAATTACCATGTTTAATCATCAGAGATATGCCATATATAAACATATAAAGGGTTTTAGCATCAAACCCTTTTACACATAAAATGTGAACATTTTGGGGAGAAGGATCTCTAGTAAATCTAATTTAATGTAGTTAGACCTAGTACAGTATGCATTACTGTTTGAACTGGAACACATCACTGTAGCACCTCACTGACCTACATAGCTTGATCATTAACTATAATAAATGTTTTTTCCGATTCTTCAGGCGCCGAGGGTTCCATGTTCGAGCCTCAAGCAGTGGAGGTGCCAGGTCTGCAGAGCTGCGGGACAGTGAGGGACCTGTGGCAGCCTTGCTCCTGTAGCTACAACCTCAGACTGGAATGGTACCCCTGCCTGCTGAAGTACTGTCGCAACAGGGACGTCTCCGGCAGAGGCAGCCCGTATAAATGTGGCATCAAAAGCTGCAGCAAAGGCTACCAATTTACTTACTACGTACCGCACAAACAGCTGTGCCTGTGGGAGGAAGAGACCTAGAAACACATATGCTTCTACAAAAACATATTTAATGTGACCTTCACCACTGGTTCACCTCAGAGCCTTCAGACTCGTGCCTACTGCACAGAGCAGTTATGCTGGATGGGTGTGGATCGAGTGTGATTTGAGCAGCCCTAGTGCTCTAATTTAGTTTTTCCAGAGCAGTTGGCCACATCTTTGAGCTGTCGACTGTGCATTTAAGCTGGTCAGTAGTTTTAAAGCTCTTCCTGCTCTTACCAGCACTGTGGAATGAGTATTTTTTTAGTCTTGACATGCAGACCCAAGTGAGCAACCTGTGAATTAGTCAGTGTATAACAAGATGTAATATTAAAATTAGCTGGATCTCGTCAGGTTACCAATTTTCTTTTCTTTTTTTCTGAAGCTGGTATTATTTATTTTGCAGTGGGAAATGACTTAAGACACTAAGCACAGCGCACATGTTCAGAGAAAATTTCTCTTTTTAACGGTTTTTTTTTAAGTTCTGTATTTTGACAGTTTTAAAGCACTGTATTAAGTTAATGGTGGACGCAGACATGCTTTGATTAATTTTGGTACAGACAAAAAAACAATATTGAGTCATTCTCCAATTGATTCAAACAGATTCAATCATGTGAATTTTCTCACCTCAAGTCTTAATGCTGGCAACCATTTGGGAGTGTGTGTTTTCATCCTCATAAGGATGGACTTCTAAGCATTGCACAACAGTATCATTTAAGGTCCAGTTGGATCAATATGAACTTATAGTTTGAATTATGGATGTAAGTTGGGAGCAGTCAACAATGCAAAAGTAACATGGAAAACCAAAGTAAGTGTGTGTTCTGATAAACAGAGGGAGAGAAAAACTGATGAAAATCCTGCTTAGATCGTTGCTACTGTGCATCAACACTGCCATCTTCTGGTTATCCGACATTACTGTCACTCAGGCCCCTCCTATCAATATGACCTCAGTACATCGGCCGAGCTGTGAAACCATCACAAATATGGATTCATATCCTTTTGTGTGAGTATCAAATGTCCTAGAAGATTCCTCTGCTTCAGAAGTGACTTCAACATGCAATAGGACCAAATCCACAGACTAAGCTCTAATCATGAAGAAGAGAAACAGTTACTGTTTCACATTTCACTACATTCACCTCCAACTCACGACTCGCCTCCCTTACTATGCGAATGTTCACTTTAACATACACATTTGACTCTGTTGTAGTTCATGGTACTAAAATGTTTATACTGATTTATTTAATTTTTTTGTTTTGTTTTTTTAAAGAGTTTAGTGTTATGTTAAAAGTGTTGTTTGAGATTACACCTCCCCGACCGATTGTCTGGGATACAAGTGCCTTGTTGATTCAGTGTTTACTGATTCTTTTTGATGATAAAGCTGTTATGAATAAAGTATCAAAACTATTTTCCTATGAAAATGAATATGGACATAATATGAAGTAATTTTAAATAAAAGCTCCTTCAGCAAAGTGTCATATAACCTGTCACTTTCCTAGTGTTGTTTTTAAACACATTCAGTTGACTGCAACATGCTTTGATTTCTGAAGGATCATGTGACGCTGAAGTATTATTTAATGAGATGGTGTTATTGAATAAAGTGTTAATTAATCACTGACACAATGAAAGCAGACACCATATAGATTAAAACAATTGTTTTCAACCTTTTTTACTGAAAGAGAAAATAATTAATTTGTAACAGCTGTTTTTCTGATTCCACAGACGTACTGTCTTTTATAACTTGCTACTCACTCTGGTCAACTAGCCTACTGCTTTTAAAAGGAAAAAAGTAAATAGGCTATCACTAATATATTTTCTTAAGATAATTTGTTAGTTATATTTGGTTTTACTTAGAGCTCAGCATATTTCCTGTCTGATTTAGAGCTAGAATTATGTACTTGTTACGAGTTGCACTCACTGATCTGCATAATGATAATCTGTATATATGATGAGTGATTGCACTAGGCTATATATTAGCAACCTATATAATTTTTAATGTTTGTTTTTGCAGATTTAGCATTTTAGCTGTTAAATTATTTATATACAATGTAATTTATTACAAATAGGTTTAAGACATTTTAGTCCCTTTGAAAATGAAAAAACTGAGGGCCTCTAATATTTTAAAGGAATAGTTCACCCAAAAATGAAAATTGTGTCATAATTTACTCACCCTCAGGTTGTTCTAAACCTGTAGGAAGTTATTTCTTCTGCTGAACACAATTTTTTTCTTCTGTAGGCTACTTTGGAAGTCAATGGGGTTCAGCAACCCCAATTGACTATTTTTTTTTAAATATATGTTCCTTTATGTTCAACACAAGTAATAACCTTAATGCAGGTTTAGAAAAGCTTAAGGGTGAGTAAATAATGACAGCAATTTATTTGTATTTTTGGGTGAACTATCCCTTTAAGCTCAAAGTCTGTAGTAGCCACCAAAATACTTCTATGTTCCACTACAGTTATTGTTATTATTTTATAACCAAACTGGAAGTTTGGTATCAGCAGCGGCACACTGTTTGAATCAAATCCAATGCTGTTTTCAACGGGCTCTGCTGTAGGCTACACGACAGCGTTTGGCTGAGTCGGGTTGTTGGGCAAGCTATTGACAGAAGTGAAGTTTCTTTCAGTTTCCCCCCTCCGTTCGGCACAAAACACTATTGTTTCGTAGTCATCCAGTGTGAAATGTTGACTACAAACAAGGTTTCCGTCGTCAACGGCTGTGGTTGTGAGGGATGCTTTTCTCTCTCTTTCGCGTTCCTGACCAACAGAGGTCGCCCTGCTGTAGGGATGTTCTTGACTCTTTGTTGTCATCCTCGCTGTTGTCCAGCAGCTGAGTAACTGGGTGGCTGAAATGTACCTTTTGTTTGCGTGGTGATCTGCGTACCATCTCCACGAAGACGATGCCGGAGCTGAACACTGAGATCCCTCAATGCCTCGTGTCGGGTCCGCTGCTGCTCTTCTATACGTGATGCTGAAGCGGGAGGCGCGGAGGAAGACAGCATCCATGCTGAGCACTCAATAACTTTCCGGCCTGTCAATGAACATGCTATTGAGGTGACTATTTTAAGAGGTTGATTTACCTTTTTCCTGTTTTAAGAACAGATTTAATTTCATGGCTACACGTTTAACCTGCTCTTAATTTAATTAACCTCATCCAACCCACAGCTCAGAAGATTAGCATCTGAGTCCATCAGTATCTACTGCGAGTAAGGAATCTTAAAGGGATAGTTCACTCACAAATGAAAATTCTGTCATCATTTACTTATCCTCAAGTTGTTCCAAACCTGTATGAGTTTATTTCTTCTGCTGAAAACAAAAGAAGATATTTTGAAGAATATGGGGAACCAAACAGTTGTGGGGCACCATTGACTTCCATAGTATGGGGGAAAAATACTATGCAACAACTGTTTGGTTACAAACGTTCTTCAAAATATATTAATTTGTGTTCAGAACAAAGACATTCAGACAGGTTTGGAACAACTTGAGGGTGAGTAAATGATGATAGAATTTTCATTTTTGGGTGAACTGTCCCTTTAAGATCTCTCTGTGATGATTATTCCAGTTTACTCTTATATTTATGCATTTTATTTATTAATTCATTTATTTATTTTGAAAAGTGCAATTACATTGGAAATTTCTATTTATTGAACTGACTTTTTGGTACCATAACTCTATGGATGGGAATAGTAAGGAATTGAACTATTCTGTTAACGATTCTTCTAATACGTTTGAGGAAAACATTTGGAAATAAGAAAAGTTTGTTGCTAAATGGTCAGATAATTTTATATTTCGACACACACCAGATAGGGGAGACTGAGTAGTGTTGTAACATGGGGTCAGTAGTAACCCTGTCAGTTTGACAAGTTAGAAAAGATCTGAGGTGATGACATCAATATCATACACTCGCGTCATCATTTCGAGCTCACAGGAGAAGTGGCATGTGACTGTGAGCAACACTGTAGATTTTATAAAAAAACAAAACAAAAACAGATTTTCAGGAAGGAAAGTAAAAAAAAAGCCTTAGCCTAGCAACCATTGTATTATAGATACAATTATTTAACTTATATAAACTAAATTAGCCATTTCTCTAGTTTAATTTGATGTTTTGTGTTCATGCTAAAGCTAAGTTATGGCTGTTTGGGGTGGGGATAGTTGTAACAGTTAATTTAAAATGTTACAACCCCTTATGATGATTCCAAGTATCCATCAGGTATCAATCCATCAGGAGTCCAGGTATCAATCACATCCTCTGTTAAGACAAACTCACGTGTATTTTTTTGTTGTGCATCAAGAGATTTACGTGGTAAATATGTTTTCATTGTAGTTTATGCGCATGTCTTCTTATCAGATTATCAGATTAAACATTATCCGCCTCAATTGAGTGCATGTTTTTTTGTGCACATTTTTAGAATTTATGCTCATCTTGGCATTTCAATCCAGCAGTTTTTATGTGATATCGCAAAAGTGGATGGCAACATAGCGAGTGACTGAATGTGACAGGAATACAGTACAGACACGAACATACACAGCAGTTGTTTTTGTGCTAAATTTAAAGTCCAAATGAAATACAACATGTTTTTTGTATTCCAACTTTATTCAAGAGTGATTATTCTTTGTTCTTTAATAACATTCTTGCATTAATTTAGATTATGTGCATACTTCACTCATTGTTACATCTATTCCCACCCTGTGTTACAAATCACCCCAGTGGTGGGGACGGTTGTAACAACGGAGCTCTTTGTGTTTGACATTAACTCACATAATCTGTGATTGTGTAGTACACGTCCAAGTGAGTTTTATTTGTAGTAGACAAATGTGGCTACTATGTATCACATTTTGAGAGATCTAGCACAAACAACAACCACAACCTGTTACTGATGCTCAAACAAAAACTGTTACTAACATCCCTGGTCTCCCCCTACAAGAAATCAGAAATACATCTTATTTTACTTTTTTATTTAGAAGCAGTATTAATGCAATGTAATGATTATTCCTAATTATCATATAAAAAATAAGAAACAATATAATTGTAATTATACATTTAAGCACTGAGTAATAATAACAATTAACATAATGTACTTACTATAGGGTTAGGGTAGGTTGCATGTAATTATGCCAAATAGTTATTACTATAGTAAAATACATGTTAGGTGTAAGGGCACACTAAAATAAAGTGTTAACCACATATTTCATTAATTCTTTTATTTTGATTCATCTATTTTTATGTTTTTGATTCACTAAAAGCAACCAGCTAATATGATTAAATGAAAAGGAGCAATTTATAAATTTATTTTTAATTTAAAAAAAGTATTATTTTATTGTATTTTATTTTATTTTATTTTGTATTTTTAACCTGTTATGAATAAGAATAACGTCCCGTTCGCATCAATGATGATAACTATAACAATAATATAGTTCTAAAAATTATTCTAAATATATAAAGAATCCACACCACAACTAACGATTACAGCATAGAGAAAATATATCATTGGAATCACTTTCAGAATGTTCTTTTTTCCAGCTGATGAACGATAAAACATTGACTGCCAATCAGAATCCATCCTGCTTTAAAGAGCTTGAGACTTTAAAGTGGCATAAGACAAAACTGCAGTTCACTTAGATGAAACGGAACGTTATCGTGCATTGGTGTGGATGCTAACATAGCTATTGTTGTAGTTATCTTTATAGTTACCATTCCTGGTGCGAACAGGGCTTAAGAACCCTTTCTCATTTCTCAAACCTATACATACATATCAATATCCTGATAAAGTAACTTAATATTGACACAGTTCAACTGCTTCACATCCGAGGTTTGGACAACATTTGGATAAAAAACTGTGGATAAGGTTGCCACAGTTACTTTTGGTCTAGTTTTGACACACCAGACTCTAGTATTTCTCAACTGTTAATGTGAAATCCACTGATTACCCCTTCAGACATACTTGAGTGGTTTTAGCGCGTATTCCACATCAGAATCAAAGGGAAAAGTGGCATTTTTATACAGTCATTTAAGCGTTGTGGTGCTTCAGGTAAGTACTTTCATGAATGCATGCATCCAATCTAACATGATAAAGTGTTTTCTGAATGTGACAGCTCATTGTATTTGATTAGGTTCACAGAATAAAGATGTCGCCGTTGATGCTGGCTGTCGGAGTGTGCTTGGCTGGGTGGATTGCGCTTTATGCTTTGCTGTGCTATGCAAATGGCACTTGTGGCTATGAATGGAACTGTCGGCTAGTTACACTATTCCATGGCATCCTTGCAGTCTGTATAACTGCTTACGTTGGATACATAGATGGACCGTGGCCTTTCACCAACCCAGGCAAGATGTACCAAATGTTATTTAATAGGGGTGTGAGGCTGTTTAATGCAGCTCAGAGGTGGCATAAATGCATTGATACTGCAATTACAATTGTATAAATAATTTCGAATATTAAAATATATGGTTAAAAAACGAATACTTTAAGTATGACACTAAAACCATCAATAGGTGCTGCAAGTCACTCACTGCGTCTGAAATCGCATACTAAATAGAATTTGATGAAGAACTTACTTTTCGACCGTTAAAGTCGGCATGAAACGGAAGTAGCAAAGATCTTTTCTTCTTCCCTATTGTGATGTATATCCGAATGAAACAGCTTATCGAAAAAGACAAAATATAGGGCGGGACTTAATTTGTTCATGGGGAATTGATTGGATGGTTGTGGTTCGCTATTGGTTGATCTCATGTGAGTGACAGGTTGTCCCGCCCTCACGCCAGTAAACACATCATCAGAGAAGAGGAGAGATGCAAGAGGGAGGGGAAGTTATTTTGATTAAAGATTACTTTATTTAAAAAAAAAATAATAATGTCAGTCATCCAGTTACTTTGCACCTACTGTTGAATTTGGACATACTACTCTTTTCACATACTGTTTTTCGACTATGGAAGTAGGTATATTCGTTCTTAACGAGTGAGCCATTGAGTCATTCAGTCAACCAATTCGTTCAAATGGCTGATTCATTCCAAAACAAAGCAAGCAACTGTTAATGAATGGGTCATTGAATCATTTACTCAACCGATTTGTTCAAAAACACAGATTCAGTAACAAAATAGCTCGGAGATACACAGTTCTGCTGTGGCTTGTTTGAAACTATTTTCGTTGGTGAATTAGAACAAAACCCGATAATATTGTGTGTAAAATGTGACTCACTTAATATTAGCATTTTGTTTATTGAATTATTATATAAATTCAATATCACATTTGCAGTCGAGCTGATATTCGGCTTGTTTTTGTTTGATTGAAGTGAAAAACTCTATAATGTTAGCTCGCACATTGTTAAAACAATTACAATATTAGTATAGAAAAAACATATCGCACACCCCTAATATATTGTGTTTTTATTTGCATTGCCATATGTCTTTTTTTTCATGGCAAATTCTCATATTTTCCTATATATTATCTGCAGGTACAAAGAACACCGCTCTGCAGATCACCGCTATGGTGGTCAGTCTGGGCTACTTTATCTTTGACATGGCCTGGTGTGTGTACTTCCGCACCGAGGGCCTGGTGATGCTCGCTCACCACACCATGACCATCCTGGGTATTCTGCTCACTCTCTGGCTGGGGGAGTCGGGCATCGAGTCTTGTGCCGTGCTGTTTGGCAGCGAGATCACAAACCCCCTCCTCCAGACGCGTTGGTTCTTGAAACACTCTGGCCGCTACAACAGCTTACTGGGAGACGTGGTGGACGTTCTGTTCGTTCTGCTGTTTGTATTCATGCGCATTTTCGTCGGCGGCCACATGCTGTACTGTGAGCTGATCTCTCCAAATCCCAAGTTCATCATTAAATGTGGTGGCGTGGCCATGTATGCGCTGTCCTGGGTGTTCATGGCTGACATCGCGCCTTTCGCATACCGCAAATCCCTGGTCAAATACCAGCACTGGATGAATCGTCACAGGATGGCAGAGGTCAACGGGCAGGACATGAAGAGAGACTGAAAGATCTCTTAGATGCAGCCAGCAGATTGGCCTCTCGTTTCTAACACTGGAGAGAAGAATGAGAATCAGCGTTACAGCTAATAAATCTCTGCCGCTAATAGATGTTTACATATTTTTTAAAAAGGATATCAGCCATTAAAGTTCACTTCTAGCTGGTAATATACACATGGGAAAAACCATGCTGTATCAGAGCCCTTAAACGTTTTTTATTTGCTATTATGATTAACACAAAATTCTTACAATCAAATCTAATGGGATATATTTATACAGTGTTTAAACTGTTAAGTACTGGAAATATTTGATATTTTTGTAATTAGGAACTACTTGTGATACATTTTAATTAGTTATGCACATTCTTTCCCATTAAACTTTTTTAGTAGGCCTATGTGCAATGTTCAGAAATGATCATGAAACTCTACTAAATGTTTCTGGAAGATTACTGAATGCTTTGTGTGTGATTAATGACTCGAATGTAAAAGTAAATCCAAAAAGTCTTGTTTTTGAAATGTAACCATTTTCAAATTGTGAAGTTGAGTGATGACGTATGGTGAATTGATTACACCAGTTGATAAAATCAATAAACATCATCATCATCTTTGCCATAAATCAGTTTTAGTTATTGATGTATTTTGGGTGTTGTCTCATTCTACATGTCAGATTGAACATCATAACTGAGGCTACGTTCACACTGCGAGACTTAAATTATGTTGTAATCATGTGTAATTGTTTCATAGATACAGAAGTTCAGATTGGTGGATAGTTTTAGCACTGTAACTAATAGACCATAGTGGCAAGAATCGTAATTCTGACCGACGACAAGACCTTTCTTTTTTTGCAGATCTACTAGCCATACAGAAAAAGAGGCCATACAGAAATTAATTAATTCTGAATAAAAAATCATTAAGATATTTATTGTGTTTAATAACAAAAATGCCTAGGGGGTTTCACTGTCTAGAGATTGTAAAATGAAAAAAGTCTAATTAAAATACTTTTTTATAACATTAATATTATTTTTTTTAACCTTTTTTATTAAAGTGATTTTTGTTTTGTTTAGGTAGAAATCTTAGTAACTCTAAGAAATTATCTTGAGATTATGACTAAATGTTTGGGGGGAAAATAAGTACATTTACCTGTATTTTAAACGGTGCCTTCTATTTATTATTATATCTTACATAAAGTAATTACTAAACAAAATCCATAATGCATGTAAAAGGTCCAACTCAAGCGTCCATAACGCGTTGCAATTTTGCGAACGTCCACCATGTGGCAAAGTAACATAATAGTTGAAGAATTTCGCACTCTTGGGCTTGAAGTTAATTTAATTTAACCAGTGACTGTCTCACATTTTCCAACGGAATAATAAACTCATTTAGCCGATTGTAAACCTGAAAATTCAAGACCTTTCCTAAAAAACCATAATATCACGGAAAATGGACGACAAGTGAACGCCTTGTCCGAGTCACAATCAAATGTTCCATTCAAAATGTGTACGTTTTTGCGTCTTTATGAACAAAATACAAAAACGTCTACACTCAAAGAAAGCCATCAAAAACTACATTAAGTAATTTATCTGTCACAGACTGTTCTTTTTTTAATCATTTAATTAGAGCTTGGTTGAATCTCCGCGAAGAAGCAACTTTGAATCCCCATTATCTCTCTTACAACACTGACTGTTTCTCAAATTCTAGTGAGCCTGAATAAGTTAACGTTACTTGTACATCATTTTTGTGTACGTTCCGAATAAGCTTAGCAGAGTGAGCGCGCGTGAGCTCAGTTGAATCGGAAATGCTGTCCGTGCAGGCTCACTTTCACTAGGGTTTGAGACACAGCCCCGCGGGAGAGACATGGCAGCAGCACATCTCAACTTTACTCAGTTTGATGGATCGGAACCTACAACCTCAAACTGATTTTTAACGTGGACCATTGCTTTCATACGAGCTCGGTATCATTTCTAAAAGCATGCGGAGATACCCACGCGAACTTTATTGAGGTTTTGTTTATTTTGATGCTGAAGTGATTTCGTCGCCGCTTCATAGAAACTCTCCGCGAGTGACACGTGTATGAGCGCGTGCATTTTTTCCCTGTCTGGATGACTGTGGGATCGGTGTGGATGCCCCCGGCCGTTTGTTATTGTTGTTGGGAAAATAGCGCGTCTCCGTTTTGGAGTGGACGTTAGTAGGCTGCTGTTAGCTTTAGCATAGCAAAGGCCTTGTCTGCAGTCTCGCTTTGCAGTACGAGTATCAAACTGCTGTTGTGTTGGCTGTGGACAGACATACACACACATTCAGCATTAGGAAACTCCAAAGTGTTTTCATTTCCAGTGCAGTGCAACTTCGAGCAGTAGAAAGCGTTTCTACTTCACCTGGGAGCTGCTGCTGAATACGAAGGTAAATTTACGTCTGCACAATAACGAAAAATCACCAATTCTGGGAGTTATTTTGGCTAAATGATGAAGCTGATCTGTACAAGCCTCCTGACTTCCTATAGCCTAATGTTACTGTTAAACATAACATGATATTACGTTTTGTATATACAGGACATATTTTGTATATTTTATTTATTAATTTCAAGTATATTAGATGTAACGTTAGAGTTAATGTTGTTTTTATAAATTCGTATTTTGTTGTTGTTTTTTGTAAACAGCACCACCTCTGGATGAACCAAATGTTAGAGTTACTGAGTTACCAAATACTTTGAGTTAACGTTATTTGGTGTTGAAAAATATCATACATAAGTCCTTTATGTGCTGATTTTTTACTTTTAAAGTTTTTAAAACATATTACATAATTTTATATGGACTTTTGGGTGTGTTTTGAATATATGATTCTCTGGAATCATTTGAATTGAATTGTGGTTTTGGTGAACTGTATGGAATCTTTTATAATACATTTTCTGTTTTTTTTTTTTTTTTCTAATTAGAGAACCTCCTGGTCAGCACAACAGAATACGGATGCAACAGCCTCATGCAACATCAGAAACCGATGCTTCTCCTGATGCATCTGAAAATGACTATAGGATATAGGACGAATAACAGCTAAAAACAAAAGCCCAATGAGTGACACACGGTCCACAGTCACTGACAGGTATGTATGAGTTATGTTAGTGTTATTTGGACAAACTTGCTTCTGGTCTGATCCTACCATATACTTATGTAAGAAATAACTTTTGTATCAAAATATGCCCAAACTACTTGCACAGTGTTATATATTTCTTTCAATTGTGTACTTCCATTATCCTAAATGTTTCTAAGACTTTGTAAATTCAGAGAAATTCACAATTTTAAAAAGTGCCCGTCCCTGTTCACTTGTTGCCTGTCAATGACGTAATATCCACGTTATCCCTGGTTTCCGCTTGTACTGCCATAGTAACCATGGCAACAGACGTGGACAACTGCGTAGTGCGTAACATCTAGCGGCACGGTGTTGTTTCGTTCAAACATTATGGACCATGACAAGCAGACTTTGGGACAAAAGGAGAAAAAAACGAGGATCAATATCAGCGTGTTGTTTTCAAGATGCCGAGAGCTCCATGTCCGCGACTAACTTGGACTTGACAGAGTCAAGTCAAGTCAAGTCAAGTGTATTTATATAGCGCTTTTCACAATATAAATTGCATCAAAGCAGCTTCACAATATCAATCAAATAACATAATGTTTGTTTCTTAGTGAAAAAACATCCACGTTTGGTAGGGCTGATCAATGGTATTAATGCTTGGTTAATTATTTTGAATATCCCCAGAGCTTCACTAGTCACGACTTGACAGGGACGCCACTCTTGCATGTACTTTATTAGACAGGTGAGCAAATGTACATAAAACAAATCAATGTTATAGCTCAACATGATGAAATGTTAGAATATAATCAGTATGTTATTCTAATGTTGATCTAGCTTACTGCTAGTTTCATATAGCAAACAAACTAACACATAGAATGACATTATAACTTTCAACACTCAAATGCTGTTTAGTATGATAGTGTAATGTTAGACCAAATGAAACAGCGCTGTGTTACCTCACAAGTTTAATTCGTCAAATAAACTGACCTGTGTGAGTAGTAATTCAACATTTGCGGGTAGTTCGGTAGAATGAAATGTCCTTATTCCTTTACGCGTGTGGCGTTGAAACCTGTCTCATTAGCAATCGTGACCTGCTTCATACCACAGTCATGTTAAAAAACATGAATGTTTTCACTCATCCATAAACATTATTAGATCCATCAGCATGACAGCAAGTCCCATCATTCCGCTTATCACTGCGTCAACAACCTACGCCTTTGTTATTGTAAGAGGTTAGTGACCCCTAGCGGCGAAAAAAACAACAACATATTTGTGGACACCTTTATGATTTTATGAAATCTCAAAATAATGAGCTGTGTTGGTCAGCACTGAGCTTTTATTGGGTTTAGTCTTGTATTTATGTGTGTGATGTAGGTCATCAAGCCTGTTTCTTGACCATGTTTGTGCTTTACTTCCAATTTTGAGAAGTCAGTTTCCATTGGAAAAATCAATGAATATATGAGAATTTGGATGCACTCAAACATGTTATTAGGTTTGCTGGTGTGTAGTATAAATACATTCACGGACATGTTGCATCTGCCATGTTGACATTGTGCAACTTTCTTGGTACCTATAGCATTTGAAAAGAGCCATTTATCGTAGCTTACATTTCTCTGAGTGTCAACTTTTTTTTGACTTTGACAGCTCCTGTGGCATTATGGGAAAGTTTCCACTGGTTAAAGACTTTTGAATCTCAGCAGATACAATAGTTCTGTGTTTTTCCACCTACTGTTTTGTGAATAGTAATACCTCAAATTCGTACATATTCAGTTGAGGTACTGTTGTTTGCATACTATATGGTAGGAAACTACACATAACATGACCTGTGTTATTTTAGTATTATATATATATATTACTTTTATAGGTATAATATTTTGAATTGCCTTTTTGCGTTATATTTTCATTTTTCATTTTAATTTTAGTTTAAGTTATAGTAATTTTGTTATCTGCTTTTGTCATTTTTATTAATTTGTAAAAAAGATTAGTTTGCCCCCCCCCCCAGACGTTTGAGTTTTTCTAATATTATTATTTTTTTTATACTTTTAGTTTTGTATTGAAAATAATGATAGACCTGAACTGCTTTTTTTGTGCATGTTATTTTTCTCTACGAGTACTTACTACCTATTATTGTTGATTGTTCTGTCATTGTTAGCTTAGAAGTTTGTGCTTGTGTGAGCTATGCTGCCATTGTGAATTGTCCATCAACCAATAACATGCTTATGTTTGGTTTTGTTTGGTTTAATCCTGTCATGTTGTTGTTTACAGCTTATTTTGAAATTCATATCTCAAATGTGATCCAAACTGTCTCTGATCTCATTTTAGAGGCCAAATGGCCATTCAAGAATAAGCCTAAAACATTTTCAGTTAGTGGCAGGGTTGATCATTTCATATAGACAAGAAGTTCAAGAGAAAACCATTGTAACATTGTATTGTATTTGCTTCGATCATTTCATTACTGCAAAACTGGTTCAAAGCATTATACGCTACTTGATTATTGCTTTTTAGACCACTACACATATCAAGGGAGAAGTCTTGTCTAACTTCATCATACTGTTATTTGCTATTGATTATATTCAGACTTTTTTTTTTATATATAAGTGTTTAGTGGAAACCAAGCCATGGGAAAGTCCAATAAATGTATCAATAACCTCTATTTGTCCATTACTCACATACTATTCACTCATGATGGCTGAAAAAAATCAGTTAGAGAGTGTTTTCTAATGGTAAACTTGGCCATTCGAGCAGCTCTCACAGGTCTTTGCCACTGACGTCACTGTGGAACAGCAGACTGGTTGTCTGTCTGGTCATCTCCATGATGACAGATGTGCTTTCAGTGTTGCAGAGATTGAAACATGAGTGATAGAAGTTAACTCTGAGGGAGAGGCTCGCTTGTATGGTTTTGTTGATATACCTTTCCCATCTAGTAGACTACAAATATCAGGATTGAAGATGATTGGTTTTCCTCTCATCTGTTATCACTGCAGGTGTTTACAGCACAATGTATGTGGCCAATAGACCATTTGGAAGCAGACGTCATTGTGGTGGCAGAAAACCAGTGATAACAAGAGGAGGGAAACAGTCGATATCCACGGAATAAGAGGAAAAATGTCCTCTTGTGCCTTTCAGAATGTAAAAAAAAAGATGGTTTTACAGAATACCAACATCAACATCGACGTGGTTCCAATCCATTAAACGAACGGGCTGGACTGATAAAACCTGCACCAATTACTCTACTATAAACATTTTATTTAAACAATAGATCTATATAATATTCACATATGCAGTTCATAAGGGACATAATGTATTAGCCCTACAGTTACATTATGAAATAATATTTAAACCTGAAAAAAAAAATTTATTCTCACTATAACTCGCAGTTGCAAGTTTATATCACAATTCGGAGAAAAAAAGTCAGAATATCAAGTTTATATCTCACGATTCTGATTTCTCTTATCAGAATTGAGATTCTTTTTTATATTTTTGTTTTGTGGCTTCCATAGACTGCTATTGGAGAACTGTCACTTTCTGCCACCAGGTAGGCTCCGCCCTCAAAACATGTCATAGCTGTTTGCAAACACCCAAGTGGTCTATGCATCTTTTGTTACATTCAGACTTGTGCTGTTGTGTTTTAATCCTGAGGTTATGCCAGGTCAAAGTCATTGTTTGTTTCTTTGTGTCTTGACATCATTCGCTTTCACCCATACACTGCAGAATGACATGTAAGCCATAACAGGATACCCTGTAAGCAGATTGGTTAACAGATTTTCAAGGCTGTGAACCGATTGCTTTACCTAGACATTGTCTCGTATAGCATTTAGAATTGAACCAGCAGTTTATTGTAACTCAGATTGTCATAGTAAAGCTTTACAGCACAATGAAGGTACATGCCCTCAAGTTTTTGTTTAATGTAAAAAAAAAATAAAAAAAAAATTGAAATGATTACCATTCATTCATTTAGAGTGACAATCTTGACAACATTTTATAATAGGTAAAAATTAGATATTTCATATCATATAATATAGATGGCAATGATAATGTATATTATTAGGCTAAATCAGGTTGATCACATTTTTGGAGGAAAGCCAAAAAAAAAGTAAATAAAAAATATTTATAATATTTGTTTTGTAAGTTTTACAGTCCCCAGCCGCTTTACAAATGATTATATTGAATTAAACACTGCTGAAATGTTGTGACAGAATAAGTTTTGTTCCTCTTTTTTACACTCAAAGGGATTATCGTTGAAACGTGTTTCCTGTTCATCAATGATAAGCAGAGGGCAGCTTAATACCCAAGTTGCTTTAAATAGCCGTGCTGCTGACCTGTGATGCATTGCTTCACTAATGATATTTTGACACTCTAATATTTTAAACTGTACCATCATTAATACATTCTGAAATTAAATGCATGTTATAACTGAGCTGTAGAGCTGTGAATTTGTGATTTTTGCATGGAGAGAAAGAAAGACTTCGGCATTGCAAAATTATCTTTGGACAATAAACAATCAGTTTTCAGTTGTATTGTGCTCGCTAGCTGCATGCAACACAATGATCATACAACAGAACATGGTGTTCAATTTCCTAATAAACCTCTCAATTGGGGTGGTTCTTTTTAATGAACAAGAGGAACCAATCAGATTAATTGAGCACAGGCCTCCTCAGTCTGAATCATTAACTAAATTGGACAGAAAAACACATACCTGTACACATTACATAGAACAAGTGGTCGGTCTATTAGTTTGCATTTACACTATAAGACTTAATGCACATCTATATTGACACACAGTATCAGATTGTTTTGTCCCGTCTGTTACTATGTTTATATCAGTCAATCATTGCAGTTTTGGATTCAACCATGCATTTAAATACAGTTGTGAATCCAGAAACTTTGCAGTGTACTGAGCAGCAAAGAAAACGAGTGCTGTTTAGCGGATTCTGATTAACTTGATCACTTCTGTTCACACAATCAACTGATATGTCTGTGATTGGCTAATGATCAACGCTTCAAAACAAAACAAGTTGTAAATAGAAAATCTTTGAAAGAGCGCTTACACAGATACACAGAGGAGTGTTTAAAAGCAACTTTTGACTTTTTAATTTAGGCTTTTATTCACATTTAAACATTGATCAGCGAAAATAAACAGAAGCTTAACCGAACCTGCTTGACGTGCAAGACCAAACCTCATTGGTTCATGTGGAAGCTCAAACATGCTGCGTAACACAAGTTTGAACCTCATTGGTTCTTGTTGAAGCTCAAATGTGCTGCATAACACGAGAATGAACCTCATTGGTTCTTGCACGTCAAGCGAGCATGCTTGAGCTTCCGTTTACCACAACTGATGTGTGAGTTGATGAATGTTATGTGGAAAAAAAGCCTAAATTAAATCTGTTCATCTAAATCAATTGAATCTCTTCAGAAAAAAAATTGACTAAACCGCTCAATTCATGTGGATTAGTTTTACAATCTCTTTATGAATATTTTATAGATTTGAGGATAAAACTCATCTTTTTAGGAGAGCTTATGGTTTAACTTTTCCTTACCTGTTTTTATCATGTAGCACTTTGGGATTTGCTTAAAATATAAAGTGCATTACAAATTAAATTTATTATTATTATTGTTATTATTATTATTATTATTTTTGTGTGTGCACTTATCCAAAACAAACGGGCAAATTCTCTTTCTCTTTCAAGTCTTGCCCTGAACATGCCCATCTTGGTGAGTATCCTAGCAAACATAGTAGGTTATATCTTAAGTGAACGTAAACAGTTGAGAAAGACAACGCTTGTGTATTAGTATTAGTGTGCATGATTCAGGCATTATGTCTTAAAGTGACATCAGCCTAATATTCCAGCTCTCTGTGTTGTTAATGTTAATCAAACAACAAAAGATAAGGGAATCACTCACTGCTCTTGACTGGATAGCTTTTGTAACTTTAATAAGGATTAATCTTTATTTAATTTATACAGTGAAGATTATATGCAATTTTGTTATACATTTGATTACTTTAGTCAATTTATGTACCTGAAAACTAATGTTAGATTAGATACCTAAATAACCTGAACATATAAAGTGTATATATATATATATATTATGTTAGACTTTTTATTGTGCTTTTGCCCCTCCTTAAAAGCCTGAAACTTAACGTCCAAATCAGTCAAATCATGTAATGTGATTGTCAGAAAATGCAGTTTACTGCGGGACATGCTTTGTTAAAAAGAGTTATTAAAAGTGCATTTATCTGCGAAAGAGAACTTTCTGTTTAATGACTATTTTACAACTGATTGCTTAATGCAATATTGTGTTGTAAATTATGCAGATAGGTGACAACGTAGTTTAGGCGGCAGGCGTGTGTTGCTTAGGCGGCCGCCTTAGTTCCAAAGTGCTGCGGGAAACCCTGTATATATGACATTACAGGGCTCCCTTAAATCTCAGATTTTCAGTCCATTATTTCTAAGCACAGAACCTGTTGGCCCACTCTAGGTTTAGATCATAGTGTCAACACAAGGGTTGTGTTCTCCTAACACACGCCCAGTTCTTTCTGCTTTCTGCAATGCAGTGATTCACGGTCAGGTTTTATGAAGAAGTTTAGTTTGCTGTTGTTTTGAGCACAATATTGTTGTGTGCTCATTCTTGTGGCCTGAGTGGCTGACAGACGCTCTCACTGGAGTGTAAATGAAGAGTGGAGTGGGCCGGCCTCACACCCTGCTGCCACTTTGGCACGCACACAACAGCAACTCCTCCTCCTCTCCGGTGCTCTTTCTGCACCAGATCTTTCTCAGTAAAGATCACCAGCCCCTGCTGGGTCATAGTAATGTCTGACACCCCCGTTCTTCCCCCTTTTCCCTCTGTTCTCCCCTGCCCCCTCCAGCTCCAGACAAATGGGCCTTTCACTACAACACGGGGGCCACACCTATACTCACCTTTACCTTGGGTGAAGCAGCTGAAAGTCTCAGAAACACACCTAGTTACTCCGTTGTCAGACGTAAATATGAGCATGTAAGCTTAGCTGCAGGTGAGTCATCTGTCTTGTCAAAGTGCTCATTGTGATTTTGGCTATGCTGCCTTCTTACACCCTTCTGAGCTGAAATGAGGGAATTGGTTTCTTTTAGTCTTGATGGATTGCCTGGAAATCCTGAAGTTTGCATATTGACAAAGATGTTTGAGTACTTGAAGTCGGATTTGGACAAGTATACCAGTTTTGCCCAATGGAAACTCCTAAAAAATGCAGAAAATCATAGTTGGGAGGAAGGCTAGTCTCTGCGGGGTAAATATTCTGGTTTCTCTGGCAGAAAATCTCAGTTGACAGTCGTGAAGCCCAGACCGCACTGTGGAATCAACTGAAAGTCTATGAATAGAAGTAACTCAGAAATCACAGTCTCACGGCATGAAGATGGCCATGAATGCACATTTTGTGTTACAAAATGAGTCCCTTTGAGAGTAACATATATTGCGTCAACTGGCAAGAAATGTGTTTCACGTGGCCATTAAAGTAATTATTAATAAGTATGTGCAAGTTATCTCTAAGGCCCAGGTATGGTGTTTTTTTATTTGTTTTCAACACCCAATTACAGCCAACACCCTTGGAATTTAAGCCAGGTGTTGTTGTTTTTTAGCTTAAAACCACGTTTGGTTGTTGTTGTCTTCAGTTAAAGATCATATCCCAGCTGAATGATGACAGGAATGGCCTGATGATTGGTCTTGTTTCGAATGAGCTGTTAGCATACAAATTAGTATAACTGCTTTGATAGTGATATCATGTGCTGCAAATACTTTGCAACCCACAAGGTTCAAATGTCATAAAAGAAAGCAAATATTTTGTCACTTTGGCCAGATAGTGTTTGCACATAATTATTGAGTGGACACATGGAAATAAAAAAAAAAAGATGAGTGGTGCTATTGTGGCAGCTTTTGCTAACTTTTTGTAGTAGACGCAGTACTTTGAACAGTCTGCATAAAGTCAGGGGCACAAGCACATTGCAACTTATTCTGACCAAGAACTGCCCATTTAAACCCAAGGTTTTGAATTTGGGTTCTGGAGAATAGAGGATCTGCAAAAAGACTATATATATATATATATATTTTTTTTTTACTCAAAGTATTTTTTAGGACTGACAGTTAACATGGTAACTTGACATTCGTTAAGTATGGTTAGATTAATCATGGGATTAATTGGGATTAGTTTAACAGTAAAAGCAAATGTGCAAACATCTATTTTAATTCTTTATAATGACTTTTCATCTTCATTTATGTTTATATTTTATAATTATATTGGTTTTAGTTAAATATATATATTGTTTATATTTTGTTTTGTGTGTATGTTTCTACAGCACTACTCCTTGCCATCACCACCTTGTCTTGCATTCTTTGGGTTGGGTTTATAAACAAAATTGCCTGTAACAAATGTTTCACTTGAGATTTAACAGTGTTCTAATAGATTGTAATAATGCTTTGAATGTTAAATAAAGTACATAATTCTCTATTTTTTATGGCTTTGCTATAATGATATAAAAGCCTCTTTTTTGCAAACTTGTTGCCTTATGCTTATTTTTTTACTCAGTTTATACAGTTATAGTTGCCATTGGCTAATATAGACAGTCTGACTGACATCAAACCACCAAATTTTTTTTTTCTTTGTAATGTTTCATAATGTGCCACTGACATGAATGCTACCACAATAATAGTCCAGTGTGCAAAAATAGTCTTCACATGTTCTTCCATCGTTGGCATACAGATACTTGAAACTTATTTCACAAGCAAATATATGCTACCTTGGTTATGGGCTTCAAAATATTGAATATCTTTTAAAGATTCAGTGATGTTAACTGTGTAAACTTTGCCAAATCAATTCTGATTGTGGTAAACAATCTTTGTTTCCTGAAAGATTGATATACACTTATTTTAATAATTAAATAATTAAACTATATACCCTAACTCATGAAAGATGTGAAATGGCCAGCCAATCAGATGGATGCATTTTATAGTAAAACATGCTTTAGATGTTCCAGGAAAGGGAGACTGACCCTATATTAGTGTTTTTGTTTCCTTAACAGATGTCAATACAGAGTTAGTCAAATTAGATTTTCCGAGCAGTACAACAAATGGCAGCCGAGTTTGGAGAGCTCTTACACAGGGTTTGTTTGAACATAGATTCCCCTATACGACAGTGAATGGGAAATGTGGAGCTGCAGCCAAAAGCCCCCTGGCTGCTGAGAAGGGGAGGGACATTGATGGATTGTTAATGCTTATGAACGCTTGCGTAGAAAGTGCAAGTCTACACAATGGTGTGATGCAAGAAGAGATTTGTGGCTGCTCACGTGCATGATATTGAAGCAACCTACTAAGTGTAATTTTCAACACAACAATTTTCAAAATGAACATCTAATAATCTCTATACCCTATGCCATATTGCTGTCCGATATGTTCCTTTTCCCTTTGCAGTCTTGTCTTATGCAATCCCTGGCCTTCTGTGTCAAGTGGAGACCAGACTGCTGTGCAGTATTTTCTCCGGTGCATTAAGCTGTGACTGAAAAGTGTGGGGAGAGAGAGAAGACTGCCTCTCTGCAGAAAGTGATTGGATATGATTTATTCGCCTGTCCTTTTCTCCCTCACGCTGTGTGGATGCTTTAATCTTATGTAGTTTCTGGGGCAGCGTGGAAAGGCGGGCACACTGGGCCGAGATTAATCCTGTGTGCTGCGTGCTTCACTGCTGTGAGATGGCATGACAGTTGGCTGCAGGATTAACATGGCTCTGATGCACTAAAATATGAAATTTCTTTTCAGACATTTGGGAGTATTAAAGGAAAATACTGGCTAAATACAAATTAAAGGGATTGTCCAGCCAAAAATTAAAATTCTGTCATTTACTCACCCTCATTTTGTTCCAAAACAGTATACCTTTCTATCTTCTGTGGAATACAAAATATGATATTTTGAAAAAATGTACCTCACTGGAAAATATTTGTAATATTTATATTATTTACTTATTTGAATTTTATCTTTTTTATTATATTGAGTTGCCTGTAGCAAGGACCGTTCTAAATGATTATTTATTTATTTAGTGGTACAGTTTTCATAACCCTGCCTTGAGCAAAGACCATTTTCAAAATGAATTAATTTAAAAATATATTTATTTTATTTACTTTAGTTATTATTTAATTCTGGGAAAGTCTGTTTTCACTTCAGTACTGCTTCTTCGTGAACATAACACATTAAATCACTGTTGCCCCACTAACATACTCTAGCCAACAGAAGGTTTGCTGCTAGAATTAAGAATTTCTAATATAATAAAGCTGAATGGATATGTAGTTAGAGGCTTGGGATAATTAACTCTAATTAATAGTGTCTGCAGTGTCTTGTTGGGGGTGCTTGGCATAAACGCTGCCAACTTGGCTGCCCAAAACTCTCTAAGTACCAGAGCATGAAGCCTCTTTAGCAGCTTCTTCTAATTAGCAGGCTGTCAATCTTTAGTTTTTGACAGAGTAGGTCCTGTGTCGATTGTTATCTTTTGTTTTGGGAGGTATGGATCGTTATGAGTTCTGACTGGCTTTCGGCGTCAGCTTGTCCTCTTGACCTTGGTGGCAACCGAGTGTGTTGTGAACTTGGCTTACTCTCTGCTTTCCCACCTCCTCCTACAATATCAAAGAATTTAAACGGACAATCTAGCGTGAAGAAATGCACATCCTCCAGCCCTGTCAGGACGGGTGATTGAGTTTATTGGAGCAGAAAAGGAAAATCTCCCCAGGCCGCTGCCGCTCAGCTCCCTGTTCCTCATTGTGATGTCACCTGGGGGAGGGGCCGGTCATTTCAGAGACCCAACTCGACCCATGTCATCTGACATTACCACAAATGACACTTCCACATTCACTTACCTATTCATTTCATTTCTTTTCACTTTTGCTCTCACTTCCCATTATTACCCTGACTGTATCTGTGTGTGTGCATGCTCACAAGCACACACATACTCACTCTGCTCTTGTTTGATCATGTCATTACTCAGTCATCACTCTTTAATGGGTTTTAACAGCTGAGGTTTGGAGCAAATGCGGGCTCCTGTTAGAGCCAGTTGGTGCGCTTTTAGGGCCATAAAGACTACCTCTTCTATGCATCCACAAAGCATTTGTCCTCTTCTTATTTGCTTAGATGCTTCCTGGATTTGGTTGTTCATTATGGCCATAGAGCCTTTATTTGTTAAATTACTTTATTGTTATTCTGTGAGGAGACATCTGCAATGTTAATTTTTCTGTTTGCTTCCGCTTCACTTATTTCCACTGACTCCAGCAGCCAAAATTTGACAGATCTGCAAATGAGAGCTCATCGCCCTGGAGTGGGTGTTTTGACTCTTATTTGCTAGTTTTGTGCCTTATAGTTAAGGCAAGTTCCCCATTTGGCATTTTAAGGAGAAGTGAAAGGCTATAGTGGACATTTACTATGTATCCATGTGATTTTATTTCTTGCGCAGGCTTTCTTATAAATATATATATATATATATATATATATATATATATATATATATATATATATTACACATGCATACATTTTTTATATATTTTATAATGTAATAATTTCAAAGGTAATCTCCAAATAATGTAGAAACAACATAAAGACAGTATATTTTAAATACTTGTTTAATTTATTAAATAGTTTAAACGCATACATGACCATTTGGCGGAGTGCAGCCGTATTCATGGGGGTGATGTCATGACTTGGAGCACAGAGGTCCTCTAGACCGCACTGGATAAAGACAGCATGTGATTTTTCTTCTGCACAGTCACATTCTCTCTCTCTCTCTCTCTCTCTCTCTCTCTCTCTCTCACTCTCTCTCACTCTCTCTCACTCTCTCTCACTCTCTCTCACTCTCTCTCACTCTCTCTCACTCTCTCTCACTCTCTCTCACTCTCTCTCTCCCTCTCTCTCTCCCTCAGCCAGCCAGCCAGCCAGCACTAACTTGTCTTTTCCTCCAGTGCTCTATCCAGCTATAACATCATCCTCCTCGCCCCCTATCTTCCTGCCAGCCTGGCCACCAGGACCTGAGCATGACACCACCACATGCATACACATAATGCATGCACTCAAGAAATCTGTGAGCTAAAAAGTGCGGAAAAGAAGGGACGACATAGCCCATTATTCCTTTAAGTGGTTTCTGACAAACACGCCTTTCAGAGTCGAGTAATTGGGGTGTCCCTCATTCAGGCCTTTCTGCCTTCATGTGGATCGTTTTTCCATTATTACACAAAACCTCATTTGAGCAGAGAACCCCTGTCATTCTTGCACTTCTTTTACCCTTCCAACTCGGCTCCTTCTCCAGGAGTGAAGATGGCCTCCCTTGCATCACTGCTGTGACTCCTACATTACAACTTCTCCTGACTCTACTGAGGCTAGACCAGTTGGAGACAAACTGAAAAATTCACGTGTTAACTTTTATACATAAGCATTACTGTAACAGATGTGGTCGTAAGCACAAATACACAAATGGCAGTATTCTTATGTGTACCATCAGCATGCATGATGCATCATGTAGAGAATAACATGTAAATGGTACGATTATTGGCTGCTTTGGTTGTTTGGATAGACTTTTCCATCCCTCTTTGGCGGGAGGTTTTTAGCTGAGCAGACCATGGAACGTTTCACAGGCATTTTCATAAATGGCCCATTCAGTTCCCTCAAACTGCTCTCAAAAGGATCCTGTGTTGCTACAGAGAGCTCTGATACAAGCAAGAACAGTGTGCTACACCACTGCCCCTGCTCGAAGACTTCAGAACTATATAATGGTTTTGACCGTTTTCATAGGGATTATTCGCCTGGAAATGAAAATGGTCATTTACTCACATTCATGTTGTTCTAAAGGTCCTGTATCAGGGTTTTTCCAAATAAACAGTTTGTAATATTAACTTATTCTATTTATCCATTAAATGAAAAAATCACTACACAGGATAGATCATAAAACAAAGTGCTTCAAAATCTGTACATTTATATATGAAAAGTTTGTTTGAAAAGTTAGTAAAGAAAAGAACAAATGAACAACACATTGCATAGAAAAAGTGGCAGCTTAATGCACAGATCCTGGAAGAAGGTAATGGAGGTTTGGAACAACATGAGAGAGTAAATTATACATTTTCAGTTTTTAGAAAGAACTGTCCTTTTAAGTGTGTTCAGTCTTTCTGAATTGGGTCTCAGTCATTCTGTTGTTGACTGGTAATTTAAACTTGTAATATTAGTGGTTATTAACTCTCATGTTAAATTTAAGATGGGTTGTGCTTTGTGATGTGGATATTTTTATTTTACATTTTTATTTTTATTATACATGTGACAGTTGGAGTAAATTGCGGCCCTATGGGGAGTGGGAACAACAATGTTAATTTTATTAATTGATTTTAAATTAAAAAAGTCGGTGATTGACAGCTGTTCTCTCATTAGACTTATCTAGTTTACCAGTGGTGACAAATTGCCTTGTGTAATCTACCGTCCTCATAAAGGGTGGACTAATTTCAGCGAGTCCTTTCCATTACTTCGCTGCAGTGTTAATTTCACAGTTAGCTGACCTCTGAAGCAATCTAAGAAAAGTTAGTTAAGCATTCATACTATTATTCCCAGTGTTCAGAGCAACATTGCAAATGTCTTACACTTCACTTTAAGGGTTTAGATTAAACTCTCTCTGATACCGTTCTGTAATTAACCGGCTGTTTGGCTGACCCGTAGAATGAGTTCACATTTGTCTGTCTGTCTGTCAGCCTGACAGCTCATCGATTTTGATGTTTAGCTGACCCTCCATCGTTTAAAATGCTGAAGTGATAGTTTTGTGTGGATGTTTCTCATTGAGCACAATATTTTCAGTCAGTTTGGTGGTCTGCAGGGTCCACAGGTCAAGCGCGTGAGCCCAGGTGAAGGAAATGGCAGCGGGCTGTTAGTACAGTGGCTCAGTTAGATGGAGTAAGACAGGCCTACAAAGGGCTTCTTCAGCACTGTGTCCCATCTCTGGCTGGCCTACAGAACAAAGGTTTCTCACACAGCCTGTGAGCGGGAAGCAGAGCACTGTTAAACACACTCGCCCCTCCTCACCTTGCTGCCGAGGCTACTTTTAGACCTGGATTCATACTGCTGTACGCAGGCTTTTCCACTTGCTCTTCTGATAAAGAACCAGCAGGACTCATGCGGAGCCTCTTAATTGATATGTTTAATGAATAGAGCTACATAAGCACGGTGGGCCACATCTGTTGTCCTAGCAGGAAGTTAACAAAGCAAAAAGCACACAGCAAGATGAAACTACTCAACACTACGCAATACACAGTGCCGTCAGTCAATGCACTTAAAGCTGGTCTGAATTAATGGCTGACGATATGAGTTCTTTCATGTTGTTGCTGATATCTAGAGAGCAGGGTGGCCAATATAATCCTGATAAATACTTAGTACGATTTTATGGTGACATGTGAGACATGCATGCACTTTACAAATGGTATATTGTTATATTTTTGTTGCAGGGTGTTAATGTGTTTCATTGACCTTGTACTTTGATTTCTCCTGTTTGTGTTTGCAGAACCAGTAGCATTCTCAACAGAGACCACCCTCCCGACAAAAGGCCCAAAAGCGATAAGCTGCCCAGTACACCTACACACGAGTTTGACCCTACAGGTAAGTGACGACGGGCACTTTCGTTCTTACTTGTCTTTCACACTCACGCTTCCTTTTTCTACTCGTACAGAATAGTAGTGTTTAGCTGTATTAAAGAGTGTCCTGACTGCTCGTGTGCGTGTGGTGTGGACCGAAGCACACTGCTCCTCTCACACGGTCTCTCTTTAGACTCTAAAATGGAAACAGTTTTCTCCACACACAGCACAGATGGAAGGCTGTGCCTGTCCACTAACTGCAGTGGAACGGCTTTAAACAGCGGCATGATTCATACTTGCTGACCATAAACGATGCACATGTTCCTGGCTCCAGTTTTGGCAGTTGAAAGATATTGTCAGTGTGTTTTTCTTTCAAGTTTTGCCTCTGTTTTTCCTCTCAGCTGCTGGGGAGAGTAAAGAAGGAAAAGCAGTTCTGTGCATGGCCGTTAATGTGAGGTTTATGGTTAAGAACACTGTGATAATCGTATCGATTAAAATATGATTCACATTGTTTGGAATGAGAGATGTTTTCCTGTTCGGTTGAAAGTCGCTTGTGTGTCTGAATGAGATAATGTCAGAATTTCCTCAGGGCTCTTTTCAAAGATTTCTGAGCTATTCTGAAGCAGTGTTCACGTGATTAGTTTTATTGATTGCTTTTTGTCCTGGCATAATTCTCACTTTCACATATGAGTTAGAGGGAATAGTGGTGAATGGAGGAGGTGATGCATGTTTATTTTGGATGTTTTTCTGGTGTTGGACTCGCCTCATCTGAAGCATGACTAAACCAACTTAACCACGGTGTCCTCTAGGGCTGGGCGATATAGCTAAATATATGAAATAGTTTTTCATTTTTTCAATTATCTGATATTATCTGTTTGTTCTGAATAATTTTTTTCCCTTCAGAGGAACCATAATTTCGACCAAACGGCCATAGTTGTCAAGTACGATCAAAACTTTTAATGCAAAAAAGTAATATATAAAATTAATAATAATCGGTAATATTTACATATAGTACATATATTTTTATTAAAACATTTTACTGCCTACTTAAATTCAAATTAGAGATGCTGTTTAAATATCCCTGTCCTAACATTCGTATGCTCACTAATGTCAAATTTAGAGGCCAAACAAAAATAGTTATTTAGTAAATAAAAATTGCACTAAAATCATTCTACTATTCGCATGTTGCTTAATTTTAAATTTCCAGCAAAATAATTTTAGGTGATTGGCCAGGTATCACAGACAGGGCTTGAATTAAGCAAGGATTAGGCCTTAGTTCAATTAGGGTATTTAAGTAGCTTGTATTAACGCGCCTTAGAAAAAAACATTACTGGTGTGCATCTTGAGACAAAACAATGGCAGTGACATTTTCATATATGTCAGTGCAAGTTGCTTTAAGACAGCTCAAACATGCATTTTAGTCTGGAACTAAAAGCCTTGTCTGTGAAACTGGGGGATTATGATATATCGCCCAACCCTAATATCTTTCCAACATTCCTTTAGGAATGTCTGAGAAGTGTGGCTCTTTTGTGTGATACATTTCAGCCCAAAGTTGTAAAGCCTTACTTAAAGAGGGAAACCATTGTTAGAAATCTTACATATCCTGTGTCAAAGAATATCACTGATTACATTTTTGTAAGAAATTTAAGTAGGTCTGGCTAATCAGATCTACAAGATGTATATATTTTGATATATGCGTCATCATTGCGTAACCACTTTTGAGAATGTTATCTCTCATTAAAGCGCTTTTCACCCCAAACTCTGTTGGTTATATTTGCATTTGTGCCGATCATTGATTTCTGGGTTAACACCCGGGGACCTTAATACCTGAACGCCTTATTAATCATTTCAGGGGGAGACACTTTGTTATTATGTAAGACCTTTGGGAATTAACTGCTTATCAATAGATAAAGACCCACTCCAAAACAGCCACACTTTGTGTATTTGTGCCATTGCTCTTTTTTTTTTTCTTCATTTGAGTCCTCTCTCTGTGTCCTCTGTGATGTGATGTGTGTGCGTGTGTGTCCCATGTTGTATCATGATGTTGTGTTGCTCAGACGTGCTGGTGCAGAAGAGTGGATTTGTAGTGGCTGACAGGAGACCTGAGTCTTGTGGTAAGATGATCACACTGTTGCTGTGTTTCTTGCTCTCTTTCCTCCTGATAGGGGGATTCTCCTCTCCCACACTGTGAAGTTCAAGTGTTATCAGCATTTATTCAAGTTCAGCTTTTCCACTGAGTCAATTTTGGGCTGTGTGTGTATTATTGGACAATATCAGATAGATAGCATTATACTTAAAGGCTCAGAGAGAGTCTGAATGCTCAGTTTAAAGACCTGATCACTGTTTATACTTCGTTTAATTCCTTTCAAGGTTATTTGTATAGCATTATTTGTATTGTTTCAAAGCATCTTCACAGAAAATGCTTATTTCAATGATACAATTAGGAAGTATTCTTTCTGTTATTAGTTACTTCTTGATTGACTTTTACTTAAATTACATTGCACCATTTCATATTTATAAATTTCCTTTTTATTGGCGAACAAAGGGAAAAATTGTGCTCTTCTTTGCAATACTGTTTGAATGATCAAAAATGATTCATAAGTTAAAAAGTTATTTGATCAAAATGCAGTAAATCTATAATATTGTGAATATAACCTTTTTTATTTTAATATTGTATAATGTAATTTAATCCTATGGTGGCAAAGCTGAATTTTCAGCATAATTACTCCTGTCTTTATTTGTTGCTCAAAAAATACATTTCCTTTTTATTATCAATGTTGAAAATGGTTATGTTGCTTAATCATTTTAAACCATAATGCTTTTTTTATGATAGAAAGTTCAGAACAGCATTAATTTGAAATAGAAATAGAATCTTTTGTACCATTTTAAATGTCACTTTTGATCAATTAAATGCATCCTTGCTGAATAAAAGTATTAATTTCTTTAACAAAAATTGTACTGACACCAAACTTTTGAATGGTAGTTATAACAATATATAATTATGTAAATTAAGTGAAACTTTCATTTGACATTGAAACCATTATTTAAATCTTTTGGGCAGAATGTAGTTTTGTTTAATTTAATTATCATAAAATAGAAACTATATACTGTATAATGGAATCAGAAAAAAGCTGTATTTAGAGGACAATTCAGCAAATTTCAATAACTCAAAAAAAAAATTAAATGTACTTAATTTATTTGATATATTTTATTTATTGACCGCTCCAATGAATTTTGGGGGTTAAATCTGACAGATGCATCCCAAAAGACAAACATACCAAGCCAAAATAACTTTGATTTGTAGAAAACATGTTTACAGTAATGCACTTGCAACATTACATTGGTTAGTAAAGGATGTAAAAGGATCACTTATCATTCTTTTCAAAGTCAAATTCAGTATTTCTACTCGAGTCATGATCATGTAAATCCGGCAACTTTCACATGACACATGCAAGGAGACCAGGAAGATATGGAAACTCAGTCAAATTTGGAAGTTCATCTAGAAAAACATTTTTTACTGAATAATTTGTGAAATGCCTTACAGAAGCTTCATATTTCCCATGGACATTAAGTGCATTACTGAGCTGTATTTACAAATAAGGGACTACATTTTCTTCCCCCTGTAGTATTCGACAGCCTATTGCAGACACGGATGAATTCTTTTATTTATTTTTTATAATTGAAGGTATTTCACAGTAGGCAACTTGAAGACAGATGTAGTTTTTTCTCTGTAACTATTTGATCAGTTTACATTGGAGTTCATACTAATTTCTGTGATTTGGGTACTGCGGTTTGGATCTGATTGGATGAGCTATCCATTTTGAAAGCAAGCCCATCTCTCATTCTAGCAGCATTAGATGACCGTGATAACCCACACTTCCAAACCGCTATCATTTCCTGTATCTTTCCATTATTTTGGGGCGCTGGCTAGATTTCAATTGGACTGTGAAATTAATGGATCCAACTCTGCTCTCTCTGATTGTTTTTTTGTGGACAAGTACTTTATGACGGTCTGCACTTACTTGCACTGTCATTTCGATCAGGTATTGGAGTCATTGTTACTGTAATCTGCTTTGATAGGCCTCTCCTGGTGAATACTTAATTAAGGCATTGACAATCCAGTAAAATCAGTTTCGTAGCTCCCGTCTTATAAAACTTTCTCTCTTGTTCTCTCCCTCCCTCCCTCCCTCCCTCCCAGGGCTGGTTCAGAGATGTGTGATCATTCAGAAAGACGAAAACGGCTTTGGGCTGACCGTCAGTGGGGACAACCCTGTTTTCGTACAACTCGTCAAACAGGGTAAGACGCCTGTCTAAGACACCTATCTTTCTTTCTCCGCCCCCATCAGCTCCATTGGGCATCTGTCACAGAGACTCTCACCCCCCCTGGCTGATATGACTTGGCTGTTGGTCAGAAATGGAGCTGATGTGCTCTGACCAGGGCCAATTAGAGGACACACAATGCATCGTAAAGGAGGTTGCATACACATTGAATAAAGTAGAAGGAACTATAAACAATCCCAGACCTTAGTCAGGGTCTATGGGATTTTTAAAAGGCTGTGAGGGACTGTAGTACAGTCCTTTACAGTACAGACTGTAGTGTTGTTGAACAAAATGGCAATTTTTCAGTTATATAAAGAAATTTCCACAAAAATGTCAGTAGACAAAATCCATTAAACAATTTTTTTTTCAAGTTTTGAAAATTAATTTTGAAAATTACAGAATGCATGCCATTATAAAGATTTTAAGTCTATCCCTCATAGCATTGTTTTTATCCTTGTACATTTCAATATGCTGCCTACACTGAATAAGGTCTATAAGCTTTGCCTGTTTTTTGGTGGTGAAAAAACAAAACAAAAATTGTTTTTGTGCTTGTTACTCGTTGGTGTTTTTAAAAGTTTGAACAGAAATTTGTTTTATTTTACTAACCCTAACCCTGTCCTAATGCACTCATAATTGCTCAGTTTTCTAAAAGTTCACTACAATTTAGTTCACACTGTAGTGAACGAGTCTGTAAGAGACAGTAAATGCATAAATGCACAAATGTTTCATCATTTGCAAAATGACACTAAAAAAAAACTATTTTTGTGCAGTGTAAATTGAGCACATAAACCACATAGCAACCCCTTTAGCACTCTGGTAGCAGCACTCTGTCAACCAGCCACCACACTAGATAATACTTCATAATAAAATCAATAATACAATTTTCCATAATAAAATAATAAAATAAATTCGTAAAACTTCACAATCATCTTCTGTTATTTGGTAGATGGCGCTGCCATGCGTGCAGGTGTTCAGACTGGGGACAGGATCATTAAGGTGAGACAATTACAGAGACAAGGTTACTGTATGGAGCTGCCCACCCCTTCTCTCTCTTCACCACTGCATTTCTGCATCTGTCTGTTCTGCCACCTGCTGGTCACAAAATTACCTCATGTTTGTGTCGGTGTAGGAGGAGAACTCATGTATATGTTTTATATTTAGTTTAACGCATTTTGAATGTTTTTCTCCTCTGCTTTAGGTGAACGGGACCTTGGTGACACAATCAAACCATGTGGAAGTGGTGAATTTAATCAAATGTAAGGATAAACCATGTGCTTAGTTTAAGATGGACACCTCATATTTCCACCACTGACCCAAATTCATTTGTTCTTCACAGCCGGTTCCTATGTGGCCCTCACATTATTAGGCCGACCTCCCGGGTCGCCCCAGATCCCCCTCTCTGAGGTAAATGTGGGTCTTGGGTCACCGGGGTGTTTCGGCGACTCTTTTGTTACATCTCCCAACTCTTACAATGCAGCGGAACGCACCTCCTCTCCCCTTGTACCATGGGTAAGCATTCTTGTCTTCCAACACTAATATATTTTTATATCTGGTATTGTTTATTTGTTGTCAGTTTACTTCCTCTTATCTCTCCTCCAATTAAATGACGTCATCTATATTTTTCATTTGCTCCTCCTTGACGTTTCTCAACCCAACCCTACATAGGAAGAGAACAGTGCTTCACACAACCAAAGAATGGACAACAAGAGGATTTTGTCCAAGGAGCAACAGGACATGCAGGTCAGAATCTAAATATCAGACTCAAAATTACTTGTTTAAAGTGGACACATAGGCTACTTTCAATTTCACAAATTGTCAGTAAAATGTTTAGTAACAGAGCTACATTGTTGCAGTATGACTTAAGTTGATAAGAATGAGGCCTTTCCTGTTGGGAGGTAATTTAGGCTCCAGTATAGCTGATAAGTGAGAGGGTTGACCTAAGCCCATCCCACTGTTTCGACACAGTGCAGTTTTACCACCTTCGTAGTGCTTGTAAACAAAGATCTGTCATTTTGATTTTCTTGGAGAGCGACATAGATGTAGACCTTTATAATACACTAAATAGAGGCGTTGAGTGTCGAGCAGAGCAACATGTCAGAGTGGTTGTTTTTGTCTTTTGTCTTTTTGGATTGTACTTGTCTTTTGCCTTTTGACTGGGGTGTAAGAGGTCTGATTATATACCGGTAGTATATGAAAATTTCTCATTCTTTAGGGACTAATGGAGGACTACAGCAGAACTCCTACAGCCAAACCACTACGGGACATCCAGGTAGCTAAGAAGCACATTCCACATCAGCAGGGCCAGCTCAACAGGGCTACACATGTAGGACATTTCTGAACAGTTTCAATGATTTTCACATTTAAAGCATCACTAACACAGTGTTAGGAGTTATCATATTTATGTAAAATTTAATTTTTAACTTACTAAAAAAGTATTTGTTAAAAAAATCTTTAATGGGATCCTATTATGCTTTTTCCCATTTTCAACTTTCTTTAATAAGTAAAGTTTCTGTTTGAGTGTGAAAAAGGTCTACAAAGTTACAAAGCACAAAGTCCACTCCAAAGGGAGTTACAGTATTTTCCATATCAGTAAGAACTCTATCTGAACTCCCTGTGACACCTTAATTGTAGAGTTTTTTTCCAGGAACGTACACGTCACAATATCCCTCATTTCAATAATCCAATACATGCGCAAAAAAGTGGTGAGACCTGGTTGAGTTGTGTTAGTAATGTGTTGAAATTAGCAGTTATGATTAGGGGTGTGACATTTCCAAAATGTGGTCTACCAATCAGAACACACTTGTCCAGCCAACCAATCAGAGCATGTTTCAGTTTTCGGAAGGAGGGACTTCATATAGACAGGAACAGAGTGTTACTGACAGACCAGTAAGAGAGTTGCTGTAATAATATAAAATATGTGATATTTTTTTTGTTATTTTTTACGTTCTAGCATTAAAACCTATTCTAGTAGACCCCAAAAGCATAATATGCAACAGAATATACGTTTTCAAAAGGCTATATAGGGATAGTTATTGGCCCAATGGAAAAAGTTATTAGCCAATGTTAATCTGTTGGTTTGAACGATATATTGCTTGACCAATTTTTAGAAGACTGATAGTTTAAAGAAATATCATGGATATTAAATTATGCCACATGAATAAACTATAAATCTGTGCTTTAGGAGGGTATGTGTCTCAGGAACAGTGAAGATGGCTGTTGGGTGGAGGAGGATCAATATAAGGGAGATTTCAGCCCGGAGGGTTTCTGGAGTGGAAATTCAGTATCATCTGTAAGTGTACTATGCATTCTCTTTTTATGAGATATTTTCACTGATCTCAGCTGAACAGTGCCACTTATCATGAGTGCTCTCCGTGGCCCTTGTTCCTTCCTTCCCTGTGGTGTAATTAATTGTGTATATGATGTGATGTGCAGGTCCAGCACCGGTTTTATCTGGCCTCTCCAGAAAGCCGAAGGGCCTCCAACTGTTCCAGTCCGAAAATCACCCCCAGAGACAGCCTCAACTCCTGCCCGTCCCCTGAGATCGAGGACAGTTCTGACCTAGTGAGAACCATTCCTTTTGACAGACCTTATCGTCTGATTTCAGATCAGCACAATTGTCACACCTCTCTGCTTCCTGCCGTAGGATTCTCGTTTCCAATCCTCCATGGGGAGCCCACCCTCCCGCCTGGCTTCGGAGATCATTGCTGCGGAAGATGATGACTTTGACATAGAGCAGGAGCAGGTATTCTCAGTTATTTTCCCTCAGTGTAGAAACCCTGATCTTGGTCACCTCACTATCTAAACTGATCTGATGTGTTCCAGGTGAACGGCCAGTGCAGCTGCTTCCAGAGTATCGAGCTGCTCAAGACTCGCCCTGCTCATCTTGCCGCCTTCCTGCACCATGTGATCTCCCAGTTTGACCCTGCGCCTCTGGTGAGTTCCAGCAGTAATTAGAAGTGCTTGCTAAGGCAGGCAAAACTATTGCTATCAGTCATGCATTTCTAAGCAAACAGATTTATGGTATTGCCTGACGGACAATAAAACGGACAAAAAATCCCATAGAGTTGGTTTGAAGAAGTGATTCAACCCAGAATTGTTTTTCTTTAATCTGTTTTTAGACCAACTTTTTAAGCTACAATTTTGTTTTACTAGCACAACCGCATCGATGAGGTTCACCACACGTGAGAATTTAGCAAATAAATGTTTTGCCATGGATTATGCTTTTCATGAATTGAGGATCCAAACCTTCTTATTCATCACAGAAAAAAGTGCAAAATAGCTGCACAATAAATGACGAAATAAACCACAAAAAAAAGCATTTACAAATATCTGAATTTAATCTGATATCAAACCAATGAAGGATTTAATGTGTTTTCTCTAGTGCTGTCAAAATTAGCGCGTTAACGCATGCAATTAATATTTTCAGTTTAATGTGTTAAAAATATTTAACGCAATTAACGCAGAATCTGTTTTTTCTGTCATCCTTTGGCTAACATTAGCTTTAATAAGGATTAATCTAGATTTCATTTATAATTTATGCAGTTAAGACTGTAAAGTGTTTGATAACTTTATTCAATTTCTGTATATTTCCTACCGGTTAGACAGGTAGAAAAGCCACAGGTAGGCTAAATATGACATTTATTATAATGGATATTTGTGAAGATTGTTCACTTAAATTAAAAGTAATTTTTTTAAAGCCTAATACATGTTGAAATTGATAGCTTTCTATTATACTATAATGTTGAATGTCTATCATTAATGTTTTATAAAAAAAAAAATCTAAAAAAAAATCAGATAGACATCAGTACCAGTATTAGTATCAGTGAAACTGGCCTTCATTCATTAGAAGATGCCATCACAAGTATTTAAAATATACTGTCTTCAAGTTGTTTCTACATTAATTTGGAGAGTAACTGTGAAACTGTTACAATATTTAAATATTAATATTGTGATTAATCACAATTAATGACAGAACAAATTTGCGAAATATTTTAACATTTTAAAAAAAATGTATCGATTGAAAGCACTAGTTTTTCCTATTCCGTTCAGACTACTCAGTTGTTATTATTATTATAATTATTATTATTAATGTTGAAACGGTGATGGTTTTATTTTCAGGATTCTTTGTTGAATGAAGTTCAAAAGAACTCTTTTGTGACATTTTAAATGTCTTTACTGTCACTTTTGATCAATTCAATGCATTCTTGCTAAATAAAAGTGGAAATCTTACCAACCCCAACATTTTGAAACATAGTGTATATTGGTGACCATATCGGTATCAGCTATCAATAATGTTTACAATTTGAATCAGTCACAAACAAATTCACAAATCTGTCTCGCCAGTTCTCGCTCACTGAATCCCACATCCCTCCACAGCTCTGCTACCTGTACGCTGACCTCTACAAACAGACCAACTCCAAAGAAATGCGGCGCATCTTCATGGACTTCTTGATTTTCTTCATAGACCGGGGGGCAGTAAGTGGAGCTTTTCACACCTCATCCCTTCTCGCTCTAACCCATCATTGTCTGTGCTGTCTTGGTGTCATTTGGTCTGCGGGCATGTTGAGGCAAAAGCCTGGATCCACCCAGATCAACCGTGCCTTTTGTCCCGAGAGGTGTGTGGAAGGTTACTCCTTACCCAGCACCCTCAGGGTCAGGAAGCGAACGCTCTCTCAGACAACCTTTTACCTTTCTCCGCGGTCATCGCATGTTGTTGTTCTCAAACTCAATGTGAGTTTGTGAGTGGGTGCTAGTCTTCCCTGCAGCAAACTTTGTTCTCTTTCTGCCAGATGGACGGGTAGTTCATTTGGAAAATTGTGCATATTTTTTCCCCAGAGCTCAGCTGTTTTGTTACCTTGTTATTTTAGTGTTTGTAGTTGTTTAGCTTTTTAATTTATTATTTTCGTTCAACAGAATTTGAAGGTCGCTGTGCCTGAATCCATCTCCACTGAGCTCGGTAAGCACAGTTCATTTTAGAAGCGTCTTAATGGAAGCACAAAACTTATTCTCACCCTTGCAGTGTTGTTTCAACAGTCGTGTTTCTGTGTTCATTCAACATCCAGCCACATAATCATTTCTCAGCCCTCTGTGGGAAACCTGCAATTGTTTAGAAGGCACAAATCCTGTTTAACATTCATGTTGACTCCCCATGTAATTATGGATTTAGCATATGAAGCACTTGGTCACTCTGACCATGTGTCATGTTGACATTGCTTGAAGAGACAACATGTTTAGTGACGTCTACCCTCTGTATGGCTCAAATGAGCTGTTTCCTGTTGTTGACTGATAAATGGGTGTGTTTGAATGTCTATTTGTGAGAAATGTATTTATGTATGTACCTAGCTGTAGGTTGGGGACAAAATTGTTCTTGATGGGGACATTCGAGGATGTCCTCAATAGGAAAATCGATTCATATATTTTTTTCTTTCATTCTTTTTACATTCTAAAAATGTAACAAGTTCTCCTTTAGGGTTAGTCTAAAGCAATTATAATTAAGTTTTATATTTAAACAAAGGAATTGAAGTCTATCATTTGTCCCCATTTAGATATCTTAGTATCTTAGGTCTGATTTGTCCTTAAAAGGCCGTAACACCTGACATTGCCTAGATTATTTGACAAGCCAAGGGTCTTCATGAGAACTATGATTTACTCAATTAACTTACTCAATGCTTTGGTTAAAATCGAAAAATGTGAAAAGAATTCTGTAATGTTTAGGGTCTAGAAATCTTAAATCAACTTTAAAACTATTGTAATATACTGGCATAATTTGTTACATCTCAACAAACAAAGAAAATCTACTTAAAAACAGTAAACGTCTATGTTTACCCTTTATTTTTCTGTATACGTTGTCAGAGCGGCGGAGACCAGAGCTGATTCCTGAGGAATTACACAGGCAGTATATACAGGCAATGCAGGAAACGCTCCTTCCTGATGTTCACAGAAACTTGGAGGACTTCAGGTCAGGAATCTAGACATTCTCCATCATAGCTAACCTGTGATGCCACATTGTTCTCATTCATATTGACAGTAACACATTGACAGTAGCACCTACAAACCAACTGCATCCACTCTTACAGGCAGAAGCGCAGTATGGGTCTGACTCTGGCTGATGTAGAGCTGTCTCGCCTGGACTCTGAACAGCTGGCTCTAGAGAGAGAGCGATCATGTGCTGAAAGCATCCTCTCCAAGATAGATGACATTCTGTGAGAATCTCACGCATTCTGTTAATCACTCCACATTAGGGCTGGGTGATATATTGAATAGTAATGATATATTTTCAGCGATTTTTCTGATGAAATGAAGTATACTTTTTATTTGGACATTAGACTAGTTTCGTGATTTAATCTTGCAAAAAGTTGCAAAACGTTAAAATATGAATCATCAATAACGTTTATTCATAATGTTAAATTAGCAAATATTATATTGGTCAAATTCATATTTTGTTCAATTATTGACTTATGTGAAAAGAAGCTGCATAATAAGCGGGATAATTTCACAGTGGGGTATTGTATCAACCCAAAGAGGTTTCTTTTGGATAACAATCTGCTGACTGTGCCTGTTTCCTATAGCCTTGCCACACCCCATTTTTGTAACTTCAGGCCCCCAAGTTTATTAACCACTGCTTTATCCGTTTTATTTCTATATTTCAGAGCAAATACATAAATGTCAAAATATGTGTAGAATATTATCCAGCCCTAATCCACATACTCAAGATTGCTTCCTCAATGGCTGTCCTCCATCTTACACACGTGTGTCTTTCAGGTTGACTTCACAACCCACAGAAGAGGAGAAATGGTGAGATTTTTTTTTTTCATGTTTTCCTCCGGCAAACCTCGTCCATAATGATAATAAAGACTTTAAGGATGAGGGTTATTTGATCGTGCATAAAGACATTGCTTTGGATTTGTTTGTAAGTTGTCAGCCTGGGGTGCCAGCACATTGACACTTGACACAAATGCAAGATGCTGTAGAACAGAGAGACTTAATGAGATTTCTGATCTTCATGCATTTCCTAGTCCTCATTTACCATAATGTAGGCAAACATATTTGAGATGCCATATGGAAACACCACAAGCCTGTATGATTTATGAATGTACAGGACATATGTGAGAAGATAGATGGGGAACTTGTGCGCGTGTGCATGTGAGTTTTGTGACATATGGCAGAAGGCACAATAAGATAGGAGTCATCTGGAACAGAAGGAGTTGGCCACATCGAGCCAACAGCACTCAACAGGCACAACACAACCCTCAGAGACTCGAATCTAAATTAGGAATCGAAAGACTTTGATGCTCAATGCCGTGCTCTAGTTACTAAGCTTGGACAGTGAGTGAGAAGTTCAATTCAACCTTAACTTGTTGTGTCTCTTCCAGCACCGCCATACAGTATGTGATCTTCATGTACATGAAGCATCTGGGAGTTCGGGTGAAAGAGCAACGAAACCTGGAGTCCAAACGAGTTCGGATTAATTTTCTTCCTTCCAAACTGAGGGTATTAGCTCATACCGTTTCCATCTGCCTCATATTTTTCACATTTCAACCACATTAATTTCAAAAAACCTGTTCCAAAACCTTGTCAGCTGCCTTGCTATCTACATATGCAATTACCTTCTAATGGTGCGTTCACACCGGACGCGAATAGCGCGTCAGGCGCGAGTGATTTCAATGTTAAGTCAATGCAAAGACGCGTTACGCGCGTAAAAAATTCCTGCGGCGCGAATGAGGCGTAGAGCGCGGCGCGGTAGACGCGAATACGCCTCATTCGCGCGTCAAGTTCGCGCGAATGGCGCGAATTAAGCGTCTGGCGCGAAAAGCGCGTTACGCGCGAATGATTTAGTTAGTGCTATTTGTGCATTCACGCGTTTGACGCGAATTCGCGTCTGCCGCCCGAGTTGAAAAATCTGAACTTTGGCGTCAATTCGCGCCGCGTTAACCAATCAGGAGCCTAGCTGCTTGCTGCTGTCACGTGGTGAAGTATCCGGATGCTTCAATTTGACTAATTGCCTGGTGTGGTTAATGCACAACAAAGCAAATATTTTATCACATAAAACTTGATTTCAATATATGAGACATTCGTTTTGTATTGAATGCTATTTATTCCATATCTAGATTATATGAAATATTATCATAAAGTAAAGACAACCAACATAGTAGTGCATAAGTTCGTGTCTAGACAGTGTTGTGTGAGAGAGAGAAAAAAAATCACAGGACAGGTTATACTTTTGGAGGCTGGCTCCATTTATCATCAAAACAAAAATAAATGACTTATTAGGTGGATGAGGGCGAGGGTGATCCTCGCTCCGATGCGGGACAACAGGTCATCAAGCTGGGCGCGGAGCAGGCGGAGGAACCGCTGAAAGCGGCCGTCATCCAGGCGCAGCTCCTGGAGCGAGCAAAGGTTGAAACTAGCCAAACTGGGTTCGCCTCCGAGGGGTCTGGTGGACACAAATACGGCAACGATGATCCTACGCCAGTGTTCTGCTATCCAGAGCAAATACAGAGCGGTGACTCTCCCAATGAATGCTCGATCAAATAAAAAAGATGGCCGCCAACGGGTTTCGAATCCGACGCGCGTAAATTTCGCTTCAAACTTTCGTTTTTACGCGCGTCAGTTTCCCTCTTGACGCGCGAATTAACACAAAGTGGTCAAGCGTCAAACTAGACGCGGTAGACGCGAGTTTAACGCGCTATTCGCGTCCGGTGTGAACGCACAGTAAGAGGACATCCTAGCAGAAACTCATTTGACTGATTCGGAATGCTCTACGTACAATAGTTTGACATTAGTATGGTTTTGAGTTGACATGTTGATCAAATAAAGAGAAATAGATAGCACACACTCATATTAGGTCTAAAAAAAAATTGTAAAATAAAATGATATTTTACTATTGTTCTGTAACATAAAATAAAAAAATGTAAATAGAGAGTAGATTGTATTTGAAGCCAGTGGAATCACATTTTACTTTTATGCATGAAAACGATCCACACAATCCATCTATGATAAAAAAAATTCCGCAAATGATGTATGCAATGCTGTCTTAGAAATCGACTGAAAGACGATGTCTCAAGAGGCGGTATCATTAAGTTTCCTTCGTGTCCGGAGCATGCATAGTGCCTTGAAATGCTGCCCCTCTAGGCAGTTTACTAGGTTTTGGAACAGAACAATTATCTTCTCAGTCTTTCCATGGCAAAGCCATTACCCTGAGGTTTGGTTTTTTATCCTTCCTGAACAGAAAAGCAAAACCGAAAAGGAAGGGGAGGAGAAACTGAAAAAGCCTCGTTTCCCCATCCGGGTTCCCCCGCGGTGGCCCAGTCGCACCGATTCATTACCGTGTAAGTCTAGCGAAAATTTCTACAACCCACAGCAATTTAAGACACTTTTTTTTTTAAGGCTTTGTATTAAAATTATTTTTTGTCCATTTCCTAATGGCTGGTTTAAGAAAAATACACAGCTACATTGAATTAAACTAAAATGAGAACAGAAATGTTAGGGTCATATTTGTTGTGACTCTTTGTGGATATCCTTATTTCACATTGTACATTAAAATGTCATAATGCTTAAATTCACTTACTGCGTTTAAAGCAAATTATGAAGTTTTTAGTGTTTTATTTCTAATGTACTTACACAAAAAAAAGTTAAAGAACTTTCATTTTAATATCTGCCATTTCATATTTAATAGACAGTTCTTATATCTACATCTATTTCAAATAAATGCTGTTCTTTTGAACTTTTACTCAAGCTGCAGAACTGTTTTTAACTGATAATAATAATAAAAAAATATTTCTTGAGCACCATATCAGCGTATTAGAATGATACACTGAAGACTAGAGTAATGGCTGATGAAAATTCAACTTTGCTATCACAGGACTAAATTACATATATATCTTTTTGATCAAATAAGTGCAGCCTTGGTGAGCATAAGTGATTTTCAAAAACATCAAATAATCTAATCGACATCAAACTTTTGAACAGTAGTGTAGTTAATATTAGGCTATAAAGCTTGCGATTCCTGGCCATTTCTAAACGCAGACGACCTTCCCTCATTTTGCTTTCCTTCCTCTGGGTGGTGAAAGATTCATATTGACGCTGAATCTGGTTTGGTGTGTGTTTGAGCAGCGGGGAGGGCCGGGGACATCAAGCAAAGGCCTCAGAAGCAGATGTCTCAGCCAGCGATGGGCGGCTCAGACCTAATAGAGGGTGGACGTCTGCGGTGCAGTCAGTCGAGCGAGGGCTCGGACCTCCCACAGAGCCCGGGGTTGATCACCTCTCCTCCCTTCAGCGTCCCTTACGGCTCACTAACAGATCCCTCTGGCAGGGACCCAGAGTTTAGTGAGTACAGCATTTCCATCTCATTCATCTGAGCGACTGTTCCTTTCATATCCTGGACATGCTATCTGAGACTGCCTCTTCTGTGTCCTCAGATAGCCCGTCTGCGGTGGTTCCCCGGCTCAGTGATGGGGTGCAGTCTGGAGATGTGCTGGACAGCATCTACCCACCCTGTGACTACATCCCATACAACATGGACCAGCTAGATGAAGAAAGAGATGGAGACAGGTGCATACTTAAAAGCTTATGCAGCAAAACAATATCTGTTTCTTCTTTATTTGAAATTTATTTCTAACATAAAACACAGTCTCTCTACATGCAGTCATATTTACCATTTCTCAGCAAAATTTCATGGGCGAAGTCCAGTAATTTTAGTAGATATCGGCCCAATTGGGAGTTTTGCGTATAAAGTTCCTTAGATTTTGCTCTTTGACCAAAAGAAAGCTGCTTGCTTTAAAAGTGAACAATAATTAAGCTGTGCTTCATGCATCACTACATTCTCTAATCTTTTTTTTTTTTTTTTTTCAGAAAAGTATGATTTTTTTATTTTATTATTGGTATCTGCTGATATTGGATATTTAATTATGCATGCTCTTTTCCACTATTTTAAAATTGACCTAAAATTGACCAATCACAACACACAGCCGTCCAATCTGAGCACGTTGCACTTTTCGAAAAGAGGGGCTTCATAGAGACCAGAACTAAACAGAGCATTACTGACAGACTGGGAAGAGAGGTGCTGTAATAATATAAAATATGTGAAAAATCAATTTTTTCTTCTCGAAAACCTATTCTAGTATCAATATCAAAACTGTGAAAAAGGACCCTTCATAGGATCATAGGACCCTTTTAAATACTCCTATTTAAACTAATACAACTGATAATGATAGTATTTATCAAATCTTCAAATGAATATCCATTTTTCATAATGTGCTGTCCATTATAATTTTGTGATGCTTAAATTCACTTGAAGCATTTAAAAATGATTGATTTTTATGTTCAGTGTTTTATTTTTTTATTTGACTCAATAATATAGATTTTAATGTCAGACATGTATTGGTTATTAGCCATAACAAGCTGTATATCATATCATACTGGCCAGGATTTTAAAATCAGTGCTGTCACTTTGTGTCGTTGAAGTGGGCATGTGTGTGTACTGTTTTCCAGACTCCATGATGTGGGCACACCTAAACTGAGTAGAAGGTACTAGTCACTGGCTGCTGTCACCCACTTCACTCTATACACTGTATCCTAACCAGAAGAAACTTTTGTTCCTAACTAGTCATGATGAATACATTTTCTCTACTGACTGGATTCTCTTTTGTGCTAGGTTGTGAAATCTTATTTGTCCACAGTGTCTACTTGCATAAGTGTATATTAAACATCAAATGTCTATTCATTAAATGAGGTTATACCACATTGCACAGCATTTTCAGTTCTCAGTCTGAACAGAATTTTGCAACATGTTTTTCATAACACCTGTTTAGAATACTGTGTTATCCCCCTTTTTGATGGGCTTCCTGTGTGTATGCCCTCTTATTGTGCACCAACTTTACATTTAGTTAGAGATACACACTGAGCTTAATGAGAGATTAAATCTATGTACCATCTCCCTCCCAGGTTTGAGGAGCTGCAGAGTGAGGATGATCAGGGGAGTGATGTTTACTCTGATGTAGATCCTCCAAACTGGCAGCAGCTGGTCGGGCGTAATGTTTTAGCTGGCTTGACACCCCACGAGATCAAGAGACAAGAAGTCATTAATGGTACGATCTTGTTCGTGTTTCACTACCTGAATCAGGCAGGTGCACTAGATCTGTAGGTGTAATATGCACAAAGTATTCTGTTATAGTGGTGTTTTGGTACAGTAGTCATTGTGCTGTTTACGCATTTTGAAGTAACCCTGTGATGCTCTCAGAACTCTTCTACACGGAGCGAGCCCATGTACGCATGCTGAAGGTCCTAGACAGTGTTTTCTACCAGAAGCTCACCCGAGAAAACATACTGCCCCTTGCTGACATCAAAAACATATTCACCAACCTGGAGGAAATCATCCAATTGCACAGTACGTCGTCTTCCGATACATTTTCTTCAGATAAATCACCACGTGTGTCTCATCATGGCATCTGCTCTTTCAAATTTCAGTGAGGATAGCGGATCAAATGACAGCGATACGCAAGAAGAACGAGTCGTCGGTCATCGACCACATAGGAGATGAGTTGCTGTCTTGGGTAAGGCCTTGTGTTTTGCTTGTATCTGTGGCCGTCGTGGTAGGTGTTCTCTGTGTGATAAGACTCCCACCCACAAATCCTCTGGCTTGCTGTTTTGTAGTTCAGTGGTGGAGAGGAGGAGAAGATCAAGCAAGCAGTGGGCACTTTCTGCAGTAACCAGCCCTTCGCCCTGGAGCTCATCAAATCCCGGCAGAAGAAGGACCAGCGTTTCACCTCCTTCATGCTGGTGGGTCGAGACAAGAGCAGCCAATTATGCAAATGTTTGGAGCATTCCAGGCATACATCAGTGTTGTTTTATAATATTCTAATATTTGTTATAATTATTATGATATATTTTTTAATCTCATTAATATTATAGTTATTAATTAACTAATTAATGTTAATTTAAATTATGTAATATATTATAACATTAATAAAAGAAAATCTTTTAGGAGGAACAAAATTCATGTATGTATTACTTAATTATTTTACTAAATTAAACGATTAATTAATTTTTAAAATTTTTATAGATTGTCAGCTAAATGAATTTGAACAAAAAAAGCAAGTATTATCATATAATATGAATACATTAATGTTAATATTAATAATATAATATTATAAATTATATTAATATGATGTATTTTTTTCTTTTGAGAATGCATTAATGCATTAACTGAATTGACAGCCCTACTAATTTTAAACAAATAGCATGTTCACTCATTTAATGCAGCGTTACAGCAGAAGAGATGCTTTATCTATATCTCAGAATTGTTAATAGTATCAGCTTTGGCTGACAGCCAAACATCAGTGATAATGGAAGACAGAATATATTTTGTTTAATTGTAGCTGCATTTTCACTATCTTGAAGATAAGAGTTTATTAACCGTAGGCAAGTGTAGTTTTTCAGAGTCTCTCTTGAGTGTTGAAAGCTTGTGATTTTCTCTGCACTGTTTTCTTCATGTGGCAGAAGTGGATGCAGGGAACACAAAGAGTAAGACTTGAGATTTAACAAGCTTTCCACATATACCTCGTTTTATGAAATCAAGGGTACTAATCTCTCCATTGAGAAAACTAGAGTGTAAGCATTAAAACAAAGGTGTAATAAAAATGTAAAATCCATTGTTATGCTCTTTGTGCTTTGGAGGTCTATATTAGAGAAGTTTTAAAGAAGCAGTTCACCCAAATTGTCATCGCGTACTCAACATGGTTTTCCATTTGATTGACTTTTCGTCTGTGGAACAGAAAAGGAGATTAGAAAAAGTTTTAGAAAATGTTTAGGAAGAAAATGTTTAGAAAATGTGCTTTTTTTTCATGCAATTAATATGAATGGTGACCGATGAGAGCAACGGTGTAGGGGAATATTTTCAGTGAATATATATATATATATATATATATTATTATTGTATTTATTAATATTTGGAATTGGCTAATTTTTATATTTTCAGTTTTTTTTTTTTTATTCAGTTTTTTATTTTGTGAAGTGCTTTTGTCATTTTTATTAGTTTATTTGTATGTTTCTATTTAGCTTTCATTTATTTTTTATTGCTATTCTCTATTAGTTATTTCAGTACTTAAAATGATCACGCTTTAGATTAGTCCAATTCTCACTGTTAACTAACTATTAACTACAACTTTTGTCTCAATAAACTCAATTAATTCCCTTATTAATTGTTAGTAAGGTGGTTGTTAAGTTTAGGTATTAGGTAGTACTACGGGATGTAGAAAATGGTCATGCAGAATAAGGCATTAATATGTGTTTTATACGTACTAATATGCATATCCTAGTAATATGCATGTTAATAAGAAACTAGTTAATAGTGACAATTGAACCCTAGACTAAAGTGTTACCTTTCAAATGAAAACATTTTTCAGTTAGTTACCAATGCAACTTTTCTAAAGCCCCCGACATACTCACGACAAAGTTCTTTTTTGTTCTTCGCTTAGGGGTATAATGAAGTTCGAAATACAGGACCAGCGATATACTGTTACTGAACATCTGACGCCGCCCACACTGCTGAGAGCTGCGTTTAGATGAATATGTAAAAATGTGCTGTGCTCTTTCTTCTCAGTAACAAAATAAACATACAACAAAATTGAGAAAACAGTAACTATGTTTTTATATGTTATATATATATATATATATATATATATATATACCCACACAGCACTTTGTACAATAGAATGCTTAAAATCAAGCAACTTTACCATATTAAACATGAAAACAGTGTCAGTGTCTCGTTTCATCAGAGGTACAACTTTATTTTCTACTATAAAGCAGCTCTCCAGTGTGTTCATGTTTTAACTTACGGATGTCTGACCGTGACCAACTGAACAGACCAATTTAACCAGAAAAGATTTCCATGTGAAATAAGGCACGCACCTACCTATAACGTAATCGCCACGGATCAATGGTTGTACAAAGGTGTTTAACAGCCAAAGCAAACTTTTCTGGAAAGCTGTTCCGAACTCCCATAGCGAACTCCGAATGAATTTTGTTTTGACCTGATTTTGTTTGAATTTACGTCACATCAATTTAGCATATAGTATATCAGGACCTTAAGTTTTGTTTAAATTTAAAATCTTCATCTAATATTTATATATTGTTCTACTTCAGCTTTATTTTAATTAAAACTATTTTAATAGCCTTAGTGGAAACTGTTGCTATGTGCACAACAAAAACATCAGTGATTGAAGTTATATACCTTGCTGACAGAACACTGGTATTGTGACTTGCAGAGGATTACTTGTGTAAAATCGACACTGAAGTGTATTATTTATAATGTTGGAGACTGAAGGAGATATGCAAAAGATTAGGGAGGATTTTGTTGTGGATTTGCATGGACTGTTGTCCTCAATTTCTTGTTTGATTGTCTCTGCACCATTTGCAGGAGGCTGAAAGTAATCACCTGTGTCGACGACTACAGCTAAAGGACATCATTCCTGCAGAGATGCAGAGGATCACCAAGTACCCCTTACTGATGGACAACATTGTCAAGTACACAGGTATCCTCTTCTTTCATGCACCACCATCTCCAATAGTCTATTTGATATAAATGAAAGTAAAATTAACACCTATTTTACACAATACTTAATCAAAAAAAATATTTAAAAACTAAATTAAGAAAGCTGTTTGATTGATCTGCCTGGCTAGTATATCACTCATCTCAATGGCTACGTTTGAGATTGACATTCATGTTTACTAGCAAGAATGACTCCTGTGCACTGAACAGGCGTTTTCTCTCGTTCTCAAACTCTTGTTTTCTTCATTTTCCATAACTGTGAGCGGTTGTCAGTCCTAACAGCAGTGATAAATTATTCTTGATGCTTTCTCCTCATGCCATAGGCATATGTCAGTGATATGACAGCTAGTTGTTGACTGGATCAACCAAACCCACTCAAAATTCAGTTGTGAGTCCTTAAAATTTTAAGGAAGTCACTTCCGTCATTAAATGCAGTTGACCGTCTCAAGACAACCATTATCAACATCTATGATTATCAGAAATGCAGAAATCAGCATATTAGTTGATTGCAAACGCAAATGATTTCTGAAGGATCATGTGACACTGAAGACTGGAGTGATGGCTGCTGAAAATGCAGCATTGAAGTGCTCTCTATTTTTTAACTAAAGAAATATGAATTATGAAACATTAATTATGAACATATATTTGCTGTAAGGAAGCATATATATTTTGTTTTTGTTAAATCTATATGCAGATTAGAGCTGCACAATTATGGATAAATTGAGAATCACTTTTTTGTCAAATAAAGATCATGATTCTGAACAGACAACAAAACAAAATAAGGTTTGAATGAATGCTTCATAAATACTTCACTTGTTTCATTACTGAGTGAATCGTTTTTGAACGAATCTCTTGAATGAATGATTCAATGACACATGCATTTTTTTTAAGCCAAGTGTCGCCACCTAGTGATGTAACAATGTAATCGATACACATAGACATACGATCTACGTTTATATCCAAACTATAAACTTTTATCTCTTTTGTGATCATTTGAATACTTATAACACAGAAATATTGATACTCTGTGTCGTTGAAAAGACGTGTCATACCTAAACATGACAACTGCTCTCTCTGGGTCAGCGGCAGCACGAACACAAGTCTGAATGTTCCAGTATGATTTTGTCAAAGGTTAAAAGTCACTGGTTCAGCTTACGGTACATTGCCATTTTCTACAGTCTTTTTTATTTATTATTATCCATAAAATTTTCCTCAAGTTACCTTCATTTATATATAGCGCTTTTAACAATATGGACTGTTTCAAAGCAGCTTTACAGTGATAATAGGAAATTAAAGTAACAGATTGTTTTGGCTTTACAGCAGCTCTAGAATAAAGTTATTGTCCAGCTAAAGTTAGTTTTGATCGATTCACTTCCGTTGCAAAGATCATTAGTTATTAACTTAAGGGCTGCTAACATGACACCGTTCTAACAGAAAACCCTGAACGCGTTCCGGCCCGCTCATCCACACAAAACAGTGCCTGGTGGCTCGAACGCAAACCTTGAAATAGGTTCCAAGGTGCAAGCCTTGAAAGAAATAAATACGTTTTCTGCCTGGACGCAAAACATTAGTAAATTTGAGCTATGCTAGCTCTTAAATCCCTATTATTATTCCAAGAACCGGACACTTTCAAATTGTCTCTCACATTATTTGGCAGACGTGTTAAATTGTGGCTCTTGGCATTGTCAGAGGCAGGCAATACATGTAAAGTACAACTAGCGATTAAGGAGAGGGTGATTCTCAGAGAGGGTGAGCTTGGCAATAGTCTCAGTGGTGGGCACTAGAGGAAGTAGAGGGCACTTGGCTGGCCAGGATGTTCTTAAAGAATTGATTAGTCTCTTCTTGAAACGTGTGTGCATGTATGTTATGTATCTTTTTTACCGACAGATGAGTCAGAGGAGAAAGTCAAAGTGAGACGAGCAGCCGAATGCTGTCGACAGATTCTCAATCACGTCAACCAGTCTGTGAAGGAGTCCGAGAATAAACAGGTAAGCAGATCGAGCTACCCCTCTCTCTCTCTCTCTCTCTCTCTCTCTCTCTCTCTCTCTCTCTCTCTCTCTCTCTCTTTCTCTCTCTCTCTCTCTCTCTCTCTCTCTCTCTCTCTCTCTCTCTTTCTCTCTCTCTCTTTCTCTCTCTCTCTCTCTCTCTTTCTCTCTCTCTCTTTCTCTCTCTCTCTCTCTCTCTCTCTCTCTCTCTCTCTCTCTCTCTCTCTCTCTCTCTCTCTCTCTCTCTCTCTCTCTCTCTCTCTCTCTCTCTCTCTCAGCAGACAGCCCAAGGAAGGCAGATTTTATAGCCTGAGGTCCGCTCAGAGGAAGGTCTGGAAAACCAAAACTTAATGAATGTCAATACTCGCCTATAGGTTAAACGCATCCGAAGTCCTCTTACATCAGCCCTGAAACTGCTCTTAGAGTAGAAACAGGGATCTAACTTTCTGTATACTGCTGGAGATTATTAATAAGGAAATTTATTAAAAAGAATCCCAGCTTGGAAAATCTGATCTTTTCCAACGTCTACAGTGTATTTCTAAAAGATTGCAATTCTCAAGGTTTAAATTTTTTTTTGTTTTCTAAAATCAGTATCATAAAAGGTCAGCCAATGTTAATTGATTCTGCAGCATAAATAATTATATATTGATTATGTCCCACAGAGACTGGAAGACTACCAGAGACGGCTGGACCTCTCTTCCCTCAAGCAGAGCGAGAACCCCATGATCTCGGAGTTTAAGGTTAGTACTAATCATACAAATTATTCTAGGATCATTCCTGGAGAACTGTATTTGAGGAAGAGAGGATAGTAGGTTATTCCACCTGTTTTAGTTGTCATGCAAATCAGCATTAATCACGTTTCATGTGTCTGAAATTTATTTTTTAGTAAAACATTATCTTGAGGAGCTGAAATCAAGTTAAAGTATTTATTCAGACAGAAAAATATATATTTTTCTTGACATGCCTGATCCATTTAGTATTAAAAAAGAAAATCTTGAAACTTTGAGATTTTTTTACAAATTCAATCCAAACCCCATTCATATATAGTTTTAAATCATCACTGTAACAACTTAATTTACTACTACTATTATAGCATTAAATAATAATTTGAATTAGCATTTATTTTTGTTGTCATTCTAATTTTCATTCCAATTCACTATGTAGTAACTAATCTAGATACAGGAGACATTTACATATACTGTCTGAAAATATGAATCCATTTTTAAATAATGTAATCAATCAGTCAGTCCACATAAGGATCATATTTTTAAAGCAAATCTAAATGGGGTGCTGTGTGAACAAAAACTAGTGAGTCCTTTCTTGTAACAACTGGGAGTTTAAGGATGCAAGGTACTCATTTATTTATTGTCTCACAGAACCTGGATCTCACTAAACGAAAGATGGTCCATGAGGGTCCTCTGTCTTGGAAGATTAACAAAGACAAAACTATTGGTAAGCCACTGCTCTTAAACGTCCCAAGAGCTGGTTTCTGATGATTGTATAATAACACTGGTGTCTGTTTTTGTGTCAGAGCTATATACTTTACTCCTGGAAGACATCCTGGTGCTGCTACAGAAGCAGGACGAGCGTCTTATTCTCAGGTGTCACAGTAAGAACCTCGCAGGAACGGCTGACACGAAACACATTTTCAGTCCCATCATCAAGCTCAGCACTGTGCTGGTGCGCTCGGTGGCGACAGGTGAGCGTCTGCATTCTTATTTGTCAAACATGTATATTTGAAGAATTAATCCTTATAGGTTTCCTTTATTTTCCCAAACAGATAACAGATCATTTTTTGTGATCTCCATGTCCAAAAACGGAGCTCAGATCTATGAGCTGATGGCCCAAACAGTGTCCGAGCAGAGGATGTAAGTTGTGGCCACTTCTTTCCTTCTGATGTTTCTGAAAGCCATGACTTTCTCGTTCATAGAGATGAGTTTATTCTCTGTCTTTTATATCAGGTGGCAAGGGCAGATCGCTCAGAGGGCAGAAGTTATGAACGCCAAACCCCACAGCGTCATTCCTTTGCCTCAGCACGAGTGAGTCCCTCACTACTTTCTACTGATCTTGCAAATACAATGCTAAATCAGATATATGTACAATAAATGTGTACAATAACATTACAATGTCCAGCAATCGATTTAAATAGTACATAGTGTTTAATTTGTTGTTTAATGAGATCTAATATGTTATTAGAATAAATACATAGATCTGAGTAATTTACGTGTGTACTAGTGGTAGAACTTTGTGAAGTGTGAAGACTACGCGAGCCACAAGAGAACACTGTATCCGTGGCAACAAGCATTTTGATCACTTGATTTAAATACAACGCAATTTCAGAGCTAGATCGCCTCTTATTTAACAAATGAACGAAATGATTGCTCTGCTAGTTAACTGGAGATGCTTTATTTATTTGTATTGGTACATCCGTGCCGCGAGATGTTTTAAAAAGTGGTGGGGACAATATCGACCCTGGCAAAAAGTGGTGGGGACATGTCCCACCTGCAAATTACACCTATGGATTTGAGACTTCTTCACCGGCATAACTCTTGTGCAAAGTTTGCACATTGCTCGTGTGATATCCACTCGCACGCCTTAAAAAGGAAATATTTCCAATCGTGACGTGATTGACAAGTCCATCTTTGCTTGCAAAATTATGGACAATGATTCACATTTTGTGCCCATCTTTTTCTGTGATAATTATTAAATAAATGCTTGAATAAAGAAGTAAAATAATGATGAGTAAATATGCCCAAGGAAAAATGGACAATATTGTGCATCAGCGATTCTATACGCTGACGAGTATCGAGTATCTATGAGTTATAGATATACATGGTTATATATAATGGAATTTTGTACTACATTTTTATGTTGGATTTTCATAGTTTTAATATTTCAATTCTGGGACTGGGACAAATATAACAATAAAATCTATACACACAAGGCATATAAAAAAGTAGTAACTATAAATGATAAAGGCATGTAGCTTACATAACCGTTCAACTGTGTTCTAGTGGTGACAGAGACGGTGTTGAGTTAAGCAAGTTCAGCAAAGGCTCTGAACGAATCTCCACAGGAAGCATCCAGTCCGCAGGTAGCTGTGCATGTGCAAACGCTTCTCTGATTGTAAAAGTGTTGATTGCCACCATACTCAACTTGAGCCTTCATCATCTGTCCTCAGAGAAAGACAGTGAATTTTCCCCCTCGGCAGCCCTGCGGGACTGTGTCCCAGACGCCAACCCTGGGGAAGAGGACCAGGTCCCGAGAGCTGGCAGGGATGGCTCGGATCTGGACTCCGTACTCTTGAACAGCAGGGACGCAGACTCTCTATCCTGTTCATCTAAAGCAGACGAGGCCCTTAAAACCTGTAAGACTCCGTTTGAACTGCATTAGCTTACGTACACATCACTTTCTTGTCACGTTTTATCTTTGGTAACTTGAAATGATAAACATGGAATAATTTACATAATAATGAATTGTGCTTGCCAAACATCTTACCAATGCCAGATACCATGAGTTAAGGCTGCTGTGACCGTTTGTTTTGGCTTCTTCTCAGCATTGAAAGGCTGTTGTCTGTGTGCCTGCCAACTCAAGAAAATGACAATTCAGCCTCTATTGATTAAAAGAACTCCAGAAAAGCCTTATTTATTTTCCAAGTGTCTTTTAATTAGTTTAGTATCTAACAATAAAAGATCTTCAGTACTCGTGCTTCCTAATGGGAATCACTTCTGCTGAAAACAACAAATATGTGAACTTAGAAAAGTTTGTTTCAGTGAAGCGTGGCCTAACAATGAGCAATAAATTCTTACAGCATATATTAACTTTTGTTAATGTTAGTTACACAGTGCATTAACTAATGTTTACAGATACAACTTTTGATCTTAAAAATGTATTAGTAAATGTTGAGATTATCTAATATTAATAAATGCTTTTAAAGTATTGTTGATTGTTGTTTCATGTTAACTAATATAGTTAACTAATGTTAACAAATGAAACCTTATGGTAAAGTGTTACCAAAAAACTCACTGAATTCTTTAATGTCATCACATAGTCCCTGATAGCCCGCTGTGGCATATTACATGATCTAATATTTTCCAATAAAGCCATAGAAAGGTGCATATTGCTCTTTTTTCCATTTTTCTGTCTTTCTTTTTTTGTTAAAAAAGAGGAAAGGAAAAAGTTAGGGTTTTTTGTTAGGGGTAGTCCATTCCAAAATGTTGATAACCAAACAGTTTTGGTTCCTATTGACTTAAATAGGTCATGAAGTATGGACAAAAAATACAATGAAAGTGAATGGAAACCAAAATTCTAATCTTTGTGTTCTGCAGAAGAAAGTCAGTCATACAGGTTTGAAATGACATGAGGTAAATGATCAATTTGGGTAAACTATCCCTTTAATAAGTGTGTTCATTCCTATTTTTACAGTTTGTTGCAGCACAGATTCAACTAAAAACTTTTTTTTTCTAATTCAGTTTTTCATTTCAGTTTTCTTGTTAACATCAGTTATAAATGGGCTCTCAATATCACACTTGTCTTGTATGCTGTGTTAGCGTCTTCATTTCAGGTTGGTTGTTTTGTAGTAGTGTATTATTTATTAAGGCGATCGTGTATTTCAGTGGCTGCTCTGAAGCAGGTGCTGGTGACTCAGCTGATGGCTCAGGATGAGGGCGAGCGATTGGGCCGATCGGCTGGCAGTCGTCTCCTCAGGACCACCTCTCTACGCACGCCGGTGGAGCACAGCTCTGCTCGCTCCCCAAGTCGAGCTCAGGACTACACTTCTGGAGACACGGGCTTCTACGAGTGCCCAGAAGACTATGGTAGGTGTTCGACCAAAGAACTTTGCTGTCTTCAGGAAATTGGGTTAGACTTGGAAAACACTGAATACATTTCTCATGAAAAATAAAAAATTAAAATGGTGTATTAGTGCACCTGCTCCGACATCCAGGTGACCTGGTTAATTGTAGTCGTGCTTTTTAGCAGCCTACCTGGTTCTGGAGGGGTACGGCGGCTCGGGCGAGAGCAGTACAGATGATGATATTCAGGTCAGGAGAAAGGAGCCGAGTTTGGCACACAGCTGTGCTGCTGATTCAGGCATCAGTCTCAAGTTCTCCTCGCCCTCCTCAGGCAGCACATCTCGCCTCAGCAGACAGGTCCTCTCACATCTTCGCTGCCTGCAGGCCAACCTCAACCACCTCAAGGTCTGTCAGCTGTCAACCGTTTCTCAATTTTAAGCCTTCGTGATATATCAAATATTCACAATATACTCATTATTGTTTTGCGATACAAAACATTGTGATCTTGATGATTTTAATACACTTTTCAAGGCCATTGCGTTTCTTATTGGCAGACTAGTTTTGTGATCCTTGACTTGCTAGTTTCTGGCATTGTTGTTTTTTTTCTTTTTTTTGTGCTTTTTTTTATAGTCAGTTTTTATATGATCCACCATTACTGCAATGCCAATTATTTTTGTCTAATAACTGATCTTAAATTATTAGTTTTATTCTGTTATAAATAAACAGAGTATAATATATATTGTGTAATATTAATGATAACAATACATATTAAATGGTTAAATGATAATTACTAATAGATATAAATAATAATCAATTTATTGTTGTTATTGATTTATTAAAACAGTTGTTTGTGAAGGGAGATGATATCTTTTCTCAACTTTTTGGACCATTCTTTTGACTTAGCCATATTTCTAACATGCATTCAAATGTGACACTCAACAAACCTAGCCAGTTCAGATATTTCATGTGTTCTAGCTCAAGCACACCTGGTGAAACTAATGAAGCCCTTGATTAGTTGCATCAGGTGTGTTTGAGACGACACCTGTTTTGCAGATTTGTGTTGTTGTGAGAGATTCTATTCTGTGAGGGAATTTTAATTGCAACTGTATAAATATATTCACACACACACACACACACACACACACACAAAATTTTTTTTTAGTAAATTCAGGTTTTTTTTTCTAAAGGCTGAGCTTTATTATCCAGCCCAGAGAGGACTGAAGTGTGGTTGGGGTAGTTACAATTTGACTAATATCTTTGTAATGTTTTTCAGGAGATGGAAACAAAGTATTATAATCTACTTCGTCAAAGGCCTGTTGGGTCAGCCGCAGATGCCGACGAAAGCAGAGGTACTGTCAACACATTCGCCGCTAAACTTTTTTTTTTATTATCAAACGGTCATTGGCATTGCGTTCTGTTTCAGGATTATTCCATCATTCCTCTCTTCCTCCCACAGATAAGAAATAGAGTGGCAGAAGTTCCCGGCTCCTGTGATGACGGGGGCATCGTTTCTATCCGTAACATGCTCCACACAAGCCTGTCTTCCTCACTGCTGAACACCTCCATCCAAAAATGAGGGGAATATTCTAACAAGGCCTCTTGCTTCTATCAGCACTCGTCAATTAGGGAAGACGGACTGTCTCCTCTCAACCTTACCTGTCCCGAGTACATGTCCTCATTTCAGCAAACGTGTGCAGCCCAGTCCTCTCCTTCCCCTGCAGACCTAGCTAGAGAACGAAGAACTTTACCAAATTGTACAAAGCTGTGTGTTTAAAATATATATGTAAGAAACACAAGTTGAGAGAGGATTTTTTTTAAAGCTAATGTATTAAGTTTTTTTCTTCCTTTTTTAATTCCCAAGATGTATTTATTTTTCTTTTTAGTGTTTTCCATGTTTCTTGCATGCTTTTGGCTGTTGAAACTCTTAAGCCGTCTGTTGCTGTAGGCTTCAGTATGACTGAACAGGGCAAGTGCTTCAGAATTCAGATTCTTTTCTCCCCCCACAAATTTTTTTTGCGTGGAAGCCCAAGTCTGTGCAGTACATGAAGAGAAGTTTTTGCTCAAGGCCTCTCTCAGTTCCTCCAGCCAGCTGACATTCCTCCCAGAGCCCTGGACTCATTCATTTGCCCCAGAGACCCTCCTGCTGAGATGAAGAGTGGATGGAGCTCAGACTCTCCTGGTCTGCAGCTAAATTTTGATGACTGCAAAAAGAGAAGGATTACCATCAAAATGGAAAGTGATGCAAAACCTGGAAATAAAGACGCAATGACAACCTCTGTACTGATCAATTTGGCTTCGTTTTTGGCATTTTTGAATAAAAAAAATACAGGCACTGTATGAGTAGCCTATAATTAGAACAGGTGCTGGAATTCTCATGAACCAGAATGGTAATTCTAGTAGCTTGTCAATCAAAATTACAAAAGCATATTGTTTGAAACCAAAATCCCTGCACTCTTAAAAATAATAGTTAATAATAACAATAGTTCCAAAATTCCAAACAACCTTTTAGTGAACAGATCTTAAAATAACCATTTTTCTTTTTGGGCACAGTAACCTTAGCGAAATTAGGCAACATTTTGTGGGGAGAAAAAAAGCATAATTTGTTCAAGTGTATATTTTAGATGACATTTTTCCCTTATTCTTGTCAATATTGTATAGATCCTGATAACATTTGGACATGCCTGTCATGTGTCACGAGACACAAGAGAGCCAATGCCATTTCACAAAGCTGATGTACTCCTTAGAGATCTGGTCAAGCTGGTCGGTTTTTCCAGTGGGTCTACAAATTATACCCCAAAACACGCAAATTACTCTGTCTTACAAACTAAGCTGCTTTCTGTTGCTCAACATGACAAAATAATATTTAAAGTTTAACATACTTCAATTCGATTCGAAATGTGGGCGTCTCCTGCAAAATTCCAGATTGCGTGTATTCCTATTGAAATGACTGCATTTCATTACAATATTTTGCTGAAAAATGGTAAATGTGACATTTAATAATCTAAAGAACTGTCTCGTAAACCAGATAAATGAGTTGTGTTTCCTGACAAGCGTTATCGTTATTCCTCACCAAGAGTAGGCTACATAAAATGGATACACATTCAATTGTACAGTCATCATTCACACTTAAAATGTTTTATGATCAATACAAATTACCTTCCGCCTTGATTCTTTACTTTTCACGCCCAGTGTGTAAATTATACAGTCTTTTAGTGCGATGAACTTAAAAGCACTTTCTATGAGTGATTTTGGAATAAGTGTGTCGCGGATACATCTCAAGTTGTCTTTTGTCTCCGCTAGAACGCTTGTACTCTGTATATTATTACTTGTAGACTAAGTAAATCTGTAATAATGTGATATATTATGAGAGAACATAACTTGTATGCTGCTGATCTAAACAGTAAGCTCAGAAGCGGGCTGCTTACTGTTACTATGGTTACATCTTCAGGTGATTGCCTGTCGCACTGCACTATGAGTACACGACTGCTGTTCCATCACGATACGATCTGGATTCGCTTCGCCAGCGATAAGATATTTGAAATGATGGCGCGATACAAATACGATTTGATTTGATTCAGGGTCCTGCGATATCGATATTACATTATTATTTCCGTTTTACACCCATTTACATTCTTATACATGCAACCAAAACATAACACGGACATTTAATTGAACGCTGAAAACATATTTTCCAGCTGAGACATCCACAGCTGAGCATATTATACAGTTTGGCTAATATAGAAAAATCCCGGTCAAGAAAGTCTTTCAGTGTTTTATTCTCTCTAAAATGTGCAAATAGTAGGCCCTATCTTCATTGAGACATAGATAGCTACTCCACAAAATCAGCTGTATTAGAAACAGCAGGGTTAACCTTAATTTGCAAAGGTAATACAAGGTATAGTTATAAATGTAGACTATTACATTATACTTTTTTTTTTTTTTTACTTGTGAAAAAGGTCAATTGACACAATTGGTTTTCTAGAATGCCCAGGTTATATCTTATAGTAATTAAAGTAGCCTGACATCGTTTTTTTCTCGTTTTCTCATACCATATGATTTATACAGATCAGATTGATATGATCTAGGCTATATATCTTTATTATGAATTAAGATTAATTATAGGCTAGCCTACTATGTTTGTTTAACTTTTAAATAATTTCGAGTCACCCCAGCTCATCCGTTCTCAGTAAAAACTGCGAGTTCTCCACTATAGACCTAAAAACGACATTGGGGTGGTGTTCATGCGTTTTTATTTTCATAAATACGACCATTCTGACACAGTTTGCGTTAAACTTTGTCGACAAATGAACAATTAGTGAACAGATTTCTTCTGTTCTTTGCTTAAGAAACATTCAGCATCATCTAACCAAGTATGCACCAAATCTGTTGTGGATTATACAGTGACAGGCCAGTAGAGGGCAGATAGTGCTTGTCTATCTGGAGAGTCTGAATACCACAGCTTCTGCAGGGACATCAATGCGCTGGGTTTGACTGGCCTCTTCAGGTTAGCCATGCAGATACAGAGCAGAGCAAGTGTTTAAAACTAAAACTCCTGTTAAGCTCATTCAGTCCTCCTCAGGCATTGCTCATTATCATGACACTTGTTGCAAATCGTTAAAAAGAGAACAAGAAAAAGCTGTTCCTTTAACCATGCTCTTGCACACATCAGTGGTTCTCATTCAAATGAATCACAGAGCTCACTTGTAGACTGTCAAGTTTCCCCTAAGCACTTTTAGTGAGAAAGCAGTTGCCTTTTTGCACTGAATGTGTCCTCTGTGGAACAATGTCCTCAGCGTTTCACCCTGAAGACACTGTGCAGTTAAGTTCAGAGCCAGGATAATTGATTGTCTCAGTCTCCGCATGCACCTGTCAATTATGTAATTGAAGCGCTGAGGGGATGAGAAGAAGGGCGAACTGTGGTGTCACAGCACATCTCGCAGTCTCTCGGGTCACCTAGATCAACTCAAGAGCATTCCTGTTTCCATAGTGTGCATGATTTCAATCACTAAAACTATTGAAAATGATTGGATTACATTGATTAGTTTGGTCTATAGCTTTACGAAGATCCAAAAAGTGCTCAATGTTACAGTGATGCTCATACCAAGATACTTGGGGTTCAAAAGTCTGATACCATTTGTGAAAATGCTCCTTTTTTGCATTCTAATTTGATTGAATACAATATTTTATCAGAATAACAATTTTAGTGAATATTAAAGTCGGCATGAAACCAAAGTTGTGACGGAAGCAAAAACCCCTGAACTTTTTTATGCAACCTTTTAGTGGACATGATAAATGTCTCAGATGTGATTTTATTTGATTGGTGAACAGTGAAAAGTGCAGAATCTTGATTAACATGTTTCAGTATATAGCTACATTTTCAGCGTGGTCTCAGACTCCCTCTGTGATTTATTCCCAATATTAATTATTCCCACTGTCTTGTCTATCTGAAGACCTGCCTAAATAAGAGCTATTTTCGTTTTGACAGCACAGAAAAGATGCTGATTATCTGCAGGCATAAGCTGTTGTTCAAATATAGCCTACCACTGTATATCATTGTTGTCTTTATGCTGGGTTGAGAATTTGACATGCCAAGATAAAATCTTTGTTTGAATTTTTGAGAACATTTGCATAATTGTGCTGAATGGATTTAAACAAGATAAAATGTCGATACAGCTGACCTTACAGAGTACCATGATCTTTGGTGTAGTTCTGCAGTCAGAGGCACATTCCACTTGAGATTGATTAGCTCATTCATTACCCATGTTTTGACACATTCATTAGAGGTACATAATCATAGTTATTTTCCACTTGACATGATGAGGTACCCATATTGTAATGTTAAAAGTAACTCATCCTAACAAAAAGCACATTTTGTTGTTAGGCAAGCACGGCAGTTTAAAGTCACCCTGAATGATTTTCAGAGTAGCAGGCCGCACCACGAATAAAAATGCATACATGTTTGCATAAACCTATTGTATTGTCTTTTGAGATGTCTTAGTTGGACAAAGACAGCTTTTTTAAAATAGTACAGTGAAGACAATAAGCTATAAACCTCTCAAGCTTATGATCACGTAACATGGCAGCGAAGAGAGAAGCAAGGAGAGGTTACGAGTCCCCCGTAGGATGCCAGTGTTTGATTGTGACCTCACTTCCACCCCTCGATGAGTAATGAACCTCTCCACTTATATTGACTCGTCTAAATGGAACATTACCCCTCGGCATTTAGTCTCACTGGAACAGCATTCAGCTGCTTTTAATTACATAGGTGAATAAACCTGGTTTAATATAGAACGAATAAACACGCCCCCTCCAAATTATTATTCAAACCGCTCAGAGAGGCACACACACATTAGTGTGAGTGACATTCGTGCTACAGTAATGGGTGAATTGAATAAGTCATGCAATAATGTTTTCGACAAGACCTCAGAAATGCGTCAAATTGAGTCGCGATTTAGGGGTTTAATGTTGATGCAATACTAGGCTACAACTTGCAGTGCATTGATATGCAAATCAGTGTTGTCGTGAATGTAGGCTACGAAATTGAATGTAGCCTACTAAAACATTTCTTTATCAAAATATGCAGTTTGGGATACAGGCAGATTCTTTCATTAATGAAATTATCCCCCATTTAAAAAAGATAAGAACTCATAATTCCAAGAAAATAGTCTAAATTGTAAGATATAAATTGCAATTCAGAGAAAAAAAGGCGAGATGTAAACTCAGAATTTCTAAAAATTATGAGATGTTAAAAAAGTCTGATTTATAAAACATTTAATTCACAATTTTGAGGGAAAAAAAGGTCAGAAATGTTAAGTCAGAATTAGCAATTTTTGAGAAAGTCAGTCTGCATTCCAAGATATTAACTCAAAATTCTGAGAAAAGAATTTCAAGAAATAAAGTCAGAATCTTGAGATAAAACATTTCAATTACCTTTTTTTATTCCTAGTGAAAACAGGCTTCTAAAAATGCGGCTGTGAGTCCTGATGATTTAATGAATTTACTAGAATGCGGTCGTCGCTGTCATAAACCGTGAACATAACCGTACAAGACAACCGTATTCTGTTGCAGTGTGAACGTGGCCTCTAATACAGAACTATGGCAAAAGTGCAAAGCAATCGATCAGCACTGACAACAGACTACCACTGAGTAAAGACTGTTGGAGTCCCAATGCGATAAGCTTCACGGCCCCTCTCCTCCCACTCTCATTGTGTTCGTATCTCCGTGTCCTGTCCACAGGGAGCGCTCCACTCAGCTCAAGTTCATATACGGATGGTGACCCATAAATTTCAGCAGCTTTTTCTCCTGTAGGGTGTCAACAACATTGATGTACTTATCGAGCTGTTGTTTGAGATGGAGTTGAAGGCGGGACGGGGTTTAACCACTGTCTCATTACCATGGTGAGCATTCCGACATGTCTGCTTCATCATCCTGGACCTCCTGTGTGGAATGTTCAACTGAGAGACCGGCATGCCAGAAATGACCCTGGTATGTTCAGGGGCCCGGTGCCCTTTCTTTGGCCGCAAAAGCAGTGAGAGAAATGAAAGACATTTCCATCTCCTGTGACACTATCTTTAGCCCTGTTTAATTATGATGGAGGTGGAGCCTGGGTGCTTTGAGTTTGACATCAGAGAAGATGAGAGGAGTCATTCTGACCTGGGGTCCCATGCAGGAAGAGATGTTTCAGGAACGTTCTGGTTATGATTTGGTACTTTGGTCGTTTATGGAACACTGCAGTCCATTCACTGACCGCTGACACAAAATTTAAAAGCATTTGTGAAAATCACAAGCTTCATTCAGATTACAACAAAGTTTCCAGGATTCGGGGTGCACAATGTTTTATCAGTTTGCCAACAAATGTTTAGAGGCTTGTGAGTTTCTTACACACACACACACACACACACACACACACACACACACACACACACACACACACACACACACACACACACACACACACCTCAAGTGGGTAGTTTTTATTTTATATATTTTCCGTTTTCATTTTAATTACGTTTTCGTGATTTTGTGGCGTGTTTTTGTCGTTTTTAGTTGGGTAACAATTTACAATAAGGTTTCATTATAGTTAACATTAGTACATTTTAATTTCAGCAGATGACCCCTTATTGCTATTGTAAAGTGTTGCTATTGTAAAGTGTTACCATTTAAAAAAAAATAATATACATTTTTATTTCAGTGTAAGTTTGAGTTGTTTTAGTACATCAAGTTAAACTAAATTCAAATGAGAAACATTGACTTGGCAACAAAACAAATGATGAGAAATATTTGTCATGTCTCTTATAGACAGTATGTTCCTATTTAAGTGAGCAATTCTTGGCCAGAATAAGCAGTGTCGACCAAACTATACGCCATAGGCATTCAGTAGTGTTATATCACAAGTGATTTTTATTCATAGACTGGCCAAAAGGTAAGGTTTTTGATACAACAGTGGTATTGCCAACAAATGATACATGTGTTTCTGGCACTATTTATCCATTTGAAAAGCATGCCCAGCAGTGAGATAAGAGGAGTTGGAATGTCTGTTTGGGAATGTTGAATTGTTTGTAGGTGACAAAAAAGGTCAGGTGATTTAATCTATCTGAAACACTGTCACAGTATTCTGATCAATACGCTCCCATGCTAATGTCAGCGTGAGGAGACAGTCCTCACTAGTATAGCAGGTGGATAACAAAAGCCTGACTTGAATTAAAATGACTTTTGTGCTGTTGTCTGTTACCTTTGCAGGTCAAATTCAATACAGAGCCCTTCTAAAGAGGCATTCAGACATCCTGCTGTCCACTTTAATGTATCTGATAGCCTCCTGGCTTCTTGAGTAAAAGGGCATCTGTTCGCCAGAAATCTGTTTGCCTGTCTTCCAACGGAAAAGTTCATTGTGGCTTTTACGCACAATTATAAAAGGGATACAAAATCACAGGCTTAGTGAATAATGAACAGGTTCACTTGTTCCCCTCATATTATAGACAAATTAGACTGAAGTTCAACACGTATAGAAGGTCCTATTTTGGGTAGTGGTGGTGAATGTAGTTTTATTTTCAATTCTGGGATAAATTGATGGCTTCCCCATTCAAAGTGTGTCATTACAAATGCTTGCATGGTTAATTCAGTCCTCTTGAGAGAGAGAGAGAGAAAAAGCCTGTATACTCTGGTTAGCCCTTTAATAAAGTCTACCTTTTTGACTGACACCTAAAGCTAATCTTGTAGACCTTGAGTAAACTGCAATACAAGATAAACGGTTCCAATGAGTGAAAATAATCATAAAATAAAGGTTGTCGATCAAATTAATTCGGCCTACATGATACGGTGATTAATTAATTAAATTAACCTCATGGTTTGGTTTGGCGAGGTGAGTCATGATGATTAAATGTGAAACGTTATTTTTTAGTATTATTTAATTTATTGTTCTAAATCAACAAGTTCAATTGACAGCTCTAAATAAAATGCAGCAAAAATATGGCTCTTGAGATGCAAATGTAGTTTCAGATATATGGACAGATGGATGGGTTTTTGTTTATGCTTATTTTGTTATCTTCAACATATCACCCATGAGCTTCACTTATTTTCAGTAGAGATGGCATGTGTAAACAGATATAGTCTGCTCATACAACATTAACATTTAAGAGTCTTAACTGCTTTTCTGCTATATAAAGAGGGGTGAATACTGTCAAAGGCCAGATATAGTTGATGCGATGACATTGTCATTAAACAAGATATTTCGGGCCTATTTATGTCACTTTATGTATCTTAATTTAATTTAATAAAGAAATTAATTAGGTGCTATCTATGTTTATTTATTAATGTACTAAATTATACATCTGTAGTTAATTTCTGATCTATTGTGCTACAAGCTGGGCACACTGATGATAAAATCATTTTTTTTGGATAAACTATTATTTTAAAATGAGTTTAACTATTGTCATTATCTCACTGCATAATAGCTCTAAAACCTGTCATACATCTTCAGAGAGTGAATGGCAGTTTTGTTAAATGAACGTGGGTCTTCAGAACACCAGGCTTTCTGTGGTTGGATATTGGGAGAATGCCAGAGCCGTTACACAGCTGAGAAGTCAATACTTCTGGCTGACACAAACACAACAGCACAGAAGTGCAGTGTATTCAGGCCCAGGAGATTGGCTGATTCATAACTAATGAATATTTTCCAAGCCTGCTCAGGTTGCCGTTGCCCATTACTTCAGGAGTCACTGAACCAGTTCTGGTTTGCCCCACATGAAATATGCACACTTTTTGTTGACAATTTCTTCACTGATTGCAAGGAAAATATGCAGAATGAATTTAAATATTGTAAACTGTGTTAAGCTGAGCTGAGAGTTCTACAATCTAATTGGTGGCTTAGAGCCGATCCTGACCTCCCTGGGGCCCTAAGCAAAATTCTGTTAAGGGGCCCTCATACCTGACCCATGAGCCATGTAAACCATTTGCCATGGCCACACAGTCACACCTAACACCCCAGTGTTCCCACTACAATCCTCCCTTATTTAACTAGTACTAATGAAAATGTAATTCCTGATTTTAGAAATAGACATTCTTACAAGAAAAAAATACATTCTTAATATCAAAAATTCACATTTTAAACAAATGTAATTATTGATATAAAAAAATGCATCATGTGAATGCATAAAAGATAAAAGGGCTGGTCGTAGCATGCATGTCACTGTGTTTTAAATGATAAAAGCAATGCTTGATGGTTATTATTGGGATATGCATCCATATTGATTATGTCCAACCAATCAACATTTTAAATATAGCTTATAAATCAATAGTCAATGCCAATACATTGCTTTCCATCTTACTTTGCAGAGTTGTGACTAAACTGACATGGAGACTATAAAGTCACTGTCTTGTTTTAAAAGTATGTGCGCCTATAATGAGAAGTGCCATCACGCCCAAATTGTACTGGTCCTCACAGATGTTTTGCTGGAAAGTGCGCGTTTCATTTCGTGCACTCGCATATGAACGCGTGTTACGCGCGACGCGGTTATCTTTTCCGTGGTGCAGTTTATAAACAAACACCGGTGCGCTTTGTCGTTTATCAAACGTAATACTAGTAGGTATTTCACTCTCACTTTTTTTGTCAGGGACACAGTCGCAGAACACAGGCCTGGAAACGGCCGGCTTTATCAAGCAAGAGACCATGCACTGCGCAGCTGGGTTAGACAGACTAGACTAGAGAGAGATGCACCGTAGCTAAAGGCTTATGCCAAATATCACAAAGGCTGACAAGACTGAGCAGAAGTCTTCTCAGAGCAAACAGGCTCTTATCAAATGGGCATGTTACTTGTGGTACAAAATGCCTGGTCTGTGAAATAGAATAACTAACTGTATAGGAATAATAAGCTATAAGGACATCGGCAGATCATGTTCTCGGAGTAGGCGCGCACTCCCATTTTCACGCATTCAAATCTACCGCGTTGATTTGTTTAGGTTTGTGTGCTGTTTCTTCTTCTTCTCCTTATATGGTGTTAATGATCGCGCTTATGTAAACCGTTCTCGAGTGCGCGCCATATTCAAGTGGAGTAAGTTACAGGACAAGATTTTAACGTTAAAGTTCAGTCTGGTTTCCACACAAAGCAATCAAATATCTTCAGAAGACTTACGCGAAGAATAACTTATGGACTACATTTTAATTCATGGATTGATTGTTCACGGATGAAAACGGCATAGCCTAACGTTACACGAGGCCGAGGGTGAGTAACGTTAGCCTAAATTACAGCATTTTTTGAGGAAACATTTTGCGAAATAACACGTTAGTCATTTCTTATAACTGACTTATATCACCACTTTTGAATAAGAAACAATATCAAGTCTGTAAAACTCGTCAAACATAAGCATATCTGTTAGTAGCTATAACGTACACACTCGTTTAAACAAAACACACCCGTCCTGGACATTTGACTGCACATCACATAGCCTACAGAGCTTTATTCAATCTTTAAACAACGGACCGGTCGACGGGACATATATTTATTTATATAAAAGGGTTATGGAGCTGTTAACACTGTGTAATATACAATAAAATAGCCTGCAGCGACACGAAATAGAAATGGACACAAAAAACCTGTATACCAAGTAGAGTGGACGCACAAGTGACAATGCAACGGTCACAATATGATGTCACACTCTGCAGTATGTTTTAAAAAACATAATTTAATATATAAATAACACTTGCCCACTTAAAGTGTTTATTACAAATCAATTACTAAATGCAAAAAATGAATAAATGTAAATGAACAATAATTTGCGTTGAATTTACAATCCTGTGAAAACAGGTTTCTGCTGCAGCACCCCCAGCACCACATAAATTTGATGGAAACATATTTGTTTGGCTCAGTCTAAACTCAGTAGGCCTATAGTTTATTTTAAAGTTGTAGTGACCATAATATTGGTGTTATTTACATAAATCTCTCTAATTAACTGTCCTTATAGTGTTTGTTTTTCTTTTAGCACATGTGAGATTGTTTGTAGTATAGTAACGCTATATGACTTGCCCACATTTCTGCTCTGAACATATGCTTCACCAGGCATGGTGTCAACATAAACAAGAAGACATTCCATAAGGTACTCAGAGGACCCTTAACCCCAGTTCCCCAGCCAAGATGAGTTCCCCCAATCAACAGGAGCAGTGTAGGACACAGACAGGGATGTAGAAATACATCTCATTCTTATGCTAGATGGGCCGCAAAAGCAACCCTGGCAAAGGCTTTTATGAACGCAAATCATAATGCTGTCTCAAAACGTCTGCCTCGACAAAGATGACCATGACTGATCTCCAACTCAAGAGATCCTTTTCAGTTCCAGAAGTATCACCTCTGTTTTGTCCAATTCATTTCTCATCTCAGCCATATTTGTGCGTGCCGCACTGCATCTTGTCTACTGATGGTAGAATACGTTTGAAATGTGGAGATCATTTATGGCTTACGCTCTGCAGCCTAATGTGCGTCTGCATTTTGCCCCAATGCATCATTTCTTCAAATGGAGCTCTTGATTGATGGCCTGCGCCATTCCAAACACCATCCCGTCTGTAATAATGCATCACCTGTTGCTCTCTGGTTTGCAGTTTCTATTTGAAATTATTCTGTGATAATGAAGTGCAAATGCTCTTGGCTCTGGCATGAGATTGAACTGCCTCAATGTAACAACCTTTCCTCAGGCAAATCATCTCCTTGGTCCCTTGTAGCTGAGTTAATAAATCTAGATGCTATGAAGAGAAAAGGATGTCAACAGATTGTCTTTTGCCATTGTTGATGGATGAAATTTCACAGTAATCCCTAACTCCTCAATGTAGGAAGTCAGTATGTTTGAATAAACAAAAAATATCTGTACTCTATAGATGATAACACAGGAAATCGTATTCATCAACCCAGGGACAGACTACATCTATTTACCACCGCATGGGTTGTCTTAATTTCTTTCAGCATAAACTTGTGTAGCCTGTAATGGAAACGCAGTCTTAACCAGTATATTTAACAGTCACATTCAGTTGCTTTGGATTCAGTGCCAGGGTAATCTAAACGATGCCTCTAATATTCATATTTTGCGGGACAAGTGTATAAAGATGAAATTTGTGGTATAACCACTGATCTATATAGAATGACTGGATAGGTTCATGACATCATAAACCGTGAAGCCACTGTGCCGCCATATTGGTATTCCCTATCCCTAGTGAGCTCCTGCGTTCTATTTAATCAATAGGAAATTTTATGATTTGACTGAGAAAACATTGCCTAAGGAGACACCGTTTTAAAATCGAAAGTCTCCCTGTATATTATTACAACGCAAACACTCTAAGCATTTAAATGGATATTTGTTAGAATTTTTTTTTTTTAAGAAAAATTCCTATATGTGTACTTAAAATATTGCTCTTTCTGATTGTGTTTTATAGATCAGTAGTTTGTTCAAAGTTTGTAGTTTGTAGCAAGTACAGGAAATGCACAAATTGTTTGGGTTAATGTAAGTAACGTTAACTGATCTAACGTTTTATAATGACATCATAGATCAGTGTCAAGAAACGGTAAAGCATTACTCTGGCCTCGAAGAAAACAACACAGGAATAGCGACAATTTTACATATAAATGACTACTTACAGGGCTTGAATTACAACCTGTGGGCAGTTTTTCTACATCCTTTTGTGAACGTCGTTTGGCAGTTGTATGCTGCACAGCGGGTCATCTTAAAAGTGCTGTCGGAGCTACCAAAATCTGTATAGCGGCCGTTGGAGCCCTCTGCTGGTAGGGAATCGTAAGATGGCCGCTCGAACACTTCCGGTGGCTTCACTACCGGCTGGCAGTTTAGAACGTCATCATGAGCTACCCAGTCATTCTATATAGATCAGTGGGTTTAACAAACACAGATGGAAAATATGACATTTCCGATTTCATTTAAATGTAATACAGAACAAATCTGCTGCCTCACAGGCTGAAAGTGAAATAAAGACTCCATTTGAACAAAAGTATTGGATAATAACTTTCAAACTTGGCTCACTTAAATATGCGTAATGTGAATGTTAAATCATTGGCTTGGATCATGCAGTTACAATTGATTTACGGTTAAGAGTGTCATTACATCTTTAGAGATTAAGTGTCTGTTCTCTCTGTTCTTTTACTGACAAGGAGAGTATGTCTTTATGACAGATAAAGTGGATGCGCATTTGTACATTTCATCACACTTGCTAGTCCTCTCCTCTTTACAGATGTCAGATGTTTCACATACAAGGAAGTCTCAAGAAGAGTCCCACTGGGAGAAGGCCATTGACAGCATACCTACATTAGAGAGGAGTAAGTACAACAACTCAGAATAATTCTATGGAAGTGGATTTAAATAAAAGTACAAACATTTATTGTAAGCTGAAATCATTATTAAATACAAAAAATAAATAAACAAACAAGAGGATGGAGTACATGATGAACGTTTTGAATCTTGTTCAAATTCTGCTGATGGGTCAGGGACTTGACATGATTTTTATTTGTCCAGGACTATTAATTAAATCAAAAAGACATTACAAATGCAATTCATGGAAGGTTTTCTTGGACTTTTAGTTTGTATAATTTTTTTTCCTGTGTTCTATACACATCGGCTTGTTGATGTACATACACTTGTTAATGCTGATGGTGAGGAATTACATTTACAACATCTCATAATGTAAGTCAAACTGAGTAGGCATCACTGAGAAACGTCCTGCTCAAGTCGTCCTTCCGATGGAGGTTTGGGTTGAATAACTAGTTCTTCCAATGTTTCCAGTGAAATTATTTGGTAAAATTGACGCCATTGTTAGTGTCTTTACAGTGTTTACAATCACTGAGCTTTAGGAAGCCTCTGGAAATTCAGATATGGTAAATGGGTCTTTCGTTTTCGACATATACGGTTAGCGGTAGCCCAATCACAACATACTGGTCTGTCTGACCAATCAGAGCTGAGAAGCTCTCGTAAAGGCGGGGTTAAAGAGACTGATTATTCGAATAATTCATTTTCTGACTTTTTGAGAAATGAGGTGATATATATTATGAGGTATTTTTGACCTTTGGTGCATGTAAACCTGTTGTAGAAAATTAGGAACCTTTTAAAAAGCATGGGTGCACTTTAATAATGTTTATCTATATCGTGGACACTTTTATTTGACATGAATCCAGAAATCTGTGGAGATTTCAAGTCATCAGTTTAGCAGAGCCTCTCGCTGCCCCTTTCCTCACCCATCCTCTGGGAGTTCAAAGTGTGCACTTCGACTGGAATGACAGGTTGTGTGATTGGTGTGTGTTTTGAGGGAAAAGGTCACATAGCTTGACATCTATTCTTATTATCCAGCAGCGTAAATCAACTCAGGGATCAAATGTCAAGAAAACGTGGATTAGATCTGGCTAAGATAGTAAAGGGCTCTGTAAAAACTTGGCCACATCATAACATTTGTTGTGTCTCTCTTTGCACAGAAACACAGATGCGCATCTCCTAAGTACAATTATGCGTCTGTTTAGCCTTAGTCTAGCTCTCAATCCATGGAGATTTGTCCTCACTTAGCAGAGCTACAGCCTTGCTGATTCATAGGCAGTTTTAAAGGGATGCTGACACACAAGCTATTGAACACCTGCACTGCTCACTGACTCAAGGTTTAGAAAATGCATTACATTTTAAATACATCATTAAGGGTGCTAAGATGAATGAGAGGCCTCATTAATTATCTGCGAAAACTTGCAGGGTCTGTAGATTTTGTTGTTATGGACAATGCTTAATAATTTCAGCAGAGCATGTAAGAGAAAGATTATTATTTAGTTGAGTGTAGTTTATTTAACCGTTTCAAGTGTTCTGAGAGCTGCTGATGTGACAAGAAAGAGTGTCTTTGATCTGATTTAATGTGTGAATTTCGTTTTTGGGCAGTCTAAATTAAACAGCTCTCATCTACTGCACCCCCTCATCTGGTGTGAAGGAGTTTCCTGATGCTGACAACCTGTTTCCTGAAATATGAATTTCTACTGACACTCATGTATTTCATCTTGGTAAATTGCTATTCATCTGAGATGATTCTGATCGGGCTGAGTAAAAAAATGTTCAGACTGGAAAGTCCATGTGGAGTAAGGGAAGACGTAATTCATGAATTAGGCTACTCATTGTCACCAAACAGAGAGCACTTATGTATAATGCAGTTGATCAGAGCACGTCATTTAGGCTACACCTGATGAGAAGTACGGGGGATGCTTTGCTCATATAGCCTACAACATGATGAAGCAAGAAAGAGAGGATCTATCATGTGAGGAGGCTGCTTTGTTGCTGGGATCATCGCTGGGAATTCATTAAAAAAATACACTAACCTAATGAAGTACATGACGTTAGGTTCCGTTGTCAAACGCGGTGGAACACAACAGTTTTTCCTGCATTATTTAGCGACGCCGCTACACCGCTACAAAGAATTCTCAGCGAAACATACATTGTAGTTCGATTCCCGAGCGAACGACTCATACGAGTCGGTTCTTTTTAGAGAATCAAAAGCACGGCGCGATATTTCGGGAGCGAATGACTCTTATTATCCGGTTTTTCTAAGTTAATAAAAAAAATCTACATCACTACCAGTGTTGTCCATTTCCCCACTCTTTTGAGCCAGTTATTTTTAGTGACTCAGAATCTACCGAACGCAGTGAAGCCCAACAAGATATAGGCGACTCTTATGAGTCAGATCCTTTTATCGAATCAAAAGGTGTTTGAATCTATCGGAGCAGTCACTGAATTTACCTGAAGCCTCGTTAATTTCGGCATTTCTGACTTAAATGGTCTTAAATGGTCCACTTTTATTTTCTTACTGTTATGGTTGCGCGAGACTTGAACCAGTGTTGATGTGTTGTCTGCTATATGACAGCCAGGCCAGCAGATACATGATACACATATTCTATTTTGATAAAGGGATAGTTCACCCAAAAATGAAAATGTTGTCATCATTTACTCACCCTCAAGTTGTTCCAAACCTGTATGAGTTTCTTTCTTCTGTTGAACACAAAAGAAGGTATTTTGTAGAATGTTGGTAACCAGACAGTTAACGGCAGTCATTGACTTCCATAATAGGAAAATTATGTTTAAGTCAATGGCTACGTCTGGTTCAACAGAAGAAAGAAACTCATACAGGTTTGGAAGAACTTGAGGACGAGTAGCTAAATGGTGACAACATTTTCATTTTTGGGTGAACTATCCCTTTAACTATAGTCCATTGTTGTAATCAGTCAGTAGACTATTTTATAATGGCTAAATGAATGAATGAATTAAATTTGACTGACTATTTATGTTTGTTTATGTAACACGTTTTGAAAGAAGTTTAGCCTATAGCCTATTTGTTGAAATATAATTTATCACTATTTCTAACAGACTTCTGAGGGCAGTAAACAACAGTAAGAATTTTCCTGATATTTCCAAAGAATCGTTGCAAATATTTTGTCCGACAAAAATAGGCTACCTTTAAAAAAAAAAAAAGGAATCATAAGTAGAATCATTTATTTTATATTCCCATCCGTATATTTGTATGTCTAACTTGCATTTAGATCATTGGTAACGAAATCCTACTAAGTCAGAGATGCTTTGAGCAGTGTGGGAGTCGTGTGTGTGAAGAGAGCAGCGTGAAGGAGTGCGCTGTATCAGTGCAGGTCCTGAAGCAGAAGAGAGAAGAGAACGGAGCTATCGGGCTCTTATCACACGCGTTTAAAACCGCTATTTAAAGGTACCCATCCCTGGAAAGAGGAAGAAGGAAAGTGAAAGAAACAGAGCATAAGAAGACCGCCAACCGATGTTTGACTTAATTTGACATGAGAGAGGATTCATTTATTTCTCACTGGGATGCGGATTTTCCCCTTCTTTCCTTGACAGCATTCGTTTGCCCCGCATCGCTCACATCATACGGATATATATATACGGAGAAAGAATTAAGATGAAGTGGCCTTCGAAAGTAGTTTTTGACGGCGTACCGCTCGCTAAGGTTTTATTTTTTCTTTAATCGTGTTCAACAGCGTTCCACCGGGCACTAGGGAACGGCGGGAATTGATAGGGCACGCGCGCAGTGCTTATAAAACAACAGCTGATCAGTGAAGCTCATATCAAGCCAAATAAAACACCATTGATATTGTAGGAGGCTTAAAACGGCGATCTTTAAAACAGGTAAGACGATTCGCACCATTGCTTCATGCAGGTAGCCTACGGTCTAATCTGCATTTAGTTTATTCAACATGTGATGGATTGGATTGCATGGGAAATTTCTGTAGATCGCGAGACTTTAATGCTTTGTTTGGGTCATCATTTTAATTATGTGGACACACGACAGAATCATAGCCTTCAGAAGCAGCATGCCAAATCGACTATAAATCCGCTCAACTTGAATATCATGTACAATTTGAAACATTTAGGAGCCTTATGTCTCAACTGAATTTCAAAGTAAATTAGCACATCCCCCCAATGTTCTGATTAGTCACAGCAACAATTGATAGTCAATGAACACGACATGATTTGCATGACAATTAGACCATTCTTTGAAATTATTTATTACATAAGTGGTGCTTGTTTAATCACATTGAGCACGGGTGAGTTACAATTACAAATTCTGGTGTGCTGTTGCATATGCATCCAGATTTATGGGAAAAAAATCACCATAGAAGAGAATACAGAATATGAAGAATAAGGTTGTCGACGTAAAAACTTAGCCTAATTGTTGTGCTCGATGAATATAGTGGTCCAAAACAGGACATTCGAATTTTAAATATTGAATCTTAATCTAATGAAGTGACTAACCACAAGGACTACAGCGGTTAAAGGTGGTTCTATTTGTGATATGTGTGCTCAAGTCACACGTTACAATGCATAGGTGTGTGCAACATGTGTGCTCTAAACTTTGCAGCATCTGGTTCAGCTCTTACACCGAATGACATTGATTTTCTGAACGACTTGAAATCCTCTTTGATAGTACTCAAAATAACCCAATGTAGCCTATTTGAGAGCTTCGTCAGGTTGTGTTTGAGGGCTTTTGGTTAAAGATGAGAGAGGGTGGAATGGGTGTCGTTTTTGCACCCCCTGGTGGATTATGGCAAGCGAGTCTGTGCTGTAAAAAAGTCAGTTTCAGTTATTATTTGCTCTCAATGGGCTTACAAAACAGCAACGTTTTACAAAAGTGATCAAATTCTTATTTAAAGCCCCAATGTTCGCGATTGCTTCATGATAGTGCCATAATGGGTGAATATTGTACTGTGTGTCAACACAACGCTTATTTTATAACTATATGGATATTTCCTCCTTTACTTAATGCAATAAAACTTTAAACTGAACTGTATGCTATTGATGGGAATTTTGATTCATCTCAGTGACTGGAAACTTGAATTCGCGGCCCTAAAAGATTCCTTCACTCATAAGCTCGGGTGGCCTTTCTGGTAGTTACATTGTTAGGCCATTAGGTAGCGATAAGTGAGTGTTTTTTGCTCTATGGTCTTTTGTGTTTGGAAAAAAATCATGGAGTCGTTCACTCAACCGTTTCACAGACTCCCTAGTCTTTTAATGCTTTGTTAGAATTTGCGAGTCTACAAATCTAACAAGAGTAGGCCTACCCCAGAACGAGAGTTTAAGAGTTTCTTTTTCTAAACAAATGCCAGCAACAAGACATGTGAAATTTCATTATCATATCTGGTGGTCTCCACTGTTTAGTACAACAATTATCAAGCTGTTGATAAAAGCTAGAGAAATAACAACAATTGACTCTTTTCACATTTACAAGTTTCTCAGAAGCAGAAGTCTGGGTAAACTTTATAGTGGTGAATGAGAGAATTCATATATTTTTTGTGTTCCCATTTACGCAAATAGCAAAAAAAAAAAAAAAAAACCTCTACAATAGTTTTCACAACTTTCAAAGAGAGGAAAAAATTAGATAGAGATTGATAACGGCAGTCAGAAGAGAGAAAGATTTAACTTTACCTTCACTCCCATAGCCATAAACAGCAGCTTTAACTGTTTTTTTTCTTTTGTAATTTGATGCAACGGTAATACAATACAAATATAGTGTTATAAATGTACACATTTAAAAAAAAACATATACAATACCGTTCAAAAGTTTGGGGTCAATTTTTTTAAAGAAATTAATACTTTTCTTCAGAGAGGACGCATGAAATTGATATAAAGTGACACTAAAGACATTAATAATAATGCAAAATATTTATTTTTTAATTAAATGCTTTTCTCTTGAACTTTCAAAGAATCCTGCAAAAAATGAATCACTGTTTGCACAAACATATGAAGCAGCACAGCTGTTGTCAACTGTGATAATAATCATAAATGTTTCTTGAGCATCAAATAATCATATTAGAGTGATTTCTGAAGGATCATGTGACACTGAAGACTGGAGTAATGATGCTGAAAATTCAGCTTTGATCACAGGAATAAATTACATTTTAAAATATATTCACATAGAAAACAGCTGTTTTACATTGAAATAATATTTAACAATATTACTGGGTTTGTTTAGAATTTTTAATCAAACAAATGCAGCCTTGGTGAGGAGAAGAGACTTCTTTTAAAAACATAAAAAATCTTACCGACCCCAAACTTTTGAACGGTAGTGTAACGTTATATATATATATAAACGTTGTAAGATTTACGATGCTGATGACGTTAAACAAGTCACCACAGTCTGTAAAGGGTCCATAATAACTATACATATATTGAGAGCTTTAATACCGTCGCACGTACGTCGTTTTAATTAAAAGTCGCCTTATCGAACGGAAGGCTGTGTCCTTCCTAGTCCAGTTCTTTAGAGAAGTAGAGTCCACCTCAGTATTCAACGCTAGAAAGAGAAGGTCTAAGCTGTGTCCGAAACCGCTCACGCGTTCACTAATCATTATAGAGCGTAAGCCATTCGAGTGCACTACATCTGCAAGGAGTGAACAAAATGAAGTGAGTGAATTCGGACGCTGACGTTTACACTGTGCGTCGGAGAGCTGGAGCTGTCGCAGAACAGGCTTCGTCACACGTAGTGACAAAACTCCTTTTATCTTACATGTTACTTTATAAAATAATATTAACAACAATAACAATCATAATGACGTTATTTTGGAATTATATATACCTCCCTGCGTGCCAACTTTGTAGTTTCATCGATTGAAATTGTAACTCACTCTCACAGATGACATGGTCGTTGATCGCCCTCAGGCGACCTTATAATTACATTTGAATGAATGCGTTACCTACAGATGATTAACGGATATTTTTCAAATCATCCACCAAATTATTATCTCTTTTCATTACAGTTAAAGAATCAACAACAATGTCACAAATGATTAAAAGACTGGCTGTGGACTATATAGGGAGTGGTTTCAGACACAGCTTGATTTGATGCGAAAAAGTATTTAGAAACTGGATAAAAAGATAAAGACAAGACTGTGTCCGCAATGGCTTTAACGAGGGAAAGAACTTCAATCCCATGAAGCATTGTGAATGACATAATCAAAATAAAAGTGATGGTTAAATATAAAACTATGGCTAACTATTATTTCGGCAAACTTAGCTTGTTTTGATTCCCTGATTGGCCAAATTATTTTCGGAATCATGAGTAATGTAGTTTTTCACCAGAAATTCTGCTGTTGAACACAAATAAAAAATGTGTGAAAATTAGACAAATTTGATTGCTTAGGAAAAAATGCGGAAAGGTTATTTGTCTAAATGTCTTGTCTATTTGAAACATTATTTTGATAATTATTTTTAAATTATTTTGCATGTTAGATGCATAATAATTATTTACATTATTTTGATGGAGTGCATGCAATAGTGATACTTTTGATTTCTCCCTTTACAAAACAAGCCCAAAGTATACAAGCTATAAGTGTAATGGCTATGTCATTTTTTTATTAACATGCTCAAACAACCAAAATTGTATTAATATATATGGTAATATAACACTAGAAAATACTTGATATCTGGCAAAATCTGAAATGTTTAGTGTGTAGAAGTGTTCTGCTGTATATCAGAGGAACAAAGACATTCACTTTATCTCATTTATTATTTACTGGAATATTTATGTTGCATGTAATAAAGTCTGCAAAGTAAAGTCTGCTGCAGGCATGAGCGTGCTTGAATGGCTTTCCAGAAGGCTTCTTTTATCGTCTTGTTGCAGAATTGCTTGTATATGTGTTTTTCCCCAACAGACTGGTACAATAAAATAAAAAATCAGCACTGGATAATCAGCATAAAATACATTTTCCGACTTGTTTTTCTGTCCGTCTGTATTTGTGGCATACGTTTGGGTCAGGACTACATGTTTGTCTGAACAGTGGAAGGCCAGGTTTAGCAAACCTTTTTTGAAAGTTATTATTTTTGCAATTCTGTTTGCTGCTGCTAATGTACATTAATGTTTTGGCATTGGCAGTGGGTCGGCTGTAGTTCAGTGATATCACAAGCATGTAATTATTTGCTAAAGGTGGTTGAAGCAAATGCTTTTTGGACTGGTACTGCTGATTTGCATTTGTTTTCACGAAAAGCCCGTCCCTATAGGCAGAATGTGCACAGCAACTGAACAAACACGATTAAGGGCACACAAAGGCCCCCACAAGTTTGGAGCCTGAGTGCCTGGCTGCTGGTAGCACATATGTATATGCACCTGACAGAAAACAGAGTAAGATGCATGATCTCATTGGATGCTTGATCAGTTGATGGATAGGTCATGGAGAAACACAACTGTCTGTTGTAGTGAAGGTTAACCAACATGGTGTGACGATTTGTCTGTATCCGTGAGGGCGGTCTCCACAGAATTGAGACAAGGGCATCATTCAGCACTTTCTGTGTTGAGGGCCATTCACAGGACATTTGCCAATCTGTGCAACACCCATGAGACCAGCCCTTCACAAACTCAACACTCCATTTTCCTAACTAATGAACAACCTTTTTGTACAATAATTGATAGAAGAACAGTAGTGATGCTAACAAACATGCTTCTGTTTAAACATTAATTTGGAAAACAGTTTACATATTTAGAAACATATTGATGTATTTTCCTGTGTTGGTGTAGGTTTATAAATGATTTACCTTAAGTCTGATGAAATGGCGCCCATTGCATTCTCAGATGAATATTATAAGCAACCCAAACTCACAGGAAAAGGAGATGGAGTTTGAGACGCGCTCCACGCATGTAAATGATAACAGTTTATGTGGAGCAGCATTTACTGTGAAAGGAGACGCACTTTTACTAAGACGCACATAATCTACACGCATGTAAGTAATTTAAGCGATTATATTAAACACGCAGGGCATATATTTATTTAATTGAATCACAGCCTTTGAATTCACTAATAATGCAGTTCATGGATTCTCCTCCTTGGAATACACCACTTCCCGGTATTTTGTTGGTTACTCAATGTAGTAAATCAAGGATTGTTAAAAAATTGAGTATTCAAATTTAATATAGGAATTGTGACAGGCCTAATTATAACGCTTGTATAATTGTGGACTATCAATAATAATTGTAAAAACAAAAGCAAGCATTCAAAATCATGAAATGATAAAATCACACAGAATTGGCTGTGCTCTTAGAGGCCGTTTCAGAATCCATATGTCAGTCAATGAGCAGAATATAATATCATAGAGCATGGCATATCCATATCCATCCCCTGTGTCTAGTATTGATTCTGTGGTCAGTAGTTTAAGTGAATTTTCCAGGCCTCTCCTTCAGAACAGCCCTGCCCAGCGCAGTCAGTATTTCATAGTTAATAATTACTGGCAAAAATCAGTTTAGCCCAGGTGAATGGCTGAAAATTACAGCTACTATGTTATTTTCCTTGAGGCTTGCACAAAATATAATCCTTTGCGGTTTATTTAGCTTTATTATTATTGTGTAGCAAGGCTTTTGCACTTCATATAGCACAGAGTTGCCACTGTTAACTCCTTGGCTCATGAAGTATCATAACAGTAGACTTGAGAGTTTGAATTTAGCAAGATGTTATTTACAGACATTTGATTTCAGTGTTTTGGCTGTCGAGCACATTCTGAATGTCACCCACCCTCCAAAAATGCCTCTTTCATGTTGCCCTGGAAGTGTCAGCTGTCAGATGTGTATCCAGCTGAGTTTCCTTTCAAGGCTATTCGAGGTCACATGAGCTGCTTTTCCTGCAGGATATTCAAGTCACTTTTTTTTATCAACTTTATGCACCACCTTTGTAGCGCATCTCATCAAGTTCATGCCTTGTCGTTGCCATGACAGCAGCACCACTTTATGTCACTCTTGTGATGAGAGCAAGTGATGTGCATATCCTATAAGACATAGTTGAGTTTTAAGTAGTCTAATATCTCAGAATTATCAAATAGTGAGAAAATGGTCCAAGGACCATTTCAAGATTAGCAGATTCCCTGCAGCAGCAGGAGATTCATAATTGGTGAGTGACTGAATCGTACATGATCATCTAATGCTTTTGCTTGAACGAAACAGTTCTGTGCTCACTTACCCAAGACTCAGGGTGAACAAAGGATTGTTGTGACTTAAAGGATGTGACATATTCTAATTGACTGATAAATTAAAGAAATGTGTTTTTAGAACGACCTTCTGAGGTTTTACATAAAACAACCTATAGAGGCAAAACAATCTTGGTACAGTAACATCTAATTTAAAGGGCCATGCTTTTCAACTGCTTTCTTTTATATGTTGTCTTATCCTGTCATGAATTTTTTTTGTCATATTTTCCTAACATGGTCACCCAGGATTAAAAAACAGCTGTACAAAAGATTGTTTTCTTGTTTCTAATTTTGGCAAAATGTTTGCTAATAATGGTGTGAAATTGCTTGCTGTTGTTTTTAGATATGGCTGCATGATAGAGGAGCAGGAGCTTGGCTTTCATTTTTCCATTTTCTGTTTCACTGATTCCTTCAGTTTGCCAGACCTGAAAATGAGCATTGTGGACATCAGTTCCCTCATACTACCCTCAGATTTCAACACCTGTTCGTCCATGAGCCCTCAAAGCCTTGAAGATTACATTGCATTTTTTTGGGGGATATCTATATAGTTTAAATTATTTATATTTTGATACCAGGCTGTCAAGCATGTAGTCCCAATGATCACTCACTTCATCAGTTCAACAGCGGTTCTCTTCCTCTCTGCTGGTCTTAAGTCGATATGTGGAGATTTCTGTACACCTTTGAAGGATTCCACCTCCGCAAATAAGCTTCCAGGCTCAGAGAGAAGTTCATTGGAGACAAATGGTGCACATTTCACAGGTAGGCCTTTGCAACGGCAATGATTTGTTTCATTGCTAATGGGGGCTGAAGTACCGGGGCCCCAGGCCATTTGCTTTTTGGAGTGGCAGTCTGAGCGAGAGCAGCCAACATCTTTTAACAGCTTAAAAAAAGAAAGACAAAAAAAAAGCCCTCAGCACCAAGTGATTTCCTTACAGACTGGGCTTCCAGAAGACTTTCTCTTTACCTCTCCTCATTACCATACACAGGCTCTACAGATAGAATCTCTAATGCCCACAGGGTGCTTAACACACCACAGAGGTGACTGCTGAAGCTGTCTAATTGGCTGCCCAGGTAAAGCCATATGGAAGCTACCTGGGTGATTGACAGAGGCTATGGAGAAAAGGAGATCCCAAGCAGAAGGCTGGATTGTCCTGGCTCCTTTTTAATCATGTCGTTCAGCATTGTCGATAAGAGATGTTCTGAGATTAGAGTTCAAGGAGGACGGCTTGTGCCGCGACTGTGGGATTTACTCAACATGTGGAAGGGATGACTGAATCAGTATTCAGTAAGGAAGAGCAGAAGGTTACAGCAGAAGGCTTGAGCCTAGCCCTCTTCTCCATATTTAGTATGAAGATAACATTTAGTATGCAAATCACATTATTTTTGTAGAGTAATGATGTGCAGACGGACTCGTGGATTTGCCACAGTGTTTATCAGTCTGATGTTATTTATATGCACTAGCACTACCATTCAAAAGTTTGGTCAGTAAGATTTTTTACTGTATCAAAAGTACAGTAAAATAATATTGTGAAATATTATTGCAATTTAAAATAGTTGTTTCTATTTGAATATATTTTAAAATGTAATTTATTCCTGTGATGGCTAAGTTGAATTTTCAGCATCATTACTCCAGTCTTCAGTGTCACATGATCTTTCAGAAATCATTTTAATTTGCTGATTTAGGGCTCAAAAGCGTTTCTTATTATCGATGTTCAAAACAGTTGCGATTGCTTAATTTTTGTGAAAACCGTGATCATTTTTTTTAAATTCTTTGATAAATAGAAAGTTATGTCACTGTCCTGCAGCAGGACGCTTGCCGCTCTTTTTTTATTGCTTTTGTCTTTCGTCACATGTTTTAATAATCATAATAAATTAGGTACCATTCAAAATCTTACGAACTCAAAATTCATCATGTGAAAACCTTTTTGAATTTGGACGTTACCATGTAAACGGTACTTTAAATTATTTTAGCGGGCTCCTCCCCTAGTGGGCAGTGCCAGGATTCATTTGACAAAAAAACTACTTTATAATCAAAACCTTTTCTAATCTTGACAAAACAAGATTCAAGTCTCAAGATTCCATATTTGGCTATTTTATATAGAAGTGATATTTGGACAGAAATTGTTTACTTTGTTACAGGAGAAAGCTTAAAAAAATTCAATGGAATGTGGGTGACACCCGGTGGATATTTTTGGTATAGCGCCTAAACACAATCTAATAGTAACTTACATTTCTGTGATATCAACTTCAAATTTGGAACACAACGTGGTTAGATATATGACTTTGATTTGATAGTAATTTTATAATAAAAATAATTTTGTAAAATATACATTTTATATAAAATAAAAATGTTTAGTACGGTGCATTTGATTTACTGTAAATTTAAACTTCCATAATTTTTTCATACTTTCATTCTTGAAGTGCTTTTACTTTTGCAAAAATCTGCTGAGTGTCTTCTTTAAAACTCAAAAGGGTAAGGGGTTAAAATAAAGTATTTATTTGAAATAAGAATCATTTGTATTACTACAAATGTCTTTACTGTCACTTTTGATTAATTGAATGTGTCCTTGCGGAATAAGAAAAACCGTACTGCCTCAAACCGTGAGTGTGTAGTGTGTATATTTACATTATTGATATTTTATTTCCTTGGTTTGTTGAACCCCATTTAAAAAACATAGAATCTTAAGAATGTAGTGTCCCTGTATTAGACCAGAACACTGCTCTGTCCATTTAATTGGATTTTCCCCAATTTCCCATGTTTTTGTTTTGGATAAACACCAGTGCCAGCATGTCTGGCTTGTGACAGGGTCATTATCTTCGAGGAATTTGCTGGAATAGTGAAAAATGTAAACTGTTCTGGTGGATCTTTGGACAGCACAAGCATGGTGATTGTAACATCAAATAAGGGCCATTGAGATACCGTTCTGGCTTGTCACAATGTGCTTTCTTGGTAAACCAGTTATGCTACATAAACTGTACATTTAAAAGAATGAACTACAATTGAAATAAAGATAAAACAATTATCCAACATTCTGCTCATCTGCGATTCATTTTAGTAGCTTCCACAGTTAAGAGATTATTGTGAATCTTAAGGACATCTGCAAAAACAAAGATTAAAGATTTTTGCAGATAAGTTAAGATTAAAGTGCAACAAAGACATCAATCATGGAAAAAAGATACAAAACAATATTGAAGGATTCGGATGCTGCAGTGGGCACAGTTGATTAAATTAGCAGGAAGTGACATCAAACCACAGACACTGGCTAGGAAAAGTTGTCCTTCAAAAATACTTTCTGCAGTTAGACTTAAAATGGCATTTCAAATGTTTATTTCTTAAATGTGACATTTTATTTGCACAATATAAGTGCATTAAGCCCTGGAATGTGTATTAAAAATGTAATTAACTTGATTTCATCTAGACTCTAAAACGTTGTTACTGTTAACAAAGCTAAAACTATTAAAAATTGCTTTCATTTATTTAAATTATTAACAAATACTATAATATTAAAAAAGTAATTCTAAAATAAGACTTACTATAATCTTGAATTCTTTAACACTTTGAGGAAACTTTTAGTGCAAATTGCTAATAATATTCTTCTTCATCTGTGCATTAGTTTGTCCAAACTCAGAGCTACAGTTTAGCTTACCAAAACAACTTGTTATTTTTCAAATCTTAGACTTGTATTAAAACCCAACTTTGATTCCTTCTTTGTCATGCATACATAATGGCATGGGATAGTGCAATATGGAAGTCAGGCACAGAGGGAGAAGGCAGCTCATTAGTCACCGCTTCCCCGAATGTTCAATTGTGTTGCCAGATGCAGGGCCTCATCGCAGATCTCATCTTTAATCAACTGGAGAGCCAGAACGGAGCCTCTCTTTTAAACCGATTGTTTAGAGAAGAGTTGCATTTAATGCCACTCAACCTGTCATCGCTTGCTTGCTCGTTCACTCGTTCACTCATTCAGCAGGACTACATACTCTGGCGTTCTTATCAGTTCAGACCTTTATTCCTGAAGCGAACGTGACACTGGGTCGACAACATTTGGCTTTGTCCACTTAACCCCAGCTGCATGATGACAGCTTAGATGGGTGTCCCCTCTTGGGATAATGATACATTTACCACCCAAGTGAATCAGAGCAAGTTGGGTACTTAGAGAAAAGCTCCATCTCTGTTTGTTTCCCACTATGTATCATAGTTGATTTCAGGTCAGAGCAGTGAAATAAGTCTGGCTGTCAGAACAGAGGAATGATGTACAGCATGGTGTTATTACCCTTTCCTGGTGAACAGCTCTCCAATCTGATATAGTCCTGCGTGTGCTGTATAAACATTATGGCCTACAATCATAGCCCTGTGGAATCACTGCAATTGTTGGTCTAAACACGGGGTTACGACCCTAAGCATTATATTGGCGCTTTTGCACTGCATGGTACAGTATGGCTCGGTTCGGTCCGGCACTCTTTGGTCGCTTTTCCACTGCATGGTACGGTACGGCTCACTTCGGCTTGCTTTAAATAGTACCTGGTCTGTTGAGGTTCCAAGCGTACCGTACCGATACTAAAATGTGACGTGAAAACACTGCAGATCGCTGATTGGTCAGACAGAATCGTCACCACCAGCGTCATTGTATTTGCTACACAAGACACTAAACCCGTTAGATTTAAATAGCTTGTAGACAACAGCCAACTCTGTAGCACCTGTTTTTAAAGTACTTGCTTGTAAAAAGAAGATGAAAACTTAAAAAAAGAAATGGTTGAATCGTGGACTCTGGACGAGGTGCAGACGTTCCTCTCGTTAGTTGCTGAGGAGTTGCGCAACTATAACGATCAGTCCCACCCACTTTGAAGCGGTACTAACTGCAGTGGAAAAGCAACCAAGCTAAAGCGAACCGAACCGTGCCGTACGGAGTCGAGCCGTACCACGCAGTGGAAAAGCGAAGCGAGCCGAACCGTTCCGCGCCGAGTCGAACCTTACCGAGCCGAACCATAAGGTTGCACATGGATTGGGGATTGTGCTCCCTTCAGAGTGGACTTTGTGCTTTAACTTTGCAGACCTTTTTCATTCTCAAACAGCAACAATACACACTAAAGAAAGTTGAAGAAAGTTAAAAATGTTAAAAAGCATAATAGGTCCTCTTTAATAATCTGAAGAACCTTTTCCACTATAAAGAATCTTTTGTGCAATGAAACTGTTCTATGAATGTTTAAGGTTCTTTATGGAACCATCGATACCAACAAAGAACCCTTTTATTTGATGGCTTATAGTGTTGGATTGGATTAATATGGAATAGGAGTTTGGATTAACATGGAATATTTTTGGCTTACTATGTTGCTTAATGTGTCACCCTGGACCTTGTAAAGGTTTAAAGGCACAAATAAGACACATAATTACTGTGTGGCAACTATAATATCTTCCAAGATCACAGAGGAATGAGCCTAATCAGGAATCTCATTCAGCCATTTAATCAAATGTGTTTGTGCATTGAACACACGTTCACACATGATGCAATGTGACTGGCTAAAAACAGCTTTGCGATATTGGCTCTGACCTGAATAATGCCTCAAAACATGTGACTTGTTGATAGGTTTTGTGATCAGATGTACGATTACAACAACTGGCAACCATCCACAACATCCTTACATTATCGGAATACAATGCAATAGTGCTTGCCAATACAAACATCACCTCACCTTTGTATTGGCAAGCACCTATTGCATTTTATTCCGATAAAAAAAGGTTGTTTACAATATTTAAGTTTAATCGGTAAAAACTAAAATCTGTTGTTTTTAATGCTACAAGTGAATTTAGGCTTTGCAACTTTATAATGAACATTGTGTAAAATGGATGTTCCTTTGAAGACTTGCTAAAAATGGCATTTTACAGTGTTATTAAATTATAAGTGTTCATAAAGATGGTCGCAAAGGTAACAGGAAATGAGCTTTAAGTATTAAAAATCCAAAATCAAAATCCCTTTTTTTTCCTTTTTACATATAGATTACCTTTGATGTTATAAATTAATATAAAAAATGGCATAATATTGGCAGACAAACTATAATAAGGTTCTGATATGTTGTACAAACATGTAGCTACATTTGGTTAAAGTTGCGATGAAACACAAACAGCGTCATCTTTTTTTCAGCATTTTGATGCATTCGAGTGAAACTCGATCAGTATTTTCAAAAATATGGAATAAATATTGGAAAATAAATTAAAATATTGGGTGGGACTTGGGACTTCTGTTCATCTGTTGTTGATTTGGATATTGAGATAGGGCAGAAGATCCAGTTTTGATTGGACGTTTTTTGAAAAGTGAGTTTTCATTTCACATCGACTTTAAAATATTATATCAGGAAATCTTTACCTTGAACATCAACAGTTTTCATGGATCTCAAAAGCTTCTGCAGCAATGTAATGTGAGACTTTTTATATCATGTGCATTCATTCTGTGTGTGTAATTTATGCCGCATAAATGTATTGGCTCTGGAATGAATAAGTTATTAACAGGTGAGAATACACATAAGTGGCAGCCTCTGTATAAGAACTGGCACTCTGTAATTGCCTTTAGTTTCAAGATGGCAGGATACGGCAGCTACTAATGGTGTTTCAGTGTCCCATAGCATACGCACTCCACTGGTATATCTGTCAAATTAATTCATTGTCTAGAGACGCATAGGGATTTATGTTAAATAACGGAGGTGAAATACAGGTAGCACCTACCCTGATGTGTCTTCTACATCTTTTCATCTACTCCTCTCTACTTTACCAGTCTGTCAGATAGCTGTACTGGAGCATGCTGGCATACAGGCTTGATTGATCTTCTATGCTTGAATGGAATTTCCTCATTTTCCAAACACTAGTCCGAGTAGGCCATTCACTGCCCCGTTATTTGTCACGAGTGCTGTTATTTGAGTGCGTAGTGAGTTATATCTGTGCTTTTTTGGACTGCAGACGGTAGTGTGTGTAAGAGAGCATAGGCTGTTATCATCGACAAACAGTGAGGAGTGAAATAAGTGGGATGCTTCAGGCGATTCTCTCTCTCTGTTTTACTCTGTACACTGTCTTTACAGTCCAACTCCTGTTCTGTTTCTGTTCCGCACATGCCTCACTAAACCCCGCCATAACAAATTCATCCATCCATCCATAAAAGGTATACTTTTAAATGTTATTTATTGTATGTACGGTGAATATACATATGTAACAAGGTTAGATGTTATGGGAAGGAGGCGGGAACAGGCAAACATTTTAAGATTTTTAATAAATAAATAAACAAATACACAAACAAAAGTATAAGCCAGCAGCCCCTCACAGACGACTGCTGGCCACACAAAACAGAAACAAAACATAACATAAAATCAGGCCTGTTCCTCTCTCGATCTCCACTGTCATCGCTCCTCCTTTTATGCTTCCGTTCCTCCGTGAGAGATTCGAGGCCGGTGCGTCGCGCTGGTGTCGCTCATCAGTAATCACGCCACCGGCCTTGAGCCGTCCTCCCACGACCCTCGACCTCGTCCTGCTCGCCACAACATAGTATATCAATAAAAAATCACAAGTAATATTATAATGAAATGTATTACACCTTTACATAAAAGTTATATAAACTTAAGAACGTAAAGCGTGGCAAAAAGTCAATTATCCGTTTTATAATATTACTTTTATTGTGTTTTATTGTCTTTTTATACTATGTAGTTGTGAAACTTGGACTGATATTGAATGTGTCATTATTTGTTGTGTAATATAAACCTTTTCCAACAAAAGTAACTATGACGTGATATAAAACCTACAGTTATGATGATATAAAATTACTCATACCCCAGCATTTTACTATCTGTAGCACTGGAAGGCAAGTCTTACTGAAGGGCACTGTGTTAAATCAAGATTGATTCTTTCATTTGGGAGGAGCACTCAAGAATCAAGAGGCGAAGATCACCAGTCTTTTTTGGATCCTTGGCTGAACCTTAGTCGTTATCATTCTCGTGATGTCAGATTTACTGTTGAAATTTGGCCAGCGAGCTGTGAGTCAGAGCGGAGCAGCTGACTGTGTGGTGGAAGGCGGGTGTGGGTGGTCTTCGCTACTGGATGGCGACTCCATGTGCCAGCCTCATCTCCATCATAATCAGCCCTGCAGGCATGAAGCAAAAATTGCTAGGGCTGCACACATCACACTCTGCTCATCTTATGAGGTCAGGAGGACACACTCTCAGATCTCGCTTTCATCATCCTGGGAAAGTCAACACAGGATAAAGAAAGCTAGCAATCTTCTGCCCACCCCTCCTCTGGGAAGGCTGTCTTGCTCCTATTAGCGTGTCATTGCTCTGCTAATTAAACCCACAAAGAGAATGCAAGGACAGGAAGTGGATATTGCGCTTTTTGTAAGCAATTATGCATGTACCTTTAAACGGCTTAATCTGCAGGAAGGGAGGCACTGGGTGTGATCTTCTGTCCAGTATTGATTTAGGACTTGTGATGTCAGCACAGTGATTACTCAGCCTCAGTCTGTTCTAAAGCCATCGTTCTCCAGCACTGACCTCCATCTGCAGGCTGACACATCCAATAGTCAGTCACAGCCACTCCTCCAAATTACATTTTCTGGACCTTTCTTTACTCTTCTGTCCTTTGATGTACACAGATTTTTAATTAGTGCTGTTTGCTGAGGCACTAGTGCTCAAACTTGCCATGGATGTGAATGATACCTCAAATCTTGCTGCTTGTTGTGCGGTGTGCTTCTACTTTTCTAGGCAGTCAGACAATTATATATTTAGGCCTAGGCCTATTAGTGTTGTCACGATACTGGAATTTCCAACTTTGGTATGATACCTTGAAAAATATCAATATTCAATACCATTTTCGATACCACGGGGAAAACCACCCCAGCCTGAGGATTTTAAAACTTAAGGGCAGACTGTTTTGAGAACACCCTAGTAACTGCATATCAATGCACTAACAACCAAATTTATTATATTTTTTAATATTTTATTTTTGAGTCTGATTTTGACCTTTTAAATTAGTTTTTTTAGTTGTTACACTATAGCTGTTAGTTCAAGTTTAGTTCGTTTTTTTTTCAGTGTCTGTAGTTTTATTTTTTAAAATGTAAGTATTTATTGCTTATTTTAACGATTTAAGTTAATGTGCTGACTGCTGACTTATTTAAACAGGTTTAACAGCAATACATTTCTTTGCAGTCTACAGTTAACACTGCTAGTGGTTTTATCATGTTTAATGAAGGCAGGGTGTAAAGGTTTCCGTTTATTTTTAGAGCTTATTTTCATATTTTATTGAATTGCACAATTTGCACACTGAGATTTTTATTTTGATCCATTGAAAAGCTTTTTAATCAGGTTAATTATAATCTTAATGCCAAAGCCAAAAAAGCTGTTTTGCTTTAAAAAACAGACACATATATTTCTTTTTGTTTTGAAGCCATGATAATGTATTTTGGCTTAATTTTTTAACTAAGAATTTCTATTTCAGATGACACAGTTTTCATTATTGATAATACTGCAAACAGCCACTCAGAACACCTTAGCAACCACATTACACCCTAGCAAGTTTTGCCAAGGGAAGCACCGCTTATGATTTCTTTCATCAAATGTAAATATGTAGTTATTTTCAGTTTTTCACATACATACATAATTGATACATATTTGTTTCAGGACAAATGCGCTCCATATGTTCATGTTCAGGCATGTGAACAAAGTTGGTTTTAAAATGAATTGAAAATGTTGTCTGGCTCTTACAGTGTCGTGATTGTAGGGTTTCATCAAGGCTGAGCATCAACATCTGTTGTTTTCTGAACCGGCGCACCAGAATGGGGGTTAAGCCAGCACTAGTGGGCTGACAAGAAACAAAAACTGGCTGTCTGGTGTGGTTTAAATTTGCTCCAGAATTAGGGATTTGTTTGGCATTCGTTCAATTTTGTTCCATTTTTGTGTTTTCTCAGATGACTTGCATTGTAAAATTTGCGAACCATTGGGTGTCTGCATGTTCAGGTTTTTGTCACTCTCAGTGCTATGAGGAGTTTTCAGTTATTTCTCTTAAAAGCCCAGTGCCTTGTGAGTCCTGTGGGGTTAAGAAAGGAATTGAATTTGCTGAAGCAGAGCTGGGATAATTTAGCACTGTGGAATGAATCAGATCTGAGGTTCATTTTCTGGAATGCTCCTTTGAGATACATGCTGAGTCTTAGAGATGGCTATAGCAATGGACATTAAAACAGAGTAATGAAGACAGAGTGCTCTGAGAAGAATGGATCTCTCTCTCTCTCCTTCTCTGTCACACATAAATCCTTTAGTTTCTCCAACTACAGTTTGTGTGGGATGTCAAGGCAATTTAAGTACAGGTCCTTCTAAAAAAAAAGCATATTGTGATAAAGTTAATTATTTTCCATAATGTAATGATAAAAATTAAACTTTCATATGTTTTAGATTCATTGCACACCAACTGAAATATTTCAGTGCCACGCCGCATTGAAGCAGTCATTTCTGCAAAAGGATTCCCGACCAAGTATTGAGTGTATAACTGAACATAATTATTTGAAGGTTGATCTTTTTTTTGTATTAAAAACACTTCTTTTATTGGTCGGATGAAATATGCTAATTTTTTGAGACAGGAATTTTGGGTTTTCATGAGCTGTATGCCAAAATCATCAGTATTAAAACAATAAAAAGACCTGAAATATTTCAGTTGGTGTGCAATGAATCTAAAATATATGAAAGTTTAATTTTTATCATTACATTATGGAAAATAATGAACTTTATCACAATATACTAATTTTTTGAGAAGGACCTGTATTAGCTATCACTAGGTCACAATAAGCCACTGGTATTTGTCTCTGGCTTATGCGTTAATATCCTGTTTGAAATAGGATGGTTTCTCAAGCTCTCCATTGTTGACATGGAAAACAACCATGTGTTTTGTACCAAAAAGGCTTTTGTGGAAAATGTGGATTATTGCGAGATTCTCAGAGATAAAACCTTCCCTCTTTGATCAAGGCATTGACAAAAAACCCATCAATCTTGGTAAACATTCAGTGGGATTTTTTATTTTTACTGCTCATAGGTTACTTTTTAATTGAAGTTATCAGTTTTGTCTCTTTTTTGGATCAACTTTGTTGTTTCTTCTCAAATTTCATACATCATAAGCCAAATAATTTGGTCTTGGTAGACAGTCGATTTTTAGATACCGGTATGTCTTTTAATTGCAGACTTTGGTACCTTGGCAAATCAGTATACATTGCGTAACATTGCTGAAATATCTCACTAACATCATATAATTTTCTTTTTTTTATTGTAATAATATTTTACAATATTAATGTTTTCGTATATTTTTAATCAAATAAATGCAGCCTTATTGGTGAGTATTGGTGAAATTTTCGAAAAACTTTATTAAATCCTATTGCATTTCCTAGACAGATAGATGGCATTTTTGACTAGGCCTATTTTATTAGGTCTCTAAGACCTTGTTCTTGTAAAAAGACCACAGGAAATATTATGTTATTTTTTTCAATATAGAATAAATGTATGTGATGTGATTTTACTGGGGTTATATATAAAATATACAGTATTATACAGCATATTTAATTTTTTATATTGAACGTATGGTAAATGCTGGTAAAATAAAATGTACAAAGACATTTAAAAAAAAAAAAACAGTTTATTGCATACCATAAAAATATCCTGTAGTTCACATTTCCAGTAGATTTCACAATGACTGATTCCTTACCTTTTTTATATACAGTGACAGATACTGACATGTCAAAAAACAGGTGTTTGATCCCCATTACCCTCCAGGGATATGAATGTTTTTTCTTTAGGCCGATCACATAGCGCCAAAAAGACAGCAGTTTCTTCTTGAAGTCGTAGGGCAAGCGCTGGTGTGTTATGTTCAGCTCTTTGGTGATACCAAGTGCTGGACGACTGCTCTGGTTCTGGGCAGCACCTCATTTCTTTTTTCGGCTTTGTACTTGCACACTTGCCTGTCAATTTCTACAAAGCGGACGCTTTTAGGACCACAGTAAGCTATACTTTGACTTAGCATATTTAAGACTTTCTTTTGGGGATTTTTTTCCAAATGCATTTCCAAGAAAAAAAACCCCACTGTCTTATTCAGAAAAAATGGTATGTGTAAGATATTATTGGGGTCCTTTTTCTTTGTTGAAAAAGTCTTAATTAAAAGTCGCCATTTGCTCTCTGTGCTTAATCTTATTGCATCTAGGTGTAGCAGTGGACCTTTTAAAGATGGCATTATGGGCTTTTTTTTCATTTGAAAGGGTCCACTGAACAGATTGATATTTTATCAAAGTTGCTAATATAGTGTTTGTTCAAACGACTTCATACACATTAATCTGACCGCATTTATTACATTGTTCTGTTTGTTCAAAAAAATATATAATGAAGCTGAGTTATAATGGAAAAATTGCCATCAAACTGGTCGCCTGAAGTTGGTCAGGAGGACAGGAGTCAGGACTCAAACAGGAAAAATAATTGCAGTCGATTTGCTAATGATTAGTTAGTTACTCATAGTGATATCAATTATGGAGTCTTTGTTCTTAGAGTTCAAGTGGATATTTGTTTTAGAGTGAAATGTACTGAAGCAGAACTAATAAAAAAGACAGCTCTTTTTCTGGTCAGTATAATTTCTTTTCTTTGTTTCTCATTACATACTGATTGACTTGAATACCCACGGATCCCTGCCTAATTTTTGTTAGATTTTGTGGAGTGATGAGAGAAGCCTCACTGAACCTCTCTATTAGTGATTATTTTATTCCCTCTGTGTTGAAATAAAGTGAAACAACCCATGCAATAAAATGGCAAAGATTTTAATGGATTATAATAGAAGTAAATTGACTTATATAAGATATCCCATTTTGGTTACAAAGAAAACCGTTCATATTTCCTTATGTATTTGAATACCTTTTTTTGTGTTCTAGTGTGAGAAATATAAAATCCTGTGGGGTGGGACTAAGGGCTCTTATTTTTAACGGTTCAGTTTTATTTTTGCCCTTGAAATACACTTCTCCAAGGAGTTGCTTTGGTGATTGTGAAGTGAAATGCAAGGTGTCCTGCTGTTGTTGACCCCCTGACCCAACACTGGGGGGCAGATCAGCCAAACCAGAGTGCCATTTTTCCCCATTTGTCTGGCTAACCGCTGCTGTGAAATGATGTTCTGGCGTACTATTTGCACTACGTTTTGAAGGGCCCCACGCTGGTGTGTTCCAGCCAGAAGCTCATTATTCTCACTTTGGGGTCAGGTGTGCTTGCTACTCCATGCTGGCTATTACAGGCGGTGCCCCCTCCCAAGTGTCAGATGCTGTTGTGTCTGTTGTCGGATCTGATTTGTCACCTGCATCCTCCTTGGGGCCCGGTCTCCCATAATCAAACTACGGCAGGATTATCCACCCCATCCCCAGCTCCAGGTGGGCTGTCACAGCAGCTTTATGGCACGTCCTCCCACCACTGCTGCCCATGCTAGGCCGTGGCATCGTTTGAATGCAGAATGTCAGCGCTAATGCGGGACGGAGTAGCATTTCCCTGCTGAGTTTCAATGTCCATGGCAGTGGGCTGGCGTAATACCAGCTTTCTCTCAGTTGTGTTGTCCAAACCTCTGTTCCTCAGCGAGTCGGTCCCCTTCCCAGACACACTGACATTTCCTCTGTGCGAGCATGTCTGTGGCCAGTCTGTCCCTTACTGCCTTTCATGTTTAATGTCAAATAAGAGCTTAATTGTGCCATCATGGCAAAACTGATAAAACCAGGCCATTATTTCTGGCTGTCCAAGCACGATGCTAATGAATGGCCACAATTAGCGAAGACTTGGTGAGTCATGGTGGTCCATTCAGGCAGCAGAACATTAAGTCCACATAAAGAGCAATAAAAATGGTAGATAAATTGAAAATTTAAGTCATCTCGTTTCCTCATGTCTTCATTCCGCTAGTGCCTGGTCTGCAATAACCTTTCGTTTTCACGGTTGCATAAAGTAGATGCAATTGAGTATACTAGTTAGTGAGGTCAAAAAGTACTATGAGATTTTTGCACAAACCAGAAATGTTATTTCAGCATTTACTTTTCATTTACTCAAGGAAATGCATGTAGTGCTCTTAAGGCAACAGCAAAATTGTCCGTATGGTAAAAGCAAAACTGGTTTGTGTAGGGAACAAACAAAACTTTTTTTTGCCATTTTTCCTCTGACAATCTCCTCCTATCATTTTGGTAGAGTCGTTGAATCTCACTTGCATTTTTCAAACTAAAGTTGTGATGAGTGGAGTAATGTGTGAAAATCATGCAGGGCTCAACAAGGATTTTTTTTATTACTTGCCCTGCCAACATTTTTAATGGCCCCACCACAAAAGAATGATGGATTTTTATTTTTTAGCAATTAATGTGCTTTTATATTTACTATAAATAAGTTTATTATTTATTGAATGTTGCAGTTTTTTTGCACTGAAAATGGTTGAATTTGATGCAAAACTTCAAGAATTACTTAAGACTAGAATTACTAGTCTTAAAAGTATCAGTATGTGCTGAAAACTATCACAAGTACATTTACATGAACTTGCATGAGGCCAGCGGGCCATTCTTATTGCAATGGCATTTGGCATCACTGACATCAGGCCAGGTGCCAAATGTTTAGAGATGCCATTTTTTTAAAAATAGTGAATGAGATTTGAGAACAGCAACATCATAAGACATACAAGTCTTATGCGCTCTTTTTTTCCTATTTGGAGCTTGGCGGGAGTAAACATAACAGGTTTCATTTTTGGATTAGTGATGGGTCGATCATGAATGATTTGTTCATTTTTAACAGATCTTTAAAATGATTCGGGAACAATGAGTTGTCTCAGAGAATGATTTGTTCATTTGTGTTGACCACGCATGTGCAACATCCTATAGGTTCTGTACAGGAAACAGAAATGAACAGAAGGCTTCGGGTCCAAGTCGTTCGTTCATCCCGTGACAGCCCCATAGGCTAAAACTAGCCTAAGACTTTGGAGGTGAACTAATCATTTCTGATTTTCACAATCACAATCCATTATGCAAAAATGAATAGAATCGGGAAAGTACCTAGAATTCTTGTAACCTGAAGCGCAACTGCTCCATAGGTCACGTGCTGCCTTCAAGGCTATGGCTCCGACATCCAATGATTCTGTTAGTGCGATTCAATGGTAATCAAGAGGAAGTGCCTTGCATGTGCTCTAATTATACACAGTAAAATTAATCCAGTCTCAAACTTCCTAATGATACCCATTCCGGCCCATTCCTCTGGGCACCGTGCTGTCCCTATCTGTGCTAATATTGATACAGGAAAGGGTCTTGTGATTTCCAGGGATAAGCTCTAATGACTCTGACTCATATGTTTGGTTCTAGGCCAGTGGAGTATTCACAGCTTTCTCACAGCCCGGGCCAGTATGTGTTCTTTTAATCCCCTTTTATTTTACCCTTTCAAATGCAGGCTTATCAGATCCCACAAGGACGCATGTGCATACAAATTGCCAAAGGTTTGCTAAAAGCACCCGAAATGCACCTGCACGCAGGAAAGCAGGATCAGATCCAAGTCACGTATATGGCGACATATGGTGATTTAAATGTTAATAATTAGCAACCTTTAATTCATTAAATGATGTAGCTGTCTCACCTCTGTTGGCATCAGCCTTTGTGTCAACCCAAGGAAGAAATCAAATGGAGTAATTACCTACATGCTCTTCCTTTACTCTAATGAAGATATACGACACCAGTCCCTCACCATCTTGACCTTTTGCTGATGCCACAAATGATTTCACTATATTAATATGCTTGCAAAAAGAGCTGTAAAAAGAAATTTCTATAAACGGATCACTGATGTAATGCTCACATGGTACAAATCTTGTTTTTCTGCTCAGAGATGGGTTTTGCACTTTTTGCACACTTCACAACGGCCTTGTGCTCATATCGATCAGACAGGAGCACCTTATGGCTTATGCAGTGAGCGTCAAAGTTGAGAACTCACCCGAGAGATGTGTCCGTATTCTTATGTGCAATCAAGGACGTAACTTGAATGAGTGAATGCAAACATTTGCTGGGTTGTTTTTCAAGCTGAAAACGAGCTTGATGTCAGCACATCTGTGGTGGTTATTCCTATCCTTTAGTGCTTACATGCTCTGAACTTCCTGTTGGACTTGGGACGCCTGAGTGCTGAATATCAATGGACATGCAGGATGCATTAAGAATTCAGAAGGCGGCTCTTGCATAAGTGCATAACAGTAATTAGACAGTCTTTTCTCTGCGTTGTGCCATCCTCTAATGGAAGCTATCATTGCGCTCTCCTTCACTTGTGTCGTTCGAGTATCATGCTGTCTTCAGGTTAAAAACTTTGGGTCTGAAGACTGTAAGTGTGCAGCTGATTTGATTATGTGATGTGCAGACAGATGGTTAATAATGAAAAGCAAGGTCAATGGCAGCAAGGGAAGTACCAGGTAAACAAAAGCATTAAGATGACCGTCTGCAGATTGAAGGTTAATTGGTTATAGCTTAGATTTTGGCTTTTTTGTGGTTCATCTTTTTTGTTCCTGTTTGGTCATTTTGTGGCTATTTTGTTATTATTAACTACTGATGGGAAGGTACGGGCTGATATTTAGAGATCAGCTTCAGATTCTTAGGCTGACTTTACTTTTATACAAATACACATACAGTATTTGCTATTGGTGTGACATTTTATTTTTTCCTTTTTGTCTCCGTTATTTGGTGAACATGCATAAACATAGGCTAACTTATATTTTTGAAGCGATATTTTACCGTTCAAATGTTTGGGGTTGGTAAGATCTTTTTCATGTTTTTGAAATAAGTCTCTTATGCTTAGCAAAGCTGCATTTATTTAAAATACAATAATATAGTAAATATAGTAATATTGTGAAATATTATTACAATTTAAAGTAACTTTGACTTTTATAAATTGTAAAAGTTAATTATTTTTGTGACAGCAAAGCTGAATTTTCAGTATCATTACTCCAGTCTTCAGTGTCACATGATCCTTCAGAAATCATTCTAATATGATGATTTGATGCTCAAAAAGTTTTGTTATAATCATCAATGTATCAAAACAAATAATCTTTCCATCCCCAAACTTTACAATTTTTTAAAAATCATATTATAATAATTTCACACGAAGTTATCAACATGATGTTTGAGGTCATGTCAGTATAACTGTGATAGAATGTATGGATTCTAGCAAATTTTGATATCTTCACCCATTTAATAACCTCAGCCTCTGACGGCACAGCCATCGCCAATGGGACGCCTGCAGCATCTTACACACAAAACTTGATCTGGCAAGCTCTAATCTCATTGGTTGACTTCCGGCGGGAATCAAAATTTTGTTTACTAAGTATTTGGTTGACACAATGAGTCCTCTTGAGGGTGAAATAATCACTGGATTTGACCAAATCTGTCGAGATAGTGACTTCAACTGCTTCTTTTGATTTACATTGTAACAAGTTAACTAGATAAAGCAGAATGTTTACTATGTAAAGCCTTTACAAATGTAACTCACCATAGCTCTGTTTGCTAAAGCTACAGCTTTTGTTCAGCTGTTCCAAAGATCCTATAATTTCAAACTGTTAAATATATTTGATTGTAGACTGCTCCAACAATCCAAATAAAAGTGCTGATAATTTGGATAAATATTAAGGGTTTTTTTTCAAGTTTGAAGGATTTCTCAAAGCCGAGCCCAGTTAACCTTCTCCTGTTCCCCATTAATCCTATGGAAATCCCTCTGTCAGAGCCTGCTGTTAATGTAAGCAGTCAAACGGAAAACGAGTCCTTTTTTTATTTTTTTTATTTCCTTCCCATTCTTTTGCTTTTTTTCACTTTGCTTTTTTTCACAGTGCTGGATCTGAGTAGGATTATAGATCCTGAAAAGGCTGCCTTTATGCTTGTATCAAACAGCGACATTAGGCTGAGTGTGAATGACGCAGAGTGTCAGGCAGTGAGATAGAAGGAGATCAGAAGGGGTAATGGATGCTGGGAGACAGATGTGAACCACTACACAAAGTGAGGGGCCTTGGAGTCTCAGAAGGCCGTGGATTTTTAGTTTATTTCCAAGAAAAGTGTGTGTGTTTGATTAAGAGCTGGTCTGCCCTGGGGTGGTTTGCGGGAGCTTGACTCTGCCTCCCCTCTGTGCCAACCTGTCTCCCTTGCTGTCAATCATCCACAGGCAGCCTGTCGACTGATTGTCCGAGAACAGGCCTGTCAGTCGGGAGCTCGACCGTGACCTTACTCTGCATTTCTCAGCCTCTCTGCACGTATTTTCCATCTCACCTCTCAGATTTATCAAATACTGTGACTTTCCTCAAAACGGATGTTCAACATTTTTGGCCTTTTTTAAAAAAACGTTTTTTTTTTTATTGTAGGGATTCACCAATCCAAAACCTGGATTGGAGTTGGCACCCATACGGACCTTTTAAAATGGATTGAGTATTGGCCGAATGTGACTGATCCAATTTAATACTGTTTGTTAGTCACGGTCATTACTGTCAAGCTCCAGAAGAAAAGAGAAACAGACTTGAGCCAATGGTGTTTTGGCATCAGTGACATCAACTTGGCAAGATGAAATCTGAACATGAATTAGATTTGAGAGCTTTACTTGTAACCATGGCCGTTTCAGGGTTAGAAAATTAGTGAGGTCTGGGGTTGGGTGTTAAGAATAGCTATAATAACACTTACAAATGCAACTTATTATACACTACATATAAACTTAAAAAGGTCTCGCTGTCTCCTTCAGATCTCTATCCTCCTCCTCTTTCTCCCGGTTGCTCCCCTATTTGTCCTCATATATCTTCCTGATCTTTAAATTTAGGCTTTTTTTTTAAAAGAAATGAATCTAATGTATTTTGTCAGAACCTTTTTACCATTCTACACTTTGGGTACACTCTTTTCTGTCTGTTTTGGGGGGTGGGGGTGGGGGTGGACAATAAGTGCGTTTACATGCACCCTCATAACGCTCACCTTTGTAGAATCTGTGAAAATGTAAATAATTTTAACAACATAAGAAGGATTATAATAAAAATGCGTTATTTTTTATTTAGTACCGTCCTGAATAAGATATTTTACATAAAATATGTTTACATATAGCTAAGTCCACAAGAAAAAACGATATCTATATTTGAAAACTTTTGTAATAGTTAGATTGGCAAACAGTTTAATAGGAAAATTGTACTTAATTTATCTTCCCGGGAAACATGCAAGTATCTTCTGTTGCTTCCGAGGGGCAGTACTAAATGAAAAAGAAAGATATTTAATCAAAATAAGAAAAATGTGGACATCTTCATCCTGTTCAAAAGTGTTCACCCCCGGCTCTTAATGCATCATGTTTCCTTCTAGAGCATCAGTGAATGTTTGAACCTTTTTTAATAGTTGTGTTTGAGTACCTCAATTGTCCTCAGTGTGAAAAGATGGATCTCAAAGTAAAGTCACTGCTGGAAAGGGTTTAAATATGCAAAAGATGCTGGAAAACTGAAGAATTTTCATTACCTGGAGGATTTTTGTGAAAAACATCGGGCAGTTTAACTGCTCAGGACAAACAAGCATCACAAAACAAAAAAAACAGTTATGGATCATCCAGGTAACTACACAGTATTAAGAATAAAGGCTACATATTTTATAAAGGGGTAATTTTTATAATTCAGCATTTTTTTTAATCTTGTGGACTATATGTAAAAATATTTCATGTAAAATATCTTATTCAGGACTACTAAATAAAAAATAACATGCATTTTGTATGATCCCTCTTATTCTGTTAAAATTATTCACATTTTCACAGATTCTGCAAGTGGTTCACAAACTTTCAATCAGCACTGTATATGTTTTTTAATGCATATAGTGTGTTTCTTTACACATTTACACAAAAATTGTAATCAGTTCCACACACTCTATTGATTGTGAATAGTAGAGACAGAACAGGAAATGATGTGAAAACATTAGCTGGACTGGTATCACCCACATAAGCTAAAGTGCGCTAATTACTGGTCCCTGGCTTCATCTGTCTTTTATCTATCAGATTGTTTAGCTAGATCATGGGCTCAGTGAATGGAAACACTTTCACAAGTACTTTTAACTGTGGCTCTTTCTGGATGTAGTTGGACTGAATCAAAGCACAGCAATAGAAAGCTTCTGCCAACAGAATTGGGTGATTTGATTTGAGCTATGTTTGTTTCTTTTTATTAAAGAGTCATAGAAGTAGATGCCAAAAGACTAACGAGAATCATTTCTGGAGCTTGGTGAAGCTGGCAGCGAGATTTCTCTGTGTGGATTAAAACAGTCATATTCTACACATGAATTTATTCTGTTGCTTTTATTGTTGGGTGTGAATTAACTGTCGACTCAGATTTAATTTAGGTTAATCACATCAACTTTTGTTCTATCAAAACTGAGCAGAAAAACATGATGTCCCGTCAGTGATCTTACTCTTATAGTGACTGGCAGGGTTTAATTTAGCAAAAAGTGCCGTTGCGAGAGATGCACTTCAGCACAGTGTATGCTTTTTACATATGTTATCTCTATCTTCATGGACTGAATACCATGCTGATTTATGATGAGTACTTCCTAGTAGACTTGTTAAGTTAATAACATTATGGCCCGGTTTCACAAACAGGGCTTAGATTGAGCCAGGATTAGACCTTAGTTCAATTAGAACATTCAAGTAGCTTTTTTAAACGTGGTTTAGAAAAAAAAAACATTACTGGTGTGCATCTTGACACAAAACAATGGCACTGGCATATTTTAAGATGTGCCAGTGCAAGTTACTTTCAGTTAAAACAGGTCAAACATGCATTTTATTCTGGGATTTATAAAATGCCTAAGCCTTATCTGTGAAATTGGGCATAGGCATGCAAACGCTACTTTTAGTAAGAAGGACAGAGATTATGGAAAAGATGTCAGTCTTTTAGCTGAGCCAGTGGACTTTGTGCATCATCCAGCGTTTTATTTTACTAAAAATACAAGCTCACGCTTTGCAAAGGAGCCCATCAAGCAGAGTGACTGCCGACATTGCAATATTTTACTGTTCCTTCCGACAGCATGCCATAAATATGTCACATCAAAATCCATGTTATTTTCCCTCCAAATAAATGGTCCATTTGATTTGCTCATGGCTTGCCGTTCATGTGCAAGCTGTTACGGCCTAAGCCTTATGAGTGTTGAATTTTTTATTTTGTGCGTATCTGTTTCTGTGCTCTGATTAGTTTCTTTCTCTTCTGAGTGTTAGGCTCCGCCCCTGCACACATGTGCCCCATTGCTCTAATGGCTCCTGCTGAGTATATAAGAGGAGTGTGAAACAGAATGAGGCACGCAGCGGTGAATCCCGTGCGCGTCATGATGCCGGCCAGCCGTTCAAGACAAGTTGTGTTTTATTTGATGTTTTGTTGATTTATTTGTTAGTCTCTGTTAAGTATATTTTGATTTCAGTATAGTTTAAGTGTTATTTTCATCTGTTGAGAGTGGTTGAATGAGATTTGTGCATTTATAATTAGCCTTATAATAAATGGTTAAACTGCACTTTGCCTTGCGTGTCCTTTTATGTTGCTTATCTCTTTTCCAACGAGCCTTTTAAAAACAGGGGTTTGTAACAACACAGCCGAGTGATGCGTAAATATAACTACAGACTAGCAATTGTGGGGGTGTGGCTTCCTCTCTTCATCTCCATGGTACCCACAACCAAGCTCCCTCTGTGGATGTTCAAGTTAAATCACATTGATTTTCATTACAGATTGCAGCCTATGTGGATGTATGGTACGCTGTCATGATGGAATATATTGATTTAGCAGTCAGACTGAGAGAAAAGACGATGTGTCTTGGATACTGAGTGCAATTAGTACTGCTGCTTGCAAGCATTATTATTAATATTGTACTTTAGGTTAGGGGTTGAACAAACGCATTACATTGCGGATTAACGATGCCATGAAATGAGAGATTCTTATCTTTTATTTAATGTGTCAGCTTTGAGTCCATCTAGCTTTCAAAAGCTTGGGGTCAGTAATATAGTTTTTTTGTTTTAAGAGAAATGTATACTTTTATTCACCAAGGGCACATTAAATTATTTAAAAGTGACAGTAAATGCATTTATATTGCTATGGAAGATTTTTTGCTGTTCTTTTGAACTTTATGAATCAAAGAATCCCGAAAAAAACAATATTAAGCAGTATCAATATTACGTTTTCAACTTGTCTCTTGAGCACCAAATCAGCATATTAAAATGATTTTAGCCAAAAATATTGATGACTCATCCTGCACCACACCGATTTGTATCCAATCAGATTCTCTTCAGAATTAAAATGTTCCTTTCTCTAAAACATCCTGCAACCAGCTTCATAGCAAATTCATGGCTGTGATGTAAAATCTGTTGGTTTACATCTAAAATTTAACAGGGCCTGTCGATTTTATTTTTTGATAGGTACCTCAGCGCGTCATGTCTGCTACCCATAAATCATGTACAATGTTGAGATGTGTGCTATTATTTCTCTAAGCTGATGGCCTTTTTTCACTTGGGCCAGTAAAACATGCTAGTAAAAACCACTTAGAACACCTTAGCCCACAATACCCTAGCACCACAGGTGCAAGTCTTCCACGCCAACACCACTCAATTTTTTCTTCAGAAAATGTAATAATGGAGTTTGAATACGCTATTTTTAATCCTGTTTTGTATTTGGCATAATAGTTAATGGGGTTTGATGATTAGTGGGTGATTGCGTGTGTGTGAGAGACAATGCTACAGGTGATTAATTCTTCTGCTGAGCCTTGAAGATGATTTATTTATTTGGAAATGGCACAGCATGACCAGGTCTGATAATAGTTCCCATGGTGAAGACAGCAGATAGGTCGTCCATTTCCCACTCACAATACTGTGCTCTCTCGGAGAGATTGCAGATCTGCTATCATTTAGCCCTCCCTTTTTTTGACTGCGTGCCCTGCTGTGCTCATGGTCAGCTATTAGCCTAGCTCCTGGGAAGGAGAGCGAGCGAGAGAGAGAGAGACCGACCATGTGTCTGATGTATTAGTGTCTGAAAATAAACGTCTGCCCTCTCTACACAGCCGTACAGACATTTGGTGTGGCGGTGGATTGGTTTGAGGATTTGTTTTTAATGACCCTGTAAGTTCAATTAATTAAACAGTCAAAATATGAGGAACATATTTTATATTTTTATAATTTAAATTATTTGGAAAAAAAGGGGTAAACTACAACAGCTACATATGCAAAAAAAAAAAAAAAGGCTTGTAGGAAAAAGCATACATTAACTACAACATAATCAGTTCATTGGTTCTCTCTTGTTTTTGCATGTTTATAATTTCTTTGTATGACAGCCTGGCCAAACATCATGCCCGCACAATTTGGCATGTTTCATTGCGTTATCACTAATAAAACGATTGACTCCAAGCACAACTACACAATATGCTAACAAAATCTTTAACATTTTTAGTCATTTGAATAAAGGTGGAAAATGTAATTTTTTCATAGGCAGGACATCACTTTTGAGAAGCGTAAATGTCAACATTATCAATTATATCTAAAGGAGTGAATTGTGTCACACAATGTAAGCTTATTGATTTAAGCTCAGTATTCCTGGTTGGAGCTTCCTTAAATATTTACTTTATATTTAGTTCAACCAAGTTTAATGCTGCAAAGCTTAAATTTACAGTATTACAGCATTATTAGTGTAAATGAGCACAAACTGCACATTTTTAACGTTTTTTACATGACTCGCATGAATCAGAGTAGAAAAAATGTACGAAGATAAGTCGATAAGATAATGCTTTTAAAAAAAGTTTCTTATGCTTAAATATAAAAGTCTACAAGAAAACAAGGAACTCCCGCACACTATCAGTACTTGCAAATGAGTATAACATTTTTATTAGCATATGATATGCTTGATGAAGGTCGTGAGACCGAAACGTTGCTAATAAAATTTGATACTCATTTGCAAGTACTGATAGTGTGTGAGTTCCTTGTTTTCTGGTTGATTTCTTGACCTACTTGGTCTTTTTTCCCCACGCACCTATCACCTGTAGGTGTGCGATGGCGTGTGCTAATTGATTAAATATAAAAGTCTAAAATGCAGTAAAAATATATAAGTATAAAATACTATTCTGAAATATTATTACAATGTCAAATTACTGTTTTCTATTTTATTATATATTTTAAAATAATCATTTTAATTACTCCAGTCCTCAGTGTCACACAATCCTTCAGGAATCATTCTAATATAGCCTACTGATTTACTGCTCAATAAATTATTATTATATTCCTTATTATTATTATCAATGTTGAAAACACTTGCTTAATATTTTTGTAGAAATCATGATCCATTTTTGCTGGATTCTGTGATGAATAGAAAGCAGCATTTATATGAAAAAGAATTTTTTTGAAACATTAAATGCCTTTTCTGTCATTTTTTAACAATTTTATTCATCTTTGCTAATTAAAAGTATTCATTTCTTTAAAAATGAAAACAATGTATTTACCTCAAACTTTGGAATGTACAGTATGTGCTACTTTCAACTATCCTGTAATACCTTCACATACAATATTTACAAAAAGAAAAATCCAATCTTTTGCATAATTCTAAAATCAGATGTAATTTTTATCTCTAAATAGTTTCTTAGACGTAGCCTAGTGCAGATTTCTTTCTAACACAAACATTTATATTGTGATGATGCGTTTGAGCTTCTATTCTCCTTTCAATCTGCTAAAGTCCTAAACATCAAGAGCACTTTCCTCTTTGCTGACACTGAGGATTTGATTATCACAGATCAGAAAATGAGCAGTTCTGAGCTGGGCATGATTCACAGTGTTTTTACACCTACTGTGTTACCAAACTATGGTCTGAAACCACTTGTTGCACAAATACTGCGAATGACAGTGGCATCACTGTTTATTCCTCACATCTTTCATCTGCTAGCAATCAACAAAGGCAAATCCCATAATACTGTATTTTCAAAGGTGCCGTGTAAAGCCAGCATGGCACGGCAGTGCCTGAAGCAGGCTGGCAGAGATTCGGTCGCCTCTCGCCTTCACAGCAGATGAGTCATTCCAAATGTCTCGCTCATGAATCAGTTGGGCTTCATTAGGCCTGATCGGAGGTGCTCTGACACCATTCATGTCCTGGCCTGCTCACCCACTATCACATGTTGGGTGAACTCACCCGGACCAGGTGGACCGTATCCATGGATACAGTCCCGTGGACCAGTTCACACACTACTAAAATTACTCATGTGTCTGATGCTAGACCATTTAGTCTGGTTTTGCAGATATCCAGAAAAGAGTAGAACGGGTCTGCTTGCAGAAAGGTGCATGTTGAGACAGGTGAGATAGAGCATCGTAATGCGGGGCGTACTGTCTCCCCAGGGGCGAATCGCTCTGGCTGCATGCTGGGAAATATGACAGGCTGTTAATTGGACGTGGCAGCAAGGCTACAGTGACACAAAGGGAGTTTAGATCAGTGCCACATCTAGTCTTAGTGCTGTGGTCTAACTTAAAGCCACCACAACTTCCTCAGCTCCCCTTGGCCCTGATAAATTTTTTTTTGTTATTTATTTTATCTTGAGTACGACTTTAATCAATTGAGTTTAAGCTTTGTATATAATTGCTTTGATCAGACATCTTATTCAGCAGAGCCTGTGTTATTAAATTTCTCTTCTATAAAATATACACATGCAAGAGCCTTGCTTTGAATCTGGTCTGAATAAACCATTAACATGATTGTTTTTTTTAATGCATTAATTTATGGATTTTTTATTTATTTGTTTGTGCACATGTATGAAGTGATGAATTTTAGGCCTTCTGAAGTTGCATTTGCATATTGTTACACATAAATAAAAGATGATGTACAGTGAGCTGTTCATTATCACAAAATAAACCCACAGGAGACTTCTGTACTCTTGACAGGTGTCATATCACCCTGAAGGGACTTATTTTTTACGATAATGAATGGCTAACTGTACATTACCCTGCTTATTTCACGGCTACTTTAACAAATAAATAAATGGATATGAAATATTGCTTTGAATATTATGTGAGAAGAAAGAGTGATATGAGAAAGGAAACTTTCTTGACCAGGCAATGGTCAATTCTACAATTTAGCTAAAACAATCAAGGGTTTTTGTCAACTATTTGTTGTAGTTTTTTTTTCAGTGAATCTTGTAAAGTAGGTGCATTTATTTGGTAGACTAGTTTTAAATTTAAGCGAGTATTGAAAATATGAAATGCCTTTGCAATGCTTAGTCATGCAGAGCCAGTGCTGCGCCACTCCACTCAATTCATTTCCTGCTCTTGAATTAGAGTACTTTAAGAATGGGGGAAAAAAGAGGTAATTTTTTTTTGTGAATGTAATTGAGCCTTCCATTCTACTCATTAGTTTTCTTTAATAGTTTTTCTGTTATGATAATTACTTCGCTGCTCATTAAATAGCTGCATTCATTCCCTCAGTGGAACAAGATTTGGTGGAGGCATCTGTCAGGCAAAGAAAAAGGGAACATATGAAGCTCAAATAAATGTGGATAAATGATAAACTACAGCAAAGTGACTTTGAGGGCCTTTGTGTGTTTTCAAGCATGCTTTGAATGGGTGCAAGATGTTCGGAGAGCTTTTTTGTTGTTGTCAATTTAGCAGATGTTGGATGACACAGAGGGGACAGCGGCATGGTGTGATAGTGAGAAAATCAGTCACGACGTTGGTACGATCCACCAACTGTCCATCTTGCTCGTAAAGGCTTCGCAGTCTGCCTATGAGTCCGGTGAGCACTGCAGGTGAGCAATAGTGATGTCAAAGCCAATGATGAGACCAACATATGGCGGCCGTCACCCCACCACGAGGCCGTAAGCTCGAGTGACACAAACGCAAGGCCATCTTACTCACTCTGACACCTGTGGATTTTACGGCCATTTATCCGAGGACCAGACACAACTCTGCGTCCTGCTCATAAACTACGCTCCATGCAAGCAGTATATTAAGCTAAGAAATAGGAAGGTCGTGCCATTAAAGGGTCTCTCTCATGGAGACCCTGAGTTGGGTAGATATTTCCTCTGAACTTATCACCTGTGCGAGGACTGATGGGTCAGTGATCCTTGTCGAGAAATAATTACTTTGCTCTCCTCTTTTTTTTATTCTACCAAAGGTTGACATAATTTATCTCTCAGCCCCGGGGCTATCAGTGCAACGGTGTCGTTTCTTAAATAAGGAGGGCTCGGTTTTGGTCTTGAAGGCCATTAGTTTCCTGTTGTAACCGAGAACCCTGGCGTACCACACCTCCAGAGTGGGTCTCATGGCCTCTGTCTCCACAGGCCTCTGATGGGAGTTTAGAGATCAAAGCTGCATGCAGGCCATCAGCACTTCTCATTATAGCGGACTAATCAGCAGCGACTAAGAGAGGGAGAGGACGGATAATTTGATTACACAACAGTTATTAATGGTGCTGTTGGAACGCAGAGCGGGGGTCTCCACAGCCGTAATTATTCTAGGACTGGGAGAGACTAGGGAGGAAGTCTTGGTCAGGCTGATTAGTTAACAGTACAGCCCAATACAGCGGTCTGCGGGATTAGAATAAATAAAGCAGTATTACCTTAATATACAGTGGTTATCTTTTAAAGAAAGCTCACCGACATTCACTCTTTAATTCAATCAAAGGCAGTTATCTTCCTTCTGGAATTTGCAGTATTAATTGCCTTGATGTTCTTATTTGAGAGTGATCTTTCCTCGAGATCCTCCTCAAATTACCAACGTTAAACATGGATGTTTTCTGAGTGCCCTCCCCTCTCCTGAAATCCCATCATTGTAGTAATCTTTTCTTCAAATCTTTGCAATCGTAACCTTTTAATAATCTTTGCGGATATAAATCATAATTAAACTCACTCAATCTTCAGGATTTTAAAAGTGAAATGTGTGTTTTATGCATCACTAGTGGTGCCAAACGTTGTTTTCAAACATGATTCCCAAAAACTCCTTCTGCCATGACCCTTGTCTTCCATTGTTCTGTAAAGGTCACTTCACACTGCATGACAAACACCAACCAATTGCAACACTTTGTCGGGTTTGATCGTATCAGTGTGTTACCCTATTGATGTCTGATGGTGTTGACATACTGTTATATGGTGATTGTCTGCTTTTTGGTGCACTGTGAATTGTGAAAAACAGGTTTTCCCGCCACAAACACCTTTAGTTGAGCCATTAGTTGAAATGTTGGACCACTTAAAGGGGAAGTTCACCCAAAAATGAATATAGGGTCCCTGTACTTTAAAGTCTTAAATTCAGTTGTATCAAATTTAAGGCCATAAAAAGTCTTACATTTCTTAAATGGTATAAGAAAAGTCTTAATGTCATGGTTTCAGCACAGTTCGCAATCAATGAATCCCGCAGTTTTATAATTTTGACCCTTTCCTAAATGGTTTAAAGGATGAAATGTGGGGCTTATTATGTTGTAAAACTTTATTTTTGTCAAAACCTGCATTTAGACTGTAAAGTTGTTTAAATCATGGCTTTTACAGTCATTTTACACTTCAGGATGTTAACTGCTCTACACTGCCCATATGGTATTAATTGTATTTGTGCAGGTCTTAAAAAAGGTCTTAAAAACCTTAAGTTTGATTGTAAAAACCCTGAAGATATCCCAGAATATTGTCATCAGTTACCCACCCATTTATTCATCTTTAAAGTATAAATGAAAATATTTGTAGTGAAAACTACAGATTTTCATTGATCAAAGCACATACAATAAATGGATTTGCAACCATATTTGCTTGCAAGAACCCATTTCAGTCTGTAAAATATACACTGATGTCTATAGAAGTAGTAATAATCCTTTCAAATGTAATTTGACAACGTGTTTTATTGATATCTGATATTCTGCTCATTGCGTAGGTAACTATAAAGTTTACTCTAATCTTAGAATATTGTAGGCACACAATGAATAGTGCCCCAAATTTATTATTTTCTTAGTTTTGAAACTAAAATATGTCACACAGCCTAGGCTGTCCAAAATTGTACAAAATATAAATTTGTACAACTGAGACAGTTAGGTTTGCAGGACTTCAAACAACTGCCTCTGATTTACAAAATGTCCTGTCAAACGCGGATATAAGGTGTAGTTTGTGATGCCAGTGCTTATATGAATTAAATTTGTTTGTTTCTACAAGCTACAAAATTCGTGGAAGATTGAATTGATGCATTACTTATAGGCTTAATATTCTGAAATAGTGACAGTAAATGCGTTAATAATGTATGTTCTTGCTTCGATAATTCAAAAGTATAATTGGAAATGATGACATTGCAGTAGTTATTACAGTGAAAGCTAAAGTTTTATTATAAAAAGTTATTTTTATTTGGGGGTTTGTTTTTTCCACCTGAAACAAACAGTTCTGCTCTCATCCCTCCCTAAGTGGTGCTCCCTCTGTGTGCAGTATGTGCATTGATCAGTGTTTATATGTGAATAAAAGTCTAAATTAAATCCTTTTATCATATCAAGCAACTGTCTCTTCAGACAACTTGGATTAAACTGCTCGATTCATATGGATTTCTTTTATGATCTCTGTACTTTTTGAAGCATTGAAGTTTTGGTGTAATGGACTTCAAATGGAAAAAGTACCATCTCAGCAAACCGAACATGCTACATGATTCACAGGCAGAGAGCATTTCTTAGGGTTTATTAAAAACTGTGGCCCACTTGTTTATTTAATTTTTTTTTCTCAGAGATAGATGCTGTTTCTCAGAACACCTATTCATGAGATATCGTATCGGTTACCTAACGTAATCACGGTTCTCTCTAGAAGAGGGAACGAGTATTGCGTAAGTTAGCTTACGCTACGGGAAAGATTCATCTTTACGAGATATTGAAGCCAAAAATTATCCTTAATTTTGTATTTATTGTCAACGCAGTGCAGCAGCTAGCAGACCTAGAGCAGGCTGTCTAGCGTGCTCATTGGCTGCCCTGCGGCAACTGCAGCAGCCTACCAGTGAGCCTGACGTGACGTCACCTCCAATGAAGGGCGCTCGCGCCCTCATCGCGTCTCGGCCCGCCAGAATGGGCGTGGCCTAGCGTATATAAGCAGGGCTCGGAGGCTGCTTCCCTGGTTTTCATCGACTGAAGCGAAAGTCGCTCGTGGCGCAAGCACGGCAGGTTACGCAATACTCGTTCCCTCTTCTAGAGAGAACCGAGGTTACGTTAGGTAACCGATACGTTCTCTTACGAGAGGTTCTCTCGTATTGCGTAAGTTAGCTTACGCTACGGGAACCCTTTGTCAATGCCGTGCATCCACTCATGAGTCCCAGGGAATCCCGGGGAACCCAAATAAGCAGAAAGTAAAGGCGGCCAGCAATGCGGGCCGACACATGTACATAAACACTCACAGGGGATACTTAGCGGCGACGCCGGTCCGAATAAGCATATAGCACGTTAACCTCAAAAATGCGGCTCATCCAGGAGAGCTAATAACACATGAGAGTAGCCTGCGCACGATCAGATTTGGACAGGACATGCATCTCACTCACACTGACAGAAGTCTTGCCTGCAGAGCGGGAACTTCTAGGTTATAAAACCTAACAAAGGTGGATGGGGAAGCCCAGCCCGCCGCCACACATATGTCATGAATAGAAATTCCGCTGGACCATGCCCACGACGAGGCCATGCCTCTAGTAGAATGGGCCCTGATGCCCAAAGGGCACTGCAGACCTTTCGACGCATAAGCAGCTGCTATAGCGTCCACTATCCATCTGGACAGGCTTTGTTTCGAGGCGGCGAGACCTTTAGTGCGCCCACCAAATGAAACAAAGAGCTGCTCCGAGCGTCTGAACAGTGCAGAGCGCGTAACGTAAACCCTCAGCGCCCTGACCGGGCAGAGGAGATTAACATCACTCTCGCTATCGGATGCTGGCAGAGCCGATAGGGAAATAACCTGCACTCTGAAAGGAGTGTCAATCACTTTTGGGACATAACCATGTCTAGGTTTGAGTATGACTTAGAGTCACTTGGTCCAAACTCAAGAGCTGCGTGTCGACAGACAGCGCGTGCAAGTCTCCCACACGCTTGACGGGGGTGCGGGGGGCGCGGGGGGTTCATCCTCCTAGCTCCTCTAAGGAAGCGGATGACGAGCTTGTTCCTTCCTAGTGACCGGCCGTGCGTTGTTTCTGCGAACGCTGCGACGGCCGCCACATAGACTTTAAGCGTGGAAGGGGACCTCCCTTTTTCCAACAGCTCTTGAATGAAGCTAAGCAGCCGCGATTCCCCACACGTACGTGGGTCCAGATTTTTGTCGGTGCACCATTTGGAGAACACAGACCATTTAGACGCGTAGAGCTTTCTAGTAGATGGAGCTCTAGACTGCGTGATCGTGTTCATCACACTTTCTGGCAAGACAACGGGTAGACGTTGATCACCCATGCGTGCAGAGACCAGCGCTCTGGATGGGAATGCCAAATCGAGCCGTGAGCTTGAGAGAGGATATCTGCCCTCACCGGAAGCGGCCACGGGGCTGTCTGTGACAGCCGCGTCAACTCCGGGAACCACGTTTAGTTCTCCCATCGCGGGTTTATGAGGAGCACCGAATGGCGCATTTCCCTGATTCTCTTGATCACCTGTGTCAGTAATGAGACCGAAGGGAAAGCGTATAGCGGGCGGCTGGCCCATGATTGCGCCAGCGCGTCCTCGCTCTTTGAAAAGAACTTTTGGCAGTGAGCATTGTCTTCTGACGCAAAGAGATCGACTTCCGCTTTGCCGAAAAGGCGCCATAGTAACTGAACTGTTTGGGGGTGCAGTGACCATTCTCCTGGGGGAACATTGACCCTGGACAGTTTGTCTGGACCATCGTTCAAGTGGCCTGGCACATGCGCAGCCCTCAGCGAGCGCAGGTGTTGCTTAGACCAAACGAGGAGGTGTTCTGCTAGATCGCAGAGGTTCCTGGATCTGACACCGCCCTGACGGTTCACATATGAAACCACAGACATGTTGTCCGAGCGGACTAGAACATGGTGGTCCTGTATGAATGGGAGGAAGCGCTTCAACGCGTACTCGACCGCCAGCATTTCCAGACAGTTTATGTGGAAAAGCTTCTCTTGGTCTGACCACAGGCCAGCGGCCGGTCTGCCCTCGAAAAGCGCGCCCCAACCCGAGTTGGAATGCATCTGTCGAGATGACCTTTCGATACGAGACAGCTCCCATAGTCACTCCCCGCCGATACCAGTCGGCCGCTAATCAGGGCTGCAGAGCCGAAATGCAGCTCTGAGTCACTCTGATTCGCCTGCAGCCGGAGGCCCAGGCTCGGCGAGACTCTCGTGCATTCAGCCAGCACTGTAGTGGGCGCATGCGCAGTAAACCCAGCTGAAGCACTGCAGCTGCTGAAGCCATATACCCTAACATCCTCTGAAAAATCTTCAGAGCAGCGATGTTGCCTTTCTGGCAAAGACGCGGCCAGGCGTCAAACACGGCGTGCGCTGGTTCGTTAAGCGAGCCGTCATGGCCACAGAATCCAGTTCTATTCCTAGAAAGGATAGTGACTGGCTGGGCACTAATGAGCTCTTGGTCCAGTTGACCGTGAGACCCAAGCTTTCCAAATGACTGAGGAGCACTGCTCTGTGAGATAAAAGTTATATCTCTGATTGAGCCAGAATCAGCCAATCGTCCAGATAGTTCATTATTCACAACCCTTGATTCCTCATATGGGCGAGAGCCGCGTCCGTGCACTTCGTGAATGTATGGGGTGCCAAAGACAGGCTGAACGGTAGGACGGTGTATTGATATACCTGACCGTCGAAGGCGAATCTCAAGAATGGCCTGTGACGGGATATTATCTGAATATGAAAATAGGAGTCTCTCAGATCGAGAGATATAAACCAGTCCCTCGGGCGAATGTGCGAGAGGATTTTTCTGGTCGTAAGCATTTTGAACGGTCTTTTCATAAGAACTTTGTTCAGATGTCTCAGATCTAGAATAGGTCTGAGGGCTCGGTCCTTCTGTACGAGAAATTAACGGCTGTCAAAGCCTGACTCGCTCAGAGAAGGCGGCACCCTTTCTATGGCCCCTTTGCACAGCAGTTTCACTATTTCTGCGCGGAGTAGATGTGTTACTTCCATGCCCACTGACGTCACAGGCCGGCGACAGAACTATAGTGAATAACCCTGCCTTATAGTGCTTAGCACCCATTCTGATACCCCTGGGATCGCTTCCCACGCTTTGATGTGTGTAGCGAGGGGTAGAATATGGGTAGAATTCAGGCGCCCTCGGTGCCTGAATACGGCGGTTCGCTGACAGCAGTAACAGGCTGTTTTATATCTGACATCCCGATCGCAATGAATGGGGAGTGTTTTGTCATCACATCGTTATGTGCGAGCAGCGCTCTGGGCGCAGTATTTATTAGTAAGCGTGAGGGTGCGTGAGCGGGCACGGAACTTACGTTCATTTCTAACGCCCCGATCGCCTTGGATGGGGGACGCTTAGTAACAATTCTTAGACACGCGGGCGGCGCCTGGGGCGAGGTGTTTGTTAACATGAGTGAGCGCGTCTGAGCAGGCACACGTTTTACGCTCATAAGTGACGCCCCCCAACCACTTGGGACGGGGAGCGCCCTTTGATAACCCTGTAACGCGCGAGCGGCGCTTTGGGAGAAGTGTGTGTCAGTAAGCGTGAGCGCTTGTTAGCGGGCACTGGACTTACAGAAATATTTAGACCTATGTAGGGCTGTTTTGGCCGTGTGATAGAGCGGGCAGATAGTAGGTGGGAGCACGGACTCGTGGGCACATTTTCTACATTTAACATTCGAGCGGCATTTGCCTGCTTTATGAGAGTGGGCTCTGTGAATGACACAGGAAGTTTTGTGCTTGTGTGTAGGGGTGAACACTGAGATGTGGGCACTTTTTCTACACTTAAAACACCATCGGCGTGAGCCGGATAACCAGACATTACACTCTTTATGCAGGGTACCCGCGGGTCTTAAAAGCCTTGAAAAAGTCTTGAATTTGATCATCTCAAATTAAGGCCTTAAAAGCCTTGAATTTAGTATACAAAGTCTTGGATTTCGTTACAAAGGTCTTATTTAGTTTTTACCAAAAGTAAAGTAACTGCAGTTTGACTAAAAGTTGACAAAAAATGCAAAGACTTTTCGTCAACTACAACTATAAAAAACAGGATGACTCAAATGTGATTAAGACCAATAAGCATTTTCGTCTGAAGACTAAGACTAAATCAAAAATGGCTGCCAAAATTAACACTGGCCTACACACACGTGCGCGCTACAATGCTGTTGCGAATGTATTAAATATGACTGATATATAATTCAATATATATTTAATTCAAGTAACCTCCTTGTACATAATTATTTTCTAGGGTTTAAAATGTATACAGATTTGACATTTTCCCCTCATACTTCTGTCGGAATGGGTACGAAGTTGGCATTGAATTTCATTTGAAATGGTATTAAAAAGGTCTTAAAAAGCCTTGAATTTAAGTTGGAGGATCCTGGGGGTACCCTGTTATGAGATTTCTCTTGGTCGCCATGAAAATGGCGTTTGTGTGCAGGCGAGCGGGTTTTGTTACCGGCTCGTTGGCTGCTGAATGTACCACTGCAGTAGCCTGTATGAAGGGGACTGACAGGGAAAGGAGTTTTAACTGTGGTTTGGCCGTGGCGGAACTCAGCCGTCTTTTCCCTCTTGCTGCCGCTAGGAGGGCTTCGCATGCTCAGTCTTCAGCGTGATCTTTGGCCGAGGGCCCCGTGGGGGAGGCGGCCTGTGATGGCTGGCCGAGCGCGATCTAGGGCGGCCGCCCTGGCGTCGCTGCGAAGGCTGGTTAGGCTGTGCTGGGCGCTGTGAAGCGGCTCGTGCAGGCGGCTGGTCACGTGAGCGGCCTGCAGAGGAACTAGAGCGTCGCGGCAGGAACAAGTTCATGGCCTGAGTGGTCTTCTCCACTTCGGAGAAGCGGTCGACGATCCCGTTCACCGCTGGGCCGAAGAGACCAGTAGGGGAGAGCGGCGCATTGAGAAAGGTGGCGCGCTCAGATTCCCTCATGTCGGCGAGCGTCAACCAGAGGTGCCTCTCTGTGACGGTTAACGCGGCCATGCACCTCCCTAAGGCTTGAGCTGTTGACTTGGTAGCGCGAAGGGAAAGGTCCGTCGCGCTTCTTAAATCCGTGAGGGCAGCTGATCCGGGCCTCTCTCGTCCCACTCACGGAGGAGATCGACTTGGAGGATCCACAGCGGGGATAGATATATACCCCTTCTCAGCGGCGCCGTCCACTTGGGAGAGCGACGCGGAAACATGAGAGTGTAGCCTCGCGGAGACTGGTACATTCCACGACTTAGCCAGTTCCGTGTGGAGTTCTGGAAGGAAGGTTGCAGATCTGGAAGCGGGCGCTTGGGGGCGGCGGTTCTGAAGAAAACAGCCGTCTAGTCTGTTAGGCGCAGGCTCCTTAGGCGGTGACCACTCGAGGCCGAGGCGGTCGACGGCCTGGGAAAGGAGGCGCATCAGCTCAGCGTCCACTCCAGCATGAGTCCGACCGGATTGCTGGAAGGAGGAGGCGGAGTGTTGAGAACCCGACCACTCCTCACTGTCCGACGCCAGAATGGAACAGCAGTCTCCTGTGGCGTTTCCTTCCGCCTCGTCATCCGAAGTGACGGCAGTGCGTCCGAGAGAGGGGGCGGAGAAGGCGTAGGCGAAGCTCGAGGGAGGGGCTCCGGCGAGTGCTTCTCAGATTCCACAGGCTCCGGCAGTCTTTGGGAACGGCGCTTCTTCTTGCGCGGTACCACAAAGGATGGAGTGACGGCTTCCGGGTTGAAAACTTCGAGTCGAGCCCGCAGGGTTTACATAGGAAGTTGTTCGCAGTGCTCGCAGCCTCCAGACGAGAGGGCGAGGGCTGCGTGTTCCTGGCCCAGGCAGAGAGCGCAGATGACATGGCGGTCTCCGGCGCTGAGCGGGGCTCTGCACGAGCCGCAGGAAGTGCGAGGCATCTTGAAAAAGACGGCTCGCTTGCTCTTTTAGGAAAAGGGGGGTGTCGCAGCGGCGAACACACACCGAGAGAGTAGAGCTTGTAAAAGGATACGTCGCCAGATAGCTCAGCTCGCACGGATGGCTGAAGGGCGGCGAAGTCGGCCGGTTTCTTCAGGCGCTTTCCTAGCTGGCTGTGTCACTTTTTCAACGGCGGCGCGGCTTCTCAAAGTCCAGCGATGCGAAGAGCTTCGCTGAAGAGATGAAAATCAGGGAAGCAGCCTCCGAGCCCTGCTTATATACGCTAGGCCACGCCCATTCTGGTGGGCTGAGACGCGATGAGGGCGCGAGCACCCTTCATTGGACGTGACGTCACGTCATGCTCACTGGTAGGCTGCTGCAGTTGCCGCAGGGCAGCCAATGAGCACGCTTGACAGCCTGCTCTAGGTCTGCTAGCTACTGCACTGCGTTGACAATAAATACAAAATTAAAGATCATTTTTGGCTTCAATATCTCGAAAAGATTCATCTTTCCCGTAGCGTAAGCTAACTTATGCAATACGAGAGAACCTCTCGTAAGAGAACTGTCATGCAGAACAAGAAAAACAAATCTTACAACACCTTTAAATTTGGATAAAAGATGGTGTTATAAAGAGATAGTTCTCTCAAATCCAAGTATAGCTTTTTTTTCCCTCACCAACATGTAGTTCTAAACCTGTATGACTTTCTTTTTTTTCTTGGAACACAAAAGGAGATAATTTATTATCTGTTTGTGTGAATTAAATACTATCGTGGTACACTGTGGCTCACTTTCATGCTTAATAAGGCACCCAAAAAGTCCATGTTACTCACTAATGATTTTCAAGTGTTTTGATAAGTTTTAGTGATAAACAATGAATTTAAACATTTTCACTGTAAAATCGTGGTTATCATTGCTCTCCTCTGCTCATTCGCAAGGGGTTGGAAGAACATGAGGATGAGATAAAAATAGTGGTTCTCAACGGGGGCATTCAGAGAACAATGGGGGGCGTGCACAAGTTTAAATATAATGCAAATTTTTGTTCATTTACTTTTATTCATTTTATGCATTTAGTAATTTATTTGTAATAAACACTTTAAGTGGGCTATTTAAAAAGTGTTAGGACTATTTATATGTTAAATTATGTTAAAACATATGCGCAGAGTGTGAGGTCATATTGTGTGTGCGCGTCTATGGTGCACGTAGAAAAAAATTCGTCAGCAGCCGCTCAAAAAAAAAAACATTCATCCGCAGCCGTTCTACTCCTGACCGCAAGTCCACCGTCAGTTTTGTAGGTAAGGCACTAGGCCTAGACTTTTTTGTGTTCATTTCTATTGCATTACGATTGAAAGCAGTATCAATAATGTCAAAAATATGATATGCAGTCAAGTTTGGGTGTGTGTATGCTGTTTAAATGAGTGTTCTCACTGATACGAGTTTTGACGAGTTGTATTTTGACGACTTGATATTATTTCTTATTCAAAAGTGCCCCCCCCCCCAAAAAAAAAACAGCACCCCCAACCTTTTCCACCAACCAAAACATTTTCCCGCACCCCTGCCAAAGGTCCAGGCAAGACAAGATTAAACATGTTTACTTGCAAAATAATTGCCTAACATTCTAAAATCTTCCAGTTTAATGCGATATGTAAGCTATGTATCGTTTCTTTTGCAATGGCTATATTATTTTTCCAGTCATAGACCAGTGCTCAAGCACTGACTAGAATCACGCAGCGGAGGAATGGAAAGTTGACAAGCCATTAAAAAGTATTGACTTAAGAAACACTTATATATTTTCAATAAATCATGTTCCCATTCACTCCGTCGACGAATTTTAAAATGAATTAAACTAAATTCTATTTATAAGGTAAAACTTTTTTTTGTTTTTTTTTTGCATTTTTAGGCATTAACTAATGCCAATGCCTAATGCCAAAATGTTTTCTTTGTTCACCAAGTAATTTACTGGTCAGGATTTTTTTTTTAACTCGCAAGACAGTAAGGAGAAAATGACAATTTGATGGATAATTTAAATATATTCTGTAATCACATTTTGGTAATGTATTAATTCCACCATCACATCTGAGCGCAAAACGCTGCTTGGATAGTTTCAATATATTTTTACTGCATCTTTGCAGCTTTGAAGACCAGCAGCAGATACTTGAGTTACGCAGTGGCTGTTAGGTAGTAAGGAATGACTTATTCACAAGATCTGACTGTTGTCTTGTAGGCTTGTAGGTCAGGCTTGTTGGTCTGACTGTCATCTTGTAAGGCTTGTAGGTAAATATACATTTCATCCCCCTGAGGACTAAATGATAGAAGTGAGATGTCATTGTATCAGACACTTTTGGCTTTTGAAGATTGAAATGTCCAACAGTCTGTTTCCACGGGGATGAGTCATTGCTCACAAATCTCCATAATGTTGACGTCAATTAGCTCAGAAACAAAGAATGAGAAACAGCGATTCACTGCTCTTTTCATTTGTAGAGGCATAAAAGCAATATTGAATTTATGTAGCTAGCAGGGTGTTAATGACCTTACAATGGTATTGGTCTCAGACATTAACATTACCTAGAAAGGCATAATGTTTATACAGAGACCATTTTATATTTTCAAACATAAAGCTTATTGTTGCAGGTGATAAAAGTGCTGTAACGGTGCATACAAAATTAACATTTATTGTAGTGATGATTTTAGTAAGTCTGTTGTTTTATTTGTCTTAGAAATATCAAGCATGAACCCTCATTAGTCTCAGTGAATCCATCATTTATTCTCAAACACAAATCTCATAGTACTTTTTGTCTCCAGCTAAGAGCATTAACCTGTATTTAATTAGTAAACAAGTTCTAGTTTCTGCTATAGTTTCACGACCCTTATTCCCAGTCCTGGACTCAATGGGATGTTTTATTCAAACTCATCATTAACCACATCATTTCAAGGTGTAGTATTTTGCAATCTAATGGTCCCTCAGATGTCTGGATCTAGTCAGTTTGGTAATATAATGCAGTCATCTGCATTATCTAAAACTGATTCATCAGTCAATATCTTAGTAATTCCCATAAAATATAGGCTACCTATAGGACATGAGGTCTTAATGTGATAAGATCTGAGATCAGTATTTAATTTTTTAAGAGAAATTGAGTTGGACAGGTAATTATTCACACCATGTAGTATTGGTGATTTTATTTATTTGGTTATAATTTATTGGTTGAGTAACATAAAGCTGTAAAAGGGAACATATAAACTTGACCATTACATTTCTTTTCACATTCCACAACTAGCAGGACCTTGAGGACTCTCAGAAGTCATTTACATTACAAGTTTTAAGGAATGGGGACTGAAAACAATCTCTCTTTTGCTTGGAAGTACAGTGCATACATTAATGTATTAATGTAATTGCCAAAGTCATTGAATATTCCAAGTTTATCACATTTAAAAACACCCTTACGATATTCCAAATCCATTTGGAAAGGACAATTAATTTAGAGTATGAAGTCCGTTTGAAGTGAATATTTAGCTGATTGTCCAAGCTAAAAGCTTTAAAAGTAGAAAAGGACCAGGGGCTGTCAATCTCCAAAAAATGACAAAACACCATAGTGGTACGAATTGCATGTTCTAAATCTCCTGAAGACATGAAAGAACTTAAATAATTGAAATGGCCTCATGACAGCCAATGTCAAAACCAACCACCTGACAGTTTAATGTAATGTTAACCCATAAAGCGATGTGGTTTCATAAGTTTGATAATTTATCTGCCATGTCAAGTTGACAAAGACACTGAAAGGTCATGATGTATTGGTTTATGTCAAGGTGTCATAATAAAGACTTCTCAAACAATGTCATATTTGCATTACAAATGTCATAATTGAGCGAATGACACGTAATGACAGTTGTCATAAACATGCATAAAACCTCCTTCATATTCATTACATGTGTCAAGTCATGATTATGAAGGTGTCATGTCAGTCTTATGCACACCCCTTCAAGTAAAGTGTTACCGCCTCAGTTATACACGTAAAAAGTATGCCCATATGTCCTATAAGACATATGTTATGTCTTGAGTGAACAAGTTTGGGACGTGAGTCAGTATTGGATCCGCACATTACTAGGTCTTAAAGTGAAAGCAACCTAATACGCTCCTGTCTGTCGTTAATGTTAGGGGAAAAAACAAACAGAAGTCTACTTAAACTTAAAGAACTGTTTATATTTTTTAGGATAATATGGTAAATGTGGTATTCTAATTATAAAAAAAAGAACATTGTGAAAATCACAAAAAAATATCGCGAAATCATGGAGAGAGACTGTTTAAACTCAAAGTTGTTATAAAATAATAATTGTATCTACATTCTGGTGCAGACGTGGATCCGCTGCGTAAAGTTAACCATGTTTCAGGGCAAAAATTGCATAGAACTTCTGTGACATCAGAAAGGCCCTTTTTAAAAAAGATTTTCGGTTCTTACACTGGTTACCTAACTTTTATTGGGGGTTCAGGATGCGCCTCTCTACTGAAGATTTTTGAAATAGTCTGCTTTGCCTTAGTGCTTTGTGATTTTTATTTATTTAAAATTTTTATTTATGCAGATATGCCTATGTCACGAAAAAATTGAAGACCGGAAGTACGTCTTTTAGTTGGGATACGGCTCTTCCGGTTAGCTTTTTACAATGGTGGAGTCCGATAGATACTGCTGGACCAAATCTCTCCGCAACCTGCCTGAAGTCACATATGAAGATGTGGTTCGGATGGTAAATGAAAACTGTCAAGTGGAAACGTCAAAACTGAGGAAAGGGTACACTACAACAACAGCTGCGGGTGTAGCCTGCCATTGTTGTTATAGCTCTAGCCGTTCACCAGTAAGGTAAACGTTTCTATGGTAACAGCGAGTTGGACCAATCAGCAGACGTTGCTGCTACGCTTAGGATTGTGGGTAGTGTCGTTTTTTTTTCATACGATCGCGGATAAAACATATTTTTTCTTAAAACAAGGTTGATTTCATACGAACTTAAAGCTTCTACAGGAGCAAAAACCTTAATTTCGCAACCTCATAGCTTGTGGTCAGTCTACCTCGGATGGTTTAGACAATATGGCTGAAAATCTAAATCCTTTCGAGAAATACTGTTGAAAAATACCAGAAGTTCTGGATCCCTACTCAGCGTTCCGGAAGCAGGAAGTGTGACATAGGCCTATTGATTTCATGTTTCAGAGAATACCTCTACAGAGATATTATGTCTGCGTTTTCTGTTTATTACTAACAATGCAAGTTTGTCATAGAAATAGGAAATTATGAAATGTACAAAGTGGTTTCCTCAAAGGAAAGCCTCCTCACTTTTTGATTGTGAAGCTAAGTCTAGTAGCCTATTCTGTTAATTTCCTTTTTTTAGACACCATTCCCTGAAGTAATTTAGAGTAACTCCCTCAGATTGCTATTGTAATGCACTCATAAATTGACTCAATCTATGAATTAAATTTGGACATATAAGAGCTGGTTATATCCTGCTCCGTTATTGTTGATTGTAGCTTATTGCCATGCCAACAAAATAATCAAATAGCTGCACCTGTCATATTCAATGTAATGCTACCCATATGCATCAGTATAATAATAATAATAATTAATTACATTTATGTAGCGCTTTTCTCGGCACTCAAAGCACTTTACATAGAAGGGGGGAATCTCCTCAACCACCACCAATGTGCAGCATCCACCTGGATGATGCGACGGCAGCCATATTGCGCCAGAATGCCCACCACACACCAGTTTATTGGTGGAGAGGAGACATGTGATGAAGCCAATGAGTATATATTGTAATCAGTATGAGTATGGTAATAGTAATCAGAAAGCCTTTCTTTAATCTGTCTTTGGAGACATCATGGCATTCAGCCAAAGGCCTATTATAGTGGTGAGTGTTGAACAGTACGGTTCTCAATGTTAAATCATACCTTTTGCAATAATATAGATATGCCATATGAGAAGTGCTGTCCCGTCAGGGAAATCAGCCAACAGTGGAGGATGTTTTTTACACTGCAACCGCCCTGACTGGGAGTTAATGAACAAAAAACTCCTTTCCAAAAATTAATTTGTTAATGCTAATTTTCTAATGATGACTTTCGGCTGCTAACAAGTGTTGTACTCTCAGGTCTGATTATAATATTTAAACAAAATTAATTTCAGAGTTCTGACCCCAAAATTAGTGCTCAAAATGTGCACAAATCCAATCCGAGTCTATGTTTAACTCTTGACTAAATTAATTGTGAATATATCCCTGGGAAAGGGAAAAGTGCAACATTGTAATATATTTGATGATGTTGAACAGTAAAGCCATGTCAGATAAAGGCCAATGCATATGGAATGGTTAATGTCTGAAGATATTCATGAAATTGTTTGAAAGCAGGCTGCCAGTCAGCATATGCACAAGGGTATCATTAGCCTCCATTAGCTGCCAGTAATACCCTAATTTTCCGAGCTGTGTAATTGTAACGTTGAAGGGACCTCGGCGCAAAGGGAAGTTCAAATGGATCGATTAAGTGTAATTCAGCCATGCTGTTAACTGCACCTCAAAACACAAGATATCTGCTCTTTGTCCTCCTTATGCAGGGATAGTGATGGTGAGTGGTCCATCGCTGGAAAGAAAAAGTAGCTGCCCTTTCCTTTGAGGCTTAATTTTTCTTTCACAGATGCTGGCTAAGTGGAGACATGTCTAAATCAGGAGCAGGTGATGTTTGGTGAGAGGTGGATGGTGACCTCATCATGTTTACAGCAAGTAGGTGCGTGATGCTGGAACCTCTGCATCAGAGCGGCTCTGTGTGGGCTCAATGGTTTCTGTGTGTGTGCCGCACACGGCTGGAAAATAGAGGGGATGCATTTATGAACCCCTGGAAAAGCTCAGTGCATTTTTCATTTCGTATTTTGTCAGAGAAATCGATGCGCAACCACCCTGAGCTGAGATTTAGAGGGTCAACACTAAATACACACCGGTCCCGGACGTAAATCTCAGCAGTGGTAGCCTGTCCTCTCGAATACCCTACTTTGGCAAACAATAGCCTAGCATTCCCTTTTATGTCTTGGAGGCTTGCTGATTTGTGTTTTCTGGAGTAGTTACTCTCTGAACTGTGTCAGCTTTATGTATGTGTGCGCTCTGAAGTTGTACTGTTGATATTTCTCATTAGCGGTGCTGAGTTGCAAGGCTTGCTCTTTGCTTTTCGTGTCTATCTTCAGGGGACACAGTGCCCGCTGTCGTAATTGGTGTGGAAACTGATATCTGTTCCCGCCACACGCTGCTGTGGATTGTCAACATTTCATAGTCCCTCAGCTGTAATCTGCAGATAATAAGTGCGTGTTTTTGGATACACTCTCCTCAGTGTCCCCTACCCTACAGTCCTCAACCTTCCTCAGTCTCATTGACATTCAGATCAATCTGCGGGAGCATGAGCTGGCTGTCATGAAGACTCTTAGATGATGCCCATAATCTATATTAACAAAGAAGTGGCCTGGGGTGAACCTTGGCCATCGTTGCGATCAATTTCTTCTTTGATGGCACTGCATATTGATTTAGACATCTGTGTCGCACACAACTGCAAGCGTATAGTACATGAATGGTGCAAACAGAGTTTTATGATTGTTTTTGGCTGGTGTGAGGAATGATTTGATCAAAGTAAAAACACCCTGGATTGTTCTGATACCTCTTCATCACAAATGTTGCAAATGTATAAGGCCCATAATACAGCAGCATGTCAGCAAGAATTTACTGTCATGTTGAAATTTGTAACGTGAAATATTGAAAAAAACATTAAGAAGTTTTTTGCATAACCGAGCCCACATGGAATTCTACTTACCACTTGTGTGTCTTTATTAAATATTAAGGATAATTTGCTTATTTAGGCTAATCTGTTAATAATGTGATCACTTGTAATCACTTAATTACTAACATGGTTAATCTACTTATAATAATAGTAGTTTATTGTTATAATTATAATAATTTACTCATAAGAACCTCTCTTATGAACCATTATTTTCTTACTGTAAAGAACATTTTAAAAATATTGAAGGACATTTTTTCCACTATGAAGAACCTTTTGTGCAATAAAAAAGGTTCCATGGAATTTAAAATATCTTCATGGAACCATCAATGGCAATAGAGAACATTTTAAAGAAGCTGTTCAGTTCATCATGTGCAGGCATGTGACTGACAAATTACATTAATGTTCCATAAAGGGCACACAAAATACAAACCTTATTTTCAGAAAAACATTTTCTTACACCGTGTCCTAACCAGACGCGATGCCATAAGATTCCAGATTCCAAATTAAGATTTAATTTGTCTGTCCACACTAAACGCGACGAGATGCAACAAAATCAATCAAAACCCACAGCCAATCAGAACAGCGTGCGGGCGGAGTCTCGCGGCAAGTGCACAGCACCAGAGAGTAATCTTGATGGCAATTGCCAGAAAATGGATAAGTAGGCTAAATAATCAAATTCACAAATATTACACCATTTAAACATTATTCAAATACATGGGCTACTGAGTTACTGAACAATCTTTGTCAAGTAATACACTTCTTTGTTCACAGTTTGAATGTTCTTGTTTCCATTTGTTTAATTTCAAGATCTGAGGTGAATTATCCATTGTTGCTTTTATAGCTACAAAGCTGGGAGCACTAAATGATATTCAAAGTCACATTACATGCTTTTAACATTAAATAAATCACATAAACAGTACCTGAGATTATCATTGCCACACTTTGTGTTTGTTGTTCCAGCGCAGCGTCGCAGAAAAATAGAAACTGTTTCTAAAATAGAATCGTTGCGTGTCGCCGTCATGGCAGGTTTGGACAAAAACTCTGATTAACATGGAAAAGATACCTTTTATCACGTGTCGCGGTGTCGCGTCGCATGTACTTAGGACACAGTGTTAATTTGCCAAAAATGGCAGACTGCAGGAACATAAAACCTTTTCTCAATTGTTTATGTAGCCCAATATACTAATCACAATCCAAGTAGCATCCATCTGTTTTGGTTGAGCACTTCAAACTACCCCTTCATTTTCCTACAAATCATTAGAAAGGTCTAAATTTTTATTATAAAATATAAAATTATTATGATAAACATCTTTAACGACAATTTCTTCATTTTTGTTAGGAAATCCTGAGAAAAAAACTCCTGTACACTTCTTTACATTAGAGAAGACTTGTTGATTTGCATGTTTACTTCAAGTATTATTTTTTCCTATTTTTTTTACCCAAAATAGGGTTTTTATTGAGCTTTAGTTTACAAACATGTAATTTCTGTTTCATTCATACTCATATCCAGAGGGCGCCCTCCTTGCAAAAAGTCAACAGTGAGACTCATAGAAGTCATAAAACTTATGACTTTCCAGGAAATTCCTTATATGGACAAACACATCCAGATATCACTGTTGCTGAATAAAATGCAGATAGAGACGTATTGACTGAAGCGTGAGGATGATAAACACATTGCGACATCTAGACATCTCGAATATTTTCATAAGAATAACGTATGCTTATAATGCAATACTAGCCTTTACAACACCTGTATCGATGTATAGAATAAAATATAATTTTTGCCTCATTCTATGATATGAAGCCACGTCAGATCACAAAAGGAAGTTATTTCAAGCACTCGACTGACATCATGAAGTGAGTTTGTTTGGAGTAAGAACATGTCATTACAAGAGGCTCTTCCACTACTTGAAGCTCCAACACCACTCATTCCAAACCATCAGTCATTTTGTCATGAAGAGCTTGCTACAAGGTTTTTCCCTCTTTACTACTTACTACTATGTTTTTCTGGTATTGTATTCATCTTGAAAGACAGGCACTATGAAAACCTTTTGGCTATTTGCTTTATTGATAAACGTAGCGGAATTCATCGTCTACGAACACTTTATGGCAAACATGAACAATTAAAACTGTGCACAGTAAATACTTTGGAAATGAATAATGTGTATGATTGAGCATTAATCTCAAGCTTACTGGCATTTTGTTTTGTCATGTCCTCAACCAATTTGCCTGTAAATTGGTTTTGCTGTTGGCTCTAGATGTCAGATAGCAAAGGCTGTTTTTTTTTTGTTTTTTTTTTTGCAAGGCCTTCGGTTTGATGTTTAAATGAGCAGTAAGATAAACAGGGGTGTTGATACTCAATCCAGTCCCCTGTGTTTCCTGTTACGAGGTGACGAGTCCGTGTCGGTCCACCCATGAAGCATAATAAAGTTTCATGCCCTCCTCGGGGGAAATTCCTCATCTGGATCTACAACAGGACGGAACAGGAAGTGGTATAGATGTGAGAGCTTTACCTTCGTGTGAAATTGCATGTGGCAGTGCAATTTCCATCTCAAGTGGTGTGCCCATCTAGCCCACCACTTAATTTTCACTTATGATTGAAAAAGATTTTCCAGTCTGCACAGAAGCCATTTTACCTGGATTCCGTGGCCCATAGGATCTTGTCATCATTCGGCGAAGTGTGGCAGAAACGACATGCCAGCGAAGCCTCTCTGCTGTGGTCTGTCTGTGTCTTGTCTTTGGCATGACATTTGTTTGTGCCATCTTAGTGGTACTAAAACAAGGTTGTCACAAAACAATTCCATTAATGGGCATTTCAGGAAAAAAAAAACAACCTTTGAAGTAAACAACAGATACCATCTGGCGGCTCGGATACGTGGTCAAAACCCTCCATTCATTTCCCCTTACAGGGTCTGGAGTGTAGAAGAAAGATGACATGACAGCATCTCATTATCCACTAAATACCAGCAGATTAATTGCAATGACAATGACAGATGGCTCATTATCGCATCATCCAGAGAGGATTCTGGGAAAAAAAGTACAGGTACAGAATCATATGCGCAGTGATGGGATCACTGTACAGCATGAAGCCAGTAATTTAGCATTTGGCATGGCTCTGTGACTCTGTGAAGGTATTAAGGCTCCGTACCGCAATGCTCACTGGTTACTTTATTAGCAGGCAGCACGCTTATATTAAAAGATTCACCTTGGTTTGTGTTTTTTTATTTTTTTTATTTCCATGTAACTGCCCATCACCAGTGGGCTATATACAGTAAACCGTGTGTCAACGGGTTCATGTGAAAACTTTAAATGCTTAGAAATTAGGGAAGCGCCGATCCATCAGCTCCGATACTGCCATTCTTTGCCAGATGGGGTAGGCTATCGGTCAGACGAGACTAGTGGTGGAACGGATCTCAAAATTCACGGTTCGGATCATTTACGGTTTTCGAGCCACGGATCGGATCATTTTTCGTATCATAAAAAAAACAAAACAAAAAAAACAAACATATATATATATACATATACAGATCTTTAAAGGTCAACTCAGTTTGTGTTGACTTTTTGAAAAGGGAGCAATTTTTCAGTATCAATTTAGCCAGCTGTCATTCCCTCCTGTCCTCTGCGTCTCCTTCCATATGCACGTTATTGAATTGTCATAATCTATATTATAATCTATATAATGGTCTATTTTTGGCATGTGCACAAATTACGTATTTTCAAAATTGACTAGTACAGTTGTTGTTAAACTGGGGTCATGGGGCAGTAAAGGGGTGCTTGGTGGTCTGTAGAAAATGTGAGAGAAAAAGGTACTTTACAGATTATATTTTTAGAGTTGAAAGATAGCATGTTATTAAATGAATACATTAAATATTTTATGCAATAATGTTAAATACTTCTTATAATATTTAAGGTTAATTTTGCTTTCTAAAGACAGGTTGAAAATCATGAGATTACTGAATAAAAGAAAAGAATAAAACGTAATTAGTTTTAAACACTCATAAAATTTTTTTATTTTACAGGTTTATAAATCTAATATTACTATAATAGAAAAAAATATAGTGTCAACTTAATACAAAAGTGAATATTTTCTCTATATAATATATTTTAATATTATCCTTTGGCCTTGGATAATTGGCCTAGTCACTTTGGCCAGTGACTTTTTTAAAATATAACTTTGGAAACAACATGTCTATTATGATTCGTTATATTTTTCTCACAAAATGTAAATGGACCTTTATGCATGAAAATATTTAGCTGCCTTTATATTTTGGGAAGGGGGTCACAAAGGTCACAAGCTGCTCACAAGGTGATCGTCATATATTATTTACTCTTCCTTGGTCTTAAAACGTAATGCTAAAACGACCACAAGCTGTTCAGTTCATTATTAAGCAAGCATGTGACTGACAAAGGACATTAGTGTTCCACACAAGCTATACAAAATACAAACCTTAACAAGAAATATTTTCAGACAAACATTTTCTTAATTTGCCAAAAATGGCAGACTGTAGGAACATAACACCTTTTCTCAATTTTGGTTATATATATATATATATATATATATAGCCCAATATCACTAATCCCAATCCAAGCAGTATCCATCTGTTTTGGTTGAGTACTTCAAAATACACCTTCATTTTCCTAAAAAAATAACAACTCCTGAGTCCTGTACACTTTTCTACACTGGAGAAAAAAAACGTATGGATTGGCATGTTTTTTTTATCAAGTATTATTTTTCCTATTTTTACCCAAAATAGGGTTTTTTGAGCATTAGTGAGCACACACATGTAATGTAATGTTGGAACGGTATTGGCGCGCTAGCGTAAGGGAGGTGAAACAAAAAAAGCGAGTAATAAATACACCCGCTATTTTATAATTTACAACGCGTGAGCTCGAGGGTTTGCTTGGGCGTGTGTGTGTGCGTTCGAGGCTGCGAGCGTGTGCGTGCGTGCATGTGAGTGTGTGTGTGTTATTGTAACTTAAGTACACTTGACAGTTTCATGTGCTTTTTGTATTTACTATTGTCTGATCTAAATGGTCCTGTCGTCTGTTGTGTTCAGACTTAAGTTGTGTTAGATGTTTGCTACATTTAGAAAGTGAAACTTTCTTGGAGCAGCTAACATAAAAAGGAAGTTCAAATATCTATATCTGACCGCTTGTATTGATTGACGGCAAATGTAGGCATGTGCAGTAATACTTAAAAGTGAGGATGCAACGCATCATGATATTGAATCTAATCGAATCTTTGACATGATAATCGTAATTGACCTATGGCTAAGCCACGCCCCCAAACGCGATGAGCCAATCACAGTGCGCATAGCTAACGCAATACACTCGGACATTCTCTGCTTCCACGTCCATTGAAATGCATTGCAGTTAGTCAGTTTTCATTCGTTTTTAAATGTTTTTTCTTGTCATTTTAAGTTTAAAATGGTCAAACGTTGTGCATGTGGTACATGCAACTCCGACACTAGGTATCCCGAGAGGCTGGGCGACTGTGTATTTTTTACCAGCGTATTTTTTTTTTTAAATGATTATTGAAATTTTACCTTTCCCAAGCCACATCTCAACCGAGAAGTGTCTGGTCTGGATTAAGTTATGCGGAACCACAACACCAACTAAAGGTGGATAAATTAAACAAGGATGTCTACATCTGTTCTAAGATTCGTATTTGAACGTGATCTTTAACATCTCTAATGTAACGTTAGGCTAACGTTAGCATAACATTAGAAAATGTTAACGTTAGCTTCTAGCTGCGTTGTACATCATGTCACTTAGCTTCATTAACATATCTGTAAATAACCGAGATAACAAACGTTAGCAATGTTGTGCTGAATGATTCATGTAAATACTGTAGCACTAAACTAACGGAGAGGTACTCTTGGTGAAGATAGTAAAAAGGCTTGTCCTGGAAATGTATGCAACTTAGACCTGTACATATCTAATTTGATCATGAACTATTAATTACATATTAAAGAAGCACAACATTTTAGACAACTTTCTACCAAAGTGGGGAACTTTTTTTTTTTTTTTTTTTAGCAAAACATGTAGCCTTTTCACTCCTCTTCAACATAACTAAATATTCAAACTATTTACATACAGTGTCAATAGCGCCTGACACCGAATGTTGACTGTCCGAGTGAGTGGAGGGGGCGTGGTTTAGCCATAGGTCAATTGAATTGAATTGTGAGACCAGTCACAATTGGTTAATTTCTGTTTTTGAAAGAAGTCTCTTATGTTCAACAAGGCTACATATATTTGATGAACAGCAATATAGTAATATTGTGAAATTACCATCACAGGAATAAAGAAAATTTTAGTAAAGCAGAATTTTCAGCATCATTACTCCAGTCTTCAGTGTCACATGATCCTGCTGATTAGACCTTAAGAAACATTTCGTATTAGTATCAATGTTTAAAACAGTTATGCTGCTTAACCATGCTAATTTTTTTCAAGATTCTTTGATTAATACAACGTTTACAAGAACAGCATTTATTTCTAATAGAAATGTGTTTTTACATTATAAATGTATTTACTGTCACTTTTGATCTGATTAAAAGTATTTCTTTCTTAAAAAACAACAACTTTTGGTTGATAGCAGCGTGTGTTTATTATATTGTATATTTGTTAATAATTATGATTACGCTTGCCTACATTTTTTTCTTGACAAGAGACTCAGGTTACCAAGTGTATTGAAATGGAGAGCTTCACCAAATGGCCCCCGAATAGACTTGCATAAATATAGAACTGGCATTGGGGGAGGTCATTCATAGCATCATAAAGGTTTGCTGTGATGCGTTTCTGGACAGGCCTGTTTGACACGAGCAGACTTCCCACACAGCACAACACAAACAACATGTGACCTTCTCTTTCCTCAGGAGCCACCGTGCAAATGCTTATCAACACCTTTTCTTTTTCCAAGACATCTACACACTACACACACTTTACATGCTATTGAAATTCTCCAGTTAGTAAAGAGAAAGCAAGACCCACGGGGCAGAGGTGAAGTCAGATTTAAGCCAGTGTTCATAAGACAGAGTTGACAGCGTACAGCATGTACTACCTATTTAAGATAGAATAGGTAAAAGACATGTCGCTCTATGTTGATTCTTTACTGTTACAGTATTCTGTGAATTAGCGCTTCTCTATCCTAGTTTCATTCAAACAGTTGCGGTAAAGTGTAACAGAGGATGCTATGGACAGGCAAGGGCTCCATCTGGAAGGCTTGATGACAAAGAAAATCTTACAGGAGTGAACGAGAACAGCTTGCGTTTGTTGATGAAACCGGAGCGTGTCTCAGTCTGACTCAAAATCGCACTCACGGTGTGCCTTCATCATTGACAGGACATTTGATATTGACTCACTAGTAGTAACCAATACGTCATTTGTGATTTAACTAGTCTATGAAAACTTTATGAAGGTAGTAGGCAAAGTAACTCATTTACAAATACGTAGAGAAAATAGATGGTATGACGAAAGCTAATACTCTGATTTGTCTCTCTGTTTTGATGTTAAGAGTCTGTGCCATAGTCACTCAATCTTTTTATAGAGTCCACTCATTTCCATTTATTCAGGATTTGCCATTTCATCTCATTTGGAACACTTTCAGTTGCCATGGAAAATGTTATTTTAATTGAGTGTGGCTTTTTTTGGTGCCTTGATGAATATAACTAGCTTTCCACCCAGACTTCATCATAATCACTTCCAAATTTAGGTGGTTAAGCATTGCTTAAATTTAAAAAGAAGTCTTAATAACTTTCTATAGCCTAACTAAAAAGTAAAAACACTTCCATTTTTCATGGAAATTTGTTGCAATCTCGTGCTTGTCTTGTCCTGTCAACCATCTGGCTTAAATGGCAAATAATGCACAAACAGCCTCTAACCAAATAATTAGAAAAATTAATAAGAGTATTTCGATTTTTCTGTTATTATTTTAGATGTTTTGCCACAAACGTCGTCCCAATGCATTTTGGCTGCATCTGTTTGCTTTTGATGAGGAACAATTTGATATCTTGATGAAAGAATCTATTTACTCTTTTGTTAAATTTATGCAGTGTCTTGTAAATACTTCCTTGCGGATGGAGAATTTTGTCTAAAAGAGTTGGAATATCCAATTTGTTTCAATTGGACGGTTTCTGACATGGACATGCAATCTGCTAAGACTAATTTGGATTTATTTGTTGGTTGCCATTCTGAAATGCTCCCTACTAACATTAATGCAAAGTGAATCTATTCAATTCCACAGCAGGTATTATCAAGACAAATATGGCATTATGGGAACAAGGAAAAACCTCTAATTTGTCGGTCACTGTCTGCTGAACCCCTGCCATTATCAAATATGGCTGGAAGCCTGGCCCGACCTTAAAGTGAAGCACCTGAGGTTAATTCTGTGGACACGTGGTCATGAACCTTGGAGTTATTCTACGGTCCCATCCTGACCAGAGCAGATGTCCTTATTCTTTAAGTTTATTTATCAGCATTCACATTTCATTTCCTTTTCCTACTTTTAAGGTTGTTGGTCTGACAAGCCAAAGTTTTGACTGTCGACTTTACGCCTCCTGCATATTGTAGTTTATTGAGGCCTAGAACCATCTATTCAGAAGTGAAGGTGCAGTCTGAACCCCACCAATCACATTTCACTGACTTTTTACTTGACATTTAGAGGTGGCTAATGGACCGCTGTGCATCAGAAGGGGCTGTTTGTCAAACATTGACCGATATCTTGTTTACTAGCAATTATCTAGCAAGTTCCTTGTCATAATCGCTCAATGAAGCAGCCCCGACCTTTGTAAACAGTCCATTGTTTCCCTCAGAAAGCACATACTGTATATACTACATTAGGTCTGTCAATTGGTAAATAAATTGAGAACATTTATCTCAATTCATATATAAAATCCATAATCAGAATGAAATGTATAAATTTCTTTTAATGTCAAAAATAAAATTAAAAACTGCAATTTATCATGTGCTCACCCATATCAGGGATATCCAAAACATTTATGAATTTAAATACACTGAGAACTGCAAACTTCTTGACCTTGTATATGCAACAAATGTTTTCCATTTCTACTTTTTTATTCTGTGTATAACCTTCAGTTTTCAGTAGTTGTGAACTTTCTCAGGTTTCGCTAAGGCCCATAGTCTAAGACAGGATAATGGATGACAGTAACCTATGCTAGGGTTTTTCTTTTTTTTTTTCTTCTCTTTTGGATGCAGTTATTGTCAGCAGTCTTTGAACTCTGCCCTCTTGGGCAACTGGGGGTAAAGTGTTTGGCAGCTGAGCTTGGCTCCCGTTTTGCTCTGCCATCTCTCTTCCTCTTTTCTGGGCCATGGGCTCCCTATTATTAGTGGCTCTTTTAAAGCTACACTATCTTACTATCTCTATATCTCTTACTTTGTAATTCCTGTAGTATTCTCCATGCTTTTTGGTTGCCAATAGCCTCACTAAATTGTGTTCTAATTTATGTCTCATTCACCTATGCACAGACAAAAAAAGTATTTAAACTACGGTAGTCTAAATTGGTGTCAACAGAAAATATTTAATCAACAGTTTTACTTTTATGTTTATCATTATTTCTCTCATTATCCTTAAAGGGATGAACATTTAGTTTTGAACCTATGACTTACTTCTTGTTCTTTAGAATTTTTTTTATCCAGACAAGTGGTTTAGACACAATTGACTTTCATTAAATGGTCAAAATGAAACATCATTTACACACCATTGGTTGTGCTGGAGGTTGAGATCAAATGGCTGACAAACATTTTGTGAAAGTATTTAAACACTGAAAAGATTTACGTACTTCACCTTTAGTAGCAGAAAATAGTGACAAACAAGAATGATGCAGTTTGTACATTTCATCATCAGTCACACCAGCCCTATAAATTTGACTTGAACAGGGATTTATGTTGGATAAACACCCCCATAAACCGTCTCCCAAAGCCACATTGACCTTAATGTTGCAACATTATGGTATATTATGAAGGGTGAATGTCTTCTCCCATATTTTTTTGCTCTTTGTCCCTGAGACTGATAAGCTTGACCTTTTTTCTCTTCCTAAAAAAAAAAGAAAGAAGTAAAGAGCATTTCTGCTGCTAGTTTTGATGCTTTTCAACAATTTCCATATAATTTTTGCAGGATGTAATTTCATTTAAATGTTTCAGCCCACACAATTCATTCTCTGACACTTGAAATGAAACTCATTCTTTATCTGAAATTAAATCAGTCTTAATGTGCAGATGAAAACATTTTCACTGTTCATTGATGACATAATCCAGATGTTTATTTCCAATCTCCTCATTTTCTGATGCGATGGAAATAAATTGATTTTTATCAGTGGCAGTTGCATTAGATTTGGCTCCAAGACAGTTAGTTGTTTCTGTATAACGTATTCTCCATGTGCCCTTTTCTGACTGTGGTTTATTTTGGATCTTAGTGGCTGGTGGCATTTGGCATAATGTTTCTGTTGATATGGGCCTATTTGCCGTTTCTCTGTGTGGGGCTTAAAATCTGTCATTTTCTCAGGCTCTGTGAGTAGTGCTCTTTTTACTGTCTTGCGCCTTTGATGTCTTCTCCACAGACTGCCATCTCCGCACCTGTTTCATTGGCCTCTGTCTCGCTCTGTTCTGGGTTCAACTTTAAGGTCCTATCTGAAACTGCCACGAAGACCCAATAATTTCTTATGTAAATGATGCTCGAGTGAAATGGGATGCCATGTGTTTGTTCACGTACAGCCGTATAAGAAAAAATGGCATTGATGGTCAGTCAGACTGCCGCAGACAGAAAGGTGAAGAGAGGTTGTTTGTCCTGGCTGCACTGTAAGCTATCTGAGACTGATTGCTCATTGAGCGCTCTCCCACTCTCTCTTTAATCAACTTGTCACCTCCTCGTTTTCATTAACCTCCATTTGTTTTGAATCATCATCATCAATTACATCACTTATGTGTTAGCCGACATGATCATCTGTTCATTTAAATTTTTGCAGGCACATAAGGAAGTTTGCCATTTGTCAGAAGTGACAGGAAGGATTTGGGAATGAAGCTATTGCGTGAAGTTGACGCATGACTCATCATTTCCTGTTTACGCTTAATTTGTTTAACGACTTATCTTTGATCTTCTCCTTGCAATGCCAAAAACATATACACAAACACATGTACATACAGTAAAAGATTACATGACTGTAGATGCTTAAACTTTTGTTTGAAACTAAGTTCATAATTTATATTTTTCTTTTAAGGCATTTCTAAAAATAGATTGGTGATTTAATTTGCATCACTTTTTTATTTTTCCAAGTTGTCATGCTTGATAATAACCAATAACACTTGCTATTTATAGCATTCTAAAATATACACAATATAAAAACCACAACAAATAAGAACATGTTTGGTATAAGTTAAAATGGGGATGATTTTTTTTAATTTTTTTACTGTGAGTACTGTTTAATATAATATTCCTTTTCAATTTCAGCTAGTTGGCATTTCTCACAATTAAAATGTAAATTTAGCAAAAGTTACTCAGCATCATGCATTTACTGTACATCAAAAGCTTTTTATTTCTCACTACTTCATAACAAAAGAACAATTATATTGATATTAATTGTTAGTAGAATTGCATTAATAATTGTTTTACCATCATGTAATCTACATGTAAAATTTTAATTAAAACTACTTTTTGTATTTATTTTTTAAAGATATTTTTTTTATTCAGTGCCAAACAAATGAAGTCAAATTCGATGTTTGCAGACATAAATACCATTATACTGTATATCATGTGATACATTATGATTGTAAAGTCTGTGACCAGGAAATATTTTTGCTCGGTTTTGCTCGGAATAGCTCACGACCTTCCCAGTGGAACTTGCAATCACCTGCCTGACCAGACACTAATGTCCTCATATTTTCCATATCACTTCACCTTGTGTTGTCTCAGCGGTTGTCACAATGACAGATGAATCTCTCACAAGTGACTATGCACTCTCAGCAGAACGCCCGTTGGCTCATCACCACCCATGACGAGTTTTACAGCACCACTTCTGGGTTAGTCAATGTCAACCATATCCGCATGACCATCTCATTTGAGACATGACGACAGATGCGCCTCTGCAAAATGAATAATATTCTGATGCAAACAATAGCATTTGTGTTTTATGGAGAGTGCAGGGTGCACTCGATGCCAAAATAGTAAGAGCAAATTGGTGTGGGCTGACCTTTTTCTATTTTGAAGAGCTTAAATTGACTGATTTCAGGTTAATGGTATTCATAGCGTTTACATAAAGTCAGAGTTGAGTTTTATTGTAATAATAAACTGATGAATAAAGTTAAAAAGTTAGAATGAAAAACTTTACAAAGTTCAGCTGATAATGAAGTATGATATATAATGGCAAATTCCATAGAGAAAAATGATTGACATCTAAAATTACTGTTTAATGTCAATCCAATCGCACTTATTTTTGACATTGATTACTATTTCAGTCGTTATGGCATGTAAATGTCATGAATGTAAATTATGGGCATATTGACAAAAGGTCATATTGACGTCAGATATATTCTTTTCTCTACAGCGGTCGTTTGTTTTACAGTGTGCCAACAAGGAGCCGTCACCGTTTGATATTGGATGATTTGGATTGCCCGTAATGCTTTTAAATGAATTATTTAGCCTACACTTTAAATGGCTACTTCAGAGAAATACCGAGTGCCATAATTCTATTTTTATTGATTGGGCATCTCACCAACACAACACTCTAGATTGACGATAGGTCCCTAGAGTGTTTGTAGTTTGATTTTCTGTGCGCAGAGAAACCTTGCTGTATCTTTCTCTTTTCTCGTGTTTTTATATCTTTCACGCTGTGTATCTGGCCTTGCTAACAGTGCCGAACATATATCAGCCGACTTTAGAGTTACAGTCTTATCTTTCGGTGCCATATCACACCCTCACGACTAGCTGGATCTCTACAACGCCTGAGGAGTCCATCTCACTCCTCCACGGCCGTGTCTTCTGCTCGCTTGCACTGTCATAACAACTTTAATTGAACACTGAAACTGAAACTGCAGCACTAGCACCGTGTTGTGTTTCTTCAGAGCTGGAGGTAGCTATAGATCTGTTTGGATTGGACCACCGGGTCCTTTTTGAAAACTATCAATTTAATAATTAAATAAGCTAAGGTAATATTGTTCAAGGATTAGTACACATTAGCTCACTGTTTTTTGTTTTTAATAAACCATGTCAAATGACTTTCTGTGCAATTACCAAAAATTGGGATGGGGCTTTCAAGCTTTATAAACGACACAAACGTACCATAAAAGTAGTATGTATGTGTAACGATGTAACAAGTTCAATGTAAACAGGATGGAAGAAGACAAGGGTCGGTTGTGACTGGGACTCGTGTACTTTATTTTCAGAGTAAGAGAACAAGTGCGCATGAGCTCCTTCACCATAGATAAACTATAGCACAGTCCAGAAAGTGAGATTTCTCTCAGAAGACTCAGTCCATGTGCACACAAGATCCCAGTCCTTCTCTCTCTCTCAGAAGACTCAGTCCATGTGCACACGAGATCCCAGTCCTTCTCTCTCTCTCTCTCTCTCTCAGAAGACTCAGTCCATGTGCACACGAGATCCCAGTCCTTCTCTCTCTCTCTCAGAAGACTCAGTCCATGTGCACACGAGATCCCAGTCCTTCTCTCTCTCTCTCAGAAGACTCAGTCCATGTGCACACGAGATCCCAGTTCTTCTCTCTCTCTCTCTCTCTCAGAGGACTCAGTCCATGTGCACACGAGAGCCCAGTCCTTCTCTCTCTCTCTCTCTCTCTCTCTCTCTCTCTCTCTCTCTCTCTCTCTCTCTCTCTCTCTCTCTCTCTCTCTCTCTCTGTCTCTCTCAACTGTTGTTATGAAGTGAGTTTGGAGTAAAACATGTTATTAAATGTTGTCTTTTGTGGACAAGAGCTTTGGAAAGTCATGTTTGGAAAGATCTCTCACGCGTGTTACTTTTTCAAATTCTCAATTAAAGTTAAATTACCATGAAGATGGTTTAGGTGGATTGCCAGGAATGTTTCAGTTTTGTTTGTGCTGACCCTGGGTTTGATGCACCATGAAAGTGGCTCGGCTATTAGCTGTGTTCATCGCCATTAGTAATTACGCTCCATGGCTAACCTGCTCCGGGACAGGTTATGTTCTGGGAAAGAGATCTCAAACCAAAATTGCACCGATCAGCTGTGAGCAAAATGATACGTCTCTGACGAAATAAAGTGACTCCCCCCACAGTTTCTCTTGCTTCAAATTAAAGGTCACTACATAGTAAAAGATTTGTAAATACAAAATTGTCTGGCTTTTAGCGATTATTGTTTATTATAATTATTTTATATGATTTATTTATTATTCATATAATTACTATACCCCTAATCCATTACACATGAGCAATTTTAGTTTAACAATTATTATTAAACTAATTCTAAATTTAGTATTTAGAATTGAATCACAGTTTTCTCTATATTTCAAGGCATGTGATTGGCTGTTCGCTGCTGATGTCACACTTTCGTGTGCATTCGCTCCATGTACTCAGGATCAAAGCCTGAGTTGACAGAGAAAGTTGATGATCAGCCTCATGGTACCAACAAAGCCTGATCGAAATGGTTTGGTTTTGTAAATTTGAAACTAATCCTTTAAACCTGAGTTTGTTCAACTACCATCATGGTATAGGCCCCAGATCACTAAATAATTGAATCAGTGAATTGAATTTGAAAATTTATCTGAGCTGGTAATGACTGAATCATTAAATCTGTGATTTGAATTTGAGAATAGATCTGAGCTGTTTATGATTGAATCATAAAATCAGTGATTTGAACTTCAACGGATCTGGTATCCGTTTCCCAAAGCCAATTATGGTCGCAAGTTCTGTTGTTATCAATACAATTCAACGGAATTTGTGAACATGATTGTCTAATGATGCTTTTGGGAAACGCACCCCAGTGCTGTTCATGGCTGAAGCCTTCCAATTTGTGAATGAATTATTCAGATCTGTTATGTGAACTGGATCAACTGATTTATTGGAAGGACCCGTTTAATAGAATGCCTTTTTTGTGTTTTTTCAACATATGTTGACTGACATGACTTCATTGGTTTTCATTACAATTCAAAATTTCGTCCTTTTTTGTCTCACTCAAGTCAGTCATCATACAGATTTGAAACAACACAAGTGTAACTAATGTCAGAACTTTAATTTTCAGGTGAACTACCTCTTTAAGGCAGGGGTATGGTACAGGTTAACATTTTGACATTATGTGAAATGCAGAGGGCTGCGGTTGCATAGCAGCTCTGAATTGACATTCTATGCTTGCGGAGTTATTGGATTATGAAAGTGGTCTGTCAATGCATTACTGACAGCTTTACGGTAAAATCACCGCCTAGCTTTATGGCTGCAGGACATGTAGTCAAGTTCAGTCCAAAGCATTTTGAGTAGAGTTTCGGTGCAGAGCAGGTAAGCGCTCAGTTTGAATGGGGTTAAGGTCTGGCAGCAGGTGCTAACGTGCTTTTGAAGCTTGTATCTGCTGCAGTTCCCTTGCCTCAGCTTTAGTGATTATTATAACAGACCCTGGTGGTTCATTTCAGTTTCTAGGCTTCTCAAGTACGTTTGAAGCAGACCCTGAAAGATAAAGACAGAGATGTCTTAGATGATTCTTATAGGACCTTGGGAATGTGCTCAGGATTCATTCTGACATATTTCTCATGCCATGGCCTGAAGTTACAAGCCCTGGGGTCTTAAAGATGGATCTCTGCCTCAAACCATATGGCCATCCTCCTCCATCAGCACATTTGAAGCCGAAGAGCCTTGCATGGACATTATTAGGATAATGTTCACTATGTCAGCAATCTGAGTCCTCCATAATTAGAAATCCGACCATGTTTAAGCCTTACAGATTCGTTTTCAACTGCTGCACTCTTGGGCATCAGTCAGTGCTGGAAAACTGATTAGATTCCAGTCACTTGTAACTGGTGGTTAAAGAAGAGCTGGGTGTTGGGGCTGCCTCTTGCTGTTCTGTTTGTCTGTAGTTAGATTACGCAGGTGCCTTTATCCTTCCCACGAGGCAGATACACATTGCATTTGTTTTGTGCCAAAAACACCATTATGTAGTAGAGACCGGGGCTTGTTTTAACAAGTGTTGTATCTATACGTTTTACCCTCCGTTTCACATGCAAGGCTTAACAATATCTTAAAATATGTCAGTGCCGTTGTTTTCAATCTCAAGATGCACACCAGCAATGTTATATCTAAGGCAAGTTTATAAAAGCTACTAAATGTCCTAATTGAACTAAGGCCTAATCCTGGCTTAATCTAAGCCCTGTCTGTGAAACTAGGCCTTAGAGTCAAAACTGTTTTCTTTTTCTTTTAGTCAACACTATTTACAGAAATTGACTCAAATATTAAGCATACCCTCTGAAATATTAACTGGAGGATAAAGTGCGACAACTAGCCTGGTCTCCACCATATTGTGTTGTGATTGAATTTGAGCTTCATTGTGGAGTTATTTGGATGCGTTTGCTGGTATGCTGCAGGATAGAAGATGTGTAACTTCTTTTACAGAGGCTTACAAGATTATGGCTGAGCTAGACATTATACATTCTGGATGCAACAGCTCAGACAACCACCAATGAATGCATCTGTCTTGATTAAGCAAATGTTCTTGTCATTCTTTTCCACCCACATTTTATCTACAGCCTCACTGCAGCAACCGTCTTCCCAGAGTAAACTGATGTTCCCTTTCGTTGTCACTCCGAGTTACGTCGGATGACGACGAATGGGGTTTCGCTTAGAAAGCCTATCAGCTTCGAGTATTACAAAACGAGCCAATGGCAAAGAAATGCCATGGGTCTGCGGAATTTGCATGACGTAACTCCGCCCCACCTCGTGGGTATAAAAGGAGGACGCTGGCAACATGCAGTTATGTTTTCGCTTCGGAGCCAAGAGTACCTCTTCACTCCTCAAGCCATCTCTGAGAATTGTCAGCTTTTACAAACGAGTTCCTCTGGTGTTGGTGTTTGTGGGCGATTCCAGCGAGCGCGCGCTTCCTGCTGATCTGTGCAGTGATTTTTCCAGAGAGTGCGTGTCTCCCCGGCCGCCTCGACATCAGAGTGTTTCTCTCTCACAAAAAGAGCTTGCACGCGGCACGTCTTTTTAAAGATGCCTCGCCCGTGCACTTCTGGTTGCGGCAGATATGTGTCTGACTCTGATGGGCACGAGCGCTGCCTAGTGTGTTTGGGCATGGATCACGCTAGAGCAGCGCTCGTGGATGAGTCATGTTCTCTCTGTGGGAACATGACCATCGCGTCACTAAGGTCGAGACTCAGTGAACTCGCAAGAGTGAGAGTCCCCTCATCCACACCCCGATCTAATGCTCCCCCGATGAGTACTACTTCGGCTGGTGGCCAGGGTGACCTGAGGGTAACGGTCTGGAACCAGGCGCCGACTATGTGTCCGCGACCCCAGCCCCCCTCTTCAGTGACGGTGCCCGCTAGTGAGCCTCCGATTCCCGCGGGACCTTCGGGTGCCCCGCGGGCTTCGTTTGAAGCTACAGAGGAAGACGCCATGTCTGTAGCAGCATCACAAGGTGGGCTTGATTCTTCCGGAAGTGAAGATTCAGCGCAGCTGCCACCTTCCGGTGTGCATACGGCTGTGCCTGAGTCGGATCCGGAAATGACGGCCATGCTTTCCCTGGCAGCCGCGAGCATTGGTTTAGAGTGGAGGCCTCCGCCCTGTCCCGAGCGCTCGCGGCTGGACGATTGGTTTTTGGGTAAGGCTGCCGACCCCCATGGTCCACGGCAAACCCCAATACCATTCTTCCCGGACGTGCATGATGAGATCTCGAAGTCCTGGAAGACCCCCCTGTCTTCCCGGGACCGCTCGCTGATCCCATCCGCCTTTCCTCCCCTCGATGAGGCGGCCGCCCGTGGGTACACTGGACTTCCCCCGGTTGAACGCTCTGTTGCGATGCAACTGTGTCCTCAGAGTGCTTCTTCTCGGGGCGAGCCTAAGCATCCATCCAAGGCCTGTAGATTTTCGTCATCTATGGTGGCGAAGTCTTACAGAGCGGCGGGACAGAGCGGCTACCTCTCTGCATGCTATGGCCACTCTGCAGGTCTACCAGGCCCAGATGCTCAGAAGCATGCACGAGGGCAGGACAGACCCAGGGCTCTTCAATGAGCTGCGTGCCGCAACCGACCTCGCTCTCTGGGCGACGAAGGTAGCCGCGCGCTCCCTGGGTTTGGTGATGTCCACCGCGGTGGTCCAGGAGAGACACCTTTGGCTGAACCTGGCTGACATGCGGGATTCCGAGCGGACTCGTCTGCTCGATGCGCCCCTGTCCCAGGCCGGCCTCTTCGGCGGCGCAGTTGAGGACTTTGCCCAACAGTTCTCAACTGCACAGAAGCAGACTGAGGCCATCAAACATATTCTGCCCCGCCGACCCGCTGCTGCCTCGTCGTCGGTCGGGCAGACGCCTCAGCCTGCTTCCCGCCGAGGGCGCCCTCCTAAAGCTCCCGCCCCTCCCGGTAGGCCAAAGCAGCAGCCTCCACCCAGGCCGACACGCGGAGGAAGCCGCAGGAAGGCGCCCCAGCCCTCTCCAGCCCCGCCCCCCGCCAAGCGCCGGGCCAAGCGGCGCTCCTGAGACGGGCTGCTCAGGGATGATGTTTGTTTCACAGGAGATGGTAGCAGGGCCACTCCTTCCCCCGGTGGAGGGCCGGGGGAGAATCCTTTGTTCTCCACTCCCCGCTGCTCACTCACGGGTGGGCAGCACCCTAATGTGGTTAAAGACAGAAACAAACCTCTCACCCCTGAGCACACAGAGTTCTCGGACGACCCAGAGCGCCGCCCACCAGCCGTGCTCTCCTTGTCCCCCTCTGTCCCAGAGTCGGTTGACACGGCGTGCCGCCCACGGGCCGTTTCGTCCCTGTCCCACTCTGTCGCCAGACCCCTGGCAGAGCAGGCCCCCGTGGAACGCTGGTCCTTCCGTGGCCTCCTCTGTCAGGGCGCGGAGCTTAACTGCGCCCCCACACCGGATCGCTATGCCGTCCACGTCCGGGCCAGTTACTCCGCTTCGCTGCCCCTCCGGGGGGACGCCGGTGGTCCGCATGACCCCGCTGGTACAGTTCCTAGAAGCCTGGCTAGAGCTTCCCCAACTGTCCCGCTGGGTCGCCCGCACCGTCCGGTTTCCTCCCCGATACAGGGGAGTCTGCTCCACTTTGGTCGGTGGCAACGCCCCGATCATGCAGAAATTGCCACTCTGCTGGCGAGGGGTGCAATCGAGACTGTCCCTCCAGCCGAGATGAGGTCCGGCTTATACAGCCCTTACTTCATTGTCCCCAAGAAAACCGGTGGGTTACGACCGATCCTGGACCTGCGAGTATTGAATCGCTCCCTTTACAGGATGTACTGGACATCGACTCGGTCGCCATGTCCGCGCAGCTTACGAGCGAGCGCGCGCAGTCACTGCTGACTTGTCTGAGACAAATACAGGGCAAGAAAGCGGTTCCACTGAAACATTTTCAGAGGCTCCTGGGGCATATGGCATCTGCAGCCGCGGTCACGCCGCTCGGATTGCTTCATATGAGACCGCTTCAGCTTTGGCTTCGCGACCGAGTCCCGAGGTGGGCATGGCAACAAGGCAAGCTCCGAGTTCCAGTGACTTCGAGCTGCCGTCAGACCTTCACCCCGTGGTTGAACCTCAGTTTTCTCAGGGCTGGTGTCCCCCTGGAACGAGCGTCGAGGCATGTTGTTGTTTCAACAGATGCCTCCACCACGGGCTGGGGCGCCATGTGCAATGGTCATGCTGTCGCGGGCTCCTGGACAGGACCCCAGCGCCTATGGCATGTGAATTGCCTCGAGTTGCTGGCAGTACGCCTTGCTCTGCACCGCTTCCGAGCGCTGCTCATGGGTCAACACGTACTAGTCCGATCAGACAATACCGCCACAGTAGCGTACATCAACCATCAAGGTGGTCTACGCTCCCGCCGTATGTCGCAACTCGCTCGCCACCTCCTCCTATGGAGTCAGAAGCATCTGAGGTCCCTTCGTGCTATTTACATTCCCGGAGCCCTGAACCATGCTGCCGACGAGCTGTCACGGCTTCAGCCCCTCCCTGGAGAATGGCGACTCCATCCCCAGTCGGTCCAGCTGATTTGGGACCAGTTTGGCGACGCACAGATAGATCTGTTTGCCTCCCGCGACTCATCCCATTGCGCCCAGTTTTATTCTCTGACCGAGGGCACGCTCGGCACGGATGCACTGGCGCACAGCTGGCCGCGGGGCCGCAAGTATGCGTTTCCCCCAGTGAGCCTTCTTGCGCAGCTCCTGCGCAAGGTCAGGGAGGACGAGGAGCAAGTCCTTCTGGTTGCGCCGTACTGGCCCACCCGGACTTGGTTCTCCGAACTAGTGCTCCTCGTGACAGCACCTCCTTGGCCAATTCCTCTGAGGAAGGACCTCCTTTCTCAGGGACGGGGCACTCTATGGCACCCTCGTCCCGATCTCTGGAACCTCCACGTGTGGCTCCTCGACGGGACGAGACAGGTTTGAGTACCCTACCACCTGCGGTGGTGGCTACCATCACTTCCGCTAGAGCGTCATCCACGAGACATGCCTACGCGTTGAAGTGGAACCTATTCGTCAATTGGTGCTCTTCTCGCCGAGAAGACCCCCGGAGTTGTTCGATCAGTTTCGTGCTTTCCTTCCTTCAAGATGGGTTGGAGCGAAGGCTGTCTCCCTCCACCCTCAAAGTTTATGTTGCCGCTATTGCCGCTCACCACGACTTAGTGGAAGGTAAGTCCATTGGGAAGCACGACCTGATCGTCGGGTTCCTGAGGGGGGCGAGGAGACTGAATCCTCCTCGCTCTCCTCTCGTTCCCTCTTGGGACCTCTCAGTGGTTTTAAGTGCCCTGCGGAGTGCTCCCTTTGAGCCTTTGCAATCAGTGGAGCTTAAGTTCCTGTCAATGAAGACAGCGCTCCTGATTGCATTGGCCTCTCTCAAGAGGGTCGGGGACCTGCACGCATTCTCCGTTGACGAAGCGTGCCTAGAGTTCGGGCCGGCCGGTTCTCACGTGATCCTGAGACCCCGGCCTGGATATGTGCCCAAGGTTCCTACCACTCCCTTCCGGGACCAGGTGGTGAACCTGCAAGCGCTGCCCTCGGAGGAGGCAGACCCAGCCTTGGCACTGCTCTGTCCAGTACGCGCTCTCCGCGCTTATGTAGACAGGACGCAGTGTTTCAGGACCTCAGACCAGCTCTTTATCTGTTATGGTGGGAAGCTGAAGGGAAAGGCTCTCTCAAAGCAGAGGTTGTCTCACTGGATTGTGGACACCATTGCTTTGGCTTACCAGCAGCAAGGCCGACCGTGCCCCCTTGGTGTGACCGCCCACTCCACCCGGAGTGTGGCATCCTCCTGGGCGCTGGCGCATGGCGCCTCGCTAGCAGACATCTGCAGAGCTGCAGGCTGGGCGACACCTAACACATTCGCCAGATTCTATAATCTCCGAGTGGAGCCAGTGTCCTCTCGTGTTCTCGCTTCAAACAGCTAGTTCCGGACCCGCTCAGGTGTCTTCGCTTGCTCGCCATTCCACTCCGCGGACTGGATACGTGCGATATTCTGCTCAGGTGAGCTTCTCCGAAAGCCCTGAGTTCCTCCAGCACCCCTGATGCTAGCGCCAGTGTCTATTGCCTGGGCGTCGGCTAGGTGCCTCCGTGTGCATGGTCCCTCCCATGAGCTACCCCCACACGTGTATTTCCACTGTAAGCCTCTTTGAGCATGTGTCTTTCCCTCGGCAAGCCACCTTGCCACCCCTGAGGTTGAAATATTCCACCTGCGGCTGGACACCTCAGAGTTTCTCCATATGTTACTATCAGGTCATATGTGTATTTTTAAATGCCCCCCCCCCCACTGGGTTGGTGATAATTGCATATTTCCCCTTAAAAGCTTGGGATATGCTTCCCAGTGTACCTTGGTATTCCTGTGTTAAATAGGAGTCCTTCGTCCTAATATCTCGAGGGCTCAGATTTTTCGCAGGGCGCTGGAAGACAGCTGTGAAGGTGGCGTGATTTGACTGGTAACCCCATTCGTCGTCATCCGACGTAACTCGGAGTGACAACGAAAGGGAACGTCTCGGTTACGTATGTAACCCTCGTTCCCTGAGTAGGGAACGGAGACGTTACGTCTTCCTGCCACTTCCGCTGTTTCGCGGGGATCGCCCGAGTTCAGTCTTGGCTCCTCAGCGATAAAACATAACTGCATGTTGCCAGCGTCCTCCTTTTATACCCACGAGGTGGGGCGGAGTTACGTCATGCAAATTCCGCAGTCCCATGGCATTTCTTTGCCATTGGCTCGTTTTGTAATACTCGAAGCTGATAGGCTTTCTAAGCGAAACCCCATTCGTCGTCATCCGACGTAACGTCTCCGTTCCCTACTCAGGGAACGAGGGTTACATTCGTAACCGAGACGTTAAGTGCCATGCTAAAGTGTACAATATCAACGTGGATCTCAATAACTCTTACTTATTGATCCAACTTGAAACCATGGTAATTCCTCTTTCTTTCATAGAGTTTTTTTTTATATTAAATGCTTTGGGGTTTTGATTCAAATTTGACTTTCATTTTGGTTGAATACTTTGTAAAAGCAAAAACAGCCAAAAAGCTATTAAAGTCTGAAAATTATTTGTAATACTTTGTAAGTGGAGCTTTATATATATATATATATATATATATATATATATATATATATATATATATTTTTTTTTTTTTTTTAAAGAGAATATACTAAATAAACTTTGTAGTACAAAATTATTTATCTTGTAAAACACCAGTTCCCTTATATTTCTGTTCAATGACTCAATGTGAAAATTAAAGTAGCAAAGAATCACAAATTGTCTTCCAGCCATCACAATCTTGTGTGACACTGTATAAAAAGCAAATCCAAAGCTACATTTTCACACTTAAGTCTGTTTACCCAACAAACACAAGCTGTTGTATTTGTTGGATCAATCTGTGATGGCAGAGATATTGTGTAGCTGGATAAAAGGGGCTTTTTCTTATCACTCCACTTCAGTTGCAGAGGGCCCATTAGACTTTCATAACGTCTGTCCAGACAAGTCCAGCGAGTCCTGACTGATGTTCCATCAGATGTGCTGCTGCTACGCACTACTCGGGGGAATTCACAATAAAAATGTATCGCACCTCCCAAGAGCTTTTATTTGCATGCAATGTTTTGGAGCCTGGTTCTAGAATTACGCAAATCAGGAAGATTATTATAAAATTTAAATATATAAAAGTCTATAAAAGACTGAAGTAACTCCTGAAAATTCAACTTTGATCACAGGAATGAATTACATGTTAAAATGTATTCAAATAAGAACAGTTATCGGAAATTGTAATATATTTTAATATATTACTGTTTTTACTGTAATCAAATTAATACAGTCTAGGTGAACATAAGAGACTTCTTTAATAAACATTTAAAAAAATCTTGCCAACCCCAGACTTTCGAAAAGTAGTATATTAAATTTGATTTATATAAGATTTACTGAAATAGTAAAAAAAACAAAACAAAAAAAAAACTATTAGTTGGCCATGTGGAGGCATGTGCAGGAACGGCAGAAACTGCACTTCATTACTGTGACATAAGGAAGGCTTGATATGGTAGATCATCTCTACAGTTTCCATGAATTATTGACACATAATTAGTCCGCACACAAACAGACCCATACATAACCATGTTTTTCCGCTTTAATTGAATTCATTCTGTATTTCTACTAATGTTTTGAACTGGGGTGGGCGATATGGCAAAAATATCACACAGTATCATGATTTGTTTCAGGAAAATCACGATTCACGATTTTATCACGATTCTTTTTCATATTGGTTATACTATTTTGCAAGTGACTGAGCATTACAGAAAAACGAATGTCCCTATTTTAAAAACAAAGCTTTAGGTTGCAAAATATAAAATAAAAAAGGATGGCAGTCATTTAGGCCAAAGTGGCGAAGATAAAAAAAATCTTTGTTCTTAATTTTTAATAACAAAGAAAATAATGACAAAGATACACATTACACGTACACTAATTAATATACAAATGAAATAAACAGTGCTTTATTTTTTCAGCTAGGTGTATTTAACAGTAGAAATGAAGAAAGTAATTAAAATAACAAAAAATAAAACACAACATAGACTTCACTGTATAAATTATACATTGATTCTTATTAAAGCTACTATTAAAGTTCTCAGAGCAGTGATTTCCTCTTTGTGTTTTGTTGTTTTATTAACATTAAAGAGGTAGTTCTCCCAAAAATTTAAATTGTCATCATTTACTCTTTCTTTCTTCTGTTGAAAATAAAAGTGATTTGGAAGAGTGTGGTTAACCAAACAGTTGATGTACCCCAGTGACTTCCATAGTATATATTTGTCCTACTTTAGAAGTCAATGGGGACCAGCAACTGTTTGGTTAACCACATTCTTCAAAATATCTTTTTTTGTGTTCAGTACAGGAAAGAAATTAATACAGGTTTGGAACTACATTAGAGTGAGTAAATAATGACAGAATTTTTTTGGGGGGGGGGGGGGGGGGGGGGTGAACTATCCCGTTAAGGACAAGCGGCAGCATGTTTACTATTAGGCTACTGTCTCTTTAAGACTTGCACGCGTTATGTAAACTTTGTGGGTTTTTGACAGTATTAGCCCAATAAGACTTGAAAGATAACCAGTAACCATGCACTGGTTAACAGGCTTTTAGTGCATGTGCGCTTCTGGTGTATGCGCTCAGAAAAATGCATGTTAGAACAGCGCATCTGCACGCGAATTAAATGTTTAACCGGCAAGGCTTTAAAGCACATGCAAATAATAAACTTTTGTGAACTGCTGAATATACGTCGTGTTGTACAGTATGTTGAGATGGAGGCGCCAGAACTGCAACTGATAGAATGCACGATACTATGATATTTCTTCAAAAGCAGATCATGGAGACATTTTAATCATCCACGATTAAAAATCGTGATATCACACACTCCTATTTTGAAAGATTTCGCACCCTTTAACAGCATGTGTAAAGTTCTTTCACCTCTCTAATCTACCAGATGTCTCAAGGTTGTTCTGCCAGCGTGCTTCAATGTGTCCCCAAAGGCCTTTCTCAGAATATGTCTCTGACAATGGAGATTATCATAATGTAATTTGATGCTGCTGTGTAACTGAATGGGATTTTAATGTTTAGCCTGTTGATAATGAGTCTTTTCCTAGAATGAACCCAGGCTTTGCTAACTCATCACACACAGACTCTCTACGATGGTAAGCGTTCACCTTGGATGCAAATTCCACAGAGAGAATTGGTGTGTGCACATCTGCAAATACCTATTTTAGGTAGCATCTCGGATGAAGGTAAAGAAAACTTAGATGGAAAGAATTATGGGATTGCAGCTCCCCACAGTGCTGACTCATTTCACAGACCGAATGCTACTGGAGCCCTCTGCACAGTACGGCAATATTTTGTTTTGTTTTGTTTGCACGGAGATCCCAGAAAGTTTGCAAATAGAAACTAGTCCAAAAGCAGCTTTATTTGAATCTGGTCTTACAGTAATTCTTCAATCTTTACCTGGCCATGAAAGCAAATCTTCTGATTTGCCTTGACTGACTGTATGCTGCTCAGGTAGCTTGTGGGACTGAGTGAAACAATCAGGCCAATCAAAACTCAGAATCATGCTGCCATGAATCACCCATGTGATGCCGACCTGCCAAATACTGCATTCATCAGTCTGATGGCTGGGTGAGCCTTTCAGATATAGAGTTCGAGAATCACCATATTCATGTGTGGACTCATACGGAGCTCCGCTTCTTGACCTACTTGCATTACTAATGCAAAGGTCAACGTGTCTCATACAGATCAGATAAAATGAGTAGCTTCTAGGAAGAATACATGGAGAAAGTTTGATGTATTGTGTGAATTCTGATGTATTTGTCAAAAACATGTCTATTATTTTTTAAATGTATGCGTCTTATTGTGCTGTTCCAAAACCTAGCAAGCTGCCTACTGATATTTTAAGGCATCATATACATGCTCCAATTCTGAGGCAGAATTGCATGTATTCATTGTTGCAATGACCAGGGGTGACTTAGTGATTTGGGGGCCCTAAGCAATTCCAGGTATGGGGCCCCAATACACCAACTGTTTGCTCTTACTCTTCTCTCTCTCTCTCTCTCTCTCTTAATCACAATGTAATGTAAATATATCCATCATGTTGTTAATAGGCTATATAAAGAAGAACAGATCATACAGAGCTTTCATGGATAGACTACCCTAGAATATCATGTGCTTAGACGGTAATAAAATAGTAATAGTAAATAGATTAATAGTTAAAATAAAAACCACCCTCTTCTCTTTCTCTGGATTATGGTGTCTCATTGCATTATTCTTAATTTATATTACACCAACCATTTTATAATACCTCTCAAACACGGTCATTGTACTCCCTACAACTTTCACACTCAGTTGATTGACAGATAAATTGCACTTATCTGTCAATCAGTGTGTCTTATTTCAGTGTTGTTAATGTTGTTATTTCAGCAAACAATTGACTGTACACAGAGTTTAACATTATTAAGTTAAACAGGGCAGACTTTATTGTTCAACTGAACTATGTAGTACTAATGGACTGGTCCACTCTAATCCATGATAGGGGGCCCCACATTCATTCAGATGTAATAATAATTTTAAAACTTTAATGATGATAAACAAACCAAACTGACCAAACAAAATCTGATAGAAAATTAGTTGGTTATATATGATTAATATAGGGTATTTGAAAGGGTTCCCTGATACCCTGGGGCTCTAAATGGCCACTTACCTCGCTTATTGGTTAAGTCCTTCCCTGGCAATGAGCTTAAGAAATAAATCCAAGATGGTGGATGAGGTGTGAAAAGGTGTTGATTGAACTATCTTTTATCAATAATTCAGTGTGAAATATAGTGTAATTAAAATGGATTTTTACCTGATATTTGTGTGTTATGCATTTGTCTTGTTTCGTTCGCTTAGCAACATGCTAACGGCAAACTCTTTTGAACTCTGCACTGTTGTTTTAAGATGGTCTTAGTTGGTTTAAACTGGTCTTTCAGCCTGGCCAAGCTGTTTGTCAGCTGCTTTACACTAAGAAAAGTCTGTAAAAATAGGACCCAATGTATTGTGTTATTATGAAGGAACTTTTGTATTCTTTAGCCCAAATTTTGAATTAGGCTACTCATGACATTTATTCTGTTTTAGAGTTGAATAAAATCTCCATAAACTTAGCAGATAATGGCATAAAATTACCAGTACCTTTTTTGTTTTTTTTCTAGTTTTTTTTCCCCCTCACGGTGTTGTTGGCCGACCAGCTTGGCTCCCAGGCTGACTAGTGAAACCCTAAACCCAGCCAACAGACCAGCCTGACCAGTTTGGAAGACCAACTAAGAAGTGCAAACCAGCTTGGGCTGGTTTAAGATTTTTTTTCCAGCAACTAAGTGTGAAATTAGTTGCTGGTCAAGCATGGAGCATAATCTATATGGCGAGCAGAGTTGCAGCCTGTGTAAAGTGTTTGAATCGTTTACATGCACGTAAGGCAACTCGCTTTTGGAAGAGAACTTCGATGTTTGGGTGTGCAAATATGCAGAGAAATGAGGTATACTTAAGGATTTTTTGTGGCAGGACGGTCAGACCCTTTCTAGTGAACTCCATGGGGATGTTTTGAACTAATATTTGTTTTTCAGGCCATTGTCTAATTCAAACAGTCAATTGAGTAGGAGAAAAATCGATTACTTTCCAACGGTCCTCAATTGAGACTGTCAAATTAGTCCCAGGCTCTTGGATATTGAAGACAGTTAACAGCACAATCTATTCCTTGCAGACAAGATGCTTATCTGAGAGACGCATATGTCCTGGATCACCTTGCTTTGGCTCTACATTACGCAGATACATGGTAATCTAGGAGCATCATGACTGTGGGTGTCAGAACATGGAGGCTGGGATCTCGAGAAAGGAAAGAATGCCTTTATTCTCACAGAGTGAGAGAGTCCAAGGTCAAGGTGCTCTCAGATGCTATAGTTTCACACATACATCACAGGAAGATGACAAAACACCTGAGGATGAGTGAAGAGGAGTTAGAGAGCCGAAAAGAAATGCAGCCTTTGAAACGAAGCAGCATTCAGTCGCCACTGTTGGGGATAACATGTCTTATGCAATCGAATGGGTTTACTGTAACATGATTTTTGTTTAATTTAGACCATAATATCAGTTACTTTTTATTTATTTTTCTTATTTTTCAAAATAATGATACAATTTTTCATTTTAGAAATAGTAAAGCAATTGTTTATTTATCAGCAAATACAACTGAAAACACAATTTTTTATCATAATGACTAACAATATTATACTACATCTTTACATTTTATGAAAAAACTAATGTTACAATATTGTTACTTAGATACCTTCCATAAAAATAAATATTTAGTAGTTTTAACATAACTAACTTGTAATGCAACAATAAAACAATACTATAACGTTACTTTTCATAAAAGTAAACATGTAACATAAGTTGCTGTACTGTTAATAAATAATAAAGAATGGTGCAGAAACAATTTTTACTCTGAAATTGCTAGTAAATTTCACAATTTCAAAGAAATGGCAAGTAACACATTGACATTGATATTTTCTTTTAAAACATTTCAATAATCTTAAACTTTTTCATTGTATATTATTTATATTATAATATTATTTATATATATTTTAAACAATATTGTAACATTACTTTAAAAGGAATGTTCCTACACTGCCAGCCACAATATATTATATTTATCCCATAACTGGAAATATCTCCTGCTTCCATCTCTGCTGTCAAAAACAACACCAAATGAAAATGTTACACCGTTTTTTTCTGCCTCAATTGACTGTAATTTCATTTTTATCTGTTGTAGTCTTGAGTTAGCAATGTGCGTTGCACACTTTTCTAAGTTGAAATGGCTTTGGTGACGACTGTCCCTGCAAGCTAATGCCGATCCTTTCACCACCCACCGGACGTCAATTTGTTTTTGACCTTGTCCCACACTTGCTCTTGAGGCTTCTGGCTGCATTATAATCAGTTACAGTCCTTTGGATACTATTATTCTTTCGTTAATAAGGTTAGAATATATTTTGTGGCAAGGCTGTGAGTGACATTTGCTACATCTACATCTGCTACATTTGTTTCCCTGGCTAGATGGAGCACAAGTTTACTTATGTAATGTACCGTTACAAGCATCACACACAAACACACACACACACACCACACACACCACACACACACACACACACACACACACACACACACACACACACACACACACACACACACACACACACACACACACACACACACACACACACACACACACACACACACACACACACACACACACACACACACACACACACTCTTTCACACACAGAGGCACAGAGAGTAAATGATAGATATGTGGGTGCTTTAAGAGCAAATGCAGCCCTGGGCCCGTAATGAGCTGCAGTATGAGTTTGAATGAGTTCACTGCACAGAGCGACTTTAATGAAACAGTCTAATGACATCAGCTCGAGCAGGAAAAGAAAAAAGATGACATATTGTCCTATAATAATCAAAGTGAACTTCAGCATTAATGTCAGGCTTGTGTTTTCAGGTCTCATTCGGTAGGGGTGGGTAATCTGTCTGATTTCCCGATTCGATTCGATTACGATTATTGAAGTCCCGATTCGATTACAGTCGATTTTCGATTATTAACGATTCTCGATTAGCGATTATTGATTTTCCATTTCACAACAGTAAACGAAAATACACTAGACCAACATGATTATGTTAGCAGCAACATTTTGGAATTAATTGCACTTTTTATTTGTTTGATATTCAATGAAAATGTAATGATGTTTAGTGAGGATATACAAACATGCTTGTTGTCTACTACTTAGGCAACCCATTATCTTTAAATTACATTTTTTTTAAAAGCAATTGTGTTGCATTATAATGCAAAGGCACCTGGTTCTATTAATTGGCATTAAAAGGCATTTTGGGATTTCCTTCAATTGAAAATCTTTGAAGCAAGTTTGGGGGACTTGAAGGGCACCCAATTCAGAGAATCACCCAGAAAATTCAAAAGAACAGCATTTATCTGAAATAGAAAGCTTTTGTAATATTAAACAATACCGTTCAAAAGTCGATAAGAATTTGTATTAAATTTTTTGGGCGAAAGATAAAAGAAATCATTACTTTTATTCATCAAGGATAAATTAAATTGATCAAAAGTTACAGTGAAGACATTTATAATGTTACAAATCGATTATCTGAATCTTTTGTGTGTGTGTGTGACTATAAACAGTTTGCTTTAAAAGTACAAAGTAATGACCCATAAAGAATTAACTTACAATATATTGTATTAACATTGCAAAGAACCAACAAGAAAATAAATGTGTGCCTGAACCAGGGGCGTAGCCAGAATTTTATTATTGGGGGTCCCGTCTTTAAATGAGGGGGCAATATATATATAGGCGTGTATATAACATTCTGTCTCTCTCTCTCTCTCTCTCTCTCTATATATATATATATATATATAGAGCCAGAATTTTATACACAGGCTGGTGGGTGCGGTGATGCGGTGGCGACTCGTGTAACATGTAAGGGTGGCGCTGCCAATAAAGCACCTAAAAGCTGTCACAAAGAACTGGCAAAAGTAATGATTATGAATATGTAAAATATAGCAAGGAGATATTTTAATTGTTTATTAATAAACAAGTGTTTTCTTTGTCGGCTAAGATGAAGTTGACGATGCTGACTCGCGATCTTCAGTGAACGCGCCAGAGAGAAATGCACATTTCGTAAGGATTACATAAGCAGAGAGCAGTCTGTAGTCTGTTTTCTTTCGTTTTGAATTGTTCTGTTTAAAAGTAGACATGTGAGGCAAGTATTGCCTATACCTTATATGCTGAGTTTCGGTTCATTTATGAGACGAGCTCCAGTTCACGCGCCGGCGCCTCCGTTTCTTATCTGCTATAGGCTATTTACTTCTTATTTATTAAATCCAGGCAATTGGTTGATGAAACATTGATTAAAATTAAGATACAATTAATACTAAAAGAAAATTCAGGTTAAAGAAAGGTTTTGTCCTTTCTGTTTGATGTCTCTGTGAAAGTTGTAAAGCATCTTGCCGCTTTCAGAGCGCTCAAGTCCGTAACGGAGAACACGTCCGTAACATTGTTTTTTCCTCATAAATGCGAACGCAAAAAATAAAATAAAATGAATTTATGTACTGTGGAGACTGAGAGCCAACCTTTCTTCATCCGGTGGGTAGTATTACTTTGGTTTGCGCAGTGTAATTCACATAATCACTAAATAAATATTTTGCCTCCTAAAGTTTTTTTTTTTTTTTTTAAGCAATCAGAAATCTGAGGGGGCCGGACATGTAAATGAGGGGGCCTAGGCCCACCCAGGCCCCCTCGTGGGTACGCCACTGGCCTGAACTAGGAGCATACTTGTAATAAATTAGTATTATAACGACTGGTACAGCCGAGTGTTTTTCCTCCTCTGGCTGGAAACGTGTCATATGGCTTCTCATATTTGTCGTGTTTCCGTCTTTTGTTTTATTCTACAAAGCTTACAACTAGGGTGGCTCTTGTCCAGCTCATTTCCCCCTTCAACTGCAGAAGCCAAAATATTTCCACATGTCAGCTTTTAACCTAACAAGGAGGGTATTTGGATTTAGCGCGCTCAGCCATCGCGTCTCTGTTATTTGCACGCCACAGACGGCCCGGCCACTGCACTTCCGCGCTTCAGAGTTCCGTCTTTCGCGTTCCGTTAATATTACGTTATTATAAATATATATCTTTTTTTTTTTGGAAAATCGATTTTTTTGACATTTGTGAATCGATTCAGAATCGTCCACGTCCGCATCGCGATGCATCTAAGAATCGATTATTTTCCCCACCCCTATCATTCGGTTGTTGACGCAGTTTCAAGGTTGCAGCCGGTGTTGTGCCGAATTTCGACCCCCTGCCAAATTATTACCCCCCTCGTTGAAGTCAGTACCTGATTACCTAATCCTAACCCCACCCCTAATCTTAACCCCTCCCCCACAACTAATCCTAAACCTACCAATGCTGCTAGGGGGTAATAATTTGGCGGGGGGTCGAAACTCGGCACAACACCGGTGTGCAATCAGAAAGACTCAAATGAAAGAGGGTTTTTTTTGCACTTGAAGACAGTCTTTGTTTTATCTTAGCAGGGTGCAACGACAACTTTCAGCAGGACATTTTCTGGTATGGTACACTAAATAGTTTTAGCTTGTGATTTTCACCAGTTTTTTTTGTTTGTTTTTGATTTACTTTGCTGCGCAATCTGAAAGTTTGTCTTCACATATTTGCATTTGTTAATCTTCAGTTTGAACAGACACCAAATGAATCGAATGAGTCATTATGATTGCTTTTCATCAGTTTGGATGATTCATTTAAAAAAGCACCATTACATATACCACTTCAGATGAGTAAAATAGTATTTTTGAGTAGAAGGAAAGCTATTGGGACATGATTTGTAATGTCCAATGTTTTATGTTGTAATCTTATTTTGTATGTTCTAATAAAATGACGGATTTCATATTGTTTCCCCACTTAATGGAAATGAAATGTCTTTTCAGATTTTTCAGTCAAAAAAATTCCACCTGATTATTTGGAATGGAAATGCTTCAACTAATACAGTGAATGATTAATACGTTAAGCACGTTGATATGCGAATTTCAACATCTGCATTTGTATAGACGCTGTGATTTTTCTGTGGAGTTTTAGTGAGTCATTTAAATTTCCTCAATTATTGAAGCATCCACGCTTGACAGTGCCTTTTTGACTATACACAACCCTCGCCAATGGAGCTATATTTGGAAACAGACCTAGAGTATGTGTGTGCATTTGTGAGCAGCACTTGTGAAAATGAGCTGTAAATGTAATCCTCAGGAGTGGCGTGATAACCGCGATCAGCTCTCCTCAAGTCCTGAAAGAGATCCATGGAGCCTATGCTGTTGAAGCATTAACAAGCTAAATTATGAGAGACTAGGACCGAATCTATTTACATAAAGTTGATGTGGTTGAGCAGAAACGTGTCACAACATTGACGATCTGCTTAATTAACAAGGATTGACGTAAAACCATAATGGGATGTTTGCTACAGTCATAAGGCTTCTAATCACCACATGTAATCCATCTGCTGGAGGTTGAAGATGTAAATGTCCACATTTCTACACCGCCTACACTGGTGCCCTTATGTTGCATTTTACAACGCTATTGTCTTCTTGAACATGCTGCATTGTGACACCTACGTTTCTGAAATTACCCATCTGGTGAGCTTTATCTTCCTGGAGCATATCTCAAAGTTCCCCAGGCTGGATTGTCAAAGTGATACAGACTTTAGTTAAAACCGTCAGCCTATCTGAAAGAAGACTGTTTTGACACGGCAGACTGCACAGCAACTCTCATAGTCTCAGAAAATGCGGATATCTTGTGACATGGTTATCCTAATTGATTTTGTTGATACCTGACATCTGATTGGTGACACCTATGGTGGTGGTGCTCAATTGGTTTTTGCTTCAGGACTACAATCGACCATCAAAAGAGATATCGTTTTTTCTAGTTCTTGAATACATTTTCATAAATTAAAACGTTTTCATAAATTGCTTTTTACAACCATTTAAATGACAATTTAGATCAACAAGGTTGTATAAATATATTAAATTAAGTAAATTATGATTGTGCAAATCATTGAATTGTAACAAATTTCACAACCTGTTCATGTTGACTTTTTGCTAATATGACTAATTCTTCCAAAGATGAATTTGCCATGCCAGAATACTGTAGTTTAATTTGATGTATAGCCTTTGAATTCAACATTTTCTCTAAGCCTATTTTTATTTTGCAATCCTTACTTTGTATAACAAGATAGTTAATTGTACTTTACTATTTTCATTTAGCATTGTTTTGTTTTCCCTGCTATCCACGATCCTGTCGGAATTGATTTACCAGTTGAACCATTGAATTAGTGAGTGTTACTTTGGGTGCTGCTGTTTTCCCATGTGGCCTTTCTCAGGGTTGTGTGCCTGTGGTTGGAGGTGGCTGATGCTGATGCCCCAGCTGCTGCCTGTGTCTGATTTAAGGCCCCGGCTTCAGGAAGTGGCTGCTCATGAGTCCAGGCACGTCACAGTCTCCAGACCAGAGGAAGTTCACTGCTATTCACCACTGATGCCTAAATGAGGCTCTTCTGTCCTGCGATGGCTCTGGCACACACAGCTTACTCTCTCTCTCTCACAATGTCAGATAACAGCACTTCCTTTTCTGAGACACTTCATTCTTATCATTTCCTGCTCCAGCTCTGTAATGAATCACTGTTTTTTTTTTTTACTGGTTAGAGGCCCAGCAAACTAATTCTTCCTCTCTGGCTCCATACACTTTGGCCCTTCATTTTGTTTCTCTTGTTAGTAAATTTCTTGTGCTTTTTAATGAAAATGTGCTCTCCAAGAGTGACACAATTAATGCAGAAATTGGTCCAAGATCTGTACAATTTATCCTCAAATTTGATTAAGCTGTTAGGAAAAGTGCAGGTGGGTAATGACTAATTTATTTCATCACACTATTCTATCTATCTATCTGTCTTTCTGTCTGTCTGTCTGAAAGGAAGATGACATGACCGTGTTTATTGCGTTTCGTCTGCTCTGTGACGCAAATAGTTTATTATATACAAGGGCTTCTCATACTTTTCTTAATGATAATTAGCTCCAGTTTATCAGGAAGTGACGATTTTGTTCTCTTTGACTCACTAAATGGAAACTGCTTTATTCGCAAATGTTGAAATTTTCTTTTCTTTTTTTTTTAGCTGGATCATAAATTATTTATTTTATTTTACATAGAAACTTGACAAAAAGATCCCTATCCATAATGAAGCACCAAGGAGGCACTTCAAGAAATTCAGTTTTAGCTGCGGTCGACAAAGGTCAAAATAAATGAGAAACGTTGTGAAAAGATACTATATCGCAATCACAGACATTCCTACAGGATGAGATTTAACAGAGGTCCCCTGAGTTAGCTGAACATAAGTTTTGCCATATTTTTTTTTAGAATACTTTTTTGGGAATTCAATGCAGTCTTACCTATAAGATAGAAGTAGTCCTCATCTAAATGGGTCTATAGCAGAATAGGAATATAATTCCATTGTTTTCCACTGACTGAGACATTTTACTTCACAATTCAATATGTCATGACAAGTTGCAAATGTCAGGTGAAGTGCTGTTCCAAATACTCCCTGCATGCAGCAAAATTAGGTGTATGCCCAGAAGTGCTGAGCTATTGCTTTTCGAAATTGATCTTTGCTAACTGGCCAGCCTCTCCATCTCTGCCTGTGTCTGTTACTCTCATCTCTGTTCCATTCAATCCAGTAGTTCATCAGACGGTCCCGGCGCTGTGTCCGCGCATTACCAGCATGACATCACTTTTTCCGATCCTCGTGGGATGTTTGAGTTGATGACTGTGTTTGTGCCTTGTAGCATTCGCTTCTCTTTGTGTCAGGTAACACATTCAGTCACATCCACCTGAGGAGGACGAGGCCTTAAGACGGCCCATGAATTCCAATGGCTTTATCGGTCCCCTGCAGCTGGCTTTGGCTTTTTCCACCATATGGTCTCCTCCCACAGCACATTGAATATGCCTCTTCAATTGGGGTCATGGCTCAGGCTGATAGTGAACTGTAATCCTTCCTAACTGGAGGGCTCCCTGCACCCACCGTCAATCTGGCCGTGCACAGCCGGTGGCTGGTGGTCTCACTGCGGCTCAGGATTCATTCCACTGGCTTATATTGTGTCATTCTATGAATTAACAATGAAGATTGATGACACCGCCACACAACAGTGACAATCAGTCCAGGCTTTGATTGTGACTCGGATTTCATATATTGTGCATATGTGGAGCGTGTGCGTGTGAGGTAATCGTGTGTGTAGGATAAATACTGTAGAATTGAAGTTGGAAGCAAAATGCTTTTACCAATTCAAATTTTCTTCTCTAAGAGTGATGCTCTATTCAATTGGTTTTTTTTGTATGTTTCATTTTGGACTTTTCTGTGGAGTGTGGTAAGGAGACAGGATTTAGACAGGATTTTTTTTGGGGGGGGGGGGGGGGATGGGAGGAATGAGATTAGGTATATATATATATATATATCTGTATGTGTGTGTACACATATATACATGGCCTAAAATTAACACTTTACGTGCTAAATGAGTGCTGAATTTTAATTTGTAAAATAACTAATTAAGTGCTAAATGCGTGTAAAAACTATCGGCGTTGGGGAGTATATGAAACGGTGCCACTCGGCAGGTGGACGGTAACATTTTTATGAGTTCCAACAATTCATAAACACAAACAAACGCAAACAACGTTTGGGACAGTTGAGGGGCCAGCACTGCATCGTCACAAAAGTTTAAACGTTGACAATTGAAATATTCAAGCGCAAAAATATATGAAAGGGAGCTCATTCTGTTACTTGTTTTGTGTGCGCAAACATCCGTAGCATGCCCCCAGAAAGTATTTTATAAACAATATGTTGTCTTTATATTATTATGCTGACAATTTTTTCACACACAGTATAAAGAGGTCATTATATGCAAAAATACATTTTACGCCTTTAACATTTGTTTTTAGCCTTTGGTCCTTGGCAGTAATAGGTTTAAAAACCTCGGACGTAGACTGCTAGGATTATTAATATGTTCAAAAAATGGTTCTTTTTAGACCGATTCATTAAAAGGTTTTTTGGGAACCAAAAGGGTTCTTCTATAACCCGTATTTTGGAACCTTTATTTTTAAGAGTGTAGGTTCCGGCCAAGGCCCCCTTTTGCAGGATGTGTTATTGAACCCATCAACAATACTATGGCAAATGTAGAAATAAATAAATAAAACATCTAGGTGAACATCAGATTATGTGATGCTGTTTGATACCAGCCTATCAGAAAGATTATAGAGATGCACCGATTACAATTTTCTAGGCAGATTTCGATTTTTCATTGAGTTTGACTTGCCAGTACAGATTTTAGCTGATTCCGATTTCATTTTTTCTAACCACTTTACAGCACACACAAATATTTATTTTCTATTTTTTATTTATTTATAAAACATAAAGTTTTACTCAAACTGAATAATTAAGACAAGTTTAAATTGGTACATTTTCTATAAATATATTTTTGAATCTTCATTTTCTTTTCTGACATAGCCTACTCCAGTTCTTGTTAAAACACAATAGACATGCAAATTATGTGCATTTTAGGCACTTTTTGTGTGAAATCATATTTATTTTGTCCATCAAAAGTGTGCTTTCACTTCAATTGAGCGTGAGTTGTGCTGCAAAATAGACTTGGCGCCGAAACCCGCTTCACTGCAGCTCACGCGACGCTCCTGCTCGCTGCATGAATGCACTTATTAATTAACATACAAGCCAAAAAATACGCGCTGCTCACGCGCCGTTCTCGTTTGCGATCTGAAACGGCCGTAATTCACGAGGTTTTCTACATGTGCGTTCCGTGTGCATGTGTGATGCTGATGTTGCGCGATGTTAATCATGCAGTGCCCCAGTGCAATTTGAACGGTATAAAATCGGCATATGTCAGACTTACCGGCCGGTCGGCGGTCATGGCCGATCACTTGAAAATCGGCCAATTCCGGTCACCAGCCAATCAGCATCTCTAAAAGATTGCCATTAAAAGTATAATTTTCAGATAGGCTATGTGACACATTTTTTATAATGCTATTTCATAACAATACTCATAATAATATAAATGTTGTTACTTTTTTAAACTTTTTTTCCCGCTTTTTTTTCTTCTTCCAACTTTGCCACCGCCCCCACTTTGAAAACCCTTGTGCTATAGGCCACAGTTTCATTTAAAAAAAAAAAAAAATCAATTTTACAATTTTACACCCTGCTATTTTGCAAGTTCTCCCACTTAGAAATCATGGAGGGGTCTGAAATTGTCATCGTAGGTGCATGTCTACTGTGAGAGACATAATCTAAAAAAAAATATCCAGAAATCACAATATATGATTTTTTAACTATTTATTTGTATGATACAGCTGCAAATAAGTATTTGAACACCTGTCTATCAGTTAGAAATCTGACCCTCAAAGACCTTTTAGTCTGCCTTTAAAATGTCCACCTCCACTCCATTTATTATCCTAAATTAGATGCACCTGTTTGAGGTCGTTAGTTGCATAAAGACACCTGTCCACCCCATACAACCAGTAAGAATCCAACTACTAACATGGCCAAGACCAAAGAGCTGTCCAAAGACACTTGAGACAAAATTGTACACCTCCACAAGGCTGGAAAGGGCTGGGGAAATTGCCAAGCAGCTTGGTGAAAAAAGGTCCACTGTTGGAGCAATCATTAGAAAATGGAAGAAGCTAAACATGACTGTCAATCTTCCTCGGACTGGGGCTCCATGCAAGATCTCACCTCGTGGGGTCTCAATGATCCTAAGAAAGGTGAGAAATCAGCCCAGAACTACACGGGAGGAGCTGGTCAATGACATGAAAAGAGCTGGGACCACTGTTTCCAAGGTTACTGTTGGTAATACACTAAGACGTCATGGTTTGAAATCATGCATGGCACGGAAGGTTCCCCTGCTTAAACCAGCAAATGTAAAGTCCCGTCTTAAGTTTGCCAATGACCATTTGGATGATCCAGAGGAGTCATGGGAGAAAGTCATGTGGTCAGATGAGACCAAAACAGAACTTTTTGGTCATAATTCCACTCGCCGTGTTTGGAGGAAAAAGAATGATGAGTACCATCCCAAGAACACCATCCCTACTGTGAAGCATGGGGGTGGTAGCATCATGCTTTGGGGGTGTTTTTCTGCACATGGGACAGGGCGACTGCACTGTATTAAGGAGAGGACGACCGGGGCCATGTATTGCAAGATTTTGGGGAACAACCTCCTTCCCTCAGTTCGAGCATTGAAGATGGGTCGAGGCTGGGTCTTCCAACATGACAATGACCCGAAGCACACATCCAGGATAACCAGGGAGTGGCTCTGTAAGAAGCATATCAAGGTTCTGGCGTGACCTAGCCAGTCTCCAGACCCAAACCCAATAGAGAATCTTTGGAGGGAGCTCAAACTCCGTGTTTCTCAGCGACAGCCCAGAAACCTGACTGATCTAGAGAAGATCTGTGTGGAGGAGTGGGCCAAAATCCCTCCTGCAGTGCGTGCAAACCTGATGAAAAACTACAGGAAACGTTTGACCTCTGTAATTGCAAACAAAGGCTACTGTACCAAATATTAACATTGATTTTACATTTTGATTAACAGGTGTTCAAATAATTTTTTGCAGCTGTATCATACAAATACATAGATAAAAAAGTCATACATTGTGATTTCTGGATTTTTTTTTTCCGATTATGTCTCTCACAGTGGACATGCACCTACGATGACAATTTCAGACCCCTCCATGATTTCTAAGTGGGAGAACTTGCAAAATAGCACGGTGTTCAAATACTTATTTTCCTCACTGTATCTGTAATGTTTCTGACAACTTTGAATGAGGCAAAATCAAAACATGCCAGCCGTGAGGCGAAAACCTAAATGAAGCAGCAGAGCAGAGGTGTCTGTCTGGCCCTCTTCACATTCAGTCCCACTTTAAATGTGTGAATGAACACCTGTGTCTGCTGGGAAACTCATTAGAAGGTGCAGTGTCTCTGGGATTACAGATGTAGCAATTATTTTGGACTGCATTCATTAGTATTACTGCTAGGAACATTAAACAAAGACAGCATTATAATGTATTTGCATTTTATGTTACTACTCTGACTGCAAAGGCTCTTGTTTTATTTATGATATTTACCAGGAACTTTTGAAGTGTTTCTTGGTTTTTTTTTCTGAAGACTTTCAAAAGTGATAAAGTAAAATCTAGAAACTGAGTTATCATTCATATTCATACACAACCGTGTGTGTGTGTGTGTGTGTGTGTGTGTGTGTGTGTGTGTGTGTAAAAAAAAAGTATCTTATGCTTGCCAAGGCTGCATTTATTTTGATATTATTATTATAATTTAAATTAACTGTTCTACTTTAATATTTCTTAAAATGTGATTTTATTTCTATTTCTACTCCAGTCCTTAGTATCATCCTTCAGAAATCATTATAATATGCTGATTTGGAGCTCAAGAAACATTTCTTATAATTTTCAATGTTGAAAACAGTTGTACTGCTTAATACATTTATGAAAACCTTATTTAATAGAATTCTGTGATGGATCAAAAGAACAGTATTTATTTGAAATAGAAATATTTTCACATTATACGTGTCTTTACTGTCACTTTTGATCAATTTAATAATTTTGCTGTCTTATGCAGTCAATGTTAAAATTAACATAATCATTTGTTTGGTTTCTTTTGTATGATAAACAATAGTACTATTTAGTTGCCCCTTGATGTTCAATGTAAATCTTTCCTAAAGCAGAACCTGTAGTGAACCGCTGTGTTAAAACGTGTTTTACAGTCACTTGAGTAGTATTACCGTAGGTTCCCTAAATTACCCCAGCAGAATGTAGATATAAAGCTGCATTGAATTTTGTCTAATCAGAAATCGCTGATTTCATTGAGACAATGCTAATGCATTCTGCATGTTTGATAAGGAACAGGCAAATGTGATCCGTTAGATTAAATTTAATCTGCTCTAAATCCCCTTCAAGTGGAACAACAGCAAGAATACTAATGTATTATTCAACACGACAACAGCCAGGATTTTTCCCCATAACAGCTATTAACTTAATTGCCTTCATAAGAGTTTGCTTCTGAAGCCTAATGAACATATCTGTAAATTAAAAATGTTTGATTGGGGAAACAAAATGTTTACTAGTCAGACAGTGAATGACATGTTCTTCAGTAGATAATACGGCTCCCCGGTCCCGCCCCCAAGATATTTCAGGAGTGTTTCTGAAGCCCTTCAATCAGGCCGCACATCTCCAGAACCTGCCACGGAGAATGAGAGCTGATTTCATCTCCAAACCTCAAAGACACTTTCCTTTCAAAGCACCATTTATGCCTGTCAAAGCATATTCATTCCTTCATTTAAAAGAACTGCTTGGCATCAGAAAAGCCAATTGAACGGAAGCCATTTGATTTATGAAATGAAGTCTCTCCATCTACTAATCTGACTAAATGGACTAGCAAAATAAACATCCCAACTTATTCACTGTGGAGCCACTGAATAAATTATTGATGGTCCCACCCAGCCAGAAGATTGCGGCGTGGACATGAATTTCCCTCCTCCTTGAATATCACAGCTTCATTACTTCTACAGTGCTGTATTATATGGTCTGCTTTCCCCATCATCCCACACTGCTGTCTCTTCTCCAGCCCCTCAGCCATTGGCATAACTTTTAATCTTTTGTGAGTGCAGGGACAATCGGGATGCTTGTATAGTGTGGTTCGAGGTATAGAGGAAGTGAAATGGTGACAAAGAGAGAGAGAGAGTCAGTCCCCAGTGCACTTGTCCTCATTGCTGAGTGGGAAGGTGGCACTGTGGGAGCAGTCAAACTGTGTCACTGTCTCAGTCCCCCCTGGGGATAAAGGACATGCTTTATGCCTTCAATCTCCTTAAACTGTTTTCATGTGAGAGTATTTTCATTTGATGTATCAGATTATGTGCGTGGTCTCCCTGAAACTTCAAAATGGATCTGCACCTCTGATCTTTTTGCAGTTACATATAGACAAATTAATCCTTTTTTTGGCTGGGAAAGAACTTTGAAAATTAGGTTTTTGGGAGGACAATTAGGATTCTCCTTGGAGAACTGACAAAATGTCAACGATTAAAGAGAGTACCTCAGTATATAGTGGTTTGTAAATGAAATCAGAGATCTTTTAAACTTTAAAGAGATTTTGTGGTTCAGTGTGGAGTAATGCTAACACAAAAAGTGCCACATCATTTTCTGGAAGGGTCATATACCAAATATCATAGTACATAAATATGGTAGTTAGTAACATATAGCTTGGTATATCAAAGCATGGTTAAATAATCTGGTAAAACAAGCTAGTTTTTGATGGATTGTTGAAGCCTAACATTTGTCATACTTGTTTTTACTTCAGAAGTAGCATAACTCACACTCTTTGTGTTGGTTTTGTGTGCCATACTGGTTAACAAGCCTGGTAAAAATAGTAGTAGTAATATCTGTCTGCATGTTTATTTTATATTATATATATATATATATATATATATATATATATATATATATATATATATATATATATATATATATATATATATATATATATTTATATGTATATATTTATAATATATATATATATATATATATATATATATATATATATATATATATATATATATATATATATATATATATATATTTTTTTTTTTTTAGAGCAGAGAGCAGGCTTGCATGACTGTTTAGATACTATACAGGCCATTAGCTGTCCACAGTTAGCATGTGGGTTTTAAGAGCTGTTACTGTATAAACTTGGATACTCTGATTAAACAGGAATGTTAAATGTAAGAGGGCACTTGCGTAAGCTTAGCTCTCTAGTTAGTCTAGTTACTTATAACATCTCACAGGTGAGAGCTGTCTGGAATCCTCAGGTGGTTGTGATGCTAGTGTTAAATGATTGGGTCATCATAAGGAAGAGTTTTAATCCTCATCTGAGAAAGGGCAACATTACCATGCAGTGAGGTTACATTAATGTTCATCTTGTAAATGACATTTACTTTCTCATTTAGCTCAAAATTATCTGTCAATATTGTACAGAGGCATGTTTGGAATGCTAAGGAGCATCATATTTCTCTGTTGAGGACAAGTAACAAATCCTTTTAGATCAACACATGATTCACAAATAAAATGAGATTTTGACGTGTACTTCTTTTAAGGCAGTTAGATTTAAGGTTGCATGTCGCCCCTCTCAACACAAAGTTGAATGGCAGACAGATAAAATATGCACAAAAACATCAGAGCTAGAAAATGTCATGCTGAGGCAGTGGAGAGGGAAAAAGATTAAGCATGGACAATTTGAAAGCAAAAGCTACATATAAATAGGAAGAAAATGAAATAATAAATTGTACTATTACTCAGCCTTGCTTATATGCTAGTCTCTCCGTAAGCTAAATTTAAAGTGCTTTTTCTCCAACATTGATTGTGGAAGGTCATTTCAAGTTACAGAATATTTATTTGTGGATATGTAATAACTCCATGTAAGTGAAAGATTTAACAGACGTGTGAAGTATTTGCATTGCTTGATTGCGAAACATGCCAGATCCTTTTCAGGGCGGGAATCCAATTTGGTTGTGCCAAGTATTTCAAGAGATAGTCGTGTCAGCATTTACTCATGTTGTTCCAAACCAGTATGCTGTATTTTTTTCTGTGCACCAAAAAAAGGATAAATTGTGGAATCTTTCTTTTCAAATTCCAAATAGAACAACAACAAAAAAAACTTGGAGAGTTGCACTATTTTTATGATACTTTATGATAATTTATTTATTAATATATCAATATATCAGAAATTGTATAAATTATTTTTTTTTATTTACAAATAATATAACTCATGTATTATATATTTTTTATATGGGTTGTATAGTATATTTATGGTACTTTTTTGTCCTTTTTGGAGCCTAAAGGACTGGGTATACTTAATTTTCACAGTTGAGCGCTCAAGCCTTTCAAAGTAAACTCCTTTTGCGGAGCATTTGCACTATCTAATGGACTTTGTTTTCAAGCACTCAAGTGTCTCGTACATGCACTGTTGTACGGCGTTCGCACAGACTTAAAAATGTACTCAAACAGTGTTTGCGGACATCCGCGGACCATCCTGATGACGAAAATTTTGTCACAATGCCAGTGCACGGATCGTCGCGGAATGCGAATGGCAGAAGTATACCTTGGGCTTAACAGTCCCTGCTGAATTGCTGCTATATGATGAGAGCTTTGTAAGATTCATATTGACATTTTCCTTTTTTGTTGAACTTTCCCTTGTGATGCACACCAAGAGGTGGAGATACTTCATATATATTGGCATATATACTTGATTCCCTGTCTCTTCCAACAGGTCCGTCCCCCAGAGTTTGGTGGGTAAAGGTAGCGAGTGGACTGGACTCTGTGATGTGGAGTGCTGCTCTGGATCTGAGTGCCCACTACTAGACCATCAACTTCCTGCGCCTCAAGATGGATTAGAGCTTCACGCCTCCGGAGATCAAAGGTATGAGATGTATAGTAATGAGCGTCAGCTCCGCTCCCTCCAATCAGACCTGCTGTAGTGTGGAAGCCCTGTTTGTGTTTGTCTTGAATGCACCATGGATGGCTATTACTGTCCGTTGAATATTTATGAATGTGCCGAAGAGGTGAAGGAGTGTTTGATGTGCTTAATTGTACCACAGACATTACATTTCTCTAGGCTCTTAAACAATGATGGACTGCAAACAACGCTTGTCCGCTTCAGCACTTAGCTTTTTGTTGGGAAACCTGCCATATTGTGCACACAGAGCCATATGAGCTGGCCAGAATTATTTTGAATTAAATGCAGCACAGATTTATTGCTTGAGGTGAAAGAAAAAGAGAGAGGAGAGCAAAGCTGCCTTGAGTCACAAAGTTCTCGAGTAACCATGGCAGCTAGTTTTTTTGACATGTATATAGCTGTCAGATCGTTTATCTGTGTCTCTTATTTTCAATTATGTTTCATATGTGTACCTAATACATACTTAATTCACCATTAAAATGCAGAACCCTTACAAGATAAATCCAAACTTTTTTTTTTAAATTCATTTCAGCGGCTTCAAAATGAGGTTTAGGAGATTGTTGGTGTTGTACAAAATAGGGTTATTGGACAAGTCAGCGATTTATTGGAAAAAGGAAGCTCACAGAGGGAATATAAGAGAAGGGCCGGGATCATACCGTGGCCTCTCGTACGTCCCGCTGTGCTCAGTAAAGAGAGAGAACTTCAGAGGGCTCGAATGTGCCATGTTCACGCTTACAGTGATTGTATCTGAGTGCTGTGTTTTTGGTCTTTCTTTCTGGTAAAAAAAGTGTTTGAGTATATTGGTACCATATTAGTTATTGTTTTTATTTTTTATTATTCTGTATGGGTTGCTATTGAATATTTAATTTAATGTATTTTTACATTTAGATTACCTTGCGCCATCTTGGGCTCACTTAAAGTTTTTTTTTAAAGGGATAGCTCAACCAATAATTTAGATTCTGTCATCATTTGTTCACCCTCAGGTTGTTCTAAAGTTGTTTGGCTTTCTGTCTTCTTTGGAACACAAAAAAGATGAAGAATATTGGTGTCACGGGTGGTTGCAGGAAGGCAGGCGAAGATGAAGAATAAAGTTCCAATACGAATTTTAATGAGAATAATACAAATAGAAGCCAGAGAGGCAGGGAAACACACACTAAATGCAACGGGGACCGGACAAAGGGTTCCGAACTAAAATCCGAACAGCTGTGATAAAGAGTTTGTGTCCATAGTAAAAACTGAGTGGCGGGAAAATCAAACAAAGTAACACATGTTAGTTACTAAAGAATACAAAGTAAAAGTCCATGAAAACTAAACAAACTGAACATAACTTTGACAGTTGGTAACCAAACAGTTTCGGTTAACATTGACTCATTGACTCATTTCTTAGAATACCTTCTTGGTAACACTTTACAATACGGTTTCATTTGTCAACATTAGTTAACTAAATTAGTTATGAACTAACAATGAAAATTACCTAACATTAACAAAAATGATGAAATATACTTTTCTTTGTTACAGTGCTGGACATGGCCAGATGACCATTACGTCACTCATGTTGCTGAAAACTGGCAATACTTAATGATTTGCTGACATACTTAGAGCTCCAATAGTGATGTGATGCATCGTTTCACTACTGCCTGGAATGGACTGCTATACTGTTGCTGCTCTTTGTGTATATGTCATTATTGGATATAACTTTCGAAAATGCATCGTTAATGGCAGCACCTCATAAAGTAGTGCCAAGACAAAACATAATTGGCTTCTCACTTGAGAAAGCTGGTCAGCCCTTGCAAGACTGGAAAATAATTGCTGCCTTGCGGCTTCCAATGCAACTAACTGTTTCTTTGTCTACTGAAATGGTTACTTCAATTTGTAAATTTTTTGATCTGACACATAAGTCACGTAATAAACTATATACATTATATAGTTACAACTACAAAATTGTTCTCAGCTGTTGAAGCATATGGGTTTTACGGGTCTGATTACACCCGGTAATATCGGCGTCTCAAATATATCTCCAGTGACTGGTTGTGAAGGGATTTTGAGGGGAAGGTCTCGGATTTATTTTTATAAAGCTGCGCGTATCTGTCTACATTTTCCAGCCAAAACAGGACTGATCAGCATTTACAATACATCCTGTATGGAATGTGGTAATATGTGTTTTTGACTAACTGAGTCTGAAATTAATGTCTGTAATGAGTGAGTCGATCTAGGGCTGGGTGATATATTCACGTGAATATTCACAGTACATTCACAATGAGTTTGCTGTTGATATAAAATGAAGCAATATTCTGAGTATCATCATGACTGTGATGTGATGTGCTTTTTTCAGTTGGTGTCTGTAAATGAAAATAATCAATATTAATGTTAAATATAATTCCTCTTTGTGTTCATTTAGTGAACGCTGTCTTGATTACTAATCTTTCTAATATGATGATTTTTTTTGTTCAAGAAACATCTCAGGATTCTTTAGACCAGCATTTATTTGAAATTGAAATCTTTTGTAACATTATAAATGACTTTACATCTTTATTAGTGCTGTCCTCGTGTGATCCGATTGTACTTGGAAAACAAATGTTATTGTAAATGGGTTCTATGCCATTAATTAATCAGAAAAGGTGTTTTTTTGTTGTTTTTTGTTTGAGCAGTCGTGTCTTTGTGCTGATCTCCTTCTCTCTAGCTTGTCCACACTGGGCTGATTCTGTTTCGCTCTGTTTTCATGCGGCTCCTGTGCTGATGCAATAAACATGTTTGAGTGTCTGTATTCATGACCGTTGTCTCCCTCGCAGCCACAGTTTCCCTTCGCCTTCACTTCCAGTCTGCACACCTGAAAGCTTCAGATAAGCTTCACTGATGCTTGTCTGCTCAGGAGCAGATTACTTTGTAAACTGCTGGCACAGAGGAGAGGAAGCAAGGGAAGGGAGGGAGGACTCGGCTGACCTAAGCAGGTAAACGACTGCTGGACTCTGGTAAAGGGTTGTGGTGTCTGTGAGCGCTGGGCATGTTTGCGATGCCCTAAGAGTCAGTTCACTGACTCTTCTTTAATGCTGTAAAATCAGCTCTTTTACTGCTGCCATCACACCTTTCCACAGCTGTTGGCTCTTAATGCCCCAAAGGGATGAGCTTTGTTTTTAGATCATTAAAGGCGAGAGAAAAAGTGAGGGGTAAAAAAGCTCCAAAATCTAGTGAGCTGCCTTGCCACCTACTGCCAAAATATTGCACGTAAACTTAACTAAACTTAGAGTTTAAATAAACTTTGTTTCTAAGCTAACAGCACAATGCATTCTAAATATGTACCGACTATATTTTTTTCCTCACCAAGGGATTTTAAAAGGGTATGTAAAAATATACGTCTACATTTTCGTCTATGTTGCACTCTAGGATTTGGAACAAAAGCCAGTGTGCGTTGTGTGCATGTGACACAAATTTATACTTTGATGCTCTGCTAAAGTTTCTCTTGGGCCACACTCCGGCTTTCATCGTGACTGGCACCGCAGTTGGGCCGCATTGGTATTCAGCATGATTTGCTCTTGTTTGAACAGCAATGTGTGCAAAGTTGTTCCAATATTTATCTTTCTAGTTTTGAGAATGTCCAGCTGTTTTGCGCTACCAGAGGAATACAAAACCGTATAGGTCTGAGGGCCGACCCATTCATGTTTTTCACACATCGATGGAGAATTTAAATTATTGGGTATGTTGTTTGTGTCTTTTGCAGAGGAAATGTATAGGCCTAGTCAGCCATGCGTGTCAGCGTGTTTATTTGAGGATAAGGTAGATTCACTTACAGCTGTCTGTGCAGACAGCGCTCTCTAACACATGGTGTATGCGTTTTGAATGCAGCAAGACCCCTATGCAATAAGCACAGATCCTGAACGGAACCTTCACCTCTAGCCGCTCAAAGGACAAATTGATACATGTACAGCACTTTAGTGATATTCAGATGCGGTTTAAGAATTCAGTATCCAGAAATGTTGAGTTGAAATGGACTTGAATTGATTAAAAAGAGGTATTTTTTGGTTTGGACTGGAAACAGTTCTTCTTGTATGCAAATTTCAGCAGATTTAGAAGATGAGTTGGCGATGAGGCCAGCTGTTTTGTTATGGCCTGGTGCTATAGTGCCGATCCAGAGGGTCTTAGTTGGCAGTGCCAGTGTACCGTTAAGGTTGGCACTGGTGGTTCGGTGACGCCTTTGTCATTAATTTCCAATTGGTTGAAGCCTTTCTCACTAGATAGAATTCCTGAATGGTGTAGCATGTGTGGTGAGAGGCAGCAGGCTGGAGAAAGAGTTGTTTCATCAATTGTGCATCTAATTGTTTTATGCACAGAAACACATTAAGCTCAGAACTCTTAATTGAATAATGGATGTCCCTGCTTCACTGCAGCTATTTCACCGCCGCTCAAATCAGCTATCAGTTAGCAAGACAACGGAATTTAAACTCGTCTCCTGCCTTTGTGTTTTACCTGCTCTCTGCTGCGATCCAGAGCTAAGCTGTGTTAAGAAAGTCCGCCGTGAGCCGAGGCCACGTGAGTGACAGACTCTTATCAGCGGGCCAGCTGGCTGATGAGAGTTCTGTTGCGAATCACCAGTCTCAGAATAATCCATTTGCAGCGTAAGTTTATTGAGAGAATAATCAAACAGGCAGAGGTCAAAGACAGCAAACTCAGCATCAGAGGCAAGGCTTAATCGGGGTCTAATTCCAGGCAGAAGATCAAAACAGGCAGCAAACAGGCAAGGACCAGGAACCAGGCAGAGGTAGCGTAGGCAGGCAGCAGGCTAGGAGAAATCAGAGACAGAAGGGGTCGAGAAACAGTCAGACAATCACTGGATAAAGCGCTCAGTAGTGTTCACAAGGCAAAACAAAACTTCGCACTGAGAGCTGCTTGTGGTGTGGTTAAATAGCCTGGTAGATAGGCTGCAGCTGGGCATGGTGATTGGAGTCATTAGAGTGGCTTATGGGGAATGTAGTGCAAGTGAAGATCAGTACTCGGGCGAAGGTGCTCTCTGCTGGCCAGAGACAGATGTTACTGAGTCTGGGATCGTGACAGAGCCCCTCCCTCTGAGCGACTCCTGGCGCGAGGAGCCTGACGACGTCGGGGTCTTCCACGTGGTTGTGGGGCCGGCCTGGTGGGATGAGCCAGGTGGAAGTCAGTAATCAGGCTGGGATCCAGGATGTCAGAAGTGTCCACCCAAGAACGTTCCTCAGGGCCGTATCCCCCCAATGAACTAGGTACTGCAGGAAACTGGCCCGACGTCTGGAGTCCACAAGCTCTTTTACCTGATAGGCCTCCTCGCCTTCCACTAGAATGGGCTGGGGAGTCTGGTCCTGGGATCTCTCCTCCCTCTCATTGGGACTATCGGCAGGTTTGAGAAGAGAGACATGGAAAGTGGGAGCGAGTCGGTACTGGTTAGGTAGATCTAGGCGGAAAGAGACGGGGGTGATCTGGTGTGTGATTTTGAACGGACCCACGAACCTTGGACTGAGCTTTTTACAGGGGAGCCGAAGGCATAGGTGGCCCGGGTGATACTCAGGCCCCGGCCGACGCCGGCGGTCAGCCTGTTCCCTCTGACGGCGAACCGCTCGTTGGAGGTGGGTGTGGGCCAGGTTCCAGGTTTCCTCGCTGTGCTGAAGCCAGTCATTCACTGCAGGGACATTTTTGGGTTCACCTGACCACGGGAAGAGAGGCGGTTGAAAGCCCAGGACGCATTGAAAGGGGGTCAGGCCAGTAGAGTGTTTGCAGATGGAATTCTGGGCGTATTCAGCCCAGATCAGGTAACAACTCCAATCCTGTTGGTGCTGATGGCAATAAGAGCGCAGAAAACGGGTCACCTCTTGGTTCATGCGCAGGCCTTGGAAAAGCAGTCGATAACAGTGAGGATGGTGGCGTATCCTTCAGAAACTGGGAGATCGGTAATGAAATCGATGGCAATGTGCGACCAAGGACGTTGTGGAACTGGAAGAGGGTGTAACACACCGGCAGATAGTTGACGTGACAACTTCTGAGTGTTGCAGACCCGGCAGTGTTGGACATGGGTTGTGCTGTCTGAGGCTAAAGAGGGCCACCAATAACGGTTCTGGAGTAGCTGGATGGTGGCGGTGATACCTGGATGCCCCGAGCTTGGATGGGCATGAACGAGTTCTAGGACCTGGCTCCGGAGAGTCTCAGGGACAAAGACTCGGTCAGGTGGACAGCCGGGTGGGACATCTGCGCGGGAATTGATCTGTTTGATCTCTGTGTCGATGTCCCACTGAATGGGGGCAACAAAGAGGTTGGTAGCCAGTACTGTCTTGGGGTCTTGTGGTGAGAGCTCAGGGTCACCTTGGCGTGACAGGGCATCTGCGTTTGTATTCTTAGACCCTTGTCGATAAGTGACAGTGAAATGGAACCGGGTGAAGAATAGCGACCAATGAGCCTGCCTGGGGTTTAGCCTCTTTACGGCACGCAGATATTCCAGGTTCTTATGGTCGGTGAATACGACGAAAGGATGGAGAGCGCCCTCGAGCCAATGCCAATGGCCAGCAGCTCCCGATCACCCATATCGTAATTTCTCTCGGCACCGTTTAGCTTACGGGAGTAGTATGCACAAGGGTACAGCTTGGGGGGCGAACCTTGTCGTTGTGAGAGGATGGGCCCTATAGCAGTGTTCGAGGCGTCCACCTCAACTATGAACGGTAGTCCGGGGTCAGGATGGTTCAAGATGGACACTGTGGTGAATCGTTGTTTGAGCAAGTTAAAAGCCTGGGTGGCTGAGTTATTCCACGGAAGACGATGTGTTCCTTTCTTTACCAGAGAAGTGAGAGGGTTGGCCACGGCACTGAAGTTCCGTATGAACCGTCGATAAAAGTTAGCAAATCCAAGGAAGCGCTGCAGCTCCTTCAGGATTGTGGGTCGTGGCCAATCACGGACTGCTCTGACCTTACCCTTGTCCATAGCAACTCCGTCTGGGCTGATGACATACCCCAAGAACGAAATGGAGGTCTGGTGGAATTCACACTTCTCCAGCTTGGCGTATAGATGGTGGTGAATGAGTCTCTGGAGGACGGCCCGAACGTGCTGCACATGGTCCAAGAGGGTGTCGGAGTAAATCAGGATGTCATCGATGTACACAACGACAGTACGGTGGAGCATGTCTCTGAAGATGTTATTGATAAAAGACTGGTGGATTTTGAAAAAGTTCTCCAGTGGACTTGGGGATTGTGTTTGCGGAGCCATGGCAGGCCAAGGATTACTGGAGTGCGTGGACCATGGAAAACATAGAATTGGATTACCTCAGAGTGGAGCGCCCCTGTCTGCAGCTGGAGTTCATGGGTGAGGTGAGAGATTTGACCAGAGCCTAATGGCCTTCCGTCGATGGCTTCGACTGCGAGGGAGGAAACACAACGGATTAGAAGAATATTGTGTAGACAGGCAAAGTCTGTTGAAACAAAATTCCCAGCAGCCCCAGAGTCTACCAGAGCTCTGGTGGGTATCCGCTTGCCGTTCGTCGTTATGACAACGGGCACGAACACAGACGTGGTGAGGTATGGTGCTTCAAGGTCTGGACTCACCGGATGAGGGGCGGTTGAGCGAGGTCTGGATGGGCAGGAGATGCAAAGATGGCCAGCCTCGCCACATTACAAACACAGGTGGAGTCGCAGCCGTCGGTGTCTTTCCTCCGTGGGCAGATGGTAGGCGTTGATTTGCATGGGTTCAGGTTCGTCGGAGCGATCGGAAGTCGTGGTCCGAGTAGCCTGGACAGCGCGGAAAGCAGGGGTGGTACGGTGACTGGCACAGCGAGATCTTATGATGTTGTCTATTTGGATTGTGAGGTTGATGAACTGGTTGAGGTCCCTGCCCTCGTCACGACAGGCTAATTCTAAATGTAGATCGTGGTTCAGGCCTCTTCGGAAGATGGTCTTGAGCGTGTCATTGTTCCAGGAAGTCTGTGCAGCCAGGGTGTGATGCGTGAGAGCATACTCGGCAGCGGTAGATCTTCCCTGCTTGAGCTCCAACAAGCGATCGCCGGCGCTCTTTCCCTCCCTGGAATGCTCAAAGACCTCCCTGAAGGGTTGGAGAAACACCGAGAAGGATGGGAAAGCAGAACCATCTGGTCTCCATACGGCCGCAATCCATTCCAAAGCTCTCCCCGTCAATAAAGAACACACAAATGCAATCCTCCCCGCGTCAGTTGAATACAGAGCCGACTGTTGCTCAATGTACAGAGAACACTGGAGGATAAAACCCTTGCATCTGTCTGGATTCCCATCGATCTTCTCCGGAAGCGCAAGACGAGGAGTCGCAGTGGGCGGGACCGGAGCAGGGCTGACAACAGCGGCGACGGCAGGTGGAGATGACGGCTCCGATGACGCAGCTTGGAGACCTCGAACAACTTTGACCAGTTCGTCCATCAGCGAGGTGACTCAGCTGATGATGGTGCGCAGCGATCTGATCAGCTTGGGCTGAATAGGTAGCAGACAAACTTCACATAGCTGCTGGATCGGGTTGTGGCGAAGTTTTCTGTTGCGAATCACCAGTCTCAGAATGATCCATTTGCAGCGTAAGTTTATTGAGAGAATAATCAAACAGGCAGAGGTCAAAGACAGCAAACTCAGCATCAGAGGCAAGGCTTAATCGGGGTCTAATTCCAGGCAGAAGATCAGAACAGGCAGCAAACAGGCAAGGACCAGGAACCAGGCAGAGGTAGCGTAGGCAGGCAGCAGGCTGGGAGAAATCAGAGACAGAAGGGGTCGAGAAACAGTCAGACAATCACTGGATAAAGCGCTCCGTAGTGTTCACAAAGGCAAAACAAAACTTCGCACTGAGAGCTGCTTGTGGTGTGGTTAAATAGCCTGGTAGATAGGCTGCAGCTGGGCATGGTGATTGGAGTCATTAGAGTGGCTTATGGGGAATATAGTGCAAGTGAAGATCAGTACTCGGGCGAGGGTGCTCTCTGCTGGCCAGAGACAGAGGTTACTGAGTCCGGGATCGTGACAAGTTCAGTGAGGATCAGCGTGAATTAAAGAGCACCTAATTAAAATGTCCCGAGTACAAGCCCGCCGCTGCTTCGTTTATCTGCTCACGCAGCCGCTGACGGAGATATGTGCTACAAATAACGGAGGGCCGCAGTATAAATTCCAAGTTCAACAACATCTGATAGCCGATGCATTGAACTCCCTCCACCGTTTGTGTGTTTCTGACATGAATAATGCTGAAGTCTCATTGTCCACTGCTATGACCTTTTCCCCCTCTGTCTTATTCACAGGACGGGTGAGAGCTGTGTTTTCGAGTGTTATATCCCTTAGATTAGCCTGATAATTAGCCTTCTGCTTCTCAGAGTTTTCTTTTATGCCCAGTTAACAAACCTCTGTTTTTTTCTTCCCATCCTTGACAGCTTTCCAGCAAGTTTTCATTGCTGAGGCTGTGTCTACATTAATCCGGATACATTTTTGTTTCAAAACGCTCTCCGTTCACACTAGCGTTTTCAAGCATTTTCCAGAAGTTTCTCATCCACACTAAAACGTCGGAGAACGCTAAATTCGCATTACTGCGCATGTGTAAAACCTCATAAAAGCTCACTGAGATGATACAGATGGAACAGACAAAATAAAGTTCTCATGCTATTCTTCTGCAGGATCGTTTTATTTAGCAAATATCTTACCATTCACTGATGCGCTCAGGTCGCACTCAATCACCATTATATGTTTGGTCTAAAACACAACTGCTCTCATGTTTTGACACAGGTGCATTTTATGTCATCTTTGGAGGACTGTAATATGAAGAGTGTACAAATTATATCTTTAGCAACAGTGTGAAAGTGAATAGCACATAACAGGCACAATAGCTGTATAAACATACCTATCAGTTCAATATGCATCACATGACTAAACATGCATCATCGTTTTAAAATACCTCTGTTTTCCCAGTCCACACTACAATGCAAAAATGGTGTTTTCAAATGTGTCCCCTTGGGAAAGCGTTTTCAAAAAGCTCAGTTTTTCCATACTTAAACTGAGAAGCGGTTATAAACCGGCTTTTGGGAATGAAAAGAAGCATTTCTACCAAAATGAAAAAGCTTGATGGGTATCGTTTGGAAATTAAGATAATACAAAACATTTATGTTGTAATTTTACAGTTGTACTACTGTAAACCATTTAAATACTTATTTTACAAGAAATGTAAGAATTTGCTCCCAGTTGACTTGGCTAAATTAACATGCTAGCTGTTTATAGAAACCGTAGTTGTTTGGCACTTTCTGCAGATCACTTTTTGACATTAACATTTGATTTTGGGTCTTTACACACAGTTGATGGTTGTTTCTTGTAATAATCTTGGTTCTATGACTATGAGAATTCTGTCTCATATCAGGCTGTCATTGCAAGTCTCTAGGATGCAGTTGTTGGTAGTGAGGAGGGAGGAATGAGTCAGTCTGGAATGGGTGGTCCATTGTGATGCGAGGACTGCTAGAAAGAGTAATGGAACTCAGCCTAGCAGAGGGATCTAATTGATGAAGAAATTGGCCAGTAGAGGCATCATTGAGCAGCCGTTCATTTTATCACATACAGTACAAGTATGTCCCTCTCTTTCCTTTTTTTTTTTACTTTTAACTTTCATTTTGTTTTTATCTTTCACATTGTATTATTCATGCCAGGCCAGTGGTTGGCAAGAAAGAAAGAAAAGACGAAGCACCCATAGATTAAACATGTAATGCGCATGTGCATGACAGTACCGTTTTCACAAATTCGTGTTTTTGTATTTTACAGACAGACATTGTTTTCAAAAACTCAGAAGGTTGGCATTTTTAGCCCCCTAAAACACTGTTTTCATGTAAATGAACGGCCAAAACGCATAAAATGTTTGTAATTGAAAACTGTGTTGTGTAATTGCCCCTGAAAAACACTCCAAACTGCCATGGCAACCTCCCATAACCCCCTCACATCATGGCAGCTGGTTTTTCAGGGAACCGAGTGACCGTCTGGCACTCCAAGGGCACAAATGGATATCTCTAATTTTACTGTGAACAAACTATCTCAGGCCTCAAATAGATCATTTTACATCCCCCCTTAAAGTATGATTACCTGCCACTTGCTTCAGAAATCCATAAATCTGGATTTGTTCCATTGCATTATGACTTGGCTGGTGTCCGAAGAGGGGTGGATCACAAAGCCAGAGGCGACAGGTGCAATAGCTCACGGAAGACAGGCCATGAAGTGAAGAAATGAAAGCGGCATATCCCAGAGCAGATGATCAGTTGTCAATGAGTTTACTGCATCCTGATGCTCCAGCCCTTCCCTCTACTTTGCGTGCACCTCCAGCTTTTCTTTTTCTGTTTTTTTGTTTAAACACAATATTAGATTCTCATTTTCTTAAGCTGAGCCCACAACTCCTTCCTTATCACCTGCTGTTAATGACTCGCATGAGAAATCTCGACGTGCAAAATGAAACCCCATGCACTTGTGTTCTTCACCCGCCCTTCCACCCCGGCACTCTGCGAAAGCTCATAACATGCATGACTTCTGTGGAGCCAAAATGCATTTCCCCCATTTTCAACCGAAACGTCCCTCCCTATCTCGGCTGCGATGATCAAATACCTTTATGTCTTCCATATTCTTTCTTTCACATTATCAAATTGAGTAAGTCAATCTAATAGGCACATGGGGAAGTGTGGTGACACTGCAATCAGATTAGAGGCACAGCAGGGAGTGGAACCGGAGAATCTAATATTGCTTTGTGTGGAGCGTTCGAGGCCCGGGTAATGCATCTCTCAGAGACCCGTGGCCCAAATGAGAGACGTGCCAGCCTGCAGAGCTGCAATGTCCTTGGAGGAGAAATTTCCTGCGTAACAGAATGTAAGACGTATCCTGCTACGCCATGCCAGTATGTTTTAGGCATTGGTCTGTTGGGAAAGACAGTTCATAACGGCAGATTCAGATTTATTATGTTATTAACATGTAGCATGTAGGAGGCCATATAGGACAGAGCTTTTACCCCTTTATTATTGGAGGCATAAAATTAGACATCTTCATAATGCATAAATATCATTTTATGTGGTGTTTTGTTCGACAGTACTGCTGTGAAGAAACATAAAGACATCTGTTGCTTTATTGAAAATTTGGCTTTATCTCTTTTTCTGTGTTTGTTGGAAGACCATCTTTGGTTATTGCTACGTCTCCTGCTATTTGAAAACATTTATACAGCCCTTCATGGTTCCTCCTCTCCACCCCTAGGCATGTACACATACCCATATGGTTAGAGGCCCTGGTTTTGCTGGGATTTACTAAAATGTACTGTCTTAGGGATATTTTACCATACCCTCATGATTCAGTGTGTTTTTTTTACCCACAAACTGTCTTTTTATTAATCACCAGGTCAATACAAACATTGCTATTTGTGTGTGTGATAAACTGAGATAAATGGTAAAATATAGTTTAGTGGTCATCATACTGCAAAATATTTAACTGCAGAATGCTGTGATTGACCAGTCATAATCAAGTATTCCAGGGAGCTGTGGAATAATCAGAAATATTTAAAGGATCTTGCCTTTGGATTAATCCAAATGTATTAAGATTTTAGCCTCTGTAGTGCACCATCTCTCCTCAGTGAGTGTGTGAGAGAGAAACGGAGTGGAATGTCAGTGTGGAAAGACCTGTGTTGAGTTTGGCTGAGGTGGTATGAGTCGTACCATCATATTTGGCTTAACTCCTCTTTATCTACACAGTGGCACTTGCATTAATCACAGCAGGGGTCTGAGACTCAGTTCAGATGCCATAGTATTTTAGGGCCAGGAGACAGTGAGAGAGATAGCTGGCCATCCAACCGTCCAGCCGAACAGATTGAGAAACCAACAGACAACAGCAGCCAGAGCAAACAGGAGGCGAGCTGGAGCTCCGGTGGGAATGTGGGACAGTGAGGGGCGAGCTCAGACCCGCAGTGCATCTGTGTACTCCGCTGCTCTAGATTACTTTAGAGGCAGATCACTTGGACAGAGTTGAATGCTCTGAAATGCTGGAGCTCCTGGTGTGCTTCAGGAAATGGCCCTGCTGTTAGTAGCAATTTGGTGACCCCACAGTGAACATCTCTGTTGTGATGGATAGAGCGAAAGTAAGTCTACAAAGCACTTACATTTTAAAAGCACATAAAAGCATTGTAACAGTACACTTATTTGTTGTACTGTATGTCTGAGGAAACAGATTCGTTTTAGTTACTCATTAATTGGTTGTCTCAGCATTCTGTTTACCTGATACATATGTACACTGTAAAATTGTACACTGCAAAAAATAAATAAATTCAATGTTGTAAATAAAGATTATTGGAATACGTTGTACATGAAAATACAATTTCGGTCTTTCTACTATACTTCATGTTTAATTCAATGTGTTACTTGGCATTTCTTTATAATTAATTGTGAGATTTGCTTACAATTTCTGAGTAAAAATTCTCAGTGTAGTCCAATTCATTATAAAAAAGGCTTTTTTTGTGTGAATAAGAAACATACCGTGTTATCTATCTAGTCCGATTCACATGCTAATAAATCTTAATGGACAGTTCTTTTAATGAATCATTCAAAAAGATTCACAATAATGTACCAGTTTGATTCAGTCCAATACTGAATTACAGAATTTGCGAGTTGCTGATTGTTTCTGATAACTTATGAAACTGAATTACATATTAACTTTTTTGTCCGTCTTGAAATGAAGCAAGTTTTGCGTGTAAGGTTTGTGAAACTTAAATCAGTATCATTACTGACTGGTTGTCATAACACATTTAGCTGGTTTATTATTGTGGTATATTTCTTTTCAAATAAACCCTCCCTGAATGGCATGCAAAAGCACTTTACATCTTGGGCAGGTGATCTCTTCCTGTCTTAGTAGCCAGAATAAGTTGCAACGAGGATCATACCTCAAAATCAGGATATCTGAGACTAATTGGGTGATCACTGCGTTGTTACTTCATCTATCCATGAGGGAGAATGAATAGCTTTGATCCTTTATAGCCTACTGCTCCTTTTTTTCCAAATGATATTTCCTAGCACAAATTGTCAGTTTACCTTAATATGCTTTTCTAAACGATAAAAGAATAGAAGAATATTAGTTTCTTTGAAATGTGTTGCTATGCTTGGTTATGTTATTATTTTTATATTGAATTTGAAAATCCTTTACCTTTGTAATTACTTCCGTTTGCTGCTGTGTCTTTTTTGGGGGGGGGGGGGGGGGTCTGAAAGTGATTAATCTTAAAAGAATGAACCGTGTTTGTTGGAGGGAAGTGTGGAGAAGATTATGCCCTTTGTGATGTGATGAATGCTTCCTGGCAAAGCATCCTTCTTTTTGGAATGTGTAACAGTGAAGTGATTGCAACGTTCACAGGAAACATCCTTGGTATTAATTCATATTCTATAGAATGTGCTCAGAGCTCGCTTCTTTCACCAGGCACTGCAAGAACAATGGCCCATTCTTGAATACATGCCCGGTTACAACTTTTTCTAAATTATAGCTATTATAGCTTGAATCTGAAAATACTGTAATAGTTAATACAAGTAAATGATGTAAAAAATTTAAAAATAAAATAAAAAGCACAGTAACTCAGTTTTTCAGCAAGTATATATATATAGTATGCAAGTTTTTCCCATATGGCCCATATATATATTTTTTTATATATATAAATATACAGCAGTCATATGGGATGAATTCCAAAGCAGCAGAGACATCCTATATATACAGGCCCTTCTCAAAAAATTAGCATATTGTGATAAAGTTCATTATTTTCCATAATGTAATGATACAAATTAAACTTTCATATGTTTTAGATTCATTGCACACCAACTGAAATATTTCAGGTGTTTTATTGTTTTAATACTGATGATTTTGGCATACAGCTCATGAAAACCCAAAATTCCTGTCTCAAAAAATTAGCATATCATGAAAAGGTTCTCTAAACGAGCTATTAACCTAATCATCTGAATCAACTAATTAACTCTAAACACCTGCAAAAGATTCCTGAGGCTTTTAAAAACTCCCAGCCTGTTTCATTACTCAAAACCGCAATCATGGGTAAGACTGCCGACCTGACTGCTGTCCAAAAGGCCATCATTGACACCCTCAAGCAAGAGGGTAAGCCACAGAAAGAAATTTCTGAACAAATAGGCTGTTCCCAGAGTGCTGTATCAAGGCACCTCAGTGGGAAGTCTGTGGGAAGGAAAAAGTGTGGCAAAAAACGCTGCACAACGAGAAGAGGTGACCGGACCCTGAGGAAGATTGTGGAGAAGGACCGATTCCAGACCTTGGGGGGCCTGCGGAAGCAGTGGACTGAGTCTGGAGTAGAAACATCCAGAGCCACCGTGCACAGGCGTGTGCAGGAAATGGGCTACAGGTGCCGCATTCCCCAGGTCAAGCCACTTTTGAACCAGAAACAGCGGCAGAAGCGCCTGACCTGGGCTACAGAGAAGCAGCACTGGACTGTTGCTCAGGGGTTGCATCTCATTCGGAAATCAAGGTGCCAGAGTCTGGAGGAAGACTGGGGAGAAGGAAATGCCAAAATGCCTGAAGTCCAGTGTCAAGTACTCACAGTCAGTGATGGTCTGGGGTGCCATGTCAGCTGCTGGTGTTGGTCCACAGTGTTTTATCAAGGGCAGGGTCAATGCAGCTAGCTATCAGGAGATTTTGGAGCACTTCATGCTTCCACCTGCTGAAAAGCTTTATGGAGATGAAGATTTCATTTTTCAGCACGACCTGGCACCTGCTCACAGTGCCAAAACCACTGGTAAATGGTTTACTGACCATGGTATTACTGTGCTCAATTGGCCTGCCAACCAGTGATGCTAGGGTCAATGTATAAACAACCCGCACCCGACCGACGTTTTCAACTAACCCGCCCGCAACTCGGACCGCAAAAAAAAAAAGAAAGAAAATATTGTACCCGACCCGCTTCCTGATCCGCATTTTTTAAAAGTAGTAAATGCTCATCGTAGCGTCATTGGGCCATAGACGTCTAACACAAATGTGTAAATAGCATCACAAGAAGTACACATGACAAAGCCAGCACTTTGGTCATCATCTTTCATTATTTCGGCAAATGTCTCCCACACTTTGCTCTTTCTATGTGTGTAGCTATTTGCGGAGCTTCCACTCCTCAGTCTTCACCTTTTCTCTTGCCGCCTCCATCTCTCCTGCAGACTGTAGTGATGGCCTGTTCATGAACGAATCGTTCTTTTGAACCGGTTCTTTTTAGTGAACCGGTCGAACCGGACTGAATCGTTCGAAACAGTTCGTGTCTTGCGTCAGTGCTTAATCCACAAGTTACTAAAGTTACTCACTTTCAGACATGCCTGACAGTCCCTCCGAATCGAAATAAACCAATATCCCGGAGTATATTTTACTCCAGTAACTCCAACAGTTCACTAAACTGAGACGATGTTGGTGCATACTCCGCATCCGCTTGCTTCCGAACGCACAGGTACAGTTCTCGGATCCCACCATTACTGAACCGAGACTGAGCTCGTGCGTTATCTTCGTGCCAGTTATTCAGCCTAAAGTGTAGGCCTTTGTATTACATAGAAAATAGTGTCTAGTACTATATACAAAGGTTTAATTGGCATCTTTATTTCAAACGGCCCGACCGACCGCGACCCGAATATCATTAAAACTATTTTTGGATGACTCGTAACTGCGGGTAACCGCGGGTGACCGCAGGCACCCGCTCATTTTGGAGACGCAAGACCCAACACTCTGGATGAGCTTAAGGCCACTCTCGAAGCATCCTGGGCCTCCATAACACCTCAGCAGTGCCACAGGCTGATTGCCTCCATGCCACGCCGCATTGAAGCAGTCATTTCTGCAAAAGGATTCCCGACCAAGTATTGAGTGCATAACTGAACATAATTATTTTAAGCTTGACTTTTTTTTTGTATTAAAAACACTTCTGTTATTGGTTGGATGAAATATGCTAACTTTTTGAGACAGGAATTTGGGGTTTTCATGAGCTGTATGCCAAAATCATCAGTATTAAAACAATAAAAGACCTGAAATATTTCAGTTGGTGTGCATTGAATCTAAAATATATGAAAGTTTAATTTTTATCATTACATTATGGAAAATAATGAACTTTATCACAATATGCTCTTTTTTTTAGAAGGACCTGTGTATATATATAATATTTTAGTTTTATATCATATTTTGTCTATTTTTCGTAACCCTCACAAGTGCACATAATGAGATCTCTCTTTTGTCCCTGGAACATTCGTTTAAAAAATCTGCCACATAAGGGATGTCCGAGGAAATGAATGCTGCATTATTTATATGCTACGGCTCTGAATTTATGATACAGTAACACGGTCGCACAGTCATCTTTTGTCTTCCTTAATTCCTGACTGTCATATGGAGCCCTATAATAGATATGTTGAAGCAGAAGCCTCCCTATGGCAATGTATACGCTTCTTTTATAAGTGCTGAGAAGCTACAAGGATATCACATTGCAAAGATGTGCAATTATTTTTTGGGTTGCTTTGTCCTCCTGCCAGGAACTAGCAGCATCTGGCCGTGTCAGCACTTCTGTGTTCTCTTAGATATAAAACGGCCTGAACTTTATGCCTTGAACCGGAAGCTGGTTTGGTAGGTTACACGCCTTTCCTTTCAAGCTCAGTTCTGTTCTTTTTAATGCTGATTTAAAGTAGTATTTTTAATTTCAGAACTTACTTTGAAGCTTATCGCTGGAGAAGTGTCTCTGTTAAACTGGGTTAGCTGTACAGACACCCTTTTGCTAAAATGAGCATTTACTACAGCGAACAGTGATTTCTCGAGTAGATAAATCTGGCTGCTTTATCAGTTCAAGCACATTTAACTGATAAATCTGAAAGAGCATCACATGGCGCTCTGCCCCGTTCTGGCTGAAGGAAAATAATAGATCAGCATAATGTTGTATCAGGTGCGATATTAAATTCCAGAATGAGCTTCCAGGGCAATAAATCATTTCTTTTCATGATCTTTAATATGTAATTCTTGAAATGTGAGTCAACTCAACCCTGTGAAGTCTACTGAAGGGGTGTTTTAATAAGACAAACAGTAAATTAAACATAGTTCATTACCAATATAGTGATGAAATGCTTTATGTAGCAAGAGAGATTTGATTGAGATTTAATAAGATTAAAAGGAATAGTTAATTCCAAAATAAATATTCTGTCATCATTTACTCACCCTCATGTTGTGAAGGATTTAATATTAATAAACAAATCTAATCTAAACAAATCTTTATATATCTATGTATTAGGGTATTTTTCTCTTATGCTTACCAGGACGGCATTTATTTAATCCAAATTAGTAATATTGTGTATTAATATTGTGACAATTTAATTAACTGTTTTCTAAATGTGTGTAAAATAATCCTTTAGAAAATAAGTCTAATATGCTGATTTGGTGCTCAAGAATCATTCGTTTTATCATTGTTGAAAAAAATAAAATGAAAAAATAAACAAAATGAATGTTTAATAGTTTAGTAATGTCTTAAATTTCACTCAGTCCGTCACATAAAGCCATTGTTTAGCTTAAAATGTGGTACATGAGTCATGAACCTCTTTTATGGTGCTTTTATAGTCTTTTTTGGAGCCCTTTTTATGGATGTTCAAAGAGCTTCTTCAGAAACCTCCTTTTGTGTTCCACAGAAAAACGAACAGCGTATGGGTTTGGAGCAACATGAGGGTGAGTAATTTTCATGTGCGGGTGAATTATTCCTTTACATATTTTTGCTTTTAAAACATACCAGTATCAATACAGTTTGATTCATGATTCATGATTCAACTGCACATTTAATCTCAAGCATCACCACTCAAGCAACAGAAAACTGAGACATCAATGGTCAAAATATGAAAAGGAATAGAAAAGGGAAGTGTCAGGTTGTATTTAGATTGCACAAAGCTTGTTATTCTTCCAAGTTTAAACACGTCTTTTCTTGTGTTGTGGTCCACAATGCAGCTTTTCTAACCGTGAAATAAGTGTGTTTTTAAAATGTAAAATATGTGAATGTGGCCAAACAAACTGTTTACATGCAAAAAAAGGATTTGCAAAAGCACTCCCACATAATGTGTAAAGCTCACGTATTTGAAGTCGGACTTCAAATATACGTCTTGCACTGCTTTCAACATGGTTTCCCACACAAACAGTTTGGCTTCTCTTCAGATCAGGATACAGTTGCATTCCCGGGTGGGGTGGCTGCAAAGGAACGAAAGGGAGGGAAAATGCAAATGCCTGGAGAACAGTGCAAAGGGGCAAGGCTGCTGTTTGCTGCAGTGCTCTTCACTGCATTTTTGAGGAATGTCGGCAGCATTCGTGAGCGAACTGAGGTGAAGATGTTTACATAATCAAATGGTTTACCCTTCAGCATTGAGAATAAATCAGCTGCAGAAAACCCCATATCTTTTTCATTGCAAACTAAGTGGGATCATGAATCTTTTTTCCGCGAGTCGGTGAAGCTCCAGTTCATTTGAGTCTGTTTCTAAGCTTATTGAAAGGATGAGGGTTTTAATTAACCACTAGTGATGCTTTTGTTGAGGTCTCTCTGTGGAATGGTTTTGTTTGGTGATTTTTGAGTGAGGTTCTGATAAGAAGCAAATTATTTTATTTAGCTCAGACTTCTTTAAGATTCGGCTTCTTTCTCAAAAGACTTTGCTCATTTTCACATTAGCGTTTGAATAAATTAATTCACATCTAAAGTGTTTCTTAGAATGAAATACATAGATCGCCCATACAGCACCTACCGCACCGTCTGCTGTAATGCATTTATGTTGTATTGAAATATACATGAAATAAGCATTTATGAACTTGACTTTTATGTGCATTGGCCTGTAAAGTGCCTGAGCAGATGTAAATGTTGATATCTTCTGGAATGGATATCTCACTGCGTGTAAAAAAAATAATGTAATATTCTTTATATCACTCTCACTTGGAGAAAGAGCTCATGATCTGTGCAAATCGATAATTGAAATGATATCAGACAATATAGCCATGCAAAGTGTCCCTAAAGAAATCAATGAATGTGCAAGAGTCAAGCCCGGATTGTCATGTCTAGATCCAATATGTATTGGACCTAGATGTGTGACAATCTGCATGCACGCATGCGCACACGCACACACACACACACACACACACACACACACACACACACACACACACACACACACACACACACACACACACACACACACACACACACACACACACACACACACACACACACACACACACCAGGTCCAGGTCTTACCTACAGTATATTAACTGTCACACAGGTGAAGCGAATATCATTGACCATCTCCAGACAAGGCCACTTATTAAGGTCTGGGTAGATTAGCAAATAATCATTTAATAAATGTGTTGGATGCAGGAAAATATGGGCAGGAATAAATATCTGAGCGAATTTGACAAAGGCCAAATTGTAATGGCAAGGCGACTGGATCAGAGTATCTCTGAAATGGCAAGGCTTGTGGGTTTCTCCCGGTCAGAAGTGGTGAGAATTTACCAAGTGGTCTGAGGAGGGACAAACCGGCCACAGGTTGTTGGATGCCTAAGTGATGTTTCTTTTACATCACATGGACAGCCATGTACGTGTGCTTTATTTACCTGGGGGAAGTAATGGCACCATTATGCACTGTGGGACAACATTGTTGCAGACCAAATACATCCCTTCAGGACAATGATGTTTACTGATGGCAGAGGCTTCTCTCAGCAGAATAACACACCCTGCCATTACACACATTGTTCAGGGATGGTTTGAGAAACATGGCGAAGTGTTCAAGGTGTTGCCCTGGCCTCCAGATTCCCTAGATCTTGATCCAATTGAGCATCTGTGGGATGTGCTGGACCAACAAGTTCAATTCATGGCGGCTCCACCACAGGGGACCTTCAGGGGTCTTGTAGAGTCCATGCCTTGGTGGGTCAGTGCTGTTTTGGCAGCACGCAGAGGACCAACAACATATTAGGTATGTACATAATGTGTTGGTTCATCAGTGTATAATCAGATCTTTAGAAACGGTCTGCTGAAAAATAACACTGACTCCTGACTCTGAATTCACCTCTTCAATTGTTGCATAATGCCTGTTTTATCAGCAGTGATTAGTAAATTGTTTTGACAACATTATAAGTCCATGACTCATGTCTTTTCAGTTTTATTTAAAGGGTAATGAGACAGAATCCTGCATGATGCAAAGATATTATACCGTTCAACAGTAAAAGCTGTGAACCAGGCATTTTGTGAAACATATTGACCTGCTGTAAGTCAAGCAGACTCTAATATGATCAGCACATTGTTATATCTGCCACGACTGCAGATTTCTGTGCTGAAATAGCATTGTTGTGGTTATCTCGGACATTCACAACATGAAAGATCAGGAATAGATGAAATCGCTGCATCTTAATTTAATTGTTTCAGAATAGATTACATTTCTGCATCAGTTTGAATGTTTCAAAATAGACAACATCACTCTGCATCTTAATTTAAAGGGTCATGAAACCCCCCTCTTTCAGCTCAAGTCTAGCTCACAATCTTTTTGAAAAATGCAACTTAAATGGGCGTGGATGGCTGAGAAGAAGGGAGGGAGTGGGTGTGGTATGGCCAGCACTGTCATCGCTAGTGGCCCATGCATATCGACTGTCACTAAAAATCAGTGGTAAAACGTGAGGAAATGTTAGATTTTTTTTATATAGCTGTCAAAGTTAAAGTCTAATGAAATACACTGACACTTTGGTAACTGAATGCCCTGCTACATATATTAGCCTACAGTAATTGTACATGTATAATTATAATGTAAATATAAAATATACAGTTGTTTATATACACACTAATAATGCATATATTGTCACGGTTTATGAACTCACTGTCTCTCTCTCGTCTCGCGTGCGGTTGTTGTGTGTGTGTGTGTGTGTGTCTGTGGGTGTGGTCACTGATCACTGCTGATCAGCAGCGCCAGCTGGTTTCAATCCGTTTGTCCCTTTATAAGTTCTGTAACTGGTGTCTCATGTTGTCAGATCGTTGTGGTTTCCCTGGTGTGTTGGATCGTGTTGGATCGTGTTGGATCGTGTTGGATCGTGTTGGATCGTGTTGGATCGTGTTGGATCGTGTTGGATCGTGTTGGATCGTGTTGGATCGTGTTGGATCGTGTTGGATCGTGTTGGATCGTGTTGGATCGTGTTGGATCGTGTTGGATCGTGTTGGATCGTGTTGGATCGTGTTGGATCTCCCTGTGTTCTTCGTCTCATCTGGATTCTTCACCTGCACTGGATTACTGCGCACTTCACTGGGTCTTCACGGGAGATCACCAGCACCAGTCGTCCACCGAGGTCCCTGTGTCACCTTCCACCGAGCGCTGATCGTCTGACCTGCACCTGTGGAGATTACATGTGTTTTGTGTTTACTGCGTGTCTTGTGACACTCGAATAAAGAGTCTTTGCAGTTACATCCGTCTCTGTGATCCATTACAGAACGATCTGACCATCATTATGGATGTAGCAGAGACCGCAACCTGGGACGAGTTCGCCGCTCGAAGCATCTCGAGGATGGATTCCCAAGAGGAGACCATCGCCCATTCAGGTCGGGCGATTCAAGTGCTCGTGACACAGGTGTCCGAGCTCACCCAGCAATTTCAACAACTCAGATTTCCCACTTCGCCACCCACACCGCCTGTACAACCCATTCCACCGGAGCCGCACCAGCAACGTGAACCTCGTCTTCCCACGCCTGAGGGCTATGCATGTGAACCGGAGTACTGTAGAGCCTTTTTGACTCGGTGTTCGATGTATTTCTCGTTACAGCCACTGACGTTCAGCCAGGAACAGACGAAGGTGGCCTTCGTTCTCACCCTGTTGTCTGGAAGGGCGGCTCTTTGGGGGACGGCGGTGTGGGAGAACCAAGACCCATGCTGCACCTCGTTCCTGGCACTCTCCGAGGAGATGAGACGTGTGTTCGATCGATCAGTAGCGGGTAGGGAGGCGGCCAGACTACTTGCTGATCTCCGCCAAGGTAACGGCTCGGTGTCGGAATATTCCATTCAGTTCCGCACCCTGGCTGCAGAGTGCCGGTGGAACGAGGAGGCGCAGTGGGGCCGATTCCTGCATGGGTTGGCTGATCGTGTCCAGAGGGAGATATATATGCTCGATCTTCCCACAAGCCTTAATGGACTAATCGAACTGGCATTAAGAGTAGACGCACGACTGGATCGCATGGGCCGCTTTCAGCAGAGGAACCCATTTCGGTGCATGGAGACTCTACGCGTCGACAATCTGGACACGGTCAGCCCCACTTCCGATCCTGAACCCATGCAGGTGGGTAGGGCTCGGCTTTCCCAGGAGGAGAGAGAACGGCGGAGATCCCAGGGACTGTGTTTGTACTGTGGGAAAGCGGGCCACTTCATCTTCGCTTGCCCAGTAAAAGATCAAGCCCGGTAGTAACAATGAGGCTACTATCTGGTGGGATCTCCGCTGGGAAGACCTCATTGTCACCATCATCATCTACTCACCTTCCGGTAAGACTTAGGTGGGCGACTCACACGCACGACACTAAGGCTTTGGTGGATTCGGGAGCTGAAGGTAATTTTTTGGACTCTGGACTGGCTCAACGCCTTCATCTTCCCATCTCCAGGCTCACACACACGATTTCCGTTAACGCTCTCAATGGACAACAACTTCCTCAGATTTCTCACACCACTGAACCCATCACACTCATAACATCTGGCAACCACACTGAGACCATAACATTTCTACTCCTGGACTCCCCACTGGCACCCTTGTTGCTGGGTCACCCCTGGTCGGCAACAGAGAGTTGTTGGCAGTCAAGTTGGCACTGGAGGAATGGCGTCACTGGTTAGAAGGGTCAGGGGTACCTTTTATCGTTTGGACCGATCATAAGAACCTAGAATATATCAGAACCGCTAAAAGACTCAACTCTAGGCAGGCTCGGTGGGCACTTATTTTCAGACGTTTTGACTTTTCTCTCTCGTACCGCCCGGGTTCTAAAAACGTTAAACCCGATTCCTTATCTCGTATTTTTGACCAATCCGAACGCCCGGCTACTCCCGAGTGTGTTTTACCTGAGACATTAGTGGTCTCCACTCTCAGATGGGAGGTCGAATCGAAGGTCATGAAGCCCTTAGAAGGGGTAACGCCTCCGCCCGATTGCCCACCGAATCGTTTATTTGTGCCGGAGGGGTATCGGTCCGACGTCATCCGGTGGGGTCATTGCTCCAGTGTAGCTTGTCATCCTGGGGTCAATTGCACCAGCTTTTTGGTCAAACAACGATTCTGGTGGCCATTGATGGCTCGTGACATCCACAGTTTTGTTTTGGCTTGCTCGGACTGCGCCACTGGTAAGACTTCCAATCGACCCCCAGATGGGTTACTCCAACTGCTATCTGTCCCTTCGAGACCCTGGTCCCACATCGCGCTAGATTTTATTACCGCCCTTCCGCCCTCCCAGGCCAAGACGGTCGTTTTGACTGTCGTGGACCGATTCTCGAAGGCGGCCCATTTTATTCCCTTGCCTAAATTACCCTCCGCCAAGGAGACAGCGGTAACTGTCGTAGATCGCGTCTTTCGCTTACATGGCCTCCCGACGGATGTGGTCTCCGACAGGGGTTCCCAATTTGTGTCCAAATTTTGGCAAGAGTTTTGTAAATTACTGGGGGCGACTGTCAGTCTTTCTTCGGGTTTTCACCCCCAAAGCAATGGTCAGACCGAGAGAGCCAACCAGGATTTGGAGAGTGTTGCGATGTCTGGTTTCCAGGAATCCTTCCTCCTGGAGTCAGCAACTCTCTATGGTTGAGTACGCCCACAATTCATTGCCAGTGTCAGCCACGGGCCTCACTCCGTTTGAATGTAGTCTAGGTTACCAGCCACCAGTTTTTGCTAGTACGGAATCCGAGGTCGCGGTCCCCTCCGCTCACGCCTTCGTCCAGAGGTGTATCCACACTTGGAAGAGAGCCCGTTAGACTCTTCTCCAAGTGGGGGCGCGCACCAAGGCTAAAGCCGATCGCCACCGGTCGAAGCCTCCCGTATACGTCGTGGGTCAAAAAGTGTGGCTTTCTACTAAGAACATTCCTCTCCGGTCCGTATCTAACAAACTTGCTCCCAAATTTATCGGCCCATTCCCTGTCACCAAGATCATTAGTCCGGTGGCAGTCCGCCTCAAACTCCCTCCTACATACAGGAGAATTCATCCCGCCTTCCATGTGTCTAAGATCAAACCTGTGTTTCATTCACGAATTAATCCGCCAGTCCCGGTTCCCGCCGCGTCTCGTAGATGGGGAACCAACGTATTCGGTTAATCGTATCCTGGACTCGAGAAGGAGGGGACGCGGATTTCAGTACCTGGTGGATTGGGAGGGTTACGGTCCGGAGGAGAGAAGTTGGGTTCCTGCTAGAGACATTCTGGATCACTCCCTTATCGATGATTACAATCGACAGGTAAGGCCATCGGGGAACACCAGGAGGCGTTCCTAGGGGAGAGGGTACTGTCACAGTTTATGAACTCACTGTCTCTCTCTCGTCTCGCGTGCGGTTTTTGGGTGTGTGTGTGTGTGTGTCTTTGGGCGTGGTCACTGATCACTGCTGATCAGCAGCGCCAGCTAGTTTCAATCCGTTTGTCCCTTTATAAGTTCTGTAACTGGTGTCTAATGTTGTCAGATCGTTGTGGTTTCCCTGGTGTGTTCCTGTGTTCGTGTTGGATCGTGTTTCGTGTTGGATCGTGGATTTCCCTGTGTTCTTCGTCTCATCTGGATTCTGGATTCTTCACCTGCACTGGATTACCGCGCACTTCACTGGGTCTTCACGGGAGATCACCAGCACCAGTCGTCCACCGAGGTCCCTGTGTCACCTTCCAACGAGCGCTGATCGTCTGACATGCACCTGTGGAGATTACCTGTGTTTTGTGTTTACTGCGTGTCTTGTGACACTCGAATAAAGAGTCTTTGCAGTTACATCTGTCTCTGTGATCCATTACATATATTTAAAAATAATTCATTTTCCGCCTTAAAAAAAACCTTCCGTTTTTTAGACACACACATACCTCTGAAGGGATAGAAAAGTCCTCGGGACTTGGTACTGCATTACTCGCAAGACGCAACCTACATTGGTCGTCAAACAAGGCCGAAGTCCACCATTCTCCAATTCTCGAAGCTCTCCTGAGAAAAATGTTTGCGGCACACACACATATAATTTAGATGTGTCCGTGGTTGATGTGTCCGTGGTTAAACCAACCGCCCAGAGTCATCTATCCCTGGCAGCATCGCGGGAAAACATATTCAACCCACTTGGACTTTTACACCACGAAAAACAAACACTTGTGTCCAATGATTGTTTCTCTCATCTACTACACAGTTTGACATGTCTGTCATTGGAAAGATCCACGTGGTGCAGTGGCGTAACTTTGCTTTGAAAAGTGGTGGGGACACCGCACAACTCGTTTTACTGATTTGGAAATACACTTAATTTTCACTTTGATGTACACACATGCATGTATCACATTCACAAATATGTTAATAATCATCCGAATAAGCAAAACGTAACATTCACAACACATCTAGGGTAACATTAGCCTAATAAATATATCAAAATACGCAAGATCAATACGGTTTCACTAAAACGATGTTAAAGAATTAAAACATTTGTTATCAATAAAAGCCAATTCATTGTATTTTTACTTTCAAGAGGTCTCAACTATATGAATCTGTATATGATTCTTACCACTAAATCGCATTTGCTAGCTAACGTCAAGCCTAAACTGCTTCACGTGCTCATTCGTTACTATTGCATTAAGACGAGTTTACAAAATAAATTATTTACTTACGTAACTTCATTTTTCATATAACACTTAACCATGACTTGTCATAGTAACTGTGCCTTGTGACTTTTTAACAATGCCTCAAGGGAACTCACCTCACTGCGTAGTTGAAGAAGAAATATCGTTCACCGTCTCGTCGTCACTTTGATGACTACAGCAGTGATATGACTTGTGGACCAGAGATATTGTCCCATTATTTTTTTTCAAAAAATCTAAAATAAAATATTTCAACCTTGAAACAGTATCCAAACAATATGAACATTGCAAAAAGAAAGGTACAGGAATCTGTAGACTAATTATAAGGAAAGGAAACGTCTCGGTTACGTATGTAACCCTCGTTCCCTGAGTAGGGAACGGAGACGTTACGTCGGATGACGACGAATGGGGTTTCGCTTAGAAAGCCTATCAGCTTCGAGTATTACAAAACGAGCCAATGGCAAAGAAATGCCATGGGTCTGCGGAATTTGCATAACGTAACTCCGCCCCACCTCGTGGGTATAAAAGGAGGACGCTGGCAACATGCAGTTATGTTTTATCGCTGAGGAGCCAAGACTGAACTCGGGCGATCCCCGCGAACAGCGGAAGTGGCAGGAAGACGTAACGTCTCCGTTCCCTACTCAGGGAACGAGGGTTACATACGTAACCGAGACGTTCCCTTTCGTTGTCACTCCGAGTTACATCGGATGACGACGAATGGGGTTACCAGTCAAATCACGCCACCTTCACAGCTGTCTTCCAGCGCCCTGCGAAAAATCTGAGCCCTCTTAGGACGAAGGACTCCTATTTAACACAGGAATACCAAGGTACACTGGGAAGCATATCCCAAGCTTTTAAGGGGAAATATGCAATTATCACCAACCCAGTGGGGGGGGCATTTGAAAATACACATATGACCTGATAGTAACATATGGAGAAACTCTGAGGTGTCCAGCCGCAGGTGGAATATTTCAACCTCAGGGGTGGCAAGGTGGCTTGCCGAGGGAAAGACACATGCTCAAAGAGGCTTACAGTGGAAATACACGTGTGGGGGTAGCTCATGGGAGGTACCATGCACACGGAGGCACCTAGCCGACGCCCAGGCAATAGACACTGGCGCTAGCATCAGGGGTGCTGGAGGAACTCAGGGCTTTCGGCGAAGCTCACCTGAGCAGAATATCGCACGTATCCAGTCCGCGGAGTGGAATGGCGAGCAAGCGAAGACACCTGAGCGGGTCCGGAACTAGCTGTTTGAAGCGAGAACACGAGAGGACACTGGCTCCACTCGGAGATTATAGAATCTGGCGAATGTGTTCGGTGTCGCCCAGCCTGCAGCTCTGCAGATGTCTGCCAGCGAGGCGCCATGCGCCAGCGCCCAGGAGGATGCCACACTCCGGGTGGAGTGGGCGGTCACACCAAGGGGGCACGGTCGACCTTGCTGCTGGTAAGCCAAAGCAATGGTGTCCACGATCCAGTGAGACAACCTGTGCTTTGAGAGAGCCTTTCCCTTCAGCTTCCCACCATAACAGACAAAGAGCTGGTCTGAGGTCCTGAAACACTGCGTCCTGTCTACATAAGCGCGGAGAGCGCGTACTGGACAGAGCAGTGCCAAGGCTGGGTCTGCCTCCTCCGAGGGCAGCGCTTGCAGGCTCACCACCTGGTCCCGGAAGGGAGTGGTAGGAACCTTGGGCACATATCCAGGCCGGGGTCTCAGGATCACGTGAGAACCGGCCGGCCCGAACTCTAGGCACGCTTCGTCAACGGAGAATGCGTGCAGGTCCCCGACCCTCTTGAGAGAAGCCAATGCAATCAGGAGCGCTGTCTTCATTGACAGGAACTTAAGCTCCACTGATTGCAAAGGCTCAAAGGGAGCACTCCGCAGGGCACTTAGAACCACTGAGAGGTCCCAAGAGGGAACGAGAGGAGAGCGAGGAGGATTCAGTCTCCTCGCCCCCCTCAGGAACCTGACGATCAGGTCGTGCTTCCCTATGGACTTACCTTCCACTAAGTCGTGGTGAGCGGCAATAGCGGCAACATAAACTTTGAGGGTGGAGGGAGACAGCCTTCGCTCCAACCCATCTTGAAGGAAGGAAAGCACGAGACTGATCGAACAACTCCGGGGATCTTCTCGGCGAGAAGAGCACCAATTGACGAATAGGTTCCACTTCAACGCGTAGGCATGTCTCGTGGACGATGCTCTAGCGGAAGTGATGGTAGCCACCACCGCAGGTGGTAGGGTACTCAAACCTGTCTCGTCCCGTCGAGGAGCCACACGTGGAGGTTCCACAGATCGGGACGAGGGTGCCATAGAATGCCCCGTCCCTGAGAAAGGAGGTCCTTCCTCAGAGGAATTGGCCAAGGAGGGGCTGTCGCGAGGAGCACTAGTTCGGGGAACCAAGTCCGGGTGGGCCAGTACGGCGCAACCAGAAGGACTTGCTCCTCGTCCTCCCTGACCTTGCGCAGGAGCTGCGCAAGAAGGCTCACTGGGGGAAACGCATACTTGCGGCCCCGCGGCCAGCTGTGCGCCAGTGCATCCGTGCCGAGCGTGCCCTCGGTCAGAGAATAAAACTGGGCGCAATGGGATGAGTCGCGGGAGGCAAACAGATCTATCTGTGCGTCGCCAAACTGGTCCCAAATCAGCTGGACCGACTGGGGATGGAGTCGCCATTCTCCAGGGAGGGGCTGAAGCCGTGACAGCTCGTCGGCAGCACGGTTCAGGGCTCCGGGAATGTGAATAGCACGAAGGGACCTCAGATGCTTCTGACTCCATAGGAGGAGGTGGCGAGCGAGTTGCGACATACGGCGGGAGCGTAGACCACCTTGATGGTTGATGTACGCTACTGTGGCGGTATTGTCTGATCGGACTAGTACGTGTTGACCCATGAGCAGCGCTCGGAAGCGGTGCAGAGCAAGGCGTACTGCCAGCAACTCGAGGCAATTCACATGCCATAGGCGGCGGGGTCCTGTCCAGGAGCCTGCGGCAGCATGACCATTGCACATGGCGCCCCAGCCCGTGGTGGAGGCATCTGTTGACACAACAACATGCCTCGACGCTCGTTCCAGGGGGACACCAGCCCTGAGAAAACTGAGGTTCAACCACGGGGTGAAGGTCTGACGGCAGCTCGAAGTCACTGGAACTCGGAGCTTGCCTTGTTGCCATGCCCACCTCGGGACTCGGTCGCGAAGCCAAAGCTGAAGCGGTCTCATATGAAGCAATCCGAGCGGCGTGACCGCGGCTGCAGATGCCATATGCCCCAGGAGCCTCTGAAAATGTTTCAGTGGAACCGCTTTCTTGCCCTGTATTTGTCTCAGACAAGTCAGCAGTGACTGCGCGCGCTCGCTCGTAAGCTGCGCGGACATGGCGACCGAGTCGATGTCCATACCGAGAAAAGAGATCCTCTGCACGGGGCAAAGTTTGCTCTTCTCCCAGTTGACCCGAAGGCCCAGACGGGCTAAGTGCCGGAGCACAAGGTCCCTGTGTTCGCAAACCTGGTCTCGAGAGTGAGCTATAATCAGCCAGTCGTCGAGATAGTTCAGGATGCGAACCCCGTGAACCCGAAGGGGAACAAGGGCTGCCTCGACGACCTTCGTGAAGACGCGAGGGGACAGGGCCAGCCCGAACGGGAGAACCGCGTACTGATATGCCTGTCCCTCGAAAGCAAACCGGAGGAACGGTCTGTGACGAGGGAGAATGGAGACATGAAAGTAGGCGTCCTTCAGGTCGATCGCTGCAAACCAATCCTGGGGCCGCACACACTCGAAAATGCGTTTGGCGGTGAGCATTTTGAACGGCATCCTGTAAAGGGAGCGATTCAATACTCGCAGGTCCAGGATCGGTCGTAACCCACCGGTTTTCTTGGGGACAATGAAGTAAGGGCTGTAGAAGCCGGACCTCATCTCGGCTGGAGGGACAGTCTCGATTGCACCCTTCGCCAGCAGAGTGGCAATCTCTGCTCGCATGATCGGGGCGTTGCCACCGACCAAAGTGGAGCGGACTCCCCTGTATCGGGGAGGAGACCGTGCGAACTGAATCGCATAGCCGAACCCGATGGTGCGGGCGACCCAGCGGGACAGTTGGGGAAGCTCTAACCAGGCTTCCAGGAACTGTACCAGCGGGGTCATGCGGACCACCGGCGTCCCCCCGGAGGGGCAGCGAAGCGGAGTAACTGGCCCGGACGTGGACGGCATAGCGATCCGGTGTGGGGGCGCAGTTAAGCTCCGCGCCCTGACAGAGGAGGCCAGGGAAGGACCAGCGTTCCACGGGGGCCTGCTCTGCCAGGGGTCTGGCGACAGAGTGGGACAGGGACGAAACGGCCCGTGGGCGGCACGCCGTGTCAACCGACTCTGGGACAGAGGGGGACGAGGAGAGCACGGCTGGTGGGCGGCGCTCTGGGTCGTCCGAGAACTCTGTGTGCTCAGGGATGAGAGGTTTGTTTCTGTCTTTAACCACATTAGGGTGCTGCCCACCCGTGGGTGAGCAGCGGGGAGTGGAGAACAAAGGATTCTCCCCCGGCCCTCCACCGGGGGAAGGAGTGGCCCTGCTACCATCTCCTGCGAAACAGACATCATCCCTGAGCAGCCCGTCTCAGGAGCGCCGCTTGACCCGGCGCTTGGCGGGGGGCGGGGCTGGAGAGGGCTGGGGCGCCTTCCTGCGGCTTCCTCCGCGCGTCGGCCCGGGTGGAGGCTGCTGCTTGGGCTTAGCGGGAGGGGCGGGAGCTTTAGGAGGGCGCCCTCGGCGGGAAGCAGGCTGAGGCGTCTGCCCGACCGACGACGAGGCAGCAGCGGGTCGGCGGGGCAGAATGTGTCTAATGGCCTCAGTCTGCTTCTGTGCAGTTGAAAACTGTTGGGCAAAATCTTCAACTGCGCCGCCGAAGAGGCCGGCCTGGGACAGGGGCGCATCGAGCAGACGAGTCCGCTCGGAATCCCGCATGTCAGCCAGGTTCAGCCACAGGTGTCTCTCCTGGACCACCGCGGTGGACATCACCAGACCCAGGGAGCGTGAGGCTACCTTCGTCGCCCGGAGAGCGAGGTCGGTTGCGGCACGCAGCTCATTGAAGAGCCCTGGGTCTGCCCTGCCCTCGTGCATGTTTCTGAGCATCTGGGCCTGGTAGACCTGCAGAGTGGCCATAGCATGCAGAGAGGTAGCCGCCTGTCCCGCCGCTCTGTAAGACTTCGCCACCAGGGTAGACGAAAATCTACAGGCCTTGGATGGGTGCTTAGGCTCGCCCCGAGAAGAAGCACTCTGAGGACACAGTTGCATCGCAACAGAGCGTTCAACCGGGGGAAGCCCAGTGTACCCACGGGCGGCCGCCTCATCGAGGGGAGGAAAGGCGGATGGGATCAGCGAGCGGTCCCGAGAAGACAGGGGGGTCTTCCAGGACTTCGAGATCTCATCATGCACGTCCGGGAAGAATGGTATTGGGGTTTGCCGTGGACCACGGGGGTCGGCAGCCTTACCCAAAAACCAATCGTCCAGCCGCGAGCGCTCGGGACAGGGTGGAGGCCTCCACTCTAAACCAATGCTCGCGGCTGCCCGGGAAAGCATGGCCGTCATTTCCGGATCCGAATCAGGCACAGCCGTATGCACACCGGAAGGTGGCAGCTGCGCTGAATCTTCACTTCCGGAAGAATCAAGCCCACCTTGTGATGCTGCTACAGACATGGCATCTTCCTCTGTAGCTTCAACCGAAACCCGCGGGGCACCCGAAGGTCCCGCGAGAATCGGAGGCTCACTAGCGGGCACCGTCACTGAAGAGGGGGGCTGGGGTCGCGGACACATAGTCGGCGCCTGGTTCCAGACCGTTACCCTCAGGTCACCCTGGCCACCAGCCGAAGTAGTACTCCTCGGGGGAGCACTAGATCGGGGTGTGGATGAGGGGACTCTCACTCTTGCGAGTTCACTGAGTCTCGACCTTAGTGACGCGATGGTCATGTTCCCGCAGAGAGAACATGACTCATCCACGAGCGCTGCTCTAGCGTGATCCATGCCCAAACACACCAAGCAGCGCTCGTGCCCATCAGAGTCAGACACATATCTGCCGCAACCAGAAGTGCACGGGCGAGGCATCTTTAAAAAGACGTGCCGCGTGCAAGCTCTTTTAGTGAGAGAGAAACACTCTGATGTCGAGGCGGCCGGGGAGACACGCACTCTCTGGCAAAATCACTGCACAGATCAGCAGGAAGCGCGCGCTCGCTGGAATCGCCCACAAACACCAACACCAGAGGAACTCGTTTGTAAAAAGCTGACGAATTCAGAGATGGCTTTAGGAGTGAAGAGGACTTCTTGGCTCCGAAGCGAAAACATAACTGCATGTTGCCAGCGTCCTCCTTTTATACCCACGAGGTGGGGCGGAGTTACGTTATGCAAATTCCGCAGACCCATGGCATTTCTTTGCCATTGGCTCGTTTTGTAATACTCGAAGCTGATAGGCTTTCTAAGCGAAACCCCATTCGTCGTCATCCGACGTAACTCGGAGTGACAACGAAAGGGAACTACATATCCCATGACGCATATCGCATGTCTCGCGACAGTTTCACAACGAGATTTAATATTCATCATTGAGGACGTTGAAAAGTGTTTGACCACTGGAAAAATGTGTTAAATTAATGAATTCGATTATGAAGGGTGCTGATTTGTAGATCGTGCTTTTCCTTTAATACATACTCTCCGCAGTCTATTTTTCAATTACTTTTAAAAAGTTGTGGGGACGACATCGAGCCTGGCAAAAAGTGGTGGGGACATGTCCCACGCGTCCCACCCATAAATTACGCCCCTGACGTGGTGTCATGAATATTTAAGATACAGTGTCTTCTCATAGGATATGAAAACTCAGTCTCATTAATAATTATGAGACACCGATGAGTCATCAACGCACTTACAGTGCTCTGCCACGTCACAAGCTGTGACGTGGACACGATGAAGATTTTAAACCCGGAAGACGGAAAAAGCAGAAACAGAAACTAAAATTTAACCATTTTCACTCTACTATTATATCTAACAGATGCTAACATTGTCTTCAATGGTGTTCAACACACATACCTCTGTTAAAATCTCAGAAAATTTGGTTTTGGTTTTCATGACCCTTTTAATGTTTTAATATTGAGGAAATACTGCCCCGAAATGTCAATTTAACACCGGAATATAATTATATTTCAAGTCAATAATTTTTTTTTTACCTCTTTTCACAATATGTATATATATATATATAATAAATACTATGGTAGTGAACAAAAAGGAACCACACTGAACTGAGGGTGCCCATTCTCCTCTGACAAGGTACACATTACAATAAATGCAAGTATGTATGCCAAATATTTAGTTACGTAATATGTAGTATAATACTAGTTATGTGAATAAATGTTAAAATATGACTGGTAGAGGAGCAAGGTCAATAAAGCATAATTTGCTGTCTGTCTGGTATTGGCTATTGTTGGCATTAGAGGTCACTCACAAAGAAAAGGTGCAAGTGAAAAAACACAACTGAAAACAAATGCACTAATGTTGATGGAAGTGATATTCATTTATATAATATAGAATCCAGCAGATATAACTGAACATACAGTAACTGCAAGTTTGAGAGATCAGATAGATGTAAGGCTGGCTAACATGCATTTCATACCGAAGGCTCTATTGTAATTCAATCCAGCAATTATTATTGCCATATTTTATCTTTTGATGATTGGGTTGTTCACAGCAGATCATAAACCATAACATGTGCAACAATATTTCAGCCTCTGAATTTTCTGACATTCTGCAGGCGATTACACGCTTTTTAGGGAACTCTGCAATCAGCCCTTACATCAACTGGCGGAGCGTGATTGAGCTGATGGAATTGGTTTACACGAGCATAGCTCTAAGTAGTAAGATGTAATCTATGTGATATATCTGTTAGCATATGATTGATCGTGCCATTGCACACAGCATGGTTGAAAAAGTGCAAGTGAATCACCCCACAAATTAAACGAAAATGTCAAAACAAAATTGGGGGTGGGGTGAAATTGGCAAAATGGCCAAAAAAATAAAGTCAACATTATCCAGTAGGGGTACCAGTGAGTAAATTTTCAACTGGAATATAAACTTGCGACATTGGTATACACAAGCACACTTTTCACTTTCGCTTTTGAATTCGCGATCACGCATACTCTGTGTATAGGAAGAGCCGGTACTGTCCGCACATTTTACAAGATAAGATATTTGCCAATGTTGCTCACCTGGTCACCTCCGCCACCGTCCTGTCAGTCATCCCTCCTTACACCCATTACATGATAAATCTGACTCCTGCTGCCCTGTGCTGTGACTCTGCAGCTTGTGCTGTACGGAGCAGAGCAGTCGCTTTCAGTTTATAATAGTAGCGTCCATTATTCAATTGAAGTGGGGGCAGTTCCGCGGTGGCCAAGTAATTTAATTGGTGTAACAAAATGTAAACACCTTGTAACACCAGTTACATCAACTACCGCAGCAAGCCTATTAACCAGCATTTGGGGAGTAGAATGGGTCACCTATGTGCTTTTATGTCAGCTGCCTCTCAGCATTGTTATTTTGAACTAATACTAAAACTGAAAAAAAAAAAAAATGAAAACTAGAAATGTTGCCTTGGCAACTAACTGAAATAAAATAAGTTGAAGTATTAAATAACTAAAACTAAAACTGAAGTAAAAAATAAAACAATATACAGTCGTGCTCAGAAATAATGGTACCCCTGGTAAATATGATGAAAAATGGCTGTAAAAAATAATTCTGCATCGTTTATCCTTTTGATATTTCATTAAAAAAATTGGCAAAAATCGAACCTTTCATTGAAGTAAAATAATTGACAGTGGAGGGGAAATCACATTATGAAATAAATGTTTTTCTCCAAAACAAGTTGGCCACAATTATTGGTACCCCTAGAATTGTTTACGAGTAAAATATCTCTTAAGTATATTCCCATTCATATTTACCTTTTTTTTTGCACACCAGGGTGACTAGGAACATGAAATTGTCCAGCCATGACTTCTTGTTTTACAAGAGTTTAAATATGGGGAAACACAAAGGCCAAATTCCCTTAATCATCCATTACAATGAGTAAAACCAAAGAATATAGTTCTGATGTGCATTAAAGATTGTTGAGCATCACAAAATAGAAAGTGGCTGTAAGAAAATAGCTAAAGCATTGAAAATCCCCATTTTGACCATCAGGGCAATAATTAAGCACTTCCAATCAACTAAAGATGTTACAAATCTGCCAGGAAGTGGACGTGTGTCTATATTGTCTTAATGCATGGTGAGGATGAAAGTTTGAGTGGCCAAAGACTCTCCAAAGATCACAGATGGAGAATTGCAGAGATTAGTTGAGTCTTGGGTTCAGAAAGCCTATTAAAAAAAAATTGAACAACCCCTACATCACCACATGTTGTTTGGGAGGTTTTCAAGAAAAATCCTCCATGCTCATCCAAAAACAAACCCCAGCAAATTCAGTTGTCAGACATGACTGGACCTTCAAACAGCACAGGGTTCTGTGGTCAGATGAAACTAAAAAATAGTTTTTGGCAGCAAACATGCAAGATGGGTTTGGTGCACACAAGGATAAAAAGTACCCCATGTGTACAATTTAATATACCATCTTTAATGTTGTGGTCATATTTTTCTGCTGGAGGTCCTGGACTTCTTGTTCAGATACATGCATGGCATCGTGGATTCTATCAAATACCAACAGATAAAAAATCTAAACCTGACAGCCTCTGCTAGAAATCTTATAATGGGCCGTGGTTGGATCTTCCATCAGGACAACGATCCAAAACAAACATCAAAATCAACACAGAAATGTGTTAAGTAGCACAAAATGAAGCTTTTGCCATGACCGTCCCAGACCTGATGAGTGGAGTGAACTGAAGAGAAGAAGCACCAACATGGATCTGGGAATCTGAAGGATCTGGAGAGATTCTGTAAGAATGGTCTCTGATCTCTTGTCAGGTGTTCTCCGAACTCATCAGGCATCATAGGATAAAACTCAGAGCTGTTATCTTGGCAAAAGGAGATTGCAAAAAGTATTTAATAAAAGGGTACCAATAATTGTGGCCAACGTGTTTTGGAGATAAACATTTATTTCATAATGTGATTTCCCCCCCACTTTCTATTCTTTTACTTCAATGAAAGTTTAGATTTTTGCCAATATTTTGAATAAAAGATCAAAAGGATAAATGATGCAGATTTATTTTTTCCAGCCATTTTTTATCATATTTACCAGGGGTACCATTAATTCGTAATACAGCACGACTGTATATATGAAAATGGCAAAAGCGCATAACAAAAATGTATAAACCTTAAACCAGGGTTCCTCATATCTTGCCCTGGACGGCAAATACCCTGCAGAGTTTAGCTCCAACCCTGGTCAAACACACCTGAGCCAACTAATCATGGTCTTCTGGATCACTAGAAAATCACAAGGCGTTTCTCAATACCAAGTGCGCAAAGTTCAAACACAAACAGAAAAGAACACATATTGAGAAATGGCCCAGGGTTCCTCAAATCTCGCCCTGGAGAGCCAATGCCCTGCGGAGGACCAGATTTGAGGAACCCTGCCTTAAAGTAAAATATAATTAATAAATTCTGTAATGCTATATTAAAATAAATTAAAAAAAACAACAACACTGCAAATACCTCTTCCTAGCTCTGATTGTGTTTCCCACTGCTGGATCAATTCCATCTTTACCTCAGCAGTGACGGTTGTTCACAAACAGGCTTATACACGCCACAATGCACTGCCAAATGGGAATTGTGATATATACCGGCACTAATAAATTAGGTACCCTCAACCAAAATTGAGCTTTTTACTGAAGTAATTCCAAATAATGGTGATGTGTGGTGCTAGAGCAACAAATTTGTGTATTTAAGGAACACATCCGTTATCACCTTTTAATAGGACACTTTGTTTTAGTATTTCATTTTTTTTATAAAAAAAAATTACCACATAAGTATGTTAAAAAGGATAGCTCACCCAAATATGAAAATTCTATCATTATTTATGTTTCAAACTTGTATGACTTACTTTCTTCTGTGGAACAGAAATGTGAAGTTGAGTAGAATGTTCAGGCTGCTCTTTTATATAGCCTAAAATATATCCCAACTGTTAAGCTCTAAAACAAACTTAAAAAGTTACATTTATTGTAGTTCACATGAGTCTCTATATTCCAGTATTACAGTAAATATTAAATTAATGATTGGATTTTTATTTCAAGGCTGATATATTCCTTTAAGACGATCTTCAGGGGATTCTCTTAGTTCTAAAAAAGGCACTATACACAAGTTGAAAAATAAACAATGAAGCATAATTTTACATTTCTGAGATGTATGTCCGAATGTGTATTGCCCACTGGTTTAGTCATTCAGATTGTCTTTGATTCTGATCAAAAGGCTTGAGTCAAAAAGCTGGCCAGAGAAAGTCTGAAACATACGCAATTATAAATGCGTCCCGATGGGTGATGACTTTTTGAACTGAAGCAGACTTAAAACATTCAAATACTATGGCAGACTCAAATTATGCATTATGAATTACTCACGGGCTCAACATACTGAGGTTGATTACATCATATCGTTCAAAGAGCCCGAAATAGTTATTATCTAATTGGCCTCCTCTAACCACATCTGTCCTTGTAATGAGAACATGCTGTCCTGCTGTCCTTATAATAGCGCAGGCTTCAGATACTGTAGACAAACCTTATGCTTTTCAGATGTTTATGGAGAGATCCCAGTTTTTCAAAGCACATCATTTCACCAAATAAGAAGGCTCAGCATGAATATACATGCACTTCAATGAGAAGAAATTAGTGTCATTACTACTAATCCGGCATTATAACTTGATGACTCAGATATTTTTACTCTTTCACAGAGAGAAAGAGGGGAAAAAGGAGGTATTAGTCATGTTTATCATGCTTTCATTAGTCGTTGTAATCCCACTGGAGGAAAACGGGGCAGGGAAGAAGCCAAACCCACCATGTTGCCAAGAGGGATTTATCCACTGACTTCATTTTCTCCATTAAAAGGCATTTAACCAGCTGCTGATTGCTGGTAAATTAATCACAAACTCTTAATTCTTCAAAAGAGTCACAATACTTTTGAGATTCATACTCTTGACAACTTTCAGTCTCGAGATGCCAAACTTCTCAATATCTTCGCGCAGGTCTGATAACACAGATAAGATGAGCTAATTTTGCCCTTCACGTCTGCTTGACAGGTTTCGTTGGAGATTAGCCTGTGGCTGTTCGTAGATATATCTATGAATATCCATTCATCTGGTGTTTATTTTTAAACCCTTTCATTATTTGCGAAATTCTGAAAAATACAACATGTACAGATGTACTTGTATGCTAGTATTATGATATAAAATCTGACAGCTCATTAAGGCAGTCTAACCTATCTGTCAACTCGCTACTTAAATATTTGTTTCCAAAAATATAAACTGTGGGAGATGATTTCTCAGGCAGTCATTGTCATAATTTGCTGTGGCTGTGCATTGTGTTTACTTAAAGTTTTAAAGTTAAGCGCAAATGCTGACTTTGAATTTGACGTTCATTAATTATTCAGGTTTATGTGTAATATTATTTCAGATTTGTATAAAAAGCAGCAAAGGCAGAGCAGAACACTTTCAAGCTTCTTTTGAATGTGCTGATATCATGAGAAAAGGCATGATATGAGGAGAAATGCTACTGCTGCAATTTTCAATTTGGATGTATGTGTGTATATGAGAGAGAGAGACGTATTCAGAAGCCACCCGCTCTCAAACACTTCTCTGATTTTCATATTGACTCAATTTTGGAAGTGAGCAGAGATATGCGTTTTTTTTTCTCATCGCTTTCTCTCACACCCTAATAGCAAATCCTGAAAAGATCATTTCGAATACTGGAGGCTGCTGGCTGGCGCCTACGGCGTGACCTTAAAGGACCCTGAATATTGAGCCTGTCTGCAAATCTGTAGCACATTCGGTGCTACCCATGTGACTCGAGAACTTAACGCTTGATAGGCTGATATTTTAAAATCCTCCATTGAGAAAACACACACAGGAGGAGTTAAATCAAGTTGCAGGTTCTCAGTCAGAGGAAAATGGTGCCAAATGTTCTTCCCAAGTCTTCAGAGCGGAGGATTGAATCCGTGCCCTCTTTTAGTGTGGTGCACGAGCCAATCCCCTCACCGGCAGTGGAGTCGGGACTTTCGTGTAACCCTGTGTTATGGACTGCTGCATTCCTAGCAAAGCTGCTCTGTTCTGCTTATCTTCTTGCTGAATCTCCAAAGTGATGGAGATCTCGGCAGTGGATGTTTATTTTAGTTGCTAATGAAGTTGACCTCTTTATGAAGCGTTCTGGCATGTGAAAGTCCCGTGGAGGCAGTATAGGACCACGGATTTGCCCTTTGAAAACCCTCCACTTTCTCTCCAGGCTTATCCTGGGAAAATGAAGTATAGGAAGTTTACTATGTGGGCGTGTGAATACCAAATGAAACTTCTCAGCCTGGTTATGTACAGGTCTGGAGGTCACCGGGTGTCCTGCATTAATATGCAGCTTGAAGGTGTGATCAAATTCTGTGAAATGTTGCACGCAAAAAAGGTCCATTGTCTATCATCAATAGTGTAGCTTTGTATGAAGCAGAGCTCACACAGAAGTCACTTTCAATCCAAGCAGCTTTCTTTGTGATTAACGTGAAGCAGTTGTAAAAATCTGCATGGATTCTTGATCGCCCGGATTCATGTTGAAATCCCGCCAACATTTGTAGAACAGCGGTAAGTGACCACACCTTTATACTTGCTTTCTGATTTAATAAAAGCCCTTCATTACCAGAGAATCAGTCTCTTAATTGTCATCATAGATCTTTTTAAAATGTGGGCGGTTGTTTAAACCTTGACTGTTTGTTACTTATTGGGCTTGATGAGCAGCCAATTGTAATTCATCCCATCATCCTTTGCAGGCTTTTTTTTCTGCAGGATACACTTCCCTCACTGATTCTGAATATTTAGATTCATCACCATGCTCACTGACATGTACACCAAGGTGCCCCGCAGCAGCTGCTTAAATCTGCTGCAATCAAATTGCATTAAACTTTAAATATTCTCAGATTCCACTCTAATTAATCACTTGTTTGAGGGTCCTAAGATTGGGACTCTAATGAGGGGCGTTATGAATGACTGCGAGCTGTGGGAGAACCCTCACAAAACAGCTCTTCAGTTTAATTACACGCACCCAACATAAATGCCTTGACTGGATTAGATTCCTGTGAAATCTTTCATTTCCATTTCACAAATGGAATCTTTCATTTGTGCTGCACTTTTCCAAATATTAAAAGTGTATTGTTGTGTAATCAAGTTAATGCATTTGAAGTTTTCCTTTGACCAGAGAACAAGGGCTGCAAAGGTATCTGAGTGAATTTAAAATGTGAGGGTGTGCAGTGGTTTAAATGATGCCTTATATCATGAAGTGTTGTGATTTCCATCATAGCCTAGGCTATTTGTGGACCGTACAACCACATTGAGAGGCTGAACCTGACAGTGCCTTTTGAGCCTGTGCATGGCTTGGAGTCTGTGTGTGAATGTGGGTAATGTAGAAATATGTGTGTGTGCAGCTATATTCTTCTGTCCTCTCTGTGGATGGAGGAGATCAAATGCAGGGCTGTATGTGTTAGCTCCAGTTTATCTGGCTATGTCTACTCTATGTCTACTCTTATTCTGTGCTCTTATTGATTTATTTGTGATAAAGACCATCACCCAAAAGAAACACAGATTGCCTTCAATGCAGTAATTGAAGATCTTGGTCTCAGCAGTTAGAGTGTGTTATATCTTATAATGTATTTATGAAAAGTCATATCATATCTAATTATGAATCAGCACTGTCTGCTGTCATTTCATTTGATTTGCCAGTGGATAAAGATGTATGACAACTTCAGAATGCCAAAACAAATTAAGCTGCCATTAATGGCTTTAAAACGCTAATTGACTTAATGGGCATGTAAGGTCTCTAGTGCTACACAGTGTCTTTATATCAGCTTGAATTTGAACAGAAGTACTGCCATGATGGAAATAAGAAGATGTTGTCAGATTTTCTGCAAAAGGGCTTTTTCTTCTTATGTTTGGGGTTTCCAGAGGGATCTACTGATTCACATTCCGATGTTTTTTTTATAAGCAAATGGGTCATTACAGGCCAAACTTGCTTTAAACAAAACAAAAACATCTGTAGCCATTTGAAATTAGAGTCAACCACTGCATTTTAATCACTATCCAAACAAAGATATTACACACATTTGACACATGAGCAGTTTTTTATTTTATTTTAAATTAGATTAGATATTAAATTAGGCGAAATTAGATACATTTAAAGATTTAAAGCAAAAAGAGAATGGTCTGACTTTAGCTTTGTTAAATTAGGCTACATTAAACATACCTGCACAAAACAAAAACAGCTGGCTGACTGAACGGAAATGCAAATTCACTCTTTGACAGTAGGTGGCGCTTATGGAACAGCAGCGATATAGTGTGTCCTTGGTTACTGCTGTACACAATACAATATGAACACTACTTTAATAGGCATTATACGGAGGTAGAGGAAAATAAAATTCCATCTAAACTTTTCTGAAGACAGTTAGTTCCCTTCAGGGATACAATCATATAAATCCCCACCCTCAATTTAATATTTATATTTGTCTTCCTATATTTCAAGCATCACGAACAGTGAGCTTGTTTTATCTGGTACAGTATTTTCTTTGCTGTTCCATCTGTGTTCTCTTCTTTGCTTCCGTCTTTAGCGTGTCCCGTCTCTGACCTGTTAAAATCCTGTTTACAGACTTTATAATATTTCCACAGACATTACAATTTAGGAAAGTATGGATATGCAGTTTGTTTAAGGGTCTGCAAAAGAGATTGGCCAAAATAAATTTGATGGCAAAAAATGATTGGCAGAAAAATTGCAGTTGTGTGTTTGGAACATAAATGTGCCGGTTCCGATTGATGGCCAGTCAAACTGTGCATCTCCAGTATCTGCATTCCCCTATGATTTGCTCTACTCAGTACATTAGTGAGACAGATGGTGAAATACCTGTAAGATGAAAGTGATATATACTCTCTCTTTTCATCTCTGCATGTCCCTCCGTCTGATCGGTCTCCTCAGCATCAGGGCCGGGGTGCGAGCTGACCTAGAGAACTATCACAACGAGTGACAGGCAGAATACATTGTTATACCAGAATTTTTTACATATAATGTAACCAGATTTATTTATTTTACACTTAAGATATTTTACTTTGTTACATTATTTTGATTATGATTAAGCTCATTTTACTGCCAAATATCATTGTTGTAATGTTAAAGACACGACATCCTTGTTTGATTACAAGGGGAATATATAAAATTATATATATATATATATATATATATATATATATATATATATATATATATATATATATATATATATTATGAAGAGAATCATAACTAAAATAATGATATATATATATATATATATATTATATATATATATGATGTGTATATATATATATATATATATATATATATATATATATATATATATATATATAATAATAATACGTCTAATTTATATAGCGACTTTTCCCAAGCTCATATATATATTTTAAAAAGAGAATCATAATTAAAATAATGAGAATGTCAATATGAGACATTACATTATGTGAATTTTTGACAATTAAAATGCACAATTCTCCTGAAATTAATGTCATAGTGCAAAAAACAAACAAACATATTTATTAGAAATAATTTTGCCCATTTCATATTTGATATTTTGTCCATTCTATATTTGACATTTGGACGAGTTTCTTACATGTTTACTTAAAATCCCCCACAAAGCTTTTCTATTGGATTGAGATTTGATCTTTGACTTTGGCCATTCCGAAATCCTCTATTTTTTTCTTCTGAGTCATTCTTTTGTGAATTTGCTTTTATATTTTGGGCCATTATCACATTGAAAGGTCCACTTCTGGTTCGGCTTCAACCTTTTTATAGTGTTGGCCTCGCATTCTCTTCAAGCACTCTCTGATTTAATGTGAAATTCATACAGTATAGTTGATGTTATGATGGCAAGTTTGTAGGGCCTCGAAGCAGCAAAACACCCCCAAACTACAACACTCCCACCAACATGCTTCTTTAGTCCTTAGTTTTTCACCAAGCATCTCCACCTTTGACTCATCTGTCCGGGGCAAATTGTTTCAGAGGTCTGATTCCTCATGTAGGTGTTGGATTGCGTTTCTTTTTTTAATACTGAGGTTTCCTTTTTGCTGACCTTCCAGATTTGTGCACTCTCTTTCTAATGTTTAATTGGTGTACACATTCATATTGACTCTTTCCAGAGGTGCCTGAAGATCCCTTGATGACACCCTGGGGTTCTTTGAGACTTTCTGAAACATCTTGCCCTGTGCTATCGGGGTGATTTTGGTGGGACAATTAAATTGTATTATGAGTTTGTTCATGACAAGAAACACCCACACAATGAACAGATGGGCAGCATAATTATTACGGTGAAAAGTATATCAAAGGCAGATTTCAGTTTGAAGTTTTAACTGTGAAACAACTGACATTGTGAAGCTTTACAAATCACTGAAATCCAGCGATCATTACATTCACAGTAAATGGCACTTTTTTAAGGAGGAGACAATGTTAAAGTTGGCTTTAAGAGTTGCCAAGCAACAGCCATTACATTAGATGTTTATTCTCTGTCATATAACATCTACCCCCCAATTACAGTAATGACCGGACTTTGCGCTGTCTTCTGCTTTCACTGATGCCTTGCAAATTCATCTCCAGCAGGGAAAATTGTAAATGGGGCTTTTCAAAATGCTCAAGGAAGAGCGAGGCATATTCCATTAGCAGAGGCACACCTGTGTGACAGCGCAGAGCCTGAGAACATGAGTAAATGCCACCCACGAGAGACAAAGAGATTTCATCAGGTTTTGATACTTTCCAACGAAGACTGTCATTAACAGAATTTGAAAAAGCTAACATAATAAATGTGATGAGTAGAGATCATGTGACAGTCAGTGTGTAAATGCCATCACTCATCCACACAGTGTTTCATTCTCTCACTCCCTCTTGCTGTGCTTTACTCTCTTTACCTCTCTTTCCTTGTTCGCTCTGATGATCTCTGGTAATGGAGATATTTGTCTTGCAGGGGCAATAATGTTCATTACTGAGCTATTATTGTACTGTGCTACATTGGTAGATATACAGAGATACAGGTCCAAAGGCTTAAGACCACATAGAATATATGAAATTCATAGTCTTTTTTAAAACTGAAAGCAAAAAATAAACATAGTTATTTTTAATAATTATACATTTAAAGGAATATTCTTTTTATTCTGTTTCATTTTTTATGTAATTTTCTAAAAGATTTTTAATGATTTTTGTTTTTATTATATTAAATATTGTCATAAACATTGCAATTAATCAACTTTAAATACATATATTAGTGGCACACTGTTCTATATTTCATTTTTTTAATAGATTATATCTTTAATTTATCGAAAAATCAAATGATTATTTTCCCCCATGGTTATATATCTATTATTTTCTGAATAGTTGATTAATTCTTTTATTTATTTACCAATAAATAATAAACCGTATCAATAAAATATAATATAGTAAAATGTACCAATAACTGTTTCTAATCTATGAACTTTTACCTAATAATATTATTTATCACAAAAGATAAGGTTTATTCAGACTAGGAATCCCTACCCTAATTAGGAAATATGTTTACTATGGCTGCGTTCACAGTCCTTTTTGGGGATTTATAGCACCAATTGCAAGTGTGAATCCTGAAATATTTTGTTAATTGAGGAGATTAATATACATAATCAATGTAATTAATTATATTGACGCGTCATTCCAGCTCTATTCAATTTAATTTTGTTTCACAATGTTTTTATGATGATATTATTTGTATTGAAAAACCTGCTATTAAATTAGAAAATGCAAAATAGAAGTATTTTCATTAGAGGTATCAGACTTTTGGTTCACATTATATATCACAGAATCATGTTTTGTGGCCTGCAGCACTGTTGAAATGGCAGTGATGTGACATTTTAATATTTGAATCTTTGATAATACATGTTTGTGTGTTGGTATCTTTTGGAAGGCAATCTTACAAATCTGATTCTGTCCATATACGCAAAAATAAAACCACGGCACAATACATTGGCGTGAATGGCATTGATTTGAACGCCTTAAGGCGAAGCCTAAAAGAAGGTCAAGTAAAACGCAGCATGATCAGAGTGATGTCTGTAATGCCTTTTTAGGAATTACATTTACTCAATGAGATTTGAGACATTCTCGTTTCATTCCTGATGAATTTGCTGTAATGCTACTTGTCAGTGTAACAGAAATCTCTTAAATGCTTTGTCTGTTTTGGAGAAAAAAAACACGGAATCTATTAATGCTGGGATTTGTATCAGTGCGAGGCGAGCCAGGCGGGCCTGCCTCTACCGGGTGTTCTGCAGAGCTGTTTTGTGAATGTTGGCACATCAGTGAGCTTGTTGTTTGCTTTGCAGTGCGTCTGGACTGACAGCAGCAGTGTGTAAAAGAGGGAACGGGCTGCAAGCTTTAGTCTCTCCTGGGTTTCCGGCACCACTCCAGCCAGCCTTCGATTTATGATTTGATAAAACACAAGTTGCAGTTAATGGAATTTAATCAGGAGAATTTCCATGCAGCTGAGCTGTGAAAGTTTTCATTGCATTCATTAGGGATGTTTGTGTATGTGTGCGAAAGTGTGTTCCATTCCGTATATGCATTTGTTAGGTGTGGTGCCTGTTTAAAAACAGATTTATGGAAGTAGATAAAAGTAATTTAATGAACTTGTAAAAGAACAGGTTTATAACACTGACATCTTCCTCCATCCAAATGTACTAGCAGAGCCTGTAGCAGTTGCTTCAGAGTGATTTTCTGTTTTTTTCCCCACTAGATTTAGTAGTGTTTGTTTGTTTTTTGGTCAATGTTAAAGCTCATTGTTCCAGCTTAATATACAGAGACAACTAAAAATAAACCATGCATAGGCTGATTTCCCCCAAAAGTTTAAACAGTGTCTCTCTGTGGTGCTTTCAATTCAATGCTTTGTTTGTTTGTTTGAGCATCCTGTTCTGACCGGCGACAGCAACACTGGCTCAACCAATAGAATGCAGCGGTGTCCATCCACTTTTTTAGTGGACTTGGTTTGGAAGTACTTTTCTCCTTAATTTTTTTCCATAGGGGGAAAAAAATCATTGTTTGAAGGGGACCTATAATGCAAAATTCACTTTTACATGGAGTTTGAACATAAATATTTGTCCGCAGTGTGTGTACACAACTGCCCTATAGTGACGTCACAGAGGGCAAGCCCCGCCCATGACTGGTGACAATCTCTGCCCTATTAGCTTAGATCCCGCCCTGAGTGAGCCGCATACAGTCCACCATGTTTATATCCCCGCTAGAGCAGCTAGTGATAAGATGGCTGAGCTATCTAATCATTATCACGGTTCAGTTTTTTTGGATATAGCAATGAACATAAGAGTCTCCATAAACTCCATAAGCATCTAAACCACTTAGGACGCAGTGGATGCATTTATTTATTATGGGAATGTGCCCAAGAACTTAGCTAAATTCGTTTGTAGCAATATCAATAGCAACTTTATTTATATAGCACAATTACAACAACACAAGTTGACCAATGTGCTTTACAATGTCACACAGCAAAAAACAAAAACAAGCATCATGTTTGTGTGAATCATTTTACACCGGTCTGCTTTGCATAAGAGGGTCAGTTCAACGTTGGATTTGCACAAAGTTGCTTCTCAAAGAAGGGTCAATAAAAACTGTTCATGATTCAACTTCATATATTGTGAATGTTTGCAAATTGCCTTTTTGAATGTGCTTGTTAGCACGTTGTACGGCTAATGTGGCTATAGTTACCATTGTCTCTGACTGTATTCACAGAGACCAGAGCTATGTCATTAGTTTTAACCCCGAAAACACTCACCGTCTGGATAATTCATATAAACTCCTTTACTATGCACAATACTATCAGGTGATTGACTTTTTAAACTGTGTATGTTTTCTGTGGCTCGTGGGTATCACTGTTGCCTCACAGCAAGAAGGTCCCTGGTACAAGTCCCAACTGAGCTTTTCATGTTCTCCCTGTGTCTGCATGGGTTTCCTACAGGTGCTCCGGTTTGCCCCACAATCCAAAAACAGGCAGTATGTTAAGGTGGAATGTATGTGTGTGTATGTGAGTCCCAAGACATGTAAAGGGGAAGTTTTTAAATTTGCCTCTGGTCATAGAGCTTTTAGATGTGTGCAGAGGCTTTTTAGGCCGGGTAGAATCTGCGATCTCTGTCCCAGTTTGTTTGCTGGCTTCCATGGCTGCATTACGCTGTGTTTTCCAACTACTGGCAACCCGCCCTGTCAAAATACTATTGGATAAATTGGCAGTGGGTGGGATCACACAGACCACAACAAAAACAGACATTCAGACGGAACACACATTTCAAAGTAGAATAACTGGCTGTTGCATTGTTTTTGGAAGACAACCCAGTGGGGCGGGTTTTGTGGCAGGCAGGGTGAGTTTTTAGGAAACCTGTTTGAAAACTATTTTACAGATGTAGAATGCCCATCATTTCCTGTTTCAATATGCGCCACTGGAAAATGACAAAGAAGTGACACATCCAGTGATACTGTTGAGTATCTCATTGTGATGTACTCCCTGTGTCTTCTTCAACCCCAGCATTCAGCAGCTGTTGATGGCATTTAAATTATACACATCTCTTATTGCTTTTTAATACAGCCTGTCCTTGGTTATCATACTTATTCTAGGCACATTGCAGTACTGCAGAGCAATTCATCTAAAGAGGAGGAGGTGGGTCAAGTGCCTTCCGCTGTCAGGTATGATTTATGTAAAATCCTGTTTAATATGAACGAAGCGCTCTGGAGTCAGTCTCATGCTGTCCTTAGACCCTCACTGTGCAGAGACGTCCGCTGAATGGGCCTTGATATCGGGCCCAATGTGATCTCTGCCATTATGACCATGTGTTTTGTTATTAAGGGCTTGTGGCTCTCTAGGTGGCTGTTAACGTGGAAAAAAGCCACAGCCATTTTACCTGAATGATACAAAATTAGGGAGTGGGTTTGGCTTGTGTAACGGTAGTGTGATAATGAAAGACAAGAGGAATGCAAAAACACTCTAATAACCATGCGCTTTTGCAAGTTAATAACAATAATTAAATGGCAATATAATAATTTTACATTTGGTGGCTAATTCATATGAATTATTATTAATTCAACACATTTTTGTATTATCCTCTTACGCGTCATGCACTGACAGTAACTGTATGTCTAGGGGTGGACCTTCATATTTACTTTTTTGTTCTAAAAAATGTTTTTGTATAATTTCCTGTGAGAACGACATGTCTAACAATGTCCTCCCTGAAAAAAAAGTTTAAATGAGCTAGGTGGTCAACTAGGTTCTTACTGGTTAGTCTGATCAGGATTTCTTGGCATTTGATGGTCAGACCAGTTTGGCCAGAATAAGAGACCAGTTATGATAATGATAAACCAGCTAGGACCAGCAAACCTCTTTAGGCTGTACTTTTCCATTGAGGTTTTAATGCTACTCCAACTTTCATGCAACTGCTTAAATCAGCCTTAGCTAATTTGCTGGTAAAGTTGTTTTTTTTTTATCAGTTTTTCAGACTGGGAGACCAGAATAAATATGATGTTGGTAATGATTTAATCATTTAATTAACATGATTATGCGTGACTCGCCATAGACATTAACGGAGAGAAGTAGCTCCGGCTACAATGTTCTTCTGCAAGACACTTGCAGTTTATTTATTAACGAACGTACACGTCACGCGAATTGCACACTGATGGTGAAACGCGCCAATTAGGAATTCAGGAATTAAGGCATTTAAAAATGAAAAGGTCAATTTCTGAATACTTTAAAAAACAAAGTGTGGAGGTCAAGGATGCTGATCAAACATTAAAGAACATAGATGTTTTTTTTTGAGAGTTTTTTTTATATGATTGTTAAAAGATTAAAACATTTTGCTAACACGAGGTCTTGTGAAAAAAAAAAGGTGCTACCAAACTGAGAAACTGAGAAAGTTGGTAGCACCAGTGCAACCATTGGAAAAGTTAGTCTGGAGCCCTGCCTTCAGTTTCTTTCATATGTGGATTCTAAGCATTATAGTGAGACAGATGTTCTCCTGTGGCTCCCTGGTAAGTTAACAATTACCATGAAAATGATGGATTGATTTACATGGCAAGTAAAGCATATGAGGGGGTTCTTAGTGAAGACAAGAGGTCAATTCATTCTCACTTTCACCAGTTTATGGCACACGGACGAGATAGACTCTGTGGGACGAGACTTATCGTGTTTTAGGATCATTTGCATACTGGAGGAATAATATGAGGTGTAATTTACAGTGAGGAATGAGTGCGTGATCATCACTTTCTTGCTTACAAACGAGGTTGTTCCTGTGTGCACCGGCAGCACTTAAACCCTGTCAGCATTTGATTTCCCTCTGGCTAGCGTGCTTATGCTGCAACCATTGTTGTTCTTACACCCATAAGATTCCTCTTTAGGCCCTCAGCGCACATCTGTTTGTACCACAAGCCAACAATATGTCCAGGAAAATGGGGAATTGTGCATCTAGAAAGCTTGGATTGAAATTTATGGGGCAATTTGTCGGTTATTTGCTTAGCTACAAAGGACTGGAGTTGATGGAGTTCTGTCGGTGGGGAGTTGATAGGGCCAGCTGTTCTTCCCAACCTCTGTCTGTGCATGCTGAGGAACTGTGGTTTACAGTGACAGGCCTGAAGGCTGAGGATGATGTCCTGGTGAAAGATCAATGGGCTGTGACATAAGAACCCACAGTTTCTCCCAGGGGTGGGTCACCATGGTTGATTAATAAGTCTGACAATCATCTAGTTGAGATGTATTATACTTGTATATTAAAATATGTAAATATATTTAAAAAAATCTTTTCAAGTGTTTGGGGTCAGTAAAACTTTAATTTTAAAAGAAATTAAAACTTTTGTTAATCAAGAACCCATTGCGTTGATCTAAAGAGACATTGATATTTTAACAAGGATTTCCATTTCAAATAAAAGCTGTTATTTTGAAGTCAAAGAATCTTGAAAAAAAAATATCACAGCACAACTGTGTTCAACTGGTATTAATAAGAAATGTTTCTTCAGCACCAAATCACTTCAGGATCATGTGTCACTAAACACTGGAGTGATGATGATGAAAATTCAGCTTTGCCATCACAGGAATAAATGACATTTTAAAATATATTCAAATGGAAAAATAATTTTACTTTGTAATAATATTTCACATTATTACTGTTTTACGGAATTTTTGATCAAATAAATGAGGCCTAGGTGAGCATAATAGATTTCTTAAAAAAAAAAAAAATCTTTATAACAGACACACACACACACACACACACACACACACACACACACACACACACACACACACACACACACACACACACACACACACACACACACACACACACACACACACACACACACACACACACACACACACACACACACACACACATTTTCTTGCAATTGTTCTTATTATATAAGTATTTTTATCTTATAATTTTTTTAAGAATTGTATTATAAATTAATTATATTAATATACACGATATTGGATGTTATCTTTGATTCACATCAGTACATGCAGTATATTTGCATCAGCATCATTCCCCAGGAGACCTACAGTTGTTGTCTCTGTTTCCATCCGATGTCCTCAAACCTCACGTCTCACCTTACTTGTGAAACCACGTTACAGCCTGAAGGCATCTGAACCCTAACCTTGACACCAGCCCTCTGGCTACTGTGTCTGCACAACGTGCTTTGGCATCTTCAGTCTGAGACATCTAGCTACAAGAGAAACAAACCTCTGAAGACCAGCAAAGTTCAGCAGCATGCTAGTCCTTCATTCTATCCTGCAGCAAGAGGAGAACTACAACCCTGCATAATCGGCATGCACTAGCCATGAACTCTAGCTGAGCTCCAAACGTAAGCCAGCATTCAACAAAGCGGAGACACAACAGCGCAGTTAGCCGGGATCAGTTCTGCTCCGATTTTCTGTCTCTTTCATGCATTCAGCCGGACAAGCCATGAAGAAATCTGCTCGGTGTTTTTGGCCAAACACACAAAAATAGTATCACTTGAATTTACATTTTATGTCTTAGGGGTGAATTCACAATCGCACCACTATTGCGTGAGGTATTTCAGCACAGAAAATATGAATCAATAGCCTGCACTTTTGAAGATCTATGGTATGAGCCTAGTAGAGTTTTACTCGATGCAGTTTAGGATGTTTTTAAGCCCATTTGAATGCTTTACATTTTTCTCGACAGAGTTTCTTTGTTTTATTCACATTTTCAGACTGTTTAAACACCCAATTTACATTTCAATTATGTTCCTGTGCTTTTTCCTCTGGTACCGAGCCACAAAGTCCTTCCTAATCACACGTTTTCACCCTGTGCCCTCAGAATAAATTTTTTTTTTTTTTTTTTTTTTAATTTAGGATGTGTTCGTCCAAGCCCGCACCTGTTTGAATCTGATGTGGAATGACTGACATCTGCCTTGGCTGTTTCACATGTGCGTTCGTGCTGCAGTTGGAGCTGAACACCCCCATTTAAATTCAGGACAATCTGTTTTCATGAGCTTCAGCAGAGTTAAACCCACGGCTACATTCTGACAACTTACCCATTTTAAAAACACACCACAGTAAAGATGCTCAACAACTCTTGACACTTAAATGAGAAGTGTCTACATTATATTTAAAACAGGGTTGTGCTTTCATAAAAGTGGATGTGTCGAAGCAAAGGGTTTCATTTCAACCATTCTTTCACCAAAAAAAAGAGAAGAAGAAAAAAAGTAGGTAACAAATGCAATACTGATATGTTTCAGTCAGCCTTGAATGCCAAGGTTTTTCCGAAATTGTTTACGTAGGCGATGTGCTATTCACTGTTGCTAGAATATTTTAGTGTTTTTTTTGATAACTCAAAAGTTATTTGCTGTAATGTTGATGTTTGCTTGTAACACGAGCATACATATTGGATATATGTATCACTGAATTTTGCCTGCGGCCCCCACTCAGTGTTGGTTCGCCTCTGTGTATCAGTTAGAAGTATATATATATATATATATATATTAATTAGATTATATATAATTATAAATGCTCATTTACCATATTTGTATATTTAGATAATCTGTTCCGTCTTCTAACACTGTTAAATGTAATCTTTAGCAAACCTCATAATGAATATCTATTTCATTCATTGTGATGCCTAAATTCATGTAGCATTTAAAATGATAAATTTTAATGCTTTATTTTTTTTATATATTTAGACAAATTTAGCAGTTATTGGACATGATATAAAAATAAATTTTGGCTTATCTATATCAAACAGTATTTTAGCACTGGTGTATCCCAAGTATATGCAGTAATATAAAGTCCAGTGTTTCTTTTATTGCTGTGATGCATTGCAGATATGGTGATTGCACACTTGGTTATTGATCTCTATATCCGTTTTTAGAAATGTTGCGCTGGTCTACTCTTAACCTTTGATGAGCAATCATTAAAAGTTCAACATCACCTGCTTGAGTTTCATGAAAGTCTTTGTCTGTGCTGCTAAGATGTTTGCACAGCAGTAAAAACAACATAAAGAGAAGGAGAGTGCTGTAGAAAATCTCCTCAAATTTGAAGTAACACAGCACTGGAGGAGTAATGAAGAGGGATTGCAATCTACCAACTCCTCTACATTCCCTGAAGTGGGTAGCACTGGCAGATCTCTGAAGGGGCAGCAGGGTCTCAGAGGAGCAGGAGGTTTAACCCATTCTTGTTCTTCAGGTACCTTTAGCTACACTGTTATGAGGAAAGCGAGCAATAATGTTATGACAGCATGGTTATGTAGAGCTGAGATTAGATTTTCACGTGTAAAATTACAGTCGACCCAGACAGTTATTTATTTATATTCATAGCCATTCAACTGTTTTAATGGCACTGTGGTTTGCTGCTGCTGTAAATAACTTTTTTTTGCACCACTGTACGGAGACCTTAAAGGGACATGAAGGGGAAAAGAAAATGAGATGGAGGAAAAAATATTTGTCAATGCTTTTGCATTCTCTCGCACATGGTTTGCGTTCCCCCGAGAAAAAGTGTGTTCCCTCGCAAAACTTTAGCAAACAAAGTTTCTAATTTTTTTTTTTTTTGTGTTCCCTTGCAAAACTTTTGTGAGTGAATGTAAAGTTTCTCAGGGAAACTAAAAACATTTGTGAGAGGATGCAAAAGCATTGACAAATATTATCTCTTATTTTTTTTCCTTCACCATGTCCCTTTAGGGGCTCTGTACCACTTTGTGCCATAAAATAAAAAAGGAAACCCAGTTTTGATGGTGGATAGTGCTGTTCCTGTTTGTGAAACCTGTAATGCAGTCTTGTCCTAGAAACTGACAGAAGATGGGAAAATAGCTACAAGTTTGTTTTGGCACTTTCCTCCATGAGGAAGACACAAAAATGTGATACACAGTTAAATATTAGCTATATATATATATATATATATATATATATATATATATATATATATATATATATATATATATATATATAGACATCAGTACAATATTAAGCAGCACAACTGTGTTCAAATGATATTAATAAGAAATGTTTCTTGAGCATCAAATCAGCATTAGAATGATTTCTGAAGGATCACGTGTCTGGAATAAATTACATTTTTAAAATATATGCATTCAAATAGAAAACCGGCATTTTAAATAGTAATACAGTATATCACATATTAATAATATACAATATACAGCGCCGGTTCAAGTCGAACAAGCCTAAGGTCTTACAGGTTTGGAAAGACATGAGGGCGAGTAATTAATAACAGGAATTATATTTTTGGGTGAACTAACCCTTTAAAGGAGCCACCACTTAAAAACAGATCATTTCAGACCGAGGGTCAGAATGAAGGTTGAAAATAATTGTTTTTCAATAATTGTTTTATATATGGGTTTCCATGATGAGAGTGTGCTTGGCTCCGATGAAGATAGATAGATTGTAGATCCTTTGCCAGTGCCACTTGTTGTCGGTTCAGAAGGAAAGTTAGGTTGTTGTTGCTTGCCTGTTATTCTCGCTCTGTTTGCACTTTGCACAGCGTACGTGAACGCGCTGATGACTTATTATGTCTGCGTGAGTAGCCTGCGCAGTGGTATGCAAACAACACATTGACTGACGTCAGGGAACACATGCTATAGGACTGTTCGGACCAAACAATACGATTGAACCAACGTTTTATGGTCCTACGCCTTACACAGATGACATGTATTTCACGAGTTCACACTTACGAATGATCAGATAGTAAATGGTTATGCGTATTTGGCGTGCTGTCCGGGGGGAGGGCTCCGAGCTCGGAAATTGGGCCCGAACCCAGAGTACTCCCCCCGTATCTCTGGTTAGGAAGATAACCAGGCAAGTGTGAGGAGATGGGGTGGTGGAGGGATGCTGAAAACTGTCGAGGAATATGGGTGAATCGACTGCGTATATAGACTTTACTCATGCTGATTGAGTGGACCTGTTGATTACTGATTGCTGACAGCTGGTTGGAATGACTTGATTGTTTGATCATTAGAACATGTTCCTCCCAAACCTTGTTAATAAAACATCATTTATAAAAATAAATTTAGACTGCTTAACAAAGTGATTGCTATCAGGATATGAGGAGACTATCAACTAGCATAACAAAAAATGTTTCTGCAGAGAATCACCTACAGAACCTTTAACATTAAAATAATAATAATAAAAAAATCCATATCATGACCCCTTTAAAAACATCAGATTGTACTCGTTCATGGAATAAGCAATTTATCAAGTGCTGCTCTGTAGTACTGTTTACCCATTCAATTACTGTATAGAAATGAATGTAGCCAGAGAGAGTCGGGCAAATATTTTTTTCAAACTGTATTTTACAAGAACAGCAAGTAACTAACATCAGCTGAGTGGGTTTGTAATTAAATAGGCGAAAATGGGTGCAGGGGTATTCAATTTGTGTCACTGAAGACAGTTTAAAGTGTTTATCTGGGATTGTGTATATTTTATTTATTTTCTTACACAGTGAAACATTGCACTTTAAGTGCCTTTAATATACAAGCTGAGGTTGACCCTGTATACCTGACCTCATTACTGCCTGATGACAGGTTTGATTCTTTCCTGGATTGTACAGTATGTAACAACTGTATAAGACCAAGGCCTGTAATAACTTCTTCTCAAAATGAAAAGTTCAAGAATGAAGTTCAAAATATCATAATTACTGTTACTATTGAAATGTATAGTATTTCAGTAGTATAATGTTCATCTTCACTGTTTTGGTTTCAGAGCTCTGCACTTGCTTTAACCCTTGAACGTTTAACCCCTATCAAATGCCGGTATATGTGAGGATTGGGACTCATTTTTGGATTACCAGGAAAGAAACAACCAAGAACACAAAACTCAGCATGTTTAATCTCCATGCTCATTTCCTGTATAGTATTGCTGCTTAATTAGTATGCCACATCGTCGGCTTACAAACTCCAGCAACAATACCTGTGAAATTCAATTTCCCTGAAGCTGGCTCATTTTAGCATCTTGTCATTCTGGCAAGCGCACTTTTCACTCTGATGCTTTTGTTCAGGGAATTTATTATAATTACCATATCATATTGAAGTTAACACAGTTTTCTCCAATGTTCATTTGTACAGACAGCCATCATCTTCTGGGTGAATGCAAGTCCTTTTGAGATGTGCTTCTCCTCTACAGTTAGCATGACCTTGTTAGCCCCTGCTGGTAGATTACGGTAACTACACTTTCCACTATCATGTTCACTCATTTGGCCAGAGGACGACTGGTCCCCCCGACTAAGCCTTGTTTCTCCCAAGGTTTCTTTCCATTCCATCCATCCGTCCATCCATCCGTCCGTCCGTCCGTCCATCCATCCATCCATCCATCAATCCCACACACACACACGCACGCACGCACGCACGCACGCACGCACACACACACACACACACACACACACATATGAGTTACATTATAGGTTGGGTACCAAAGAAGGATCAGATTTTTCTCTGGAAGGCCTTTAATGGGTTTGGGACATTTCAATGCTGAGTCATTTCTATGTCTGGTATTTCCAGAACATTTTATCTGAATAACCACACAGTGAGTGAGTTTCATATTGCAGTGATGATGGCTAAACTTGGCACAGTACTTTGCAGATAACACACTTTTACCCCTTCCACCTGCTGTAATCACTACAGCCACAATGATTGCTTTCGAACAGGTCTCAGTGATGAATGAGCGGTTTTGTTTTGCTTGTTTGTGCAGCTTGGAGTTAGATGGCACTAGTTTTGTTGGCTGCTTCAATTAGCGAGTGCCACCTTATAATCACAAACAATCGCAATGACAATGCGCTACTGTACTGTTTTGCAATTTTTCTAAGTGTAATGAGCCTTTTAACACTAAAAATGCATTGCTGTTAAGTTTACCAATTTATGGCCATTCTGCAACATTTACCTCTTTATTCTCAGGACTTTCTGATGAGCTGCACATTTATTTGTACAGTGCAGTACAAAATAATCTCATTATTTAGATCTTGTTTTAGAGTACAAATATCCAAACACCCTTAAAACGAGACATACTGTATCAGCTTGACAAAATTGCACTCAATTTAATTGTTTTTGAAGAATACAAAAACCTTGAATTGTTTTTTTTTCTTATGCTACTTGTATTTTTTCGTTTAAACCTATTTATATTGTGCTTAAGAGAGAGAGAGAGAGAGAGAGAGAGAGAGAGAGAGAGAGAGAGAGAGAGAGAGAGAGAGAGAGAGAGAGAGAGAGAGAGAGAGAGGAAAACATGTGCTAATGGAGTAAAAAACAAACCTAACTCAATATATATTTTCTCATACACAATTTTGCTTCTCAAGAAAAATGATTTCGTGTTAAAGGATGTGTTTAGATATTTTTACAGGACAAGTCAGAATTGCCAAATTTCATACTAAAGAATATAAATTAGCCTGCAAACAAATGTGTGTGTCAATGTATGAGTGCTTATGTATGTGTGTGTATGTACAGTCGTGCTCAGAATTAATGATACCCCTGGTAAATATGATGAAAAATGGCTGTAAAAAATAATTCTGCATCGTTTATCCTTTTGATATTTCATACAAAAAATTGGCAAAAATCGAACCTTTCATTGAAGTAAAATAATTGACAGTGGAGGGGAAATCACACTATGAAATAAATGTTTTTCTCCAAAACAAGTTGGCCACAATTATTGGTACCCCTAGAATTGTTTACGAGTAAAATATCTCTTAAGTATATTCCCATTCATATTTACCTTTTTTTTGCACACCAGGGTGACTAGGAACATGAAATTGGCCAGCCATGACTTCTTGTTTTACAAGAGTTTAAATATGGGGAAACACAAAGGCCAAATTCCCTTAATCATCCATTACAATGAGTAAAACCAAAGAATATAGTTCTGATGTGCATCAAAAGATTGTTGAGCATCACAAAATAGAAAGTGGCTGTAAGAAAATAGCTAAAGCATTGAAAATCCCCATTTTGACCATCAGGGCAATAATTAAGCACTTCCAATCAACTAAAGATGTTACAAATCTGCCAGGAAGTGGACGTGTGTCTATATTGTCTTAATGCATGGTGAGGATGAAAGTTTGAGTGGCCAAAGACTCTCCAAAGATCACAGATGGAGAATTGCAGAGATTAGTTGAGTCTTGGGTTCAGAAAGCCTATTAAAAAAAAAATTGAACAACCCCTACATCACCACATGTTGTTTGGGAGGTTTTCAAGAAAAATCCTCCTTGCTCATCCAAAAACAAACCCCAGCAAATTCAGTTGTCAGACATGACTGGACCTTCAAACAGCACAGGGTTCTGTGGTCAGATGAAACTAAAAAATAGCTTTTTGGCAGCAAACATGCAAGATGGGTTTGGTGCACACAAGGATAAAAAGTACCCCATGTGTACAATTTAATATACCATCTTTAATGTTGTGGTCATATTTTTCTGCTGGAGGTCCTGGACTTCTTGTTCAGATACATGCATGGCATCGTGGATTTCTATCAAATACCAACAGATAAAAAATCTAAACCTGACAGCCTCTGCTAGAAATCGTATAATGGGCTGTGGTTGGATCTTCCATCAGGACAACGATCCAAAACAAACATCAAAATCAACACAAAAATGTGTTAAGTAGCACAAAATGAAGCTTTTGCCATGACCGTCCCAGACCTGATGAGTGGAGTGAACTGAAGAGAAGAAGCACCAACATGGATCTGGGAATCTGAAGGATCTGGAGAGATTCTGTAAGAATGGTCTCTGATCTCTTGTCAGGTGTTCTCCGAACTCATCAGGCATCATAGGATAAAACTCAGAGCTGTTATCTTGGCAAAAGGAGATTGCAAAAAGTATTTAATAAAAGGGTACCAATAATTGTGGCCAACGTGTTTTGGAGATAAACATTTATTTCATAATGTGATTTCCCCCCCACTTTCTATTCTTTTACTTCAATGAAAGTTTAGATTTTTGCCAATATTTTGAATGAAAGATCAAAAGGATAAATGATGCAGATTTATTTTTTCCAGCCATTTTTTATCATATTTACCAGGGGTACCATTAATTCTGAGCACGACTGTATGTGTGTGTGTGTGTGTGCGCGTGTGCATGTGTGTGTATATATATATATATACAGTATACGCATATATGCATGACAGTAGCCTATATTTTAAAATTTGTTTAATGACATCTTTTTTTAATGAAGGCCAGCATTAACGATACCAAAACTCTACTGATGTCTTCATGAAACTGATTTTGTTAATTCAATTTTAACCATTAATTATAGCCATTCAGCATTACAGAACAATTGAAAGCTATAAATTGTAACATTTATTAGGCTTTAAAAAATATAACAGCTTTGAATTTAAGTGAATTAAAACAATCTTCACATAAACCCATTGTAATAAACGTCACATTTACCTGTGCCCCTTCAATATATCACAGCTCAGTTTTTTTTAATGGCCCATTCAGACCAGTTCAGATTTTTATATGCCCTGTCAAAATCCACAAAAAGTTATTGTTTTCGTTGTGTTTGACCCATGTAACCTTGTAAACAGTGCTTTAAGATTTTCAGGTAAGTATAACAGGATATATACAGAAATTGAATAAAGGCATCAAACACTTCACAGTCTTCACATAAATTATAAATTAAATATAGATTAATCCTTTTTAAAGCTACAAAAGTTATTCAGTCAAGAGCAGTGAATGATTTTCTCTATTTCTTTTGTTCTTTGATTATCCTTAATGACAAACAGCAGCAGGTTTATCATGTCACTATACTGCCGCACATGACACGGATCTGGCACGCATCCCATTTTCTCTCAACTCTTTATGTTCATTTTAGACTTCATTCAACTCATTTAAGAACTTAAATGCTTGTGAAGGATACTTGACAAAACGGGCATTTTGACATAATTTTGTGTTTTTGTCCATTCAAGCGCAGTCTGAAGCGGCTTTCTGTGCGCACGAGTTGTGTGTGTCACTCAGACAGGAGATTCACAGACGCGTGCCAGTACCGCACTGCGTTCTGTTTTGTGTTTTATCGTGTCATATATTGTAACGCTAGCCAAAGTATGATGGGAAAAAGGAATGCTGCGTTTATTGCGTTAAATATTTTTATTGCGTTAAACTGAAACAATTATATATAATATTATATATACAAAAATATATATGTTTGTATTGAACATTTATGGAGCAACCGATTTTGTGTGAAAAACAAAACAATCAAAGTTTGCATTATTTTCTGTTATTTTGATAAAAAAATTGTTCAATAAATAATATTTATTGAACAAAAATAATACATAATTTTATGTATGTATTTTTAAAAATATATTTTTAGATTAACATTTTAATGACAGTATTATACTGTCATTAAAATGTTAATATAAAAATATATTTTAAAAATACATACATAAAGTTATTTTAAAAAGTAAAGATTCTGAAAGCATTGAATGAGATCCCATAATAATTTAATTTAGATTTACAATAGTAACATTAAATCATATTTTTATATTATATGATTAATACAATATTTTTTTATATGATGGTTTCATTAAAAATATGGTGATTATCTCTAAATATTTCTTAATATTTTATATTTACCATCTGAATCTAACCATGACATGTCAACAAATGGAAAAGTCAGCCAGATATTTATTATTTTGTTTAATATTGTGCCTTTAGCCCCAACAGCAGGGGCGCCTTTTACCCCAAACACCACAATTTTACTTAAAATCGTTAACAAGACCTTTGTCTCAAAATATATTAAATCATTTCTGCAATTCTCATTTGCTACATTTTAATAGTAGTGCAGAATCAACTTTCCGCTGCTGCCCACGATAGCGTTAAGGATCAGAACTTTTAATGTCATCTAGTGGTTTAGAGGGAAAATAAATCCTTTTACCCCATGGACCCTTTACCATGTTGTATGTATATATGCAGTTTTTGCAGAAAAATGATGCTAAAGGTGCCCATTTAAAAAAAAAAAAGGCAAAACCTAGGGGAATTTTGCACTTTCAAACCTGCTTATCATAGAAACCCCAAAATGGCGAATTATCACTTGAGGTACAAAATAAACCAGTTTGAAATGTGTGAAATACCTGAAGTTGCTATCTAGGCACAGTAAACATGATAAGATTATTAAGAAAACTTCTACTGTAGCATTAACATCCCAATTACTTCTCATTATGTTGTTCCAATTCAAAGGTAATATTTGAGGTAAAATCTGAATAACAAATAGAATTCAGCCAAAATATAATATATATTAAAAAAAACACTTTTTAAAATAACACATTTAATGGTGAATTGTCAATTCGCATACACGAGCAGTAACTGCACTGCATGTACACTGTAGAAAAAATTACATGCCATCTACTTAAAAAAATTATGGTAACAATATTACACGTATTATATTTGAGTAGATTTTAAGATTTTTTTGTGTGTGAAATCTACCTGAATAAATTAAGTAAAATTTCCTAAATTATTTAGTCTATGGCACATGATGAATTTAATATTATTAGTGGAATGTGCTTTTTTTAATTTAAGTTGTCTCACAAATAAATCAAGCAGAATTTACTCGTTTGTATTAATGAAATTTACTTTATAACATTTACTGCCTTTTTCAGTTTAAGATAATAATGAACACATAATGCACTTTTTGTTATCAAACATGCTTTTATTCTGTATTTTTTGCACAAATAAAACAAATCTATATAAAATGTAAGACATCAGTTATAAGATATGAAAAATAAAAGCAAAAAAAATGCTAACATTTTCCATGTCATTGAGAAAGATCATTTTGATACACAAAAACATGTGCATACAAATTTCTGTTGGAAAAGTCACATTCTTGACTAAAACTCGAGAATAACTTTTAGCAAAACATATAAAATAATTTGTACTTGCTGAAAGCTTGTCTGTTGAACAATATTAAACGTTCATCAATCAATGCAGTTTTTTTTTCACCATAACTTGGTCATAATCTAAGCCATGAGTTTGTTTTTAAGTGTTAGTAATTTCAGGGAAAACTTGCAAACATCTAGTTACAAGAAGAGCTTCTGAAAGGCCTCAAAAGTGTGCCTCAGTTCTTTCGGGTAGGTGAGGTTTAGTGCATCCGTTGAAGAAGAACAGCACAGGCTCTTGCCAGATTTTCCAAGCCAGCCATGACTTGCATCCCCTCCAAGATGATGCTGAAATACTCCTGAGAATCCCTCCTGCAGATGGCAATTTTCATTATACAGGATATCTCCATTGTCACACTGTAAAACAAACATTAAAGACGTATTTTTATCTCGTCTGTCTCATTATAAGTCTGTCATAATTATAAAATTGTTTACGGTGTAATTTTTTTTTTATAACAGCTTAAAATGCTATGACAACTACAAGTAAACCATTATAGTTTATTTGCTTTGTAATCACTGAAACTTAAAAATATTATGTTTCAGTGGACCACAAAGACAAAGACTGCCACAATAACATAAGTACAGTTTCACCAATGACAGAGGGTGTATTCAGGAAGAAAGGGGGGGGGGGGGTAGTAATAATACTAATTCAGGTTAATATAGTTAGTTGACATGTAGTTGCAGTTACTTATAATCAGTAGAATGTCTAAAGTGGACCATCAAAATAAAGTGTTACCTTTTTACATATAGTTGCTGCCAAAAATCTATTTAGTGTTAAATATTTTCACATTAGCTTTATATAATTTAATTAGAAAAAAAGATTATTGTTTAAGTTGCATTTCTATTTTTATAACAAAAACAATGTACAAATACATTTCTCAAAACACCATAAATATATAGAATAATTCTAGTCACTTACATTGTACTCTTGGATGAGGCTTTTTCACTCAGATAACAGATCAAGCAACGGAGGACAACGTCTCTCATCATGTCGATGTTTTTATCGGGATTCTGATCGGGAAGTTTGTAAATTAGCAACACCCAAAAATAATGAACAAATAGGCTATTGATATGTTATGAAAGTAGCTTACCTGCAGTATGGGATCAATAGCAAGCTCCGTAGTGTCCGACGTTTTGAGCCATTCATTCGCACATTGCTTGATTTGTTCCCATCGGACTTCAGTAGGGCTGCGGACCTTTCCCACCATCTTTTCCGACATGAAAAATACACTTTACGGGTGTTAATCGAGCTTGATTGCCGCTATCAGATGAAGATGCGCTGCTTATGCTCCTCCATGTTTACATGTGTGTAGTGATATTAGCTTGATTTTGGCTGTGACCTACTTATATTTTCGATGCTGATTGGTTGAAAATCTAGCTTAACAGTATTATATGTCTCAATACGCAGTCAATATAGTGCGCCAATAAAATACACTTTTCTCATTAACTGCAGGATAATGCGTGGAGAACTTTTTGCTTGGATACCTTTTATTAACGTTGAACATTTTGAGCAAAAGAAAATGTAGTGCCCCGTTTCTCGGAACGAAACTGAACGATACAGCTCACGTACAGCGGCCTATGTTTTAGATTCATTGCACACCAACTGAAATATTTCAGGTGTTTTATTGTTTTAATACTGATGATTTTGGCATACAGCTCATGAAAACCCCAAATTCCTGTCTCAAAAAATTAGCATATCATGAAAAGGTTCTCTAAACGAGCTATTAACCTAATCATCTGAATCAACTAATTAACTCTAAACACCTGCAAAAGATTCCTGAGACTTTTAAAAACTCCCAGCCTGTTTCATTACTCAAAACCGCAATCATGGGTAAGACTGCCGACCTGACTGCTGTCCAGAAGGCCATCCTTGACACCCTCAAGCAAGAGGGTATTTCTGAACAAATAGGCTGTTCCCAGAGTGCTGTATCAAGGCACCTCAGTGGGAAGTCTGTGGGAAGGAAAAAGTGTGGCAAAAAACGCTGCACAACAAGAAGAGGTGACCGGACCCTGAGGAAGATTGTGGAGAAGGACCGATTCCAGACCTTGGGGGACCTGCGGAAGCAGTGGACTGAGTCTGGAGTAGAAACATCCAGAGCCACCGTGCACAAGCGTGTGCAGGAAATGGGCTACAGGTGCCGCATTCCCCAGGTCAAGCCACTTTTGAACCAGAAACAGCGGCAGAAGCGCCTGACCTGGGCTACAGAGAAGCAGCACTGGACTGTTGCTCAGTGGTTGCATGTCATTCAGAAATCAAGGTGCCAGAGTCTGGAGGAAGACTGGGGAGAAGGAAATGCCAAAATGCCTGAAGTCCAGTGTCAAGTACCTGGCACCTGCTCACAGTGCCAAAACCACTGGTAAATGGTTTATTGACCATGGTATTACTGTGCTCAATTGGCCTGCCAACTCTCCTGACCTGAACCCCATAGAGAATCTGTGGGATATTGTGAAGAGAAAGTTGAGAGACGCAAAACCCAACACTCTGGATGAGCTTAAGGCCGCTATCGAAGCATCCTGGGCCTCCATAACACCTCAGCAGTGCCACAGGCTGATTGCCTCCATGCCACGCCGCATTGAAGCAGTCATTTCTGCAAAAGGATTCCCGACCAAGTATTGAGTGTATAACTGAACATAATTATTTGAAGGTTGACTCTTTTTTTGTATTAAAAAAACACTTATTTTATATTTTTATGTGTATATATATATATATATATATACACAGTTAAATCAATGTATGGGAAACACTGATATACAGTACACACACACATACACACCTTTTTTTTGCAGTCTGAGATGTTTTAAGTTTTTTTGCAGGCTGGGATCAAAATTGGATGCTTGATATCTGTCTATCTTTTTCATTGAATTGCATTTATAAAGATGTAGCCTATTCCTCCCTCTCTGTTTCTTCCTTTCTCGCCAGTCTAAACAACCTCCTACTTTCCAGACCTCAATTCATCACATTCTTGATAATTCAGGGGCTGCTGGGAAACTGCATTTACCCTGCTGCTATAAATCAGCTTTGGGGCATTAATTCACAATCAGCATATTTTAGTGCACTTTAGAGGAATTAAAGCGATGGAGAAGACACGCATAGAGGGTCTAAACAATGTTTCCTGAAAAATGAATCCATAAATATAGCAGTACGCCACCTACTAGGAAATCACTTAATTGACATATTAAAGGGATATATTTGTTTAAGGTATAAGTAAGGCCGTTTTAACCAAAAGCTGTTTTTCATACAGCATAGTTAAGAGAAACAACAAATTAAATGCTTTCAGCTCACAGGCCTCGTATTTACTGTACTAACTTGTGTAATACTTATCTCTGTCTCCAGTGCGTTCATATAGTGTTAAGTTTATTCTTTAGTGTCTGAAATAAACTGTAAAAAATTCTCTAAGCTTTAAATAAAACAAATTATTGGAGTATGTTTTACAAGGAAATACTATTTCAGTCTTTCTACAGTATTTGATGTTTAATTCAGTGTTTAATACTTGCCATTTCTTTGTAACTATTTGTGAAATTTATTAGTGATTTCTGAATGAAATTTGTTTCCACACCACATTTTTTAGTGTACTGTTTTAAGAAGGAACATTTTTTTAATATATGGTGTAATTGCCTTAATTGACATACATTTCCCATTAGCTTAGTTGTTTATTTAATTTCACTCACCCTGGAGTTTCACCCTTCCAGGGCAGAACACTCGCTGGAGAGGGTCGAGGGGCTTGGCGAGGCTGTGTCTGTCTGCGAGCAGATATTAATGTGTGCAATTTGGATGTGTGCATCACGGGAGAGCTGCAGGCAGAGAAAAGTTGCTTTTATGGCCCAGGCTTTGCTCAGCACAAGCAAATACCCCCAGGATTTCTGGGCATGGCACATAATTGCAGCATTAGGAGCCGGTGAGGTCCGGTGGCTCATTAGGCCTACTGTATAGACAGCCGTAGGGGCCTTTGGGAGGCAGGACGGCGCGTAGCATCAGCATGGCAGCCGGAACAGGTGGATGGTGCAACGTAAAGAGGCTGCTTTCATTCTGCTGAACCCTGCCGGAGGAGTGGGTAGCTCATCTCTGCAGTTTCTCATTAGTTAGCTACGAAGGCAATGCTAACTCAGCCCAATGTCATCCGCCAACTCACAGATCCTCTGCCACAGATCCTTTCCTGAATGATCGACCACATTCATATATGCACAGTGGGGCGAGAGCTGCTGAAAAAAAAACATTCACCCTGAGGATTGTGGGATATTGTGCTGTGAAACATGCCACAGCCATTATGTGGAAACTTTGAGCACTGTAATTTGTATCAGTGGGTGGGATTATGTAGTTTTGAATTGTTTTTTAAATATATATTCAAACATTTATATATTTTAATATATATATATATATATATATATATATATATATATATATATATATATATATATATATATATATATATATATACACACAATATTACGGTAAAACCTTTGAAAGGTAGTGTACAGTATAACAAAAGCTTTCTATTTGAGATAAAATCTGTTCTTTTGAACTTTCTATTCATCAAAAAATCCTGTTTTTTTTACACAGCAGTTTTAACATTTATTATAAGAATAAATCTTTCTTGAGCAACAAATCATCATATTACAATAATTTCTGAAGGATCATGTGACGCTGAAGACTGGAGTAACTGCTGAAAATTCAGCTTTGTCAACACATAAATAAATGACATTTTTAAATATATTCAAACAGAAAACAATTATTTTAAATTGTAATAATACTTTACAAAATACTGTATTTGCTGTATTTCTGATTAAATGTATGAGCATAGAGCTGGTACTAAAGTAAGCAGGAGGGTGGACCTCCAGGAACAGGATTAAGCACCCCTGCCGCCCCTGCAACTGATCACAGTGCTGTTTGTGAGCATGCGAACATCACATAAACATATTTCACCAGGCCTGGTCATGTGGAAGTAATTAAAGGCAACAGCTATATGGTGCACTCACTCTTTTAATGAGCCTACAGGTCCTTCTAAAAAAACTAGCATATTGTGATAAAGTTCATTATTTTCCATAATGTAATGATAAAAATTAAACTTTCATATGTTTTAGATTCATTGCACACCAACTGAAATATTTCAGGTCTTTTATTGTTTGTGGCGAACAGGACGGCCGAGGGACGTGAGAGAACGGCGCGAGGCCGGTGGTGCGATTGCTAATGAGCAACACCTGTGAAGCACACCGGTCTCGCATCTCTCACGGAGGAGCGGAAGCATAAAGGAGGAGCGACGACATTGATGATCGAGAGAGGAACAGGCCTGTGTTTTAGTTTTTGTATTTTATTTTAGCCAGCAGTCGTCCGCGAGGGGCTGCTGGCTGTTCCTTATGTTTATTTTCGGTAGCCAGCAGTCGTCCGCGAGGGGCTGCTGGCGGTATTTTGGTTGTTTGTTTTATTTTAAATAAATTATATTTTGATGGTTCGCCGGTTCCCGCCTCCTTCTTCCCTGAACATTGCTACATTGTTTTAATACTGATTATTTTGGCATACAGCTCATGAAAACCCAAAATTCCTGTCTCAAACAATTAGCATATCATGAAAAGGTTCTCTAAACCAGCTATTAACCTAATCATCTGAATCAACTAATTAACTCTAAACATCTGCAAAAGATTCCTGAGGCTTTTAAAAACTCCCAGCCTGTTTCATTACTCAAAACCGCAATCATGGGTAAGACTGCCGACCTGACTGCTGTCCAGAAGGCCATCATTGACACCCTCAAGCAAGAGGGTAAGACACAGAAAGAAATTTCTGAACAAATAGGCTGTTCCCAGAGTGCTGTATCAAGGCACCTCAGTGGGAAGTCTGTGGGAAGGAAAAAGTGTGGCAAAAAACGCTGCACAACAAGAAGAGGTGACCGGACACTGAGGAAGATTGTGGAGAAGGACCGATTCCAGACCTTGGGGGACCTGCGGAAGCAGTGGACTGAGTCTGGAGTAGAATCATCCAGAGCCCCCTTGCACAGGCGTGTGCAGGAAATGGGCTACAGGTGCCGCATTCCCCAGGTCAAGCCACTTTTGAACCAGAAACAGCGGCAGCAGCGCCTGAGCTGGGCTACAGAGAAGCAGCACTGGGGGGAGAAGGAAATGCCAAAATACCTGAAGTCCAGTGTCAAGTACCCACAGTCAGTGATGGTCTGGGGTGCCATGTCAGCAGCTGGTGTTGGTCCACTGTGTTTTATCAAGGGCAGGGTCAATGCAGCTAGCTATCAGGAGATTTTGGAGCACTTCATGCTTCCACCTGCTGAAAAGCTTTATGGAGATGAAGATTTCATTTTTCAGCACGACCTGGCACCTGCTCACAGTGCCAAAACCACTGGTAAATGGTTTACTGACCATGGTATTACTGTGCTCAATTGGCCTGCCAACTCTCCTGACCTGAACCCCATAGAGAATCTGTGGGATATTGTGAAGAGAAAGTTGAGAGACGCAAAACCCAACACTCTGGATGAGCTTAAGGCCGCTATCGAAGCATCCTGGGCCTCCATAACACCTCAGCAGTGCCACAGGCTGATTGCCTCCATGCCACGCCGCATTGAAGCAGTCATTTCTGCAAAAGGATTCCCGACCAAGTATTGAGTGTATAACTGAACATAATTATTTGAAGGTTGACTCTTTTTTTGTATTAAAAACACTTCTTTTATTGGTCGGATGAAATATGCTAATTTTTTGAGACAGGAATTTTGGGTTTTCATGAGCTGTATGCCAAAATCATCAGTATTAAAACAATAAAAGACCTGAAATATTTCAGTTGGTGTGCAATGAATCTAAAATATGTGAAAGTTTAATTTTTATCATTACATTATGGAAAATAATGAACTTTATCACAATATGCTATTTTTTGAGAAGGACCTGTATATGTGTAGTAACACTAATGTGTGTTTATAAAGACAAAAAGGCTTTTCTTGTCATTTTTTTCAAAGACCTTTTACTAGACAGTGTTATGTATCGGTTTTGTGTTTTTAGCTTGTTAATATCAATCTCAGCCTCCAAAAGAAAACTAGAAAGAGATGTTTATTCACTGTGCTCGCTTTGGTATACCTTCATTTCTTTTTCTTCAGTCTGGTGCTCTCTGTCATTCTCATCTATCCTCATATAAGTGGTAGCTTGCTGAGGATCCCACTGGTGTTTTTCTCATCATTTGGCCCACAGATCAAAACGCCCCACCAATCAGTGGACAACTGTAGGTGTGGATGCTGGAATTCGTTATGGAGATTTTAAAAAGTATTATTTCCGCTCATTATAAAACTGACCTGTTGTTTCTGCTGAATCTTTTTACGCTGAAACTTACAATGGCACACTCTTTCTGAAAAGAAAATAATATTGTGATATGGTTAATTTAGACCTGAACTTCAAATGAAGCTTTAAAACTTTTTTTTCTTAAAGGCCATTATGCAGGTAGTTTGTGCTCTATAAAATTAATTGGAATAATTAAGATCATTTATCCCAAGTGTTTGTTTTTTCCCTTTTTTCTATTTCTTCCTCATTATTGAATTATATACAGTATATATATATATATATATATATATATATATATATATATGCTTTGAATCACAACTGTCTTGTGCTTTGCTACGAAGAACTCAGAATAGATTTACTGCAAACTTCCTTTCAAAGGCATTAGCAATTACAGTTTGACAGTCTTTTTTATAATCACTGCATAACTCATGACAATATGAACTGTGGAAAATTATAAGAGTTCTATAATGATAGTCAAGAAGAGTTGATCAACCTGAACCACCTTCACAAGCACGACTTGTGGACGTTTCACAGTGGTAATTCTTTCAGATGTGATGATGTTAAAACAATGTCATTTAGAACATCTGAGCTGCATTGAACTTCCATGGTTCAGAAAGCAGTAGGTAGAAAAATGGTGAGAACACAAAAAAAGGTTGTGATTGTATTTGGCTGAAGAATAGTGTTAAAAATACATTTTAAACAGTGTTTCCTAAATGTGTCCACTTTAGGAAGGCTAAAAAAAGGCAGTTTTGGGTGGAAAAAAAATGCATCTTGTGGATATGGTGACAACACATTAACGCAACTTATCAAGGCCTCGCCCCTTTTTTTGCATATGTCTTGGGAGGGAATTATTTGAATGGGGAATATTTTGGCCTGTATGTTCCCCAGAAGGCAATTCAAGACTACAATAAAGGTGTTTTTTAGGGAGTTTAGAAACAGTGCTTACTGATATTGAGAAAAACACCTTTTGGAGTGGACTTTGTGCTTTGTAACTTTGCAGACCTTTTTCATGCTCAAACAGCAACATTACACACTTAAGAAAGTTGAAATTATCCATCAATACAGACGCTGCATCATTGTGTCCGACACTGTTTTCACTGATGCCAAGTTTCCCACTCGAGGTGACATCCTTGTGCGTTTAACTCGTAAATATGACTTGAACCCAACGATTTGTACAATTATTTAAGTACTTTCACACTATGAAAGCTTATTTCCAGCACTGATTAAAAAATAATAAAGGTAATTGCGACTTTTTATCTCACATTTTTTTCCCTCTCAGAACTGGACTTTATAACTAGTAATTGCCAGTTTATATCTCACAATTGTGAGGAAAAGTCAGAATTGCAAGATATAAACTCGCAATTGCGAGTTATAATGTCAGAATTAAGATAAGTCGCAATTATCTTATACATTTTTTTTTATTTTTGTGGCGGAAACAAGCTTCCATATTCACACAGAGTGTTTTGCAATGTATAAAATATTTGGGGGTTTATTTTCCAGCAAAAATACCTATAAATATTGTGATATAAACAGCTACCGTGATACTCATTGTAATTTATCATAAGGTGCGAGATTTAAGCATGTGATAACATCCAGCAGAGAGAGATGCCTTTATCATAGGAGTTATTGTTGGACTTGTCGGGGGACTCTTCAAGATGGAGTGCTACACTTAAATGCAGTTAAAAACCCTGTTATTACAGGCGCTGCATCAGAGCCCTGTCAGGCTTAAATCAGGGTCCTGCCCCCTGATGGGAGGCAGTGGTGAGAGGGACGAGGGATCAGGGGCACTGAACCCGTGCATCTCTCACTGTGGAGATGGCTATTGATTTGCCGGTTTTTCCTCCAGTGGTCCCCGTGTCATTTGTGGTTAGTCTCTCACATGGGCAGGTAACTGCAACGCAATGGAGAAGATGAGCAGATTCTGCACTGAATAGTGCTGCTTCTGTCTGCCACGTGACTCCTCCTCTTAGCCAAGTCACTCAAGCTTTTGTTTATTCAGAAATGATGAAGTTGACTAGCTGCTTATTATTCAAGGAATAGGAAATCTGACAGATATTCCACTAAAGAACAGACTAAATAACTTCCCCACAAAATTTTCATTCCTTCTAGAAACATTTACGCAATAATGAGAACATTGCTTACTTATACTTCAGGTGATCTGAGTTCTGACAGGAAATGTATTGTTGAAGTAAAGTGTTGCTGTGGTTGTGCTTTAAAGAATTGTAAATTGATTTTAGAGATAGTCTTTGTGATCTTGCATATGTTGCATCGAATGAGGTCTTTTGAAATTCAACTGGTTTATTGTGACATCTTTGGAGAGAATGTTAATGCCTTGTCCTCTATTGTAATACCTCTGCGGTGTGACTTTTTAAAGGGACTCGAGACACTGGAGTATCAGATCCCACCAGTAATGAAAAGCATATTTGAGAGTGCATTTCATTTGCTTATCCAAAAGATCAAATCTCCAATAACTGGAGAAGACATCTCTAAAGTCTTCTCCTGAAGTGCTAATATGACATTGCAAATATATGGTGTGGTTTATTGGGGATACGAATATGAATACATGTCCTTTGTGACTTTAGATAAAAGATTCTTTGCTCTGCCTCGCTGTCATTGGCCTTCTATCAGAGTTGAGGTAGGTATTAATGTTCTCCACAGAAACACCCCATTCTTTGGTCAGGAGCCTGCAGAAGGGTCAACAGGGAATTATTTTGTTCTGAGTTGTTTTGTCACTAGTGTTAATGTAGTTGTCGATTCCTCCCTAGTCATTTAAATAGGATGCTATTGTTTTTGTCATGTCAGCACAAGCTAAGCACCATCATTCTGTCTAGAAGCCTCTGCAAAGTACTGGTAAGGATCTGTTCTAGACCGAAGATTCATTTGATTCAGTTCAAACTGACTTGAACTTGAAGATCTCATTTTCTAAGAATGATGTGAATGACAAGAAAATGGACTGGTTACAAACAGTGCTTACAATGCATCACAGCAACACTTGATTTTCTGAATTTACATACATTTTAAGAGACATGAGGAATATGAATGCATGTCTTAGTGGGTATAGACAGAGACATTATGTAATAGACCACTTTTAAAAAGTGGGATAAATAGTAAAGCTGAAATAGTAAAAGCTGGACCAGCATGAACAACTATTTTGAACATAATTTGAGCTAAAATAAAACTTTTTTTTATTTATGTCTTTGCTGTCAGATTTTATATTTTGTTTTCAGATTTTCTGACAACATTTCAGTCTTTCTGTACTTTCTGCACCATTTTCCATGCCTTTCCAAATTCGAATTTGGGCTTCTGGCATGAATTATATGTTACCTACGTGGCTATATAAGGTGGTTGCACTTTCATTATAGAATAAGTTTTATTAACAAGTGATTCTATTATAAAGATTCTATCATATTCTATGACAATGTTTACTCTGCAGCCTCGCAATATCAAAATAGTTCACATTTGTATGCATCCCTTCATTCTGTTTCCTCTCTTTTTGACCCAGTTCTGCCAGAAAGACTCGGGAGAATAATACTGTAACAATTAACCATTTATTAACAGCTCGGCAAGCAATATTATGATAAAGTTCTTTGGCGTAGGCCCCATCCGTAGCTCGCAATCTGGGGCTCCGGACTCTGCATTTCACTCCATTTTATCATGGAGGCTAAATAACCCCACAGATGGGTTTTATAGTTCTTAATGTCGGACATGTTAACACCAGGCAGATATATCTAAAGTTTTAACCTGCGAGTGACCTTCTGGTATCATGGTGATCAAGTATGCATCGTGAAATACCAATCATTGTCTTTTATGGTTCTGATTTAGAATGTTGTGAACCTACTGACTTTAACAAGCTTTTTGTTTATGCCCTGCTAAAGCCGAAATAGGAATAGGAGTGTATAAGTTGTTGTTGTTTATCGGTTTTATATTTTAACTTTCCATTATCTTACAGAAGAAATATATTTTCAAATGTATGCAAAAAAATGGGCCAAACATATATTGCTAATAAATATTATACAGTTTATATTTTTATTTTTAGATATATCATTATATTGCACACTTACATACACCTTCTTTTTTGCCATATGTGGTTTGTTGATTGAAATCATTAATTCATTTATATGTTGGATGTCATACTGGATTGCCTACAATTTGATTTGCAAATATATGATATTGAGTCATACATCATTTTCTTCTGTCACAGGGTTTCTTCTGTTATCCATTCAGATGCAGGTGGGATCGGTGCTTTTTAGGTCTGAATTTTAAAGCTTTACCCTCAGTATATGGCCCTGTTTTATAATGTTTCAATCTGTATTTGCTTTGTGATGTTCAATATTAGTGAAGATCCATTATATTTTTGATGTAGCCTAACACTGGCAGATATCAACGAAACTGCTCGGACAAATTTAAGTTTTTAAAGTTTTATGGAAATAGGATAAATTCAGGTAAATTGGGCCACTTTATGCCATTCATCTCACTTACAAAAAATGTGTGTGTCTGTCACAGTGTGTCTCTTGGGATTCATGGCGTGATTGAGACTAAATGTGGCAGTTGTTATGATGCAGCTTTTTAGGGTTAGGGGCTAGAAAATGTCATTTGCTCAGTATAAAACTATGCCTGTCCTCTTAATGATAGTTATTTACCATCGTGTGTGTGTGTGTGTGTGTGTGTGTGTGCAACACAGGCCTCCATAGTACCAACCTTTAATTTGCTAATGTGCTATATGCTAATAGTTGTCTGGACAATTGAAGTCACTTCTTAAAAATATATAATATATAATATATATCACAAACTCTGGTACTTATAGAGATTCCAAAAACCACCCCAAATTACTTTCCTTCTTCTGTGGAACACAACACAACTTATTTTGAAGAAGTGTTCAACATTGGACCTCATTGACTTTAATGAATGGACTGATAAATTTTTTAAAATATATTCCTATTTGTCTTCCATAAAAGCAAGTCTGTCATACAGGTTTGAACGAGATGAGGGTGACAGAATTGCAGAATGGTGGCAGAATTTTCATGTTTGGGTGATTTATCTCATTCAAAATGTTAACATACATACTCTTCATATCCTGAATATCATTGGCTGGAGAGGAACCGAGAAGGTGGACATTACATGATGCAGTTAAATGTGTCAATTAAAATAGCAATATTTAATGTATTAAGGGAGTTATGTGATGTAGAGGTTAAAGACTTGGGCTGGCAGCCAAAACTTTTAGGTTTTAACCCATTAAGGGGTGATTCATAAGCTACCGGCATTGTGCCTTTAAGTAAAACACTTAACCCCAGGTTACTCTAGGTGAACGCTTTCTGTAATACGTTTATTGTAAGTCGCTTTGGATAAAAGCATGCTAAAAGGCTACTTTATCATTTACTGTATTAAATTGCACAATATTGATATACACATTCCAAAAATAACACTTTTTGGTATAAAGCAGATAAAGACAAAACAAATAAAATTAGAAGCATTTATTCATTAATGGTTTACTTCTAAAATAAAGTAAAACATTTTATAAGTTCACCTCTCTCTCAATGTTACACACAGAACGCATGTAATCCTTTCTTTTTTTTTTTTCTGGCACTCAGAAACTGAAAATCAAAATGATTTTTTGAGTAGACAATTCAAAGGAGGCACTTACCGAAATCTGGCTCTCATGCACTGTTGTTATTCCACAGAGTGTGTTCAACCCCAAAACATCTCCAAAATGCACTATTTGCAGGGCAACTCGGCCGGGTAGCTGAGTAGTGAGTGCCTAATGTGTCTTTTGAATCAATTATTTTACAAATTCTTGAAATAAACAACTGAGGCTGCATCTCGAAATTGTAAAGAGCTACTCATAATGTGAAACGATGTTTGTTTTGGCAGCGTGACACAATGAAACAGCAGCCCAGAGTGTGTCTCACGGCAATCCTGTTAAAGATTCCCTGCTTGCATTGTTTATATTCGATTCCTCTGAATAAAAAATAAATGAGATTTAATGATGAAATGTCATGTGTTGATTTCTGACAGACGATTAATTTAATTCTTGCGGCGTATGTTTACTTTCAACCGCTTCCAGTCGTTTACAACTTGGAGACTTCAAGAAAAACATCAACCAGAAACTTTATTATCCGTTATGAATGGTTTTGAATTCTACTTATTTACCCTGCGGTTCAGTCTTCTCATTGACATCTAGAAGAGCAATCCTCCTCCCTGACTTGCTTTTTGATTGGCAGTGGATGTCAGCCTTGAGTGCAGCATAAAAATGCTGTAACAATTCAGTCTGGCCGTTGTTTTTGAGACAAGAGCTTTGATGGACACTTAGAGGTATTTGGAGAGAAAATGTGATGAAGCTACGGTTATGAGTGACAGACAGGTTTTACTTGTGTGCGGTGCTCGTGGTCCAGCAGCCTTTATCTAGCTTTAATTGAAAACAGGTTCTCAATTGCTAGACCTTAATTTGATGCCTTTTACAAAGGGATGCATCCTGGGGACTGAGACAGGACTAATTAATGTTTGGATTGAATTACTCCATATTGTATAGAATCAGTCACTTGGCTTTAGTTGTTGGATATTTTTGCGTTGGCTGGTCAAAATCAAGCTCTGTTTCGCCTGTGTTACTCCCCACAGTGAGCACTTGTCCCACAAAGACAACCTACATGCTATTTCTGTGGTATCCCATTACTGATACAACCCTCCCCTCAAATGACTCTGCCCCCCCCCCCCCCCCCCCACACACACACACACACAAAAACAAAATAATTCACAGGGGGAAAGGCTTCATACAGATGCTTGAATGAAATCTAAGTGGAAACTGTGCATTGACTTTATTTAATATAATTTTTCCATACATTTGTCAGTTATTATAGCGATACTTAACAGCTCTCCAGCATTCAAAAGACTTCTTCATTTCAGGAGGGCATGGCCATTGTGAGGTTATGAGTGCTGTTTTACCACAAATAATCACTTATATATATCTAGTAAGCATAATATCACATTATTAATATCTAGCAAAAGCATCGAATGATCTAGCATCTAGCAAAAAATAAACATTTTTCCAAACCTGTATGACTTTCTTTCTTTTGTAGAAGAAAAATATTATTATTATTATTATTATTATTATTATCATCATCATCGTCATGATTATTATGATTATTTTCAATACAATGAAAAGTCAATGGGCCCAATATTTTATTTTTGACCCTATTGACTTAAATTTTATGGACTTTTTTTCCATAGAAGAAAGAAACAGGATCAGGATTAACTATCCTTTTAAGTGAATCAATTATTGATTTTGATTGATCAGCTCAGAAAACGTTAAACAATTACACAAATAATCATTTAAAAAAAATCCAGTGAGAATCCAGTCGACCAAAACATTAGATGTGACCTAAGAAGACCTAAAGACACCCACAGGATTCATTTTTGTTAAAAAAAGAGAAAATCTTCCATATCACCATCGCTAGCCATTCCACCTTTAACAGGTTTTCTCTGAATAGTGTTTGTTTAAAGGGAGAAAAAAATCCACTGCATGGCTTGTCTGGGCAGAGATGGATAGCGGTTTGAATTGAAGACACAGCGGGTCTGATTCGCATGTTTCCCTTTGAGAGCGATGACAGTTTCATTAACGAGTAAGAAACGGAACACATTCTATTTTCATCCTTCTGTTCATAGTCAAAAGACTACATAGTATGCTGTGTCGTTTGCAGGGTCTCTACTATATTTTTAATTGCCTGTCAGTTCCTCAATGGAGCCTTTTGCCAGATACATTTCCAGCCTCAGTTCATATTAAAACGCTTCCTGTATTTTCAGGATGAGTTTCTAATTGGTGTTAATGTGATTTCCTATCAATTAAAAAGGGGTAACTTTTGTGAATGAGGTGAAGAAAAGGTTGTGATGAAAAAAACAACAACAACCAAGAACAAAGGGATTTGTTCAACTGGATTGTGGGTTTTGTAATGGATAAAATTCAAGTTTTTGCACTGAAATACCACATGCAAAAGTGTTAAATAGATAATTCACCCCAAAATGAAAATTGTCTTTCTTTGGAACACAAAAGAACATCTGTTGAAGAATGTTTCAACTGTTTTTGTCCATACAATTAAAGTCACTGGGCTCCAAAAATCCAACATTCCTACATATTTCAAAATATCTGTGATTCCTGCTTCACTGATTGCGACGGAAACTCGTACTGGATGAGCAGAGCAGACTTTTACATTAGTTTATAAAAGCAGCAAAACAACAGTTAAGGCGAATGTGAGTGTAGTGGTGGAATATTCTACGCTAATTTCACCCTCATAAACTAACTAACTAGCAAAAAACACTTCCGTCGCATTGCACTGGGTGTATGATAGGGCCCATATTGGTTTGGAAATGAATAGAGAGTGAGTATGATGACAGAATTTTTATCAATTTAATTAAATACATCCATGAGATATTTTTTTTTACACTTTAGGCTTATTATTTTGCTGCTAATTATTTCAGAGAATGAAAAAGCTATAGTCATTTTAACAGCATGAGATTATAGACATGTATTAGGCCTAACTGTACTGCAGTAAAATAAAATGACAAATGTCAGTACAAATGTTGTTTCTGTTCTGTATTCTGCTGCTGAAAGTGCTGTGCTCAGGCCATGCGAAACCATTGAAGTTGATTTGCCGTAATTGCATTTGAGCAAAATGATTTGGATGTGCATGCAATTTCTAATTGTCATTACATGCTGCTTCAATAAATGAATTAGGCATGTGTTTCCTGATGCACACCCTTTCTTGAAGTCTCTGTCTAGCTGCTTGATCCTTGATGTGTGCATGTGTGTGTGTGTGTGTGTGTGTGTGTGTGTGTGTCTGTGTGTGTGTGTGTGTGTGTGTGTGTGTAAATGCTTAGCATAAGCAAGAGAAGATAAGTTGTAATCAGTAATATTTGATTGAGAAAGCAGGAGTATTTCAGTAAAGATGAATGTGTATTGTGACCAACTTTTTATCTTCTGCTTTTGCAACAGCATCTTCAAAGCAAATGCAACAGACATGATTTGTAAGGATTTCACATTCATCATTTGTACTTAGAAAGAATTTACATCTTCAAGAAGAAAAATAGTGTCTGCTGTGTCACATAATCGCCAGAGTTAGATGTGACATAATAAGTAAAAGCAATATATGTGATTTATGTTTTTCTTCTAAAGTAAGTAAAGCATTTTACAGCTTACTGTATGTAAGGTGCTGTATGTATTTTAATTTTTTTGTCTGAACTAAAGTGTCAAAATACCATAATATGTTTGCAGATATTTAGGAAACATGCTAGTTCACAAAAAAATGTTTCTGCATTCAGTGTCGGAATGTCTTGTTTTTGTCTTGGTCTGTGTGGTCCCGCACACTGCCAATTTACCCAATAGTATTGCGACTTGTATGGAAGAAAAATAATGATTAATGTAAACTGGGTCAGAGATTGCAGATTCTACCCGACCTAGAAAGCTTTAGTATCCATCTATAAAGCTCTATGACCAGAGGCATATTAAAATGAGAAAATTTCAACTGATCAACATACATTGTCAGGCTCGTTGCCTTCCATGGTCAATTGCGCTCGTTCCTGTTGCATGTCCTCAATCTGGCAACCAGCGGAGGAATCAGCTCCCTCCAATATTTTGAATTTGGACTTCAGTACCCATTTTAACTGCTAGCTGTCAATATTACATACTGCACCTTTAAACTAGTAATGAACCTATACTGCACTTTTGTAAATATGATAAGCATCAGTCATGTTTTATTCAAGTGGCTAATCTGATTATTTTTAATTACATTGGGATAATTCAGCTGGTATGAAACATATGTTGGTAGCGACATGAATCATTAATGTATAGAGACACTGTAGTTGCATTGTCTCAATTGTTGCAATAAGCAGCTGAGCGTTTATCACAGAATTGTAGTATATTTATTTCCTGAAATTCAGCCAATTTGAAATGGCCAGCAAACCAGAACATCATTGTATGGTTCCCATTTAGTCATTTTTGGGGTAATTTTCTTGGAGCATTCTTTTTAGGAGAACAAAACCTACAGTATGTAGTTTCCAAAACAGTTTATTGGTTATATGATTAGGTATTTCTTCAAATTCAAGCACTTTTACTGAATGTGAGCGCTTTGGAGAGTTCTCTGAAGGGAGGGTGGGATCTTATGCTTTCGAAGCTAGCTTGCTATTGATAGCCTCTCCGAAATTGTGTACCCTGCCTTTAAGCTCAAAATCTTTCGATATTTGAGATGTGGTGAAAATGACACGATAGTTGGGCAAATGCTTCATGACTTTTATAAAGCATAACAATTACAACAAAGTTCTCCTGGATTGTATTATTATACACTTTTGGACATTAGTTGTTAGGTGACTAACTAGTAAAAGTGTAAAATATGTGTTTTAAAAAAGTTAATTTTCTAAAAAGGCCACAAAAAAAGCCCTTTAGTTGAAGAAACACCCAATTATAATGTTCTTAAGAACCAAAAAAGTTTAGCAAGCTTTACCATAGTGAAATAAACACGTTTTTTTTGGCACCAACAAACGATTGTACCATATGAGTATGTATGTGCTAAATACTTCTGTTGTGTTTTGTGTGGCAGGTGGCTGTGTGAAGGGAGACCCCCAGGGCTGGACCCATGAGGAGTCAAAGAAGATGCTCGCAGCCTGGGCGTCTCTGCTCTTCTTGGCCATGTGGGTGAGAAATGCCACCAGTGGCCCGCTCTCGTTCAGAATAGGTGAGTATTGTCTTCCGCTTTTAAGCTGAAAAGCACATCACTATCTGTGGCCTGTATCTCTCGTTAGTCCTCACGCTGAACGGTGTAATTTATAATCACTGTTAATTAAAGTGATGGGGTTCTAAACCAGATTTGCTGCCTTAAGGCAGACTGTAACTCCCAGAATTAACACGCTGGAAAAAGAGAATGAGCATGTGAACGCTGCTTTTTATTTTGATGTCGTAAACAAAGACTAGTAGAAAAATGAATTGTTTGCAACACTGATGAGGAAGCTGTCTGACTCATGGGGGTCACTCTCTCTATAAAGATTCCTATTCGGCTGGCTTATACTGTCTGAAGCCACATTGAAAATCTAGGATTCAACTTAGAAATAAATCCCAAAAGTTTTATGGTGTTTTTAAGTTGTTGTTGTTTTTTTTTAGATTTTATGTAACATTAGATTAATTGAATATGCAAATGAATGAGGTTGATCCAAATACCATCTTGTGGTTTAATGGAAGCCAGAGCATCTGACCATCTGTAACAGAGTCACACTTTCAAATCGTGCTGGATCACTTATTCACCAGGTTTTGCACAAACTTGTGGAGTTCATTAAGCTTGAGTGCTACTGTCATTAGCTCAAAAGAGGAACAAATCAAATAGCAAGGTATTCTGAAATTCATGTTAATTTTTCAAGCCGTATTGTTATCCTAATAATATAATTTGTAATGAAAAAAAAGGATTGGGTGAACTATCCCTTTAGAAAAATGAAGAAGTTTAGCCTGAGCTTTATCACCCTCATATAAATACCCAGTTCAGAGAGCAGTAGATGATGCAGTTTAGCAGAGGTATTGCAGAATTTCAAGTAAATTATTTGAATACTCTTTGGGTGTTTAAAGCAGTTATGTCAAACACAAAACTATGCGTTCTATCGCACTTTAGACTTAGTATTAATGTAAAATTACTTTCTATTACATCCTCCCAGAAAGATCGATAATAATGTCAGTCATAATGCTGAAGTATAATTAAATGCTAACAAAAAATTAGTGAAGGTCTCAGATACTCAGTTAAGAAATGTTGTTTTTGTGAGTCGTGTTTATTAGCACCCACACAGCCTCTGTCTCACTGGAGAAAAGCATTAAAGGACCTTCCCCTCATTAAGGAAATGAATGTTCAAAAGCTGTTTAAACTGACTTCATTATGGTTTGGAACTGCACCGGCTAGGCGAACCGAAAGAGAAAGAGCGAGAAGGAGGGAGAGCGAGCAAAAAAAAAGAGCCCATTTAATGTAGGTCTGGGCTTTCAATGGTGATGAGAATCTATCTGGTGCCATATTGAGCAGTGCAAAATGTAAATTTAGTTCCAGCTGATTTAGCAGAGGGAACGCGTGTGGTTTTTGAATGTGTTGTGTGTACAAGTGTGAAGCATGTTAATTCACCGTGGTAAGGCTTGGTTGTGAGATGTTTGCGCTCGGTAAAAAGAGCATTGATCTGCTTATTCGTGGCATATTACAAAAACAATCCCTCTGATTCCAGTGGCTCAGGGATCAGATGAGGCGGCGTGCTCTCATCTTCACGAAACAAGCTCCTGCTTTCATAGATCAATTATTAAGCAGCCAATGCAATCGCGCCTCTCCTGAGCTTGCCTCTGTCATCTCCTTTGTCATTCAAACACTAAACAAACCGCTCCCAATATACACGGGTATAGTTGGGTAATTAACCGCCGCTGCTCTCCTCCTTCTCCCATGTCTCCTCACCTCCTACACCTACAAAAGCACCCCTGGATCAAACCTTTTTTATTGCTGTCTCGTTTATTTGACGATTAATTAAAACATGTGGTTTCTGTTTTACCACTCTGATGCAAAGCGGCTCTGTCGATGCTTGTGTACATAGCAAGGGCGGCATTAGCGTATTTTCTTTCCCAGCACGTTGACGGGATGCTGACTTCTCTGCAGGAGATGATATTTAACACTGCTCCTTTTCCAGGCCCAGAATGTCACTGGATGGCTTGCACAATGAAAGCGTCAGGCCAAAATAGCATCACTTTGCCAGGCAAACAGATATTTGGTGTTTGGATACTTATCCTCAAATTGGGATGTGTACTGGTCTTCACACCAGGCTTCATACCCTGTTAACTGTCAGTGTATTGGTAGTGGGACACTTGGAGCGCTTTTGTATTGCCTTTTTTCCACATCTCATATTTTAGTAATCATCATATATTAGGTATAATTTGACATTGCGTTAATTTTATACCTTTTAGCATGCTCAATTTTTGTGATATGAACTTAAGATTCGGAGGACAACTTGGTTAGACATATGGCTTTGATTTTTTATTTTAGCAATTAGAGTTCAAATGTAACTGTTTCTGTAACTTTTTTACACTTTATTTTTCTGCTTTTACTTCTGCAATAGTCTGCTGAGTGTCTTATTTAAAAAATAGACCAACCGTAGGTCTGAATTCAAAGCATTTCTAAATTATAACCATTTAAGTTCAGGGGAAAGAGTCTAATTTTATAATGCTTTTGTGCTGCTTGTTTGTCCTTTTTGGTGCATGGTAGCTTTATGAATAGCTCAGAAATTCTGCTAAATTTCTTTGGTGTTCTACAAAGGACGGATAGTCAAACAACATGATGGTGAGTCTTTTTTTTTTTTTTTTTTGGTGTCTGTCCATAACAATTGATTGTCTATTCGTAACCACTAGCTTAATCTCTTGGCCATAATCAGAGACTAGCTTTTACATCGGGTATGAAATGGAAATTTACCCCGTCTGTTTTTCTAATAAGCTACATCTTATTGTGAATGTTTCATCTGTGCTTGAGTAACATTTGACATTTTTAGCTCATAATTTATAATCAAAATGTCATACCTAAAACTTCCTGTGAAACTACATATTACTCAAGTGACGTATACCTTCGTACAGTCATTCTCCAGTAATTTAGTCTGCTTTAATCCTGGCCCTTCCTTATAATCGACCACTCACTCTCATTCAGATCCGCTAATGCAGAGTTCACACTGCACGAATTTTGCCCCGATTATCCCTCGCCGACAGGTTTTGGGAGATCACAGACAAATGCCAGAAATCATAGGCATTTCGGTGCTCGTTCATGTGTGACAATCATTTTATTCTAAATAACCATTACTAAAAGCCAGACGATTTTGTCTTTAAAAATCATTTACTATGTGGTGACCTTTAATTTGGAGTAGAAACAGGTGGAGTGACTTTATCGCATCAGACATGTGTCACTTTGCTCTCAGCTGATTGGTCCAAATTCAGTTTGCAACCTCGTACCTGGAACATAACCTGTCCCAGACCAGGTTAGCCGTGGAGCGTTAGTTACTATAGTGATGAATACTGCTAAAAGCCAAACCACTTTCATGGTGCCTAAAACCCAGGGTTGGCGCAAACTAAACTGAAACATACCTGGCTAGCCACCTAAACCGGCTTCATGGTATAGGCCCCAGAATATCAGTATTTTAATAGATATATATACAATTACATCTAACAGAAACAAAGCACAAACATTTACTTGACCAGCAGCAACAGCTGCACATTGCAAAATCATTTATTTACCCTCAATTCTCTTTGCAGAACACACAATCCTTGCTCTCCTCGTCTCCCCAACCATTTCCTCCTGCATAATCTGTTTTTCTTTTTCTCCTTTTACCGCTTTACATTTTTATATTTTTCCGATGATCGTTTCACCCAGTCACGATATGAAAGAAAAGATTTGTTGCTAGTTCCAATACGTTGCGACTTTAACCAGGAAATTCATGCAGAACTAACTGGAGCTATGAGACAAATAAACAAAGTTTTGGTGTTGGAGCTGTGGCTTACTGAAGCAGTGAGTTCGATTCTGGCTCGTGATATTTCTTTCCCAATCAAAAACAAAAAAATGCTTTTATATATCCGGAAGTGTTTGTGAACGAGTTTTTCTGTCTGGCTATAAAATGATAAGCTGTAAGTTACAGAGTCTGAATTGCTTCCATTACTTTTCTCATGTGTATTGAATAATTGACGGTGTGTGTGTTTGTCGGCCTCCAATATAATAAACTATGAGGATGTAAAGAAAAATCAATGCTGACACCTTCCCTTCCCTCTCAATCTCTAAGTACAAGTGATCGTTCATAACACAAAAAGAAAAAGGAAATTTATAGATTTTCCTTTGGATAGTACATTTTGCCCTGCTCATTTGGTACCCGATAATATCTCAGAATGCCATCACTGTCACCTTTCGCATCTATAATTCCATTCAGACATGACCTAATGTGCAATAGAGATAGCAGCCGGAGAGAGCTGATTGACTCTTGTCTAAGAAGTAGATGACCCTCTCATATTTAATATACCTTCAAATGGTGACCAGTAGCTGCTTTCAGTCTCTAAAAGCACATAAGAAAGTTTGAGAGTATGTATGCAGGTGCAATCCATGTGTGTGTCTACTGTGAGAGGCGGGATATAGAGGGTGTGAGTGTGAAGTGACCTTGTGTCTTTGTTTGTGGCAATCCACACATCAGTGTGCAGGTGGTTGACATGAAATGTTTAATTTACCTGTCCAGGGTGATATACGTGGAAGTAGTAAAAAATTTATTAAAGAATGCTATTTATTGCTAGTAAATGTATAAGTGCCAATGACAAATAAGCATGTCTGAAATTATAAAAAGGTGAATTGCCAAGTTCTTATAAATGTAATATTTAAATATTTAAATTTATGTCAGTTGCAGATCTGAACGTACCATTTTACACACACACACACACACACACACACACACACACACACACACACACACACACACACACACACACACACACACACACACACACACACACACACACACACACACACACACACACACACACACACACACACACACACACACACAGACACACACACATGTTGGTGCAACAGCATTATGAGGACTCTCCATAGGCGTAATGGTTTTTATACTGTACAAACTGTATATTCTATCCCCTTACCCTGCCCCTATCCCTAAACCTACCCATCACAGGAGACATTCTGCATTTTTACATTTTTAATAAAACATTGTTTTTTATGTTTTTTTAACTATTTGAATTATGAGGACTTTTGAAATGTCCTCATAAACCACCTATAAGTCGTAATACCAGTGTAATACACATGTCATTATACAAATTTGTGTCCTCATAAATCACATAAACCAACCCACACACACACACACACACACACACACACACACACACACACACACACACACACACACACACACACACACACACACACACACACACTCACTTCTTTCTTCTTCTTCTTTCTTCTTCTTTTCCAGTTACATCACCAAGACACATTCTTTTGCCTTTACATCCAACTCAAAATAATTTAAATTGAATTGAAATTAAACAATAAATCAACTGAATTGATTTTCTTTATATAAAAGATTAATTTATTTGTGGAGATCTGGACACACAAAATGAGCACTGTTTGTTCAGATATAGTGTACTGCAGCTCTAATGGCTGCAAAGCTCTTTGAAATAAGCTCACTGGATTGGATTGTCTCATCCAATTATTATTATTGCATTTTATTGTTTTGCACACAAAATAGTTTGGGGGTTAAACTGTTAAAGTAATGATTAAAATCTGATTTTGACAATCAATAATTATGAAAGAATTAATAAAAAGATTTAGAAATGGTCTTAAACAGTCAAATTAATGTTTTTTTAATTATAGTTTGATTTCTTAAAACCTAATTATGTGGGGTGATTCTAATTTTACCGAGGATATGGATGATGTTGTTTTGTGCTGTGTTATTCATTTTTTAATGACTTAATGACTACATTTAAATATGTTATGTAATATATTAAAAAAACATAATAGCTATGTGCCGTGAATCCTTAAAATGTTAATATGGTTATCCTTAGCTATTTAGACTAAAACTATAGAAATATCTAGCTATAAAATTTCGATTAAAACATGACTGCGGGGCTGTGAATCACTTGGCACAGGTAAAACTTGCTAACGTGTCTCACTTTGTTTGGCATGTAAACCCTGTCTCTGTAGTGTCTGTACTGGGGAAAGAAGCTGTGGGATATGAGGATACAGTGCTAACCTGACAACAGTTCAGTGCTTTAGCTTCAGGTCAGACTGCAGATCCGCTCGTATGATATGTTTTCATCTTCTGCAAGCTCAAGGAATACAATATAAAATGAGAAAATCTGGGCTGAGAATGACAACTCCACTTCAACACATCAGTTTCTAATGTTTAACATTTTATTTTCCTGGATTTTGACTGGTTGCCTTTGATACTGTGGTGGTCCCATGGTGCAATGTTGGTATCAGATGGTCATACCGTGGTATTTTGACACACAGTACACTACCATTCAAAAGTTTGGGGTCAGTAATGTAACATTGATAATAAGTTACGGTAAAGGCATTTATAATGTTTCAGAATAGAAATAGAAAACAGTTATTTTAATTTGTAATAATTTTTCAAAATATTACTGTTTTTCCTCCTTATGCATTGGCAGCATGTTGTGCTTTGCCCCATGAGAGGTGTAGTTCTTTCAGTTCTGCTTCAACAGTCCTACTTTTGGGATGCGCTCAGGTCCATCTTAAGATATGCACACGCCATTTCATTCTATGGCGCTTGATCTCCTAGGCTTCCATTCAGAATAATAGATTCATCAGATCTTCCATTGATCCGCATCATAGTGCCTATGTTAAAACCTATTTTCTTGGCAAAGTTGTCCAGTCTGTTGGTTTTCTCTTGTAGGTGCACATGCATGGATGACAAAAGAGCTATGTCGTCTGCAAAATCAAAGTCTTCAGGCTGTTGAAAGAGAGTCAGCTGTATGCCTTTAGGCCTGTCCATGTTGTCTCTCTCATGATCCAATCAATGCCTACCAGGAACAGGATTGGTGAGATGATTCATCCTTGTCGTACCCCTGACTTCCATAGAAAACACTGTACACTCTAACTGCAGATAGAATAGTTCAATCAGTGTAATCATCTTCTGAATGATTCTGTACACAAGATCTTCCATAAGGTATGAAGGTGTTAGCTAAAAAAAAATCTGGTATACACAACCTCTCCCCTTCCTGAAACCAGCTTGCTCTTGTCTCAGCCTGATGTCGATGACTTGTCAGGTGGATTCTGCTAAATACTTTAGATGGCATTGAAGGTAGTGTGATACCACGCCAGTTGTTCTTTGGAAGCTTGATAATGAGGCTTTTGGACCAGTCTTCGGGGATGATGTCTGTCATCCAGATGTTCTTGAATAGGCCAGTGAGCACTCTGGTAAATGTGGTGAGGTCTGCTTTAAGCATCTTAGCATGGATGGTGTCAATTCTAGTTGCCTTTCCATCTGAGTTCAGCCTTGATTCGGTGACGGATGTCAATGTATGTTTTCACTGCATTCTAGATATAACTAAATTCAGCCTTAGTGAGCGTAAGGGACTTCTTTCCAAATCATCATTAAAAAAATCTAACCAACCCCAAACTTTGAACAGTTCTGGACATAATGATATTGAATGATATCAAATTCATGTACTATAATATTTATATGGTACTGCAAGGAATACCAGGATATTACCATAGTACATAATGTTGTACTTTTTTGTTTAGTGTGAGCTTTTCACTATTTCGACCTTTACTTGCCTGGCAACAGAAAATGTCATGTAGTCTCAGCTTTTATTCACTAACAGGCTTGGCCCGTACATTGAATTAACACCCTAGCAGCGTGAAGTCCAATACTTCTGTTGTACAACTCGTATTGCCATAGATAAACAACAGTGGCTGCTTTAAGTTGGTGTTAAGACCAGTGCTGTGTTCCTGTGGTCTAACTTTTCATCACATCACTGGACAGATCCTAACACTGTGTCTGATCAACAGATTTTTATTTGTTTATTTTAATCAATCCACAGTCTGCCATCCTTTATAAGCCAGGCGACGGATATTCATTGCAATAAAGAAAGTGGCGGCCGAGATAGATAGGGAGTGAGAGAGAAGGAGATAGAGAAACATCCTCTTCTGGCAGTGCAATGATGCAGCCATCCTACTGTGGACGATGTTGTGCCCTGGGAAAAGGCAATCTCTCAGTGGGTGTCATTACCTGTCATTCAGGCTAACTGTGTCCGGTGGGTGCCCTCAGACAGGCCTGCCGTAATTGTATAGGGGGGAGAGGGAGAGACAGAGAGAGAGAGAGAGGGGGGGGGGGGGGGGGGGTTGAATTTCAAAATCCATTTATTACAAAATTTAAAACATTGTCCATTGTCCCTTTTCTTGACCTATTGACACCAGACCAAAATCTGAGTTGATACTCTTACCATAATCCAATACATCCCTAATAAAAGAAATGTTATCAGAAATTCGTCTACCAGGAACACAATAGGTCTGGTCAGGATGGATTACTTGTTCCAAAACTTCACCCAATCTATTAGCCAGAACCATGGAGAGCAATTTATAGTCACTGCACAGCAAACTCACAGGTCTCCAGTTTTTAATATCATTCAGATTTCCCTTCTTAGGCAACAGAGTGAGAACCGCTCTATGGAAACTTATGGGTAGCCGCCCATTGGCTAAGCTTTCCCCAAGCACCTCTAGCAGATCCGGTCCCATCTCAGGCCAGAAGGCCTTGTAGAAGTCCACTGGCAGTCCTTCGACTCAGGTGCTTTGCCACACTCCATACCTTGGAGAGCTCTTTCCAACTCCTCCAGAGTTAAAGCTTGGCTGAGTCCAGCATTAGCTTCATCGGATAACTGAGGTAAATTATTAAGAAAAACATTACCATCAGTTTGTTCATGTGTGAGTTCACTTTTGTACAGTTCTTCATAAAAACGAATTGCTCTTCTTCGAATGTCAGAAGGGTCTGACAACAAGGCTCCAGCTTCTGAGCGTAAGGCATGAATAAACCTTCTCTGCCCGTTTTTTTTTCTCCAAATTAAAGAAAAATTTTGAGGGTGCATCCATCAATTCTACACTCTGAAAACGTGATCTGACCAGAGCTCCTTGTGTGACTGTGTCTAGAAGTTCAGCTAAAGAATTTTTCTTTTTATGAAAATTTCCAAAATTGGTCAAATTTCCTGTACTATCAGCAATCTCCTGAAGTTCTAATAATTTTTTCTCTATAATTTTCATTGAACAGGTTATGTCTCTCGTGAAGTTGCAAGTATATTGCTGGCACAACTGCTTAATCTGTACTTTTGCAATGTCCCACCACTGCTGTAAGGACTTGAAAGAAGATTTTGTAGTTCTAATAATATTCCAAAATTCTTTAAAAATACCTTTAAAATGGTTGTCACATATATAAATTATTATTAAAATGCCAGTAAGCACTTTTTGGTTTAATGGAGCTCAAAGACACAACACACTGTATTAAGCTATGATCAGAAAAGCTTACTGGAACAATTGAACAGCTTCTGAAAAAACTAAGCTGGTGTTTGAAACCATAAAACCTATCTAATCTTGCTAAAGAAATTAAGTTATCATAAGCATGAGCCCATGTATATTGCCTCTGATTACCATGAAAATTTCTCCAAACATCAACAATCTCATGTGATTTCAATAGCTGAATGAGCCGCTTTTGTGAAAGCATATGCGGTTCAACATGATTTCGATCTAAAATGTGCTCAGTGCAATTAAAATCCCCTCCTAAAAATAATAAATCATCAGAATTGCAATGACATAAAACAGTGTATCTAGAAAATTCATTCTTTCTAATGCATTATTTGGGACATACACACAAATAAAAACAAAAGAACAATTTTCATAGGAACTTTTAAAAGTCTACCTTTTATAATTTCATCTACCTGATAAGAACAGGGAATAAAGTTCTTAGAGAATAAAATGGCAACTCCACCACTAATTGTGGTCAAATGACTTGGAACAGATAAACCATCAAATTCTTTTGCCCAATCAGAAGAATTTAATACATCATTATGTGTTTCTTGAGCAAACAAAGCATCAATTTTTTTCTGTTTTATTATCTCAAATAATTGAAATTTTTTCCTTATATCCCTTGCCCCATTCATATTTAGAGAAGAAACACAAATTTCTCCCATAAATGTGAAGAGAAATAACCATAGCAGATACAGCCGAAAGAAAACACACAAAGAAAGATTATATTAATGCATTATCTTTACTAACATTTAGTCCAGGTTGTACATTCAGTTTTACAAGAATTTTCTTCAGACGATACACTTCCTGATTACTGAAACCTCCATCACTCCTGAAAGCCTTTGCTTTTTCAATAAACTTTAACACGTCGGGGAAATATTCTTCAACACAAACTTTTCTCGCATTGTTTGTCACTTTAAGAAAAGACTTTATATCTTCTACACTGTAAGACCGACTGGAGAATCCACCCTGAGGTAAACTACATGATACACTAACGTTACATTCAGAAGAATCGCTCTCACCCTCTGTATCAGTCTGACTCTGACTCATGCTACAATCATCTATTCTTTTCGCCTGTTTACCAACATCATGACGTTGTTTTAGTCTCCTCTTTTGAGGCGTTTTAAAGGCACAATCTTCCGAATCAATCACAGAATAGCGATCCCCCTCTATACCGGCTAAAGTTGCTCAACTGCAGCGGCAGAGCCGTCACTGTTCTGCGACTCGTTCACCTGACCGCTCACCGTGGATACTTCCTCCTCCTCTGCCTCAGCGGCACCTACACTCTCCTCTTCAGTAGTCTTATCCACCAGCACAACTTCTTTTGCTCTTTCAGTGTTTGTTACTGCTAACGTTACCGATTTTTGAGCCATACTTGTTCCAGGCACCTCAGCATCAGTAGGTAATTCAGCGGCAACATTCTGCATTTTCTCGTCACGAACAGCGTTATTTTCCTCACCCTCAACTGGTAGAAGATTTTTATTAGTCGTATTCAAATTTACTGGACAAGCGCGGATGAGATGACCTGTTTCACCACAACCGAAACATTTCATAGTATTTGTTGTGGCAAAAATGACATAATTAAAGTCGTCATGACGAAAATTTTGAGACAGATCTAATTCGTCCAGGTTGTCTTGAAGAACCATATAGACATAACGCCTAAATGACACAATATGCTTCAAAAGTGGTGAATTGCACCCACTTGGAATCATTTTTATGGGAGAAACCAATTTACCATAACGAGAAAGCATTCTGGTCAAAATTTCGTTTGAAATAAAAGGCGGCACATTAGAAAGAGTCACTTTTTTAGGAGTAGAAAGAGGGAGCACTTGGGTAAAAATACCATTAAGCACTACTCCAATTTCTACCAACTGGTTCGCTAATTCAATTGTCTTCACAAACACAACAATAGCGCTGTTCATGCGAGACGCAGACAGAATGTTCTCAGGCCCAATCACTTCTCCTACAGCCAGGCTACAGTCTTCTATACTAACCGCTGAGTCTATTTTCACACCATGACGGCGTGTCAAAAAATCAAACTTCGTGCTACCTGGGCCAGCCATGCTCCCAGTAAAAAAAACGGGAGCTGACGCCCTAGGAAAATTAAACACCTCCTTACCCCCCGAATAAATAAAAAAGCAATCCCTAAAATTAAATCTCCAAAAGAAACAAACAATACAAAAAGATAGAAAGATAGAAAAAAAAATAGATCTCTCGTACCTGACACACACGCCAAACACTCAGCTCACACTCAGCGCTCCGCCCACTCACTCAGCACATGTGCACAGAGAGAGAGAGAGAGAGAGAGAGAGAGAGGCAGCGAGATGGCTTGATGGGTATTGGGAGAAAGCAGGCCGACGTGGGCTATAGGTCTGACAAACAACCTCTCAGATTCAAAGGCAGCTGGAACAAATGCTGCGTCTGGATCATGCTGGCAGTAACTGAAAGGCAGAATATTAGAACTGGTTGATGGTCCTGAATGTGTTTCAATCATAAGCTGTATAGAATACATCCTAGAACAAAAGAATCACCTTGACGGATGTAGCAGAACAGAACAGATGCACAGAAACGGACCACTGGTTATTTGAAGGATGCTTTTTGATTTGAACACAAGTAAGAGAAAGTAAAATCTAATTTACATGGTTTCAATATTTTCAGAGTTGTCTTTTTATTCAGGTAAGATTATCATAACCTTGATTTATGATGTTTGTTTGGTACCAACATTATATAGCTCACGTTCTGAAGTCCTATTCATCTTGTAATATACCTCTTGTATTTATGTTAGTCACAGTTTCTTGCACCAAAAACATTGTAATTTATTTTTAAATACCATTTTCCAACCTCTCTATGACCCTCAGAATTAAAATGCTGTACCTTTATAAGTAGAATGTGTATTCATCTGTTTCAGTCAAGTGACTTTTCTGCTTTTCTGCCATATGTATGGCCATCATCAAAGTAATGGTGCTGAATACAAAAACACATGAACAGAGTTAGCAAGAAAAATCATTAATCATTGGATTTGATCTATAACAGGTCTCAGAAAACATTTTTATAGATTTCAGGTTAGTACAGACTCTTCTAAACCACACTCAAAGAGAAATCCTTAAAAATACAGAGTAATGTACTGTGTTAAATATGATGGAATTTTCAGTATTCATTTTAAACTGTTATAGTATTTTGAATTACGCATTTCATTGTGTTTTGTTTTTAGGATTAAAGGCAATATCTGCACTGTAAAACCTAACAATATATTTACTCAATTAAATTGAGTTCACTGCACTCAAATAATACTGAAAAACTTGAAGTGGCTTGAATGACTGAAACAGAACTCAAACTGAATGAGTTATAGAACATTTCAGATCCCAGAATGATAATTGAATGATAATTGTAGTTAAGTGATCAATTAAGTGATGATTGGTCATTAGTGATGAACACCTGATGTTAACAAGCAGAATCACTGAAGGAAAGAAGGACAAAAAATACAAGGTTTAAGGTCACCATGATGGAGATCAGTGTTTGCTTTAGTTGGGCTCTTGACCCTTGACTTTAGAGTACAAGTTTTTCTTTGACTGCTGTAATTGAGTGTTTATCAAACATTTGTTATGGCACAAGTCAAGGAAAAGTATGTTTGGGAATGGTGGTCAAGGTTTGATGATGACAATCATCGATTAATGACTTAATTCACTGATTTCATTCAGAGTCTAGTCTCTGATTAAAAGCGTAAGAAATTATTAGTTTTATTTAAAACTGAGACTCTACAGTATAAGAACTAGCAATATTATGACTATGAGATAATATGAAGGATTTTACAGAAAATGTAATTCATCACCAAAACTAACACAGATATCATGAATCAGCATATGAATCTCAACAATGGTGACCATTAAAAAACTATTCATACTGCAAAGCACGCTGGGTACTACCATAATACAAACCTTATCCATGGCTCCCAGCATGCATTGCAGCATGAATAATTTTTTAATGGTCACCATTGTTGAGATTCATATGCTGATTCTTGATGTCTTTGTAAGTCAGCATTATATCATAGAGGTTTTTAAAATATGATTGTAACAACACTGGGCCTTACAGCAGAATCACAGTTCTTTTATAATGAATAATACAAGTTATATTTCACCTGTTTAATCAGAGATTATTCTCTAGAAAAGATCAGAGAATCAAGACACCAAATGATAATTCATCTTTCCATAAATCATCATCAAAACACAACCACATGCTCACATTTTCTTTTGGCTTTTGTGCCATAACAAATGTGTTAGAATAATACTGAGTTACAGCAGCCAGAGAAAAAACTGGTGTTATAAAGTCAAGGGTCAAGAGCCCAACTAAAGCAAACACTGACCACTATCATGGTGTCTTTAAATGAAAAACAAATTATCTTCATCTAAACCTCTGTTCATTCACAATAACACCCTCTGTAGACGCATGATATAACTCAAACTGGTTAGTAATAAGTGAAGCTGGTAATGCTGTTTGTGAAGTTGTTTAATCCTCCTCTGAGATCTTCAGAGATTTAAAGATATTTTATCTTCAGTGATTTCATCTAATGTTGTGTCTGAAGTCAGTTGTAGTTCTTGTGTTTCTCTTTCCTTCAGTGATCCTGCTCGTTAACAGCAGGTGTGTATCACTAATGCTCAACAATCACTTAATTAATCACTTAATTAATCACTCAATTTCTTGACTGCAATATCTACTTTTAGTGAACTCAACTGAAATAAGTTCAGAGTACTCATAACTATTGTTTTTTATGAACTTAAATGAATTGAGGTAATAAGTTTCCTCAAATGTAATGAGTTAGCTTAACTCATTGGATTGGACTTTGTGTGTGATATTGTGAGCTAGCAGTAACTGCAAGTGCTCTGAGTTCATTTAAAGATTGTCATTTCACAGTTTTTACTCAATAAAGTGAAGTTTCAGCTATATACAGTATTAAATGCCGTGTAAAGTTTAATTGTGTATTAAGAAATATTGTTTTAGTAAACTCGAATAAAATAAGTTCAGAGTACTCATAACTATTGTTTTTTATAAACTTGAAAGAATTGAGGTAATCTGTTTCCTCAAATGAATTGAGTTAGCTTAACTTGTTGGGTTTTACAGTGTGTAAACTCAATGGAAAAGGTATGGTCTGTTAGTTGCCAAGGCAACATTTCTATTTCTATTTAGTTTAAGTTTTTCATCTAATTTTTATATTTATATTTTCAGCGTAAATATGTTTTTTAAATGTATTTAACAATAATAACCCTGTACTAAACCCAATATTCACTGACATTCATATAGCAGAATTGCAAAAAATATCTTTTTCCCTAAACACTCCTCTCATCTGCCATTGGCTGAACAAACAAATAGCCCCGCCCCAAACTCAGACCATTGGTTTAGCCCCTGTTGCCATTTGGGGCTGGTTGGAATTTTCAAACAGAGCAATATTTCGCCTTTGCTGTAGACCAGTGGTTCCCAACCTTTTTAGGGTGCTGTACCCCCAAAACATTTTATCCTGCCTGAAGTACCCCCACAGGCGCATGTGATCGGTGGGATTTTTAGATTTGGTGTAAATTTTAGGTGATACCTGAATTTACCTGTAAATAATGATAGTTTTACTTCCTATAATAAGGCTTATAATATAATTGTTATGAAGCAGCTGAAGCAGAGACGAAGGCAAGATCCACGTGCAGCAATGTTTTAATACAGACAAGGTAACAAGATACAGGAACAAGGTAGCGTGCATACAGCATAACAACAATACAAGAACTCACAAAGACTGGACTGAAACACAGGGCTTAAATACCGGGGCAAACGATCTAAACAGGATAACAAGGGGGCGTGGTTAACGGGAAACACCTGGGAAGACTAATAGACAGACAGGGAACCACTAAACATGACAAGACAAACCCACACCGTGACATAGCCCATTACAAGAACAGTAACGCCACAAGGACAGACATAAACACAGGAACAGACGCTGACACTGGCTCGGGAACAGACTCTGGCTCGGCGGGCTCGGGAACAGACTCGGGCTCGGCGGGCTCGGGAACAGACTCGGGCTCGGCGGGCTCGGGAACAGACTCGGGCTCGGCGGGCACGGGAACAGACTCGGGCTCGGCGGGCTCGGGAACAGACTCGGGCTCGGCGGGCTCGGGAACAGACTCGGGCTCGGCGGGCTCGGGAACAGACTCGGGCTCGGGAACAGACTCGGGCTCGGGAACAGACTCGGGCTCGGCGGGCTCGGGAACAGACTCGGGCTCGGCGGGCTCGGGAACAGACTCGGGCTCGGCGGGCTCGGGAACAGACTCGGGCTCGGCGGGCTCGGGAACAGACTCGGGCTCGGCGGGCTCGGGAACAGACTCGGGCTCGGCGGGCTCGGGAACAGACTCGGGCTCGGCGGGCTCGGGAACAGACTCGGGCTCGGCGGGCTCGGGAACAGACTCTGGCTCGGCAGACGTGACGTGAACAGTCTCTGGCTCGGCAGACTTGACGTGAACAGTCTCTGGCTCGGCAGACTTGACGTGAACAGTCTCTGGCTCGGCAGACGTGACGTGAACAGTCTCTGGCTCGGCAGACGTGACGTGAACAGTCTCTGGCTCGGCAGACGTGACGTGAACAGTCTCTGGCTCGGCAGACGTGACGTGAACAGTCTCTGGCTCGGCAGACGTGACGTGAACAGTCTCTGGCTCGGCAGACGTGACGTGAACAGTCTCTGGCTCGGCAGACGTGACGTGAACAGTCTCTGGCTCGGCAGACGTGACGTGAACAGTCTCTGGCTCGGCAGACGTGACGTGAACAGTCTAAGGCTCGGCCGGGACCAGCGGCGAGGACTCTGGGCTGACAGGAAGTACAGGGAGGACTTCCAGGTATTGCGGGACACGGGAAGTCCTCTTCCTCCTTCTCCGTCTCGGAGAGGGTGCTGGACTGGACGGAAACAGCGGCAAAGGAAACTCTGGGCTGGACGGGACCAGCGGGGAAGAGGGCTCCAGCTTTGGCTCGGCAGACGTGACGTGAACAGTCTCTGGCTCGGCTGGGACCAGCGGCGAGGAATCTGGGCTGACAGGAAGTACAGGGAGGACTTCCAGGTATTGCGGGACACGGGAAGTCCTCTTCCTCCTCCTCCGTCTCCGAGAGGGTGCTGGACTGGACGGGAACAGCGGCAAAGGAAACTCTGGGCTGGACGGGACCAGCGGGGAAGAGGGCTCCAGCTTTGGCTCGGCAGGCGCGACGTGAAGCTCTGGCTGGACGTGGCTGACGTGAAGCTCTGGCTGGACGTGGCTGACGTGAAGCTCTGGCTGGACGTGGCTGACGTGAAGCTCTGGCTGGACGTGGCTGACGTGAAGCTCTGGCTGGACGTGGCTGACGTGAAGCTCTGGCTGGACGGGACCAGCGGCGAATGGGGCCCTGGGCTGGACATCACCAACCCAGGGTCAAAGAATGGCCAGCGTGGAGAGTGGTGTCGGGGCTCCTCTCGACCACCTCCTCTACTGAGGCCTCCACGTGTCCCACGAAACTTGACCAACCGGGTCCCCTCAAAAGAATGGCCTCTCCTCCGCTCGGTGGCTGGAGAAGAGACACTCGCGAACATGCTGCTGGATCTGGGTGCGGTGAGTTCTTCTGTTATGAAGCAGCTGAAGCAGAGACGAAGGCAAGATCCACGTGCAGCAATGTTTTAATACAGACAAGGTAACAAGATACAAGAACAAGGTAGCGTGCATACAGCATAACAACAATACAAGGACTCACAAAGACTGGACTGAAACACAGGGCTTAAATACCGGGGCAAACGATCTAAACAGGATAACAAGGGGGCGTGGTTAACGGGAAACACCTGGGAAGACTAATAGACAGACAGGGAACCACTAAACATGACAAGACAAACCCACACCGTGACAATAATACTTGTCTTTGTTCTATATTTGTATGACTTTTTCACATCTTCACATGTCCAGACTAATTATACAAAAACAAAGATCACATTTTATAAAATAATAATAATAATACATTTGTTTTATATAGCGCCTTTAAAAGTTGCCTTCTCAAAGCGCTTTACAGGCAAACATAACAACAGAGAAAAATACACACTTTAAATACAAAAATAAACGAATAAATTAATAATCAAGTAAAAGCAATCCTAAAATAAAATGTTTTGAGAATAGTCAATGGCTAAAAAAAATGTTTTAGTCTTTTGAGAATCATGCCACGTTCCCCCAGGGGACTGCTCACGTACCCCTAGGGGTACACTGCTGTAGACCTTATTCGCTAGACAAACAAGCCATCTTTAGAATAGTGTCTTTGAACTTCCGTTTTTACGGTCGCTGCCGAGGAGTAATTTGCGGGTGAGGTGGATTTACTTATTGTAAAGTTAATATCATGAGGATTGTAATGTAATGTAAAGCAGATGTCTTGACAAATGTCAGTAGACCGGGAAGATTTTAAAACGAGCCGTTCATTCATAAATACGTAAGATCGCTGTGAAAATACAAACCGGAAGACAAAAGAAAGAGTGCAGTAACTTCGTATTGTGTAATTTCAAAACGGCAACCCCCAAAATCAAATCAATTGTTACAATGATAATCAGAAATGTATTTTGCTTGTTAAAACCGTCTTCATAATTTATATCACTCTAGATGTTGTTAATTTACTTCATTCTTCTGTGCTCTCTGACGTTGAACTTTGTATGACACAGGCAGCTTTCATATGAACTGGTTTATCACCATCCCTGTAATGAGTAGATCTTGTGTTTCTATGCATTCGTCAGTAAGGGCAGGGGTGTAAGTCTTACCCTCCGGCTGGTCTCTTTGCTCTTCGCCGCTTCGATCTAATTGATCTCCCACATTTAGACACGAATCTCAACCTGTGGTAAATTTACCTCAATTATTCATGAGAACACCTCACAGCGAAGTCCAGCACGCAGCAGGCCTCATGAAGCTTTAATACGACAGCTTGTGAGCGTATATTTAAACGAATGTGTTAAGGGAGATAATGTCACAAAGGTCGGGATCCTCTCAACCACTTCAGTAGTCTGATGTTGATATAGTCAGTGAGGTCCCAGGACGTGCTGATGGGGACTTAGTGTGGTGTCTTAAGGTGACAGGTGTTTGTTCCTAGCTTTCTGTGTGCGCTTATACTGCTTACGATTCCACGGACATGTGAGACTGAATCCTGAAGTAGAGGCTGCAAAAATTGCAAAATAGTGGTTTTCTTGTCCATTTTATATGAATTAAAGTTCTTTTCATATTGACTATTAACCCTCATATTCAAATCTTAGTAACACTGGCTGGTCCAAGTTGAAAAGCTGATGCCAAGAATTCAAAAGTTAAATTGTTGGAGATGTTGCCTCTGGAATGTCAGTATTAACCTTCTCTTCAACTGAATCCACCCCTGCATTCGCGTTGAGATGACACGTTGGAAATTGTGTGTCAGTCTCCGCTGTGTCTCATCGTCTGGACTGTTTGTGCTGTGGGATTGGATTCATTTTGCGGAGGTTAGCTCTACGACACGTATGCGGCAATACACAATAACCGATTCTCTAACTAATAGAATAAATGATCTTGGCTCGTGAGATTTTGAGTGTCTGTCACAAAGGACAGAGGACAGACGGTCTGGAACAGTCACCATCCAGGCTGAATTTGCCACATGTGGACTGTAATAGCGTTCTGTTATCAGTCTTCCTACAAAGAAAATGTGTTATTGTAAAATCAAATCATGAGTCTCATTCACACCGCTTCTAACTTGTAGTAATGGAAAAAATATTTTCTGCTGAGCTATTTTACCAGACACTCATCATTTCCACTCTTGGATACCAAATAGATATTGTTTTCTTAACTTTTCAGTTGTGACTTCCTGTGTCAAAATGGATGACAAGAATTCATCTTGAAACACATTACCAGTTTTCTTTTTATACCTTAGAATATCCATCTAACCTGACTCCCCTTATTAATTCTCATAGCCAAGTGATTTCTCAAGATAATTGCTATTCTATTTTGAGTTTTGACTCTTTTCTCACTGATAGTGGCATAATTGCAGCATGTGTTGTACTAGGCAGGTTGGTTCCTGAACACAACTCAGAAGAACATTAACAAGATGTATAATTAAAAAAAAAAACTTGGCACATCTCATGGTTTCCTTTGACAAATGGCACCTTACAGTTAGTGATATACACAGCTGAAACAACATTTCCTACCAAGTACATCTTGCCACAACGGTTAGAGTGGCTGAGAGAGGTGCTTAGCACAAGTACCTGGAAGCTTGCCATGAGAGGGTGTGTGCGATCAACAAAGCACTAATGGCCCATTGCACTGTGGAACCTTTCCTGTGGGGCCTAAATAAGTTTTCAAGAGTAAGACCTTTGACTGTACTCTCATTACTAAGAGAGAAGAGACCCAAAAACCTCACACTGTACAAAACTATCAGAATTTTACTGATAAAAGATAAATAATTTTATGCCAAAAACCTGTTAACTGGATAAGAGTGAGTTGGTTTACATGCACATTCTTAACCCGATTATGCTTAATAAGCCGACAACACACGATCATGCAAACGTATATACCCGTTTTCCTTTATCGGAGTAAGGTCATAAACAGCTTAAGCATAAACCGATCATCACAGCTAGATTTTGCCCTTTATGCTAATTTCGCCCAGCATGTAAATGCATTAACCTGCTTTCTGTCAGCTTATTGAAGTGCGCATGTGTGATATGTGACAAGAACGCATTCTTACTGTGTATTTAAGCGTATCCAGTCAGCGTGAGTGTTTTGCAGGAAGGTAGGAGGCGATATATAACACACTCACTCTTTCTTCATCACACACTTTTCTTGAAATCTCGTGCAGCAGTAGCAGAAGTGGTACAGTCAAAATACTGCATCTGTAACTGCATGAAAGGATAATATATATAAGCCGTAAGTTTCCCGCTGACATGTTGCAATATTCTTCCTTGGTTTGTAATGCTTTATTTAACATCACAACCGACATAAGAAATTAAATTCTCAGAGTCAGATACGCAAATTATTACTTTTTGACTTTTATTATTATTAGAAATTATTAGAAAATAATTATATAGAAAAATATATAAGACATTTGTGAGAAAATATTCTACAAGTGTGCAACTCTCATTTGCTGAATAGGTCGGTTTCATGTGACGTCACGCTGCTGCATCGCGAGAGCGCGAAATTCAGATGGAGGGCAGGAAGTGAAATAGCTGGTGTGCTGAAATAAAAAAAACTTTTAAAAAAGTTGTACGCTTCCAGACATTTATATGCCTTCATTTGCTGTCTGGTGTAGTACGATGTCTGAAGGACCAGATAGTTGGTGATGTCAACAGCCTCCACTGTCGGCAAATCTTCAAGTTCGACTGAAAACTCACTCATCTTCATGAGGAACGGGTCATGTCCAACATATGAGTTTACTAACTCTTGTATCCATTTCTTGAAACTGGTTCAAATTTCACTGTCACAGGCGTTCAGTTGTTTTGCACCAAAAATACCTTCATAGGATGCTGATAAAATGTCAACAAACAGAGGTAAGACTGCTGTACTGTATATACCTCTTATCGTTGATTGACTGAATGGTCTCCACTCGTGTTAGTGTTAATTATCTGAACGTGCTCCTCCTGAACTTTGTTAATAAAACATAATTTAGTATACAGGGTTTTTTTGTGAAGAATATATTAATAATGTAAATAACCTTCTTTTAATTATAAAAATACTTTGTGCAATGAAAAGGATCCATGGATGTTAAAGTTTCTTCCTAGAACCACAAATGCAGATAAAGAATGCAGGTGGGCTGCACCCCATACAACAGTTCAGTGGCGCTCAAACAGACAGAACAATTGTAAGTATGGCGTCCTACCGTGCACCTTTGGATTCAGCCTTCCCACCATGTACTGAAGGCTTTTACAGGTCACTGACGCCCGCCTTCTGCTGCTGGTTAGTGCTCATATATGCAAGAAGCAGTTGACCCTGAAGATTTAATAAGGTGCTTTTATTCCCTGTGGAAGACAGGGGTGTTCTATATTTATGGTGAGAGTCTGCCGCAATCCAGAACTGCTCCCTACAATCTAGACCATTGTACGATGAACATCGGTCCGACAGTACCTTGTTGACCTTCAGCATGATAAAGCCGGCAAGGGCCTGTCAATGACCCCAATCACTCAGGCGTTATATTAACAGTGTGTGCACACAGCCTGTGCAAGTTATCACAGTGCAGTGGGCTGTGTGATTAACACAGCCACGGTAAACGTCGCCATTGTTTGTTATCTGGCCCATCCATTGAGCCACACTAGGTAATCAGTTTCCTCCAGCCATGTAAGTTAATTGGTCAGAACAAACGGAGAACTGTTGCTGTTATGAACAATATGTCATTTTAAATTTCATGAAGAACAACCGGTAAGTTGAAATACATGGCGACAAGTTTTCCCTCATGAAGCTCCTGTTTGTACATAACAAAGAAAAGTACACAGTGGTTAAAGCAAAGTAAAACCTTTTTATACTGTTTGCAACCATAGGATATGTGGTAATTCACCTCCTAATGATCTTTCAATTTATTTAAAAGTCGCTTTTTCGTTATTTTGCTTTCACACTGTTTGTGTCTTCAGTAAAGGAGCAGTGATAAACAAAATATTTAGTTTTTTAGTTATATATATATATATACATATGTTTCTGTTCAAAAGTTTGGGGCCTGTAAGATTATTTTTCTTAATTATTTGTGTCTTATGCTTACCAAGGCTTCAGTGTCACATGATCCTTCAGAAATTATTCTAATATGCTGATTTGCGGCTCAAGAAACATTTCTTATTATTATCAATGTTGAAAAGGTCTCGGTTACGTATGTAACCCTAGTTCCCTTATAGGGAACGAGACGCTGCGTCAAACGCTGTGGGAATGCCTCTGCGTTGTGCGTCATGAAACACATATGGAATCAGCCCAATGGAGAGATGGAACGTCATAGGCGGGTGACGTCATCGACCAGGAAACTATAAAGCACCCCAAAAACACAAGCGCATCAGCTTCTGATAGGCCTGAAGGAAGCGCTAACGGGAATGCCGGGAGTATGGCAGAACGTCGCAGCGTCTCGTTCCCTATTAAGGAACTAGGGTTACTTACGTAACCGATACGTTCCCTTTCAAGGGAACTTCGAGCTTCGTCAAACGCTGTGGGAACGAATACCCACGTCGCCATAGGAGCAAGTGACCGTCATGTGAGAACTAGCGCACAGAGGACAAGAGCACCTGTGCCCCAGGGGTAGAGCTTAAGTCTAATCATAGAACTTAATAAACGTATGCAGTGAATACCATCCAGCCGCATCACAAATATCACCATGTTCCTAGTAGAGTGGGCTCGTACAGCCAAGGGTGAAGGCTGACCAGCCGACTCATAAGCACGTGAGATGGCCTCGACCACCCACTTGCTCATTCTCTGTTTAGACGCAGGACACCCTTTCCTGGGTACCCGAAACATACAAATAATTGTACTGATTTCCTCCACAGGACAGCTCTGTGGACATAAGCGTCTAACGCCCTCACTGGGCAGAGCAAATTAAGTTTCTCCTGGTCTGACGACAGAAATGGAGGAGGACAGAAAGCCTGCAGAACTGTAGGTCTAACAACATTAGTAGGGACCTTAGGAACATAACCCGGCCTAGGGTATAGAAAATCCTTAACCATACCAGGCAAAAATTCCAGGCACAAGGGTGCAACCGACAGAGCCTGCAAATCTCCGATTCTCTTAAATGAGGAGATAGCAAGAAGGAAGATAGACTTCAGAGTGAGAAACTTCACAGGAACTTCTTCGATAGGTTCGAAAGGAGCTAGGGAAAGACCTTCTAGTACAATGAACAGATCCCAGGTCGACACCCTCGTACGAACTGCTGGCCTCAGCCTCAAAGAGCCACAAAGGATACGAGTTATAAGCGGGTGTCTCCCAAGAGAAACTCCACTGAAAGGGACGTGGTAAGCAGCCAGTGCCGGCACATACAACTTTAGTGTGGAGGGGGATAACCCTGTGGAGAAACGGTCCTGCAGGAATTCCAGCACTGCACCCACTGGGCAGTTAACTGGGTCCTGCAGGTGTTCTCCACACCAAGAAGTGAAAAGTTTTCACTTATAGGCATAAACTTCCTTGTGGATGGAGCTCTGGAGTGAAGGATGGTCTCAACAACCTCGGTTGAGAGACCGGAATCTAAGAGCTGGGCCCCCTCAGAGGCCAAGCCCACAGTTTCCATAACTCTAGGTGGGGGTGAAATATCGTGCCGCCAGCCTGAGAGAGTAGATCCCTCCTGAGCGGGAGCTCCAGAGGAGAGCCGTCCAGGAGAGGAATCAGGTCCGCAAACCAAACTCGGGCCGGCCAGAACGGGGCTACTAATAGTAGGCTGACCCCGTCCCGGCGAACCCTCTCCAGAACTCCTGGTAGCAGAGCAATTGTGCGAAAAGCGTACAGACGTGACCTCGGCCACGGCTGCACCATAGCGTCCAACTCCAGAGGGGCTGGATGACTGACGGAGAACCACAGACGACAGTGCGATATATCCTTCGAAGCGAATAGGTCCGCCTCAGCGCGACCGAAACTCAACCAAAGGAGCTCCACCACCTCGGGGGTGGAGTCTCCATTACCCCGGCCTCGGCCCCTGCCTCGACAGGGAGTCTGCTACCACATTCAAATACCCAGGAAGATACATTGCTCTCAGTGATAGTAACTTCCCATTGGACCACAGGAGGACCTGACGGGCCAACTTGTAAAGCCGGCGTGACCGCAGTCCCCCCTGACGATATATATAAGAGACCACCGACGTGTTATCTAACTGAACTAACACATGATGACCTCTCAGGTGTGCTAGGAAGTGTTCCAGAGCCTGAAACACTGCCAACATCTCTAGACAATTTATATGCCATGATAGATGATGGTCCACAGACCTTGGGCTGGACAACCACTCATGACCACCCCCCACCCTGTGAGGGAAGCATTCGTCGTTAGCGTTACGCGACGACAAAGAGCCCCCAGCACAGCACCTTTGGATAGGAACCAAGTTTCTTTCCTCAAGACCAGAGCACGAAGGCAGCGCCGCGTGAATTTGATCGTGCGGAGTGGATTTCCCCTCGGGGAGAATCCCTTGGTCCTGAGCCACCACCGCAGCGGTCTCATGTACAACAAGCCAAGGTATAACGTTGGACACTGCTGCCATCAGACCCAACAGTTCTGAAACTGCTTTACAGTGAGTAGGTGGCCTAGCTTTACTATTTCAAGGCTGAAGAATTGAAGCGATGCGGATGACCGAATCCCAAACGACGCCCAGAAAAGTGGTCTCCTGAGAAGGAGATAAAACACTTTTCTTCGCGTTCAGCCTCAACCCCCACTTCCTGATATGCGCAAGGACGACATCTCGATGCCGAACCGCCATCTGCTCCGTCTGAGCTAAAATCAACCAATCGTCGATTCAATTGAGAATGCGAATGCCCTGAAGCCTCAGAGGCACTAGTACTGCATCCGTGCATTTTGTGAAAGTACGGGGAGATAGTTAGACCGAACGGAAGAACCCTATATTGGAATGCCTCGACCCCGAAGGCAAACCTCAGGAACTTCCTCTGTTGTGGAAGGATGGAAATGTGGAAGTAAGCGTCCTTTAGATTTATCGTGACAAACCAGCCATCGGACCTGATTTGTGACACGACCTGCTTGATAGTGAGCATCTTGAATTGAGCTTCCCTATCGAACGATTTTATAGGCGCAAACCTATAATTGGACGCAACCCCCCATTCTTCTTTGGAACTATGAAATATCGGCTGTAATAACCTAGCTCCAAACTGGGAGGAGGAACCCGTTCTATAGCCCCCTTTTGCAGGAGCGTTTTCACCTCTTGTTCCATTACCAGAGCCTGCTCGGGGCCCCCACTATGGGCAGAACCTCTCTAAGGGTACCAGTCTCTCGAGACTGGCCTCTGGTGTAATTTGAGCAGCAAACACAGCGCGCTGTAACGGCGCACCGGCAGGGAACAACTGGTTTGACTGCTCTGAGACCCTCCTCAGAGGGAGCGAGCGTCCCTAAGAAAAGCGCTCGCTGGGACCGTCTGCGCCCTGGCATGAAGGCGGGGTTGGCAGAACGGGCCCCTGTGGGCACCGAGGAAGAATGGGCACCATAAAAGAGGTGAACACCTTTCTCCCTCGGTGGGGACCACCCTTAGCATAGTCAATATAACTGTCCTCAAATCAGTTCTATTGTTTGTAAAAAAAAATTCAAAAGCTTTGGTTGAGAGTGCTGCGTCTGGTCCCACTGTCCAGCAGGGGGAGCGCCAGACGCGATACTCTGCTTTGCTGCGCCTATGCAATGAGCTCGTAGACGGCCGAGGCTGCTCCCGCCCAGCAGCCCCGGGGATGTGAACTTTTAATGGAAGAAACCTTTTAAAAGCTGCTGCCTGCTTATTTCCTTCCTAAAATTATCAATGACAGTTTTAACTAAGTCACTGAATAACCCCGCAGGGGAGAGAGGAGCATCTTGAAGAAAGCTTTTTCTTTCTCTTTAATGTTAATAATTTTACCATAAATCGGTAGCCTGAGCAGTTCTCAAACCACATCAGTACTGCCTCCTCACTCACGCTCACATCCTATAGCAAATCAGCCTGGTATGCCTGCAATATAGACATTGTATGTAGACACGATACGCAGCCTGACCTGCCGCCGAATACACTTTACAAAGCCGAAATATTTCATAATGGCTTGGAAGGTAATGCCGGTGCTTAAATGACAATGCAGCCTCGGAAGAGAGATAGCTCGCAAGCATCTCTTATACCCGCGGCCAGGCGCCGTCTTTCCTTTTCAAAAAACCTAGCCCCGCTAAATCGGAATATATAAATGATTGGGGGCTAAAAAATTCTATTAGAAGCCGGCTTCTTCCATAATCTCGACACCTCAGTATGGAGATCATGAAAAAACGGCAAGCCCCGGCGTGGAGGTTGCACACGGGAAGGGAGAAATCTTTCATCTAACTTAGATTTAATAACTGACTCCTGCCTAGCCACTGGCCACTCAATGCTTAGTTTTGATACAGCTCGAGTGAGAACTTCCATGAGCTCTTCGCTTTCAGGAGTGTGGGGTCGCGAGTCCTCCACATCTCCCTCGTCAATACTGCTTTTTTTTTAGATAGTTGCAGTAATGGTGCTTCAGCCCGGGCGGAAGAAACCGCAGAGCATGCTTCCAAACCGGGGCTGAGACACTGGATCTAACGGGTAAAGGCAGAGATAAGGCAGAGCCCGTCTCTAACCCCGCTGAAAGATCCATTTGCGATCTCCACGATAAGCGTCGCCGCTCAGCCTCGGCAGAAGCAGGACTCGAACCACGGGGAGCGCGCACCAAGCACTCTCCTCAAAGAGCGCTTGGCGGGAGCGGAGCATCCATAAAGGCAGATGCTCGCAATGCTCGCAGCCAGCCCCCTTGAGAGCTGACTGGGCATGCTGCACTCCCAAACAAACAACACAAAGAACGTGTGTATCCCCGCCTGTTAGATAGCGCGAGCAGGGAGGGACACACTTCTTAAATGCTGTTCGCTCGCCATAGTCTCTCATACAAAATTGTTTGTGTGGTGTAAATGTGATAACTCCTGCCTAGCAAATACTAAAGACAGACACGGTGTTTACACTCAGACAGATTCACATATAGCGCGACTGAAGGCACAGAAGCTGATGTGCTTGTGTTTTTGGGGTGCTTTATAGTTTCCTGGTCGATGACGTCACCCGCCTATGACGTTCCGTCTCTCCATTAGGCTGATTCCATACGTGCTTCATGACGCACAACGCAGGGGCGTTCCCACAGCATTTGACGCAGCTCGAAGTTCCCTTGAAAGGGAACAGTTGGGCTGCTTAATATTTTTGTGGAAACCATGATTTATATCTTTATCAATTTAATGTGTCTTTTCAGAATAAAAGTGTCTGTTTCTTGAAAAAATCATAGTTGTTGATATTTCTTATACACTCATAGATTTGATTGGAATACATCACATCCATGGGGGGGGGGGGGGGTGGGGGGGGGGTGTTGGGGGGGGGGGGGGGGTCCCCATAGAACGACGTAACTCGCTGGTTCACTACCATAGTATGATGCATCGTTGAAGAAATCAACTAGCTAGTCTCAACTGTTTCCTGAAACCATATTGTCGAAAAGTGGTCGTTCAAACATGTTGGTTAATGATGTCACGTGTGTGGTGGAGTAATAACTACTTTCGAAAGATAAATTCTCTGTTGCCCTCGCTTCACAATGGCAGCACTGCTTAAGTTTGATATAAACAGTGCTGCCATTGTGAAGCGAGGGCAACAGAGAATTTATCTTCTCCGCAAACGAAAATCTTTCTCTGCCACGCCGGTCATAATTTGTAGATTTTATCAGTCCTTTTTTGAGAGTCTTTTAAGTTTTTCTTTTATCTGTTGGTTTCACAACCTGACAGTTAAAGACAGAATTAGCCTGAACTACATTGTGAATATCTGTTCTAAAATCATTGGTGTGAAACAGAGAGACCTTACTGTTTTCTGCAACCAACAAATAGTTCAGAAGACAGCGAGTATCCTAGCATATCCGGAACACGCTGTGGCAGGTGAATTTTCTCTGTTGCCTTCTGGGCGTCGCTATGCGCTTCCTGTGTGTAAGACGAACCGCTACTCCAAATCTTTCATCCCTTCTGCGATTAAACTATTAAACTCTTGGTAGGGTTCTTGAGTTTTTTTTTTTATTAGTTTTTTTTTTATTTAAATATGCACATAACTGACTGACAGTTTTTGTGAATATTGTGTTTGATTGTGTTATGTATTGTTGCAAACATGCTGCTCTAAAACTAATTGCCCCTTGTGGGATTAATAAAGTTGATTGAGTGATTGATTTATTGATTTGAGGAATATTTCTAATTTTTCTCAGTTATTTAGCTTTATTTCCAGATTCAGTCATAGGCTCGTATTAGAACACATCCGCACATGCGCACTCTTCAAAAACGGTGCTTTAAATCTCTTGACAAACTAAAAGACGTTGATGGCATTTGTATGTAGACCTATTCTAAATAAAAGATACAAATTGTACTGAATGTCAGCTTATTTATTTTGCTCAAGACAAGGATTTATTAAGTCCACATGTCATAAAAACAAGAAACTATACTTCTAACCACAGGTTGAGAGCTGTCATTCCAACCACAAAATTTTGCAATCCTGTTTGCAAATGTTCGTTGGAACTATAGTTTCGAATCGGGAAACACTGACTCGTTGAACTATGCTGATAATGACGGAACTTGTGACCATTGTTGGCTAACAATGCTTTCGGGAAACGCACCCCAGTTCAGCTGTTGCATACGGTGTTGTCACATGTTACATTTCATATTTCAATATTTCATAATGTTAGGTTTCATATTGTATTTCATGTTTCAGTATTTCAGCATATCTATCTGAAACTCATGTTGGATTTAAAAACTGTCTGAACTCCATGCAGCCCTTGTGCGACTCGTCATTGGAAATGAATGATTTCCTGTTGGAAGCAGTGAAATGGCAGCTTACAAGACTTGCATTCTTGAGATGCAATTTAAGAATTTTTTTTTACTGTGACATAGATCACTCAATTACTAATATGGTGAAGAAGAAAAAAAAACAGAAACAAATATGCAATATTGCATCCTTTGTCAATGTCCCTATAGTGAATTTTTGCTAAAATGTTCTCTCCAGAGTAGAACAAAGCAAAATACATCAGTGGGCTTTACTGTTAGTTACCAAGCCTTATTATTAAGTTTGCCTTGACATGAGACTGAATTTGTACCAATTTTTTATAGTTAGTGACATACAGTTGTTAGTAGATAGATTTACTTTGTGAACAAGGGACTGAGCATGCTGAGATTTTCTGATTACAATCTTTCATTAAGTTGGAGACTTTCCAGGTAGCACTTTTCTCAGCATGGCCATGTTTGTAGACTCGAAATAATTTAGTGTCCTTGCTTCCTGGAGGTTTAGGTCTAACCGATCAGCCTTCAATAGCATGTTTTACCAAAAATGAATGAAAATCACAATTTTTTTTTAGTTCAATTAGCACATTATTTACCACTTAATCCATTTGAGAAGTTTGCTTTCTAAAATACTGTCTGAAATTTTAATCTAAGTATACAATTAAGACCTTCTTAATTTGCTATTATATATATGTGTGTGCTACTTTAGTCCATATATATTTTAGCTATATATATATATATACAATGTATCATTTGCATTTGCTCATGTAGATGTACTTTTTGTAGATGATTTTCAGGCTGTGAGAAATTATATGACATTTTGAAGTTAATAATGGTTTTTCATTCTGTTCATTCTATTTACTTTTCACTGGTTCGAGCCGTGACCAATGAATGACATCATGTGTAGTCCTTGGTATATAGTTATGACCTTGCTAAAGAAAAAGAAGATTGCTACTTGTAGTACGTGGCATCACAGAGAACACCCTTAATGCATTTCCTCAAATTCTGCTGCTTTGCTGAGAAGCTGGTGATTTTGAAATTTTATGAGAGAACTTTGAAAGTTGACTTTTCACATTCACATTCACAAGTATATCTGCTCTCCTACTTTATCTCATTATTCTCATTTCATGTTGGGAATATGTTTCCTGTGGAGATAAATTGGCATTTAGATTATTTGCAGTGTTTTGGGGTCTAATGCCTCATTGCTACGCCCATTATTTATTCTGAATGTACATTTTACATACATTTTTACATTTACATTTAGCAATCGCTTTTATCTGAAGTGACTCACAAACAGGACAATCTGCAAACTTGTAATAAAGGTGTTATATTTCATTTCAATAGCGAAACTGTACGTTTATCTGCATCAAGAACAGTACAGTTATTACCTCGCTAGTAAGAAATATCATGTAGCTTTAAATTTGCTGTAGCTTTAAACTATTTTACTGATAAAATTGTCAGAGCAGCGCTGACAACATGTTTCTGTGCGAGTGTGTATCCGTATGATATGTGTGTGCATTTGAGTTGAAGAAAGAGCGGGAGAAAGAAAGTATGTGCTTTCCCTTCCCGTTCATAATTAAACTTAATTTTGTGGCAAAAAACAGGGAAATAATTTGTTGTTTTTATCCTACTGTTTACCATATTTATTTGCTTCGGCAGTGTTGTTGTGGGTTTTGGTTCCCTTTCGAGGGAACTCCAACTGCGTCAAATGACACTTCGGGGGGAACGCCCCTCAGCGTAGCGCCTCTGAAGCATGAATGAAACTAAGCCAATCTCCGATTGGTGCAACGTCATGACGTAATGTGTGACGACACATAGGCGGAACTATAAAGGGACGCCGGCACACATGAAATGTCAGCTTTCTGTTCTTCAGCAAGCGCTATCTGTGACTATGTGTCCTATTTATTGTTGTCTGTCAAACTAGCTAATCTCTGAGCGAAATGGCGAGCGCGAGTTTCAGGAAGTGTGTGCATCCTTGCCCTCGTTTTATCACGGATGGGGACACACACCGACTGTGCACGCACTGTCTCGGAATGCAGCACGCGCAGGCAGCTCTCGAGGGAGCTGCTTGCGAGGATTGTGAGAAATTGCCAATCCATGTGCTGCGTTCCGGGCTGGCTATCTTTGATGAAGATGGCCGGCCTCGCCAACGCTCTTCATGGGGCTCGCAAATGGATCTGTCAGGGAATCCCGAGGCTGCTGAGGCACCTTCTCGGGATTCTTCTGACAGTTCCGATGTCCTCGAGCCTCGCGTGGAAGCCCGCCCGGCGGCTTCTTCTGCACGAGCCGAGGACCCGATGCTTGAACTGTCTGCCTCTGAGGAGGTAGACATGCTCAGCATCGAGGGCGGGGATTTTGGGGATGGCTCGCCACCCCATAGCCGTAACAGGCCGACCTTTTTCGGTTTTGGTTTGCCGAAACCGAAAAAGGCTTCGGCAAAGAGATCCTAGCCAGTCTACGATCTCTGCGGGCGGCCCCACCCATGGTGGAGCGACCGAGGTGGTCTCCTTCGCGGAGCCCGCAGGAAATCGATGTTGCTCTCCCACCGTTAAACACGCTTCGGGACACATCGGATTCCAGCGAACGCAGGTTGCACTGTCCGCCCCACAGGCTTGCGGTCAGGCAGCATTCGCATCCGCCCATCGAGAATCATTTTCGGTTCAGCCCTGCCGGGAATCCGCTTCAGGGGGCCGAGAACGAATCCCGATTAATACCCGAAGCCAGGCTCGAGAGCCTGGTTCCCTTGGTAAAATATTTTGATGCATGGACTTGGGCCCTGCGGACCATTCAAAATGGGTACAGGCTGCAGTTCAGTTTCCGCCCACCCAGATTCAACGGGGTGGTCTGAACTGTAGTCCACCCAGTGCAGGGTCAGGTATTGGAACAGGAAGTAAACTCCCTGCTGGCAAAGGAAGCTATAGATCTTATTCCTCCACTGGACAGGGAGTCCGGGTTTTACAGCCGCTACTTCATAGTTCCCAAGAAGGATGGGGGGTTGCGTCCAATAATAGATCTCAGGCACCTGAACCGCTCTCTGAGGAGATTCAGGTTCAAGATGCACACTTTTCCTATTATCGTGAGTCAAATTCAATCCGAGGATTGGTTTTGTCAGGAGTCTAGTTTTATTTCTCTGCTTGTTTCTCTCTCTCTTACGTGTGCTCTCGCACAGCTGAACCCATTCTCAATCAGCGTTCACTCCTGCTCTTCTCACACCTGTTTCCCCTTGCCCTGATTTTCTGGCTATTTAGACCTCATATTCTCTTTCCCTCTTGTCGGTTTATTGTTTCTTCGTTCATGTCTGTTACTGACGGTTTAGTATTGCTACTGTTTCCTGTCCTGTGTGTACGCATATGTCAGATGAGTTACTGCCCCGGCTATCCTGTGTCAAGTCTGATTCTCTGTGCTGCAGTAACTGCCTGGTGGACTCTGCGCTTGCCTATTCCTGTGAGCTCTCCCTGACCGCTTACCTGCATCCATCATCCTGCCTGGTTTCTGTCTGGAGATCGTTTTCCTGTTCTGCGTTCATCAAGACGACCTGTGATCGGCAGACAGCCTTTGTTGCATTTATCTTCTTTCTTTTCAATAAATCATTAACCTGCTTTCGCATTTGGGTCTATTTCGAACTGTTACAGGTTTGTCACGATAGATATAAAGGACGCATACTTCCACATATTCATCCTTCCATCTCACAGGAAGTTCCTGAGGTTCGCTTTCGGGGGCGAAGCGTACCAATATCGGGTTCTTCCGTTCGGCCTAGCTCTCTCCCCTCGCACATTTACCAAATGTATGGATGCAGCTCTGGCACCGCTGAGGCTTCAGGGCATCAGGGTGCTCAACTATTTCGACGACTGGCTGATTTTAGCAGAGTCAAAAGAGTTGGCGGTTCGGCATCGAGATGTCGTCCCACATCCAAAGCCTGAGACTCAACACGAAAAAGAGCGTGTTGACACCAGCCCAGAGAACCATGTTCCTGGGAGTGGTGTGGGACTCGGTCACAATGCGGGCACAATTGTCTCCTTCACGGATCGAGTCCATCCTGACCACAGTGTCCGGGATAAAGCCAGGCCAAGCCATCACCGTAAAGCACTTCCAGAGAGTGTTGGGGCTCATGGCAGCAGCGTCCAATATCATTTCATTCGGCCTGCTGCACATGAGGGCCCTTCAGTGGTGGTTAAAAACCAAGGGGTTCTTCCTGAGGGGAAACCCGTTCCGCATGATCAGGAAAACTCGCAGATGCCTTCGTTCCCTATCTATGTGGGAGGAAGCTTGGTTTCTCTTCCAAGGCCCTGTGTTGGGAACCGTTTCGACAGACGCCTCCCTCACGGGCTGGGGCGCGGTCATGGACGGACGCTTTATGATAAGCCTATGGCAGGACCATCATTCCTCCTGGCACATAAACTGCCTGGAGATGTTGGCGGTGTTCCGAGCTCTGAGGAGCTTCTTGCCGGACCTCAAAGGTTATCATGTCCTTCTGAGGTCAGACAACATGTTGGTACTGAACTATATAAACCATCAGGGGGGTCTGAGGTCTCGCCCTCTATACAGACTGGCACATCAGATCCTCCTGTGGTCCCAGGGGAAACTGTTGTCTCTAAGACCAACATACATCCCGGGGAGTCAAAATCAGGGAGCGGACATCCTGTCGAGACAGGGGCTGAGGCCCAGGGAATGGAGACTCCACCCCGAGGTGGTGGAGTCAATATCTCAGAGGCTCGGCCCAGTGGAAGTGGATCTGTTCGCGTCTCGAGAGACGACCCACTGTCCACTGTGGTTTTCCCTCACCCATCCAGCCCCGGTGTTGGATGCCATGGTGCAGACGTGGCCAAGGCTACGTCTGTACGCATTTCCCCCGATCACTCTGCTCTCGGGAGTTCTAGAGAGGGTCCGTCGCAACGGGATCAGTCTACTGCTGGTAGCCCCGTTGTGGCCAGCCCGAGTATGGTTCTCCAACATAATTTTGCTCCTGGACGGCCCTCCATGGAAGATTCCCATCAGGAGGGACCTGCTGACACAGGCAGAGGGCTCAATATTTCACCCTCGGCCCGAGTTATGGAAACTGTGGGTCTGGCCCCTGAGGGGGCACAGTACCTAGAGGCCGGCCTATCAGCTGGAGTAGTGGAGACCATACTAAGCTCTAGAGCTCCCTCCAGAAGGAAATTGTACAGCTTAAAGTGGAACGTCTTCACCGTTTGGTGTAGGGAGCGTGAGGTGGACCCAGTTAACTGCCCAGTGGCTTCAGTACTGGAGTTCCTCCAAGATCGCTTCTCCACTGGTCTTACCCCATCCACACCCAAGGTGTACATGGCTGCCATTGCGGTGTTCCACCTCGGTGATGGGCCTCTGGGGAGAAACCAGTTGGTCGTACGTTTCCTCCGTGGGGCATGGAGGATGAGACCTGCCGCTCGTACCAGGGTTCCCACATGGGACCTGGCGGTGGTTCTTGAAGGTTTGGCTGAGGCCCCTTTCGAACCGCTGGAGTCGACTGAAGCCAAGAACCTGTCGCTGAAGGTCGCTATTCTGTTGGCTATTAATTCTCTGAGGAGGGTAGGAGATCTCCAGGCGCTCTCCATTTCTAACGAGTGCCTGGAGTTTGCTCCAGGCAACATTAAGGCCATCCTTCACCCTAGGCCTGGCTATCTGCCTAAGGTGCCGTCCAGTGCGGTACGGCCTACGGTTCTGCAGGCTTTTCATCCTCCACCTCACGTGACAGCGGATGAAGAGAGACTTCACATGCTCTGCCCTGTCAGAGCACTAAGTGTTTACATTCAGAGGTCCTCTTCATGGCGGAAGTCTGACCAGTTGCTGGTGTTTCGGTCGCCCAGGAAGGGGCTTCCCGCTTCAAAACAGACCATCAGCAACTGGATTGTCCAATGCGATTTCCACGGCCTACCAGATGCGCGGTATGCCTTCACCTTTGGCCGTGAGGGCTCATATTACCAGAGGCATGGCGTCCTCTAGAGCCCTTCTTGCGGGGGCCCCCATCCAGGAGGTCTGCCATGCAGAAGGATGGGCTACCCCTCATACCTTTATTAGGTTTTATAGTCTAGACATTCCGTCAACACCCGGCTCTCTTGTGCTCTCGTCCTAAGTGTGCCTGTGAGCAACTTCACACTAGGGCAGGCAGGGCATGTTGTGGCGTAGTGGGCACTCGTTCCCCCAAATTGTCATTTGACGCAGTTGGAGTTCCCTCGAAAGGGAACGTCCTCGGGTTACGACTGTAACCCTTGTTCCTGAGAAGGGATCGAGAACTGCGTCCCTTGGCCACGCCTTCCCCTGCCTGGTCCAGACCTGCTTGGAACAACTTAAGCTGTGCTTTTATAAATAATTGCACACCTTAGATCATTCATCAACCAATCATGTTCAAGCATTCATCAGCCTGCTTCAAGCATTTAATTTATAATATAAAATTATTGAGTGGGGTCCAAACAAGACACGTTACCGTGTACTGTATATTCAATTTCAATGCAGATTTTTCCTGTTTGTGGCTTATTATTAAGTAAATGTTTACCGGTCATGTAGTAAGACAAAAAGGTCAGTAACAAAAAGCTCTTATTCAGCAGTACTTTCAGACGCTGTGCTGAAAGTTAGTCAACATCAGCTCAGTTGACCTGACTGTAATGCCAGCACCTCTTGCCACCCAGACCTCAGTGTCATTGACTGTCGCACGCCAATGATCAGAGAGATCACGAACTCTAAGACTTGACTGGGCAAAAACTTGGTTTTATCAAATTCATCTGAAAGTAAAGTTAAAAGATACAAGAGCTCGAACTAGGAGTTGTCAATATGACCCAATGATGCATGTAATTTTCTTTCGCAATAACTATATATATATATCACAATTGTCATGATTCCTGTCTTGTGTTCTCCTTGACTTTTATTATTTCCTGTTCTGTGCCATGTTTTGTAGTCCTTTGTAGTTTTTCTTGTGTATTAGTCTCCCCAGGTGTTTCTCATTAACCATGCCCCCTTGTTATCTTGTTTTGCTTGTTTGCCTGTGTATTTAAATAAACTCAGAACTTCACAGATGCAGACATAGACTCAGGACCAAGAGTCAGGAACAGAACAGCATTCAAAATCAAGAACCCACAAACAATGACACTAGACACAGTGTTTAAATACAGAGGCAAACAAGCTAAACAAGAAAACAAAGGGGCATGGTTAATAGAACAGGAACATGGCACAGAACAGGAAATAACAAAAGTCCACACAAGACAAAGAAAACACAAGACAGGAATCATGACAACAATATAGTTATTTTGTCATAACATTGACATTTCATAATTCTCATCACCAATTTCTATATAATTAAAAAACCTAAGACTAGTTGCCTAAATTAGTAAAAAAAAAAAAAAAAACAATTAAAGCAAACTGAAGACAAATAAATAGTCTTATAAGAAATACTAGGCTTTACATAAACTGAATAAAGTACAAAACAAATGTACAAAACAACTGAATAGTCTTCACTGTGTCAATTAAATATTCGTATTAAAGTTAAAAAAGTAATCCAGTCAGGAGCAGTTTCTCTCTCTTTTTTTTAAATTAACATTAAAAACAGACAGCAACAGGTTTATTAGGCTGTTGTCACTTTAAGACAGACTGTACTGATCTAATATACCTATATACATGCGCTTTCTTTCTAAACTGTTTACGTTTACTTAAGACATAAATGACTGTTTATAAGGATACTCGCAAAGACATGAATTTTGACACATAACTGTGTATATTTGACCATTCAAGCCCAATAAGGTGGCAAAAATAACTTTGTTCAGTACTCACTGACTCATGTGCACATATACAGAAATGAGCTCTCTTTTGCTGCTAAAATCTAAAATCTCTACCAGTTGACCAATTTTTACTGGTTATTCGTGCCTACCGGTATGTCACCCAACCCTATATTAAACACACTCTACATCTGGAGGATTACTACAGGGGTGTCTGTCAATTACTATTTTATCTGAGTCTATTTAATATGGAAAAAGTTTAAATATTGCATTAACTTTAACCAAAGCTAAAGTTGCATTAGCTAAACATTAAGCTAAATTATTTATTGTTAATTATTGTATGTTACATTTGAATTTTAGTAAATTACTCTGTACATCAATAATTATTTTCATAGCTTTGCAATGCATGCAATTATCAAAAAAGTTACATAAATGCATCAATATGATACTATACACTACTTATTGGCCAGGATTAAAATGCACAGGGCCGGCCTGAGGCATAAGCAAACTAAGCGGCTGCTTGGGGCCCCCTGGCCACTAGGGGGCCCACCCCAATCGAGTTAAAAAAAAAAAAAAAATTTAGATGACTTAATCAAGTGACATAAATGAATGAATATGATTGAATGAATGAATAATTCAAGACAAGAAAATTCTGACTTCATGATCAATATACCTGCCTACAACTGCTGCTGTGTCTGCCAGCCTTCAAGTCATGCGCTTAATCTAGACACCTCGCGCGTGCATAGAAAATTGTCACGGTATCGGTTTAAGTTGGAGAAAATATACGCAGGGGAACTTAAGCTTCTAGGTGTAAGGGTAGCAGTTTGAATAAATAATAAACAGCAGTTTGAACTCTTCTCCACTTTATTATACCACACATCAGATCAGTAACTCCCAAAACCCGCGACACTCCAGTACCAAGTGCGTACGACACATTCCTATCTACGGCAAGCCCGAGGGGAAAAATACATTGCATACACACATACAACGAGCGCCAGTACATCATTACCGGTATTATAGTGACTTTGTTGGATTCTGTCATGTACAATCCAACAAAGTCTGTTACAATAATAATAATAAAAAAGATTTTGAGGACAGTTACACTCTATTGAGACAGTTGAGAGATAATAATAGTTTTACAGTTTTCAACAATAATTGTCATTGTCGAACCCTTGCTCTTATTATGTTTCTGATTTCTCAATTTTGTCATTATTTTAGCAAATTATTTATTTTATGTGTTTTGAGACAGTTTGTTTTAAGAAGTTTCAAAGAGTTGGTAAAAGAGTAAAGTAAAAGTTAAAACCTTTTTATATAAGTAGGCATTTATTTTTTATTAAGTATTTATTTTGCATTAATACATAACCTCACTGTATTCATTTATAATGTATCATTATTGCGTGACATTTGTGTCAATAATCGTCAAGCACAGGTGACTTCGTGTAGTGGGAGGAGGCCCCCAAATCAAATTATGCTTAGGGCCCCCAAAAGGCTCGGACCGGCTCTGAAAATGCAACACTCAGTTTTTTATTATATTTTACAGGGAGTCCCTGCTACATCTTTATCTACCAAGTTGCTACTTGCTTTACTGCTCCACAATTCCTGAAAATATATGATGAGATTGAAATAAGCAAATCGATTGTTGTTATAGTTCTTTTCATGCCTCTCAAGGTGGCATCCGTTCCATAAAGCAAATTAGCTGCAACACTGGACAAAACAAGAGTTATCTCTTGAGGTTTTATACACCAGTTTTGTTTGATTGTGTGAGTAAATTACCTCATTAATCATATACTGTATATTAAAAAAAGATAAATCAGCAGAGCTTCTGGCAGAAAGCAGATGCTGAGAACTGAATTCACATTAGATAGATCTGGGCTCTGCTTCAGTCACCACTAAACACACCAGAATTAAAAGTGAGCAGAAATGGATCCTAGTCTCTGTTTGGGATCTTTGAGAAAATTGAAAAAGGTTCATTTCCACGTTTCATTTTCTTTTGCCATTAAGCTAGACGAGAATGAGTTATCCA